>CM053603.1:57394554-57438259 GCA_028646535.1 Procyon lotor
GGGGGGGGGCAGCAAGATAACAGCTAAAATGTCCTCTGGGTTTGTTTACACTTGTATGCAAATATTTGTGGAGTTGTATCCAGAGGAGACACTGGTTCGCCTTGGAAGCGCAGTAACATGTTGACCGTGAGGATTCTTGTGGCCCTCGGGAACATTTCCAAGTGTTCTTGTCACAAGTATCACGTACACTTATCTCACAGGGGTCCGTGTTGGATGAATTCCCCAAATCAGTGAGTTCGGAATTAGGGATTTTGCTGCACTTTCTTGTGATCCTTATACGCATAACTCGAGGGCTTACAGTTGGTGCGGTTAGAGCCGGGGAATCATGGTAAAATTGGAGGGAACTAGAAATTACTTGTTTTAGCAAAGGTAACTTCTGCTGCCCCGTCACAGTGGATAAAATAAGCAACTTGGCAGTACTCCCCGCTGGTGACAACATGGGACAGGTGGGAACCCTCACGCACCACATACAAAGAACAACAACCACTTGGAAAATTGGCAGTATTTACTAACGCTGACCATCTATTTTATGAGGCCAAGATTCACGCCTGGGCGTGTAGTCAACAGAAATGCATGCTGCCTTCTTAGTTAGTGGCGGCCTTGCTCCTGTTAGCCCCCAAGTGGAGAAGCCCAAACGTCTATTAACTAGTGACCCTGTCAACAAAATCGTGGTTCAGCCGTACAGTGCACTACTACTCAGCAATAAAAAAGGGATGAGCTGTTGATCGACACAACAAGTAGACGAATGCTATGAGAAAATACTGAGCTGAAGAGACCAGGCACAAAAGTATAGACTCCAGAGGATTCCATTTTCAGAAAGTCCAAACAGGCAGAACTCTCCTATAATAAGGATCAGAATAGTGATGGTCACCGACGAGGAGGTATTGACCGGCCAGATGGGTGTGTAAGGAAAAATTAATGGGGCTGCATGCATAAGACAGTGAAAGGTTCCAGTGAGTTTGGCAACTATGAGATTTTTTTTTTTTTAAAGACTTTATTTATTTATTTGACAGAGAGAGATCAGAAACAGGCAGAGAGGCAGGCAGAGAGAGAGAGGAGGAAGCAGGCTCCCTGCTGAGCAGAGAGCCTGATGCGGGGATCGATCCCAGGACCCTGAGATCATGACCCGAGCCGAAGGCAGAGGCTTACCGCACTGAGCCACCCAGGCACCCCGGCAACTATGAGATTTTAATGCAACATGACAGAAGAGAGTTAGCTGTTCCACAGAATTTAACAGTGCTCTCATCTGGGGTTTCCATCCCTTTGTCCCCCCTGTGGAGTCATTTGGAACAATACAACGCACACCTCGTGCATGGTCCTTAAGGCAGCTGTTGTCTAGTCTTTGGGGTAGTTAATGAAGCCTGGGTGTTTACTCATTTTTCCTTGGTTCATGCAGGGTGTATTGTTGCCACGGTGGCCCAGGGCCAAGTCTAGGGTGATGTGATGGCAACACTTGCCTGAGGTCCACAATTTAAGTAGTCAAGAGAAATAATATTTTAGTGCAGTATTTCTAAAATATATGAGTTAGCACCAAGAAATAAATGATGAACAAAATGTCAACATTAGTAATGAAGACAGAATCCATATGACTGATTTTTTTTCCTTGCCTGATGCTCCCATATGGCTTGGCAGGGCACTGTTGTGGGCCCGAAGATGGAGCAGGAGGAATGTGAGACTTGAGCACCATGGCCTTGGCCTGGATGTCTGACTGACTCAGGAGAGTCACAAGTGAAAAGGCAGGTTGGTAAAGACCGAGGGGCACTTGATTCAGTTAATGCTTTCCAGTGTTTTGGGAATGGAAGCAAGGGTGCTGCATCTTGGAAAGGATACTTCCTCAGTATATTAAACATTCTGACGAAAGGGAATAATGGATACAAGCACTTAGGATGGTCCATCAGGTACTAGACTTGTTCTCCTTAAGTTTTTGTGAATTCTGTAGTGTTGACTTCCGGCAAGAGTGGCTTGATGTTCTAAATCAAAACAGGAAATTGTCAAGGCTCAGATAATTTGTTCGTGGCATTAACAAGATAAAAAACACTGTCTTTTAGTGTGGAACAGTATTTAGTAGTAGAAAAAATTCACAATTGTCCACCTTTGAGCGACTGCTGTTGATGTAATTACCCGGTAGGCAGGGCAGAATCTAGTAATTTGCTAGCCTCCTTACTGCATGCTTACAGACACATCCATGCGTTCGTATGTTCCCAAGCGTGGTTTCTGAAATGTGGCCTCCTTCTTGTCTTGTTCTGGTGAATAAGTCCCATGCATCATGTCCATTTGGCTCTTCTTTGTGGTCAGGAGGTGTTGCCTGGACCGAGCAGGCGTGTGCACGAGAGGTCCCAGGTTTTTCAGCACCTCTTCCAATTGCTATGGATACTGTATCAGTGCCAACTGGAGTCTCCTTTGTGTCCCTTTCCGACAGGCTTCCCCTTAGAAGCTGAAATGCTTGCCCTTCCTGATGCCAAGGTATGGGTTCTTCACTTCACAGTACTAGAGGACTTCTCAAAGTGTACCGAATGGGAATTACTTTCAAAAAAGTATACTGGAGAGGGTTAAAACTACCCAGCCTTGTAAAAGCTCACTTCTTTGTTCACATCCTCCCCACCCCCCTGCCCATTTTGCTGTGCATGGTTTTCTCCTAGCAACACACAGTGGTCAGTGGGAAAGTCAAGCTGGCTGAGAGCCTCCCTGCCACAGACCGGCTTCCCCAGCTGGTCACCAGGGCTCCTGGAGGGGCTGGTACTCTGTACCCTAGCATCAAGGCACAGCTGATGGCACACTGGTCTTTCATGGGATCTGGCAAAGTTTTTCATTAGGACTTCCATCGCTTTAATAAAGATGGGGTTATTCAAATCTATTCTTTCCTCTTGTGTTCCTTTTGGTTAAGTTGTATGTTTCAAGGAGTTGTCTGTTTCATCGAAGCTGTTGAATTTCTTGGCATAACGCTTATCCTTTTAATGTCTAGACGAGTTGTAGTGGTGTCCTCCCTTTCGTTTCTGATCTGCGGCTTTCCTGTTAAGAAGGTCTCAGTTCACAGGAACTGCCTCATGGGGTAACTGAGTTCAGGAAAGTGGGTGGGGGTGGTGTCGGGAGCGGGAGCGGGAAGGCAGTGGAGGAAATAGAGCCTCGGGGAGGGAGGGCGGAGAGGTGGGGACTGGCCGCTGTTGGCCGCCTCCTCTCTGGGGAGGAGCTGCCAGGGAAGAGTGGTCACGTGGGCGGTGAGCTCATTAGGCTGGGGACACCAGCTGTGCTATTATTAGGGGGTTTAAAGTCCGTGGCAGATGTTCTTAGGCAGAGTTCCAGCCTTGTTCACTTCCCACATATGGCATAATACAGTACATGGAAAAGGAGCGGCGCGGTAACAGATAGCTTGTCCATGAAATACATCACCCCCCGCCCCGCCACCGTGAACTTTTCCCTTCTCTTTCTCTCACCCTTTGTGCCATTTTCCCTCTCTCTGGTTCCTCGCCTTTTTCTTTGTTTCTTGTCTCTGTCTTCTGTTTCTCTGCTGTTTGTTGTCTTTCTCTCCCTCCCTCTGTTTCTGTCTCTCTCCATCTTTTCTATTTCTGTGCTGTTACCACTGCCCCCCCACCCCCCGTCCCTCCCTCCTATAATACTTCCTTCTTTTCTCCTTTGAGGCCCTCTTATTTAACCCTGTGGGAGGCTAGGGCAGGACAGAGTGGCACGGGAATAAAGTTTGCCCATTTTAGGTTAAAAGTGAGCCTCGGCGTTTCCTAGAAAGTATAAGGAGTGCAGGTAAGTCCGAGGGTGATGAACACTGGAGATTGTCTGGGCAAGAGCCTGTTTTAAACTGCTTAACTGCTCTCTCCACTCATGGGACGCAGCAGTGGTCCTAAGGCTCTGGGGCCACTGTAACCTGGACAGACTGAGGAGCTTTCGCACACCGTCTGTGCGTTGTTGGTTTGGCTGATGACCTCTCTCGACACCATTGTCCTGGGTCCCCGCCGATCAACTTTTCTCAGCAAGCTTCCATGTGGCCCTTTCCTTGCTCCTCGTTTTCGACACGAGGTAAAATCAGTATCAGATCAACTTAAATTATTGTTCCGGGGGACCTGAATCTCCACGGGGGATGTGCTGTTATGGGCCGGGACCTCAATGTATATGCTTTAAAGCTCAAAGGGATGTAAACTTCATTATAGAAGTTTCCTACTATTTATTTCCCTGGTGCTGATGTTTTTGAGATATTTACATTAATTTTGTAGCTATGACAAATTGATCCCATTTTAATTTCAAAAATAATGAAATAATACATATATCAGTGTCCTATCTAATTTTAAGAAAGGCTCTATAACCTGGGCATTTTTCTTCAAAGGAAATTAAATATAACTAAATATAACTGTTTTAGAAAAAAAATACTTTTTTTTGGATTTTAAAAACCATTTTGTTGTAAAAATCTTAAAAAGCAGCCCAAACCCCAAATGTAGAGTGAGATCAGCATGGAAAGAGAGTTACTGAACGGGGCACCTAACTATTCTTACTGGTTTCTCTGCTAATTCAGAGATTGGGAAATAAAACCAAGAATGGCTTTTTTTTTTTTTCCATGTCTCTAACTTTATGTGAAGTAGAGGAATCATAAAGTAGGAAGCCTTTTCCCATGGTGGCCGCCCCCGCTCTTACAGAGCGGTGGGGGCAGGTGCTGTGTGTGGCTCCAGGCGATGGGGCGACAGACAAGTAAATTTGCTGAGTGGTGTGTGCTTATTCCAGCAACGAAGTCGGTCCTGATTTCCTAGGTCTTCCGCAGGTTAAGAGTTGGCTTTGGTCAGAGTCAAAACCTTCTCGACAGGATGGGGAGCTGAAGGTCTGCTTAGAAGCGTGATTGTATGTGTGGAGTGGCCTCCCTGGGCCAGGCATTGCAGTGTGACGGTAGACCAGACAGCCCAGGTCTGGGGGCAGGTGAAAGAGATGCGAATATGGAACAGGTGTAGGTTGGAAAGCCAGGTAGGTGATGACTGGGGGCGATGGTGAGGGAGGGGTGGCAGAGGATGGGATGGCTCTGAAGGCCCCCGTGGGAGGTTATGGGTGAGCAGAGACCCAATAATGGGGAGGGAAATGAGCCATGGGAAAATGTGGAAGCACAGCATCCTCTCGGGCAGAGCACACAGCAAGTACCCAGGCCTCTGCAAGATGGCTGGTGTGACCTCAATGCAGGACCTGGCACCCCACCCCCCTACCCCCACCATCCCCCAGGAAAGTGGACACAGATGAGGGGGGTGATCCGGACAGGCCTGCTTCCCACTGGCCTGCCTGGCTATGGTCAGTGGTTTCGATTTTCTTTTGAGTGTGATTGGAAGGAAGCTGCTGGAGGATTCTGAGCAGGGGTGTGACGTGAATGGGTTGACTTTGTGCACGCGTTCCCCAGCTGCTGTGTGGAGAGCCAGGACGGGGGAGCAGGGAGCGGGAGAGGGTTCTGTGTTGGTACAGTCCTAGGCAGGGTGGGGGCAGCTCTAGGCCGGGGTGGAGGATGCCATGTGTGTTGGGGGTAGAGGTTCAGGACAGGTGGGCCATGCAAGGAAGACTACTGGGATGCCTTAGATCGCCTACATTGCGAATGGAGCTTTTAACACCAGACAACATTCACAGAACTTAAAATCCTGGTGTTAGAAGTCGTTCTGTGTCCTGTGTTGGTCAAGTGGTTAGTAGGGACTACCGGAGGTCAAGTTTACCCAATACCTAAGAAATGAGCGGAGGCGTCTTCCTCTCAAGCCTGAGGTAAAGGCCGAAAGGAGGGAGAATGCCGTGTTCTTTCCCAGCCCCGGAAGTTACTCTTCTTGGCAGAGGGAAGAAGGGCAGTCTCAAACTTCATCCCAAGGCAAGGAGCATGAAGTAACTTCTGAACAGATTACAAAGAGGGAAAGGAACGGCGTGCCTCAGAGCACAGCATCAGTAATGATTAGAGCTGTGGCGATACGAATTTTCAACATTAAAAAATCTCCGAAGATTCTTAGTGATTTGATAGTATTTTCTTTGTGTGTTGCCAATTTCCTTGACCTGTGTCTGGGTGCAGTGCCCTATTTGAAATTTACTGTTTTAAAAACACTTCTCATAAATTAGAGGGGAGTTGTCTGAGGTACGTTGCCGATTTCCTCAGTGTGGATGATAGCATTTTCCCTCAGTGAGGATCAGAATTTCGGGAACCAAGAAGATAGAAATAGTAAAAGCTGGGGCGCCTGGGTGGCTCAATGGGTTAAAGCCTCTGCCTTCAGCTCAGGTCATGATCTCAGGGTCCTGGGATCCAGCCCGGCATCGGCATCGGGCTCTCTGCTCAGCAGGAAGCCTGCTTCCCCTTCTCCCTCTGCCTGTCTCTCTGCCTACTTGCGAGCTCTCTCTGTGTCAAATAAATAAATAAATAAAATCTTAAAAAAAAAAAAAAAGAAATAGTAAAAGTCGATCCCAGGTTTATCATTATCACTCTTGCTTACCTCATAATCTGAAGTGGCGTCCCTCCCTGGAAAGCCTGGCCTTGAAACTTGGCCTGGGGAGAAAATCTGACTCTGCCCCAGGTCGTGGGAAGTGAGAGGTTTCCGCTCTTTTACCTGCAGGCTTGAAGGGATTGAGTGAGGAATGCTTTGCAGGTTCCTTTGAGAAGCCTTGCTGTTGCTTTAGGCTGGTCAGCTGCTGAGGTTATCAGTCAGGATTCTGGAAGGTGCCTTCTCTTGGAATCTGAAATACTGAAAGGATAGGTCTTGCTGCTTTCTGGTCGAGTATGGCAAGAGTAATCAACAGGAGAGTTGGGCTTCCTTGGGATTCCGGTGTGTGAGGATGAGTGGGGCGCACCTGGTTATTCCAGAACATGCTGCCGTCTTCCATTCCAGGTGGTGGCTCTGGGACTTGGGTTTCCTCTGTGGGCAGCGCAGAGGAGCTGCCCATCACCCCATCGTGCTATTCGTGGCCTGGCGAGTCCTTGCCAAGTATGGTGTGAGGCCCCAGGATATTGCTCAAATTCACCTAGAGTGTGGGAACACTTGAGGGCTGCTTTCCAACCTCTGAACGATTCTCTTCTAGGCCTTTCCATTGTGTCTTATTGACATCTGAATAAATAGCAAGTTGTCAGGGTGCCTCGGTGGCTCAGTGGGTTAAGCCTCTGCCTTCGGCGCCGGTCATGATCTCAGGGTCCTGGGATCAAGCCCCACATTGGGCTTTCTGCTCAGCAGGGAGCCTGCTCCCCCCCACCCCGTCTGCCTCTCTGCCTACTTGTGATTTCTCTCTCTGTCAAATAAATAAATAAAATCTTAAATAGCAAGTTGTGAAAAATCAAATTAATGCTGACGGCCATCTCACCTATGATAAGACCCTTATTCTATTTTCCTTCCTCGGGCCTTCTCTATCACCCGAGACTGTGGCACCAATATTTTTAACTCCCCCCCAACCAGTGTGGTAGGCTGCTGGCCCTCCTTAAAATGAAACTCCGTTGTCATTGAATCACGACACTGGCTGCTTTGTTCGGAAATGTGAGAAGGAAGGGATTTTTCCTGTAGAAAACCATCAAGTCAGCTCTTTTAGAAATATCCATTCTGGGCTCGGGTTGCCTTCAACTGTATTTCGACGTGTTTGTTCTGGAACTATTAGCACATCACATTCTGGGCTCTTTTTAATGGGCTCTGGGTAATTAACGTGGCCTCCCATCCCCGCCAGTACAGTAAGCCATTCAGGAGGGTAGCCTGTCGCTGATTAGCCGGCAGCCGGTGGCCCCTGACCCCTCCTCCTTGGAGACGGGATGAGGTGCAATTAGAGAGCCCTTGAGCTGGGCTGAGTGATTGCTGGGGCATAAATAATGCAATCTACCCTGTCTCCCTGTGCATGTGGCGGGCCCGAGCGCATCGGATGTTCGAACGCCTGAACCTCATGATCTGAGTCCTGCAGGCTTTGGCTTTGTGACCTTGGGAAGGCTCTCAGCCAGAGAGCCTCCGTGTTTCCATCTGTAGAATAAGACTGGGTTGCATGATTGTGGGGACTCACTAGGGGGACGACGCATAGAACGGTTTGGGTCCTTCTCAGCTTATTGGCGGCATGTAGCGAGCCCTCAGCTTGGAGAGCTCTGAGCTCCGCTCTTTTGGGGCCGGTGATGCTTTGGGATATTGCCTTCTCCGTCTACTCATCACGGAAGACCGGTCATTCCGGTCATCACGGGAAGGTCATCTTCCCCTGACCTTGTGCATCATTCGGGATTCCGATGACTCACCCGGCACGTCGACCATCTCCTCTGCCATGGTGGCCTCTCTTCCCTTGCCCTGGTCTCAGCCTGAGCTGTGTCATGTCCCGAGGTTACCTGTCGCACCTCTGAAACCCTCAGCATAACCAGCCTGCTCTTGGGACTCCAGACCTTCCAGCCCTTTGCTCACGTTCCTTGCCTCCTCCAGGTTCCTGGCGTCTCCCCTCCGCCCCGCCTACTGTCACTGAGCACCTGTTGTCCTTCCTTTGTGCCACCCAGCAGAACTCTGCCTGCCTCCTGAGGGCTGCTGGAGAAGTTCTAGAATCATGTATCCCCCAGCATGTTGACCCTGTCAGGCAACTGCAGTGGGTCACAGGCTCTGCCCAGTTGTGTGTGTGTGTTTCTTTAGGTTTCTGTCTCAGCCTTGTGCCGCAGTGACTGTTCTAGACTTTCCATGTCTTTCCTAAAGATTTTACCCCTGGCAGCATGAGCAGGAGTCGACAGACTTGCTGCCTCCCAGCCTTCGTGTGCAGACGTTAAGAGCCTTTCTTCTCGGGGCGCCTGGGTGGCTCAGTCGTTAAGCGTCTGCCTTCAGCCCAGGTCATGATCCCAGGGTCCTGGGATCGAGCCCCACATCGGGCTCTCTGCTCCGCAGGGAGCCTGCTTCTCCCGCTACCATTCCCTCTGCTTGTGTTCCCTCTCTCACTGTGTTTCTGTCTAATGAATAAAATCTTAAAAAAAAAAAAAAAAAAAACCTTTCTTCTCTTCTAGCTCCTATGATGTGAAGGAGGGACCCTCTTCCTGCCTGAGCGTGATTCGCGTCAACCTGTGGGTCCCATCCTCTCCCACGTCCTCCGGAGTGGCACCTAGACTTCCAGTCCTGTCTCTTCAGTCTCCTCCTGTCTGTGGACTGCATCCCACATCCCTCTGTCATACTCTGTTCTCTCCCATCTTTTTAGATCATTCCCCCAGCCGTCTTCCTTGGCTGTGGCTCTTTCCCTCCCCTCATCACCAGTCTCCCTGAAACCTCCCCTTCCCCTGTTCCCTGGCCCTATTGCCCTCAGACACCTGAGCCCATTGTTCCCCTACTAAGAGCACGGAATTTGGTGCCAAGTCCAGGGCACACCCAGTCCTGGCATCTTGACCTTTGACAGCATAGGCTGCACACTCTGGCATTCTTTCCATCTCGAAAGGCTCTTTTCCCTGGGCTTCTAAAATGCTGCTCCCTTCTGGCTTCCTTCCCACTTCTGCCGCTGCCCTGCCTCACAGGCTCGCTCCTCTGCCCCAGTGTGGTCTTTGAGTGGTGGCGTCCTTGGGCTGGGTCACCTCAGCGGACCACTTTGCCTTGCATGCTGCCCCTGGAGGCGACCACACCTGCAGCCTCGTTTGCCATCACTAAGTCTTGCCATCCGGTCTCAGCCTGAGCTGTGTCATGTCCCGAGGTTACCTCGTTTGCCATCACCAAATCTTGTCTACTGAGCCCTGGACCCATTTACCTGCCTGCCCACCGCACACCTCCATTTTGGGGTGCACGAACACGGCCCAGCTCGTTACCACCTCTACCACTCGTTCCCCCTGACCCCCACTTCCTCCCCACCAAGAAAGGGGTCTGTACGTGTGAGCCCAGTCACATGGAGGTTACCCCTGTTCCCAGCTGCTCAGGCAGGAACCTGGACCTTTTCCTGACCCTCCATTTCTCTCACTCCTGCCCTTTCCTCTGGGTGTTTGCCTCCCAGATCATTCTGAATGCCCTGTGGCTTTGGCTGCTCTAATATTTTCTCTATTAGGCTCCTAAGGTGACCTTTCTAAAGCATACATCAAATCCCTTCACTTGGTTGCTTCCAGCCTGTTCAGGAACTCCCCATGGGGCCAAAGAGGCTGCTGCCCCTCCTTCCCTTGCTAAAGCCCTTCAGAGCTTTCCCTGCTTTCCCTTCTTCCTTCTGGACTTTGCCTTGCTATTAACTCTGCCAGTAAGAGCTTGTACCCCGCCCCCACTCCCTGCCCAGCCCGTCCTGGCAGCTTGACTGATTCCTGCTCACTTTTTAGGTCTGACCCGAGGTTGGCACAGGCAGCCTTTCCTGACCCCAGGTTACCCATCTGTATCAGCAGTTCTCCCAGAGGCCCGTTGCTGCTGATATTTTTGTCTGTGGCCCCTTGGAGGTAAAGAACATTGGTGAGAGGCTTCAGTGGGACAGTCGAGGGCGGGCAGACATCTGCCTCTGGCATATGGCACTTGACCCAAAGGGCTGTTCTTGTCTGGGTCTTATGGGGGGCAGAGCCTGTTGAGATCATTCATCCCAGTGGATGGCAGGTTCCATCAGGGCAGGGATTTTTGTCCGATGGATTTTTCCCTCTGTTCCCAGTACTACTAGAGGCAGGGAGTAGCTCCTGGCTCCTAGTAGATGCTCAATAAATACCAGATCATATAACTGAAGAGCAAACGTGACCCTTTTGATCTTGTTCAGTTTCCATGATGCACATTTAAGTTGCTCTCTCCATCTGCCAGGGTGATGGGGGAGGGGGAGTCATGGATTTGAGAATGGGAACGGCCCCCTGGAGCGGACTTGTTCTGTGGCCTCTGTTGTACCCTTTTGTCACACATCTGTAAGCCTTTTAAAAATCACAAGTCGTGGGGTCCCTGGGTGGCTCAGTGGGTTAAAGCCTCTGCCTTCGGCTCAGGTCATGATCTCAGGGCCCTGAGATCGAGCCCCGCATTGGGCTCTGCTCAGTGGGGAGCCTGCTTCCCCACCCCCCCCCCCCGCCTGCCTCTGCCTACTTGTGATTGCTCTCTATCAAATGAATGAATAAAATCTTTAAAAATAAATAAAATAAAATCGCAAGTTGTAAATCACTAGAGCTTTGTAACAATTCCTGGGTCATGAGGTAGCTGCGGCTGCTCTGACTCATGCCCCAACTGGGGGAAAAATGGCCGTGTTTCTGGTCCGGGGAAGCAGACTTGACTTGACTCTCCACGTCACCTTCCAGGGGGCTCATTCTCCTTGGAAACGGACCTGGCCGAGTGTGGGGGTTCGCACTGGGGTCCCTGCTGTCGTGCAGGACACACATAGAAGATGCTTTCAGGAGCCGAGTAACGAAATCAGTATGGTTCTTTGTCATTCATTAACTGGAGAGATATGTGTGGTGTGCCCATTTTGTGACCATTTTCTTAATGATCTTATTTGCTGGTTTCGGGGTTTTATTTCCAGCCTTCCCCCAAGGGAGAATGGAAGCTGCTGGAGGTTGGGAATCGCATCTGTGAGGTTCACTAGGGTTGTTCAGGGCCCAGCACAGCGCCTGGCAGAATGCTTCTGCTGAAGCATGGTGGGCAGGTGTGCAGCCCCCGCCCCCTAGAGTTTATAGTCCGGTGAGGTAGACAGACGTTACTGACATTTCAGAAAGAAATGTAGCATTGTAGCAGTGACCAAGATGCCGCTGTTGCTCAGAGGACTATCATGGGAGCTTTTTGGCTTGGGGAGTTTGAAAAGGGTCCCCCGGAGGTAAAGGAAAGGTGCCCAGCTTCATGGATGGGCAAGGACGTTCAGATGGAGGCAGCAGCATGACCCATGTTGGGAAATCATGTTAGAGGACCCTCTCTTCTCTCTCTACCAGGGGGCTCTAACACCTGCTTTTTTTTCTCAATGGAAACAGGGGACACTTAATTGAGTGTTTATATGGCTTACAGCATTTTCTCTTCCCAGTGAGTTCACTGGGGTGGGTCCTGGTGAACCACTAGAAGTGGAGTAGCTGGTCTGTATTGAGGGGGTCCAGCCCAAGCATCTTCGCTCGTGTCCCCGCTTCTCCCCCTTCCAGACGCAAGCTGTGTGTGGCATCATGTGCCTGAAGGGCGCGAAGTCCCGGCTTCCCGAGAGCTGTCTTGCAGGTTTGCTGCAGGGAGAGCTGTGGGACCTTGTACACGGGAAAGACAGGATTATGGTACCTGTATCACCTTGCCTGACAAGGGTGTGGATCGGAGAGGTCAGTTGCTTTCTATAAGGGGGATGTCCAGGGGCGCCTGGGTGGCTCAGTGGGTTAAAGCCTCTGCCTTTGGCTCAGGTCATGATCTCGGTCCTGGGATCGAGCCCCTCATTGGGCTCCCTGCTCAGCAGGGAGCCTGCTTCCCTCTCTCTCTCTGCCTGTCTCTGCCTCTTGTGATCTCTCTCCTGTCAAATAAATAAATAAAATCTTTAAAAAAAAAAAAAAAAGGCCGGGGGGGGCCGTCCAGTGGCGGAGAGGCTGGGATTGGAGTGTGGCAGAGAGAGGTTCACAACCCACTGGATAACTCTTGAGATTTTTCCAACAGTGTCTCCTCCTAGATGTGGCACAAGGGTGTTGGGGTAGGGTTAGGAATGCTGAGCTGCTTTACCTGGACCAAAATACCAAGGATACATAGTTTTGTTTTGAACAGCCTTGAGGTCCAGTCGACATGTCTATGCTGTATTATCTTTTCACTTTCTTGATGGTATCATTTGCAGCACGAAATTTTTAATTTTGACAAAGCCTAGTGTGTCTCTTTTTGGTTACTTGTGCTTATCGTGTTATAAGGAAGAAACCATTGCCTGACTTAAGGTCCTGAAGATCTGTTCCTGTATTTTCTTCCAAGAGCTTTATAGTTTTAGTTCGTACATTTAGAACTGTGATCTGTATGAAGTTAATTTTTGTGTACGGTGTGCGTAGGGGACCAGCTTTGCTGTTTTGCCCATGGGTATTAACCCAGCACCATTTGTTGGAAAGACCGTTCTTTCCACATTGAATTGTCTTGTCAAAAGTCAATTGTCCGTACACATAAGGGTTTATTTCTGGTTTCTCAGTTCTGTTCCATTGATGTGTAGCATTATGGAAGTATTAGACTGTAATGATTAACCGTAGCTTTGTAGTAAGTTTTGAAATCAGGCAGTGTGAGTCCTCCAACTTTATTCTTTTTTCAAGATTTTTTTGGCTATTCTGGATCGCCTACATTTCCATTTGAATTTTTAGATCAGCTTTTAATTTCTGCCAAAAAGGCAACTAGGATTTTCAAAGGGGTCGCATGGAATCTGTAGATGAATTTTGGGACTATCGCTAACTTAAAATAGTAAATCTTCCTTAATGTGAGATGTCTTCTCATCTAGTTACTCACTTCTTTGCACAATGTAGTCTTAAACACTTCTTTTGTTAAATTTATACCTCAGTATTTTGTCCTTTTAGATGTTATTGTAAATGTTATTATAAAATATGTATTAAAGTATATATAAAATATATTTTAAAATTATAATTTTCCCAATTTCATTTTTAGGATGTTCCTTACTAGTGTATAGAAATGCAACTGATTTTTGCATATTGATGATATATCCTGCAACCTTGCCAAACCTGTTTATTAGTTTCAGTAGGTTTTTAGTGGGTCCCTTAGGATTTTTTGTATATAAGATCATGTCATATGCAAGTAGAAATAGCTTTACTTCTACCTTTCCAGGATGGGTGTTTTTTATTTCATTTTCTTGCCTTCCTGCTCTGGCTAGAACCTCCTGTACAATGTTGAACGGAAGTAGCAAGAGTGGGCATCCTTGCCTTGTTCCTGATCATAGGGGAAAACATCATTCTTTCATTAATAAGTGTGATGTTAGTTGTGGGTTGTTCACAGATGCTTTTTAACCAGGCTGAGGAAGTTCTTTATTTCTAGTTAAGTGTTTTGTTGTGAAAAGGTGTTGAATTTTGTCATGTTTTTTTTTTTTTTTTTTTTTTTAAAGTATTTATTTGACAGAGATCACAAGTAGGCATAGAGTCAGGCAGAGAGAGAGGGAAGCAGGCTCCCCGCTGAGCAGAGATCATGACCTGAGCCAAAGGCAGAGGCTTTAACCCACTGAAGCCACCCAGGTACCCCTGTTTCTTTAAATTTTTTAAAATTAATTTAATTTTTTCCTCGGGTCCCAGGACCGATCCCAGGACCCTGAGATCATGACCTGAGCCGAAGGCAGAGGCTTTAACCCACTGAGCCACCCAGGCGCCCCAAATTTTGTCAGATGTTTTTTCAATGTTTATTGAGATGGTCGTGTTGTTTTTGTCCTTTATTTTATTAGGATGGTGTATTGCAATAAATGATTTTCAGATATTCCTTATTTTTTTTTTCAGGACCTGCATTAAATGAAAATACTTTTGAAATAGAGACTTCTCAGGAAAAGATTGCTTCTGTTTACAAATTGTTTTTCACTAAAAAAAAACCCCTCAAAAAACCAAATTGCTTTTCACTGAGTTGAAGTTCTTTGTTTTGTTTTGTTTTCTTTTGGAAAATGAACCCGTGAAAGTGCTTGCTAGTATGTGTTCCTGAGAAGAAATGCAGTTCTTAATGCTGATGGCAGAGGGGCCATCTAGGGCCGATCACCTCTGGTTGCCACTGCGAGCCATGACTGCCGTCTCTAACATTTAAGTGGACCCCGACCTGTCAACGGTCTAGAAGTGTTACTAATTATACTGATCTCCTTGTCTCATCTTTAAAAAGAATGATGAGCCTGGGTTCTTAATACCAGAGAATGTTGGCTTCCTTTGTAAAGAATACGTAGGGAAGGATGCTTATGTGGAATTTGATCCCTGGAGCTCTGCTTTAGTGTTCTCGCTGATCTTGCCTCCCCCTTTTGGGGTAAGGATTAGTGTATCTGCAGCCATTATTGTGGGTTTATGGGCAGCAGCTTAGCAACCATTTCATGGCATTCAGCTGTCTCAGTTTGTCCCTGCTTGTGCCCTCCTCCTCCTGTGTTCCCTCTTCCCCCTCCCCCATTCCCCCCTTTTCTTCCCTTGTCCTTTCCCTCACCTCTCCTCTGGTCTTCCCTCCCTATTCCTCTTTCTTCTACCCCCTCCCCCATTCCTTCTTCTGCTCTCCCTCTCCTCGCTCCCCTATCTATCCTTCCTCTCTCCCGCCCCCATCTTTTCTCTTTTTAGTCCCCTCCCCCTGACCCTGGCCCTCCTGCATCCCCCTTTGTCTTGGGAATCCTTTGTCCTTATTGTGACCCCTGGCCCCCCTTACCTCCCCTAATCCCCCTCTGCCCTGTGAGCAAATCTCTCTGGTTTCTGATGGATGTTGTTTTTGGCTTTTTGCCTGTGGGTTTCTCTAACTTGAGACCCTGTGTCCTGTTTTCTCCACAAAGGTGGGGAGTAAGGGGGACCCCCTTTTCATGTTCTCAGGCTCTTTTTTCAGGGGCTAGCCATTTCTGAGCCAGTCCCTGGCTTTGATTTTCAGTATCCCTGGTTCTGACCGTGACCTCTTGAGAGTGGCAGAGCTCCTCCCCCACCATTCCCAGGGAACGCATATTGGCAGATTGGAAAGAGGACAATGCTGTGGCCTCTAAAAGCTCTTGATGACTTGATGGGCAGCCTTCTTACTGGCCCTTTAGAATGCCTTTGATTAGTGGGAGACTGTATACTTTAAATAGAACAACATGATATGGGGTCATAATTTAATATTTTGTAAACACCCGGTTGTGATTTTTTTTTTTTGCCCTCATCTGCAGATGTGGGTTGGTTTGGGACAGAAAGGGTAGTCTGCTGACCAGTTAGTTCTTTTGATTGGCTGGAACCCAGATGTCCTGGCTGCTTGCCTGGGTAGAAATTTACCTTTCAAGGTAGCCCTAGGTAAATACTGGGTTGACTTAGATTTTGGACCTTAAAACTGATCTTGAAATTTTTTTTTTTTTTTTTTAAGATTCATTTATTTATCTGATAGAGAGGGAACACAAGCAGGGGGAGTGGGAGAGGTAGAAGCAGGCTCCCCACTGCACGGGGAGCCCCATGTGGGACTTGATCCTAGGACTCTGGGATCATGACCTGGCTGAATGCAGACGCTTAACTGACTGAGCCACCCAGGCGCCGCTGATGTTGAAATTTTAAAATAATGATTTTTTTTTTTTTTAGTTCTACTTGGGTCTTGGGTGTCTTTCACCCTCCCCTCAATGCTTTCCAGGCTTTTTTTTTTTTTTTTTAAAGGTCATTTGAATATTGTTCGTATTATGTGGAAGTTTTCTATCTCTGAGAGGGCAAGTTTCCTAGAAAGTAGTCAATAAATTGGATTTGCCAGTACAAGTTTCATCTTGCTGTGCCAAGAGGCTGGGCTCCGGAGCCAGACTGCCCAGGTTCAAGCCTCGTCTGTGCCGCCTGCCCACTGTGTGGGCTGTTTCTCCCACTCCTAGAGTTGCAGTCTCCTCCTCCGTAGGGCTGAGATGGGTGCCTTGTGCAGGGGATGGTGAGGGTAACGGGGGGCGTGGTAGTTTAAGTGCTTATTAGTAAGTACCATTTATTGGTTATTATGACTATCTAGTTACAGAGATCAGCCATTGAAACAGTCTTGAGTCACTTGCCCATTTTATTTTTTTCTTTATTTTCTTTCCTTTGCTCTGTTTTTTCACTTGAATTACATGATTCGGCTGGATTTTTTAATTTAGTCCAGTTTAAGAAATTAGAGCTGTAAAACTAATTTACTTGAAGAAAATAAATCTTTAGCAGCTGATGTCTGTATATTTCTTAAAAAAAATATATATATATATACATGTATATATATACATATATAGGATGTGGCCGTTGTAAAATGGGATGATTTAAAATTCTCAGAGTAGGAACCTATTGCTGCTATAAACTGCTCCGGAGGACACATTTTATAGCGCATTCCATCTCTATAAATGTATACCTTTTCTTCTTAAAACTTTATTTAGAAGCTGTACTCCTCCCTTCATTTAAAGGCACCTTACTGTGGAAACTGTTTCAGAGTAGAGTTTTAAAGGTGGAATCACATAATTTTTCTGTTCATTGAAACACGGACTGTGGGGCTCCTGGGTGGCTCAGTGGGTTAAAGCCTCTGCCTTTGGCTCAGGTCGTGATCTCAGGGTCCTAGGTTCAAGCCCTGCATCGCACTGGGCTCTCTGCTCATCAGGGAGCCTGCTTCCCCATCTCTCTCTGCCTGCCTCTCTGCCTGCTTGTAATCTCTCTCTCTCTGTCAAATAAATAAATAAAATCCTAAAAAAAAAAAAAAAAGAAAGGAACATGGACTGAACACTCTAACTGCGGATCCAATCCTTTGTCTCAGGCTCATGCTTAAAAGTGGGTCCCATGAACTCTTGGTTCACTGCCTTGCTGGGGCTCCAAACTGGGATTCAGTTTCTTTTTTGTGGGGGGTGGGTAGCAGATCCCAAATTTGGAACTGGAAGCTTTGCCTTGATAAACATGGTTTGGACTGAGCAACTTTTGAAGTTTTCTTTTTGTTGATTCAAATCTGCCATAGAGCGTACTTGAAAGAAAAAAAACAAAACAAACCCACAATTTTCATGCCATTCAGGAGCTCCCATGAGACCCTCTGAAGGCTGCAGCTTGGGAAGGCAGGTAGAGTCCACCTGGTGAGAGCAGACGTGGGGTCTGGTCTGTGCCCCTCTGCTGCCTTGCCTGGCTGCTTATGTAAGGTCTTCCGCTGGGGAGGAGTCTGTTGGTTCATCCCCCTGGTGCCTGTGGTTCTCTGGCTCTAGTATCCCACTCCTAGGAAGATGGAATTCAGAGGATGTCTACTGAGTGCTTGGAGCCCTTCTGAGAGAGGGAAAATGAATCCAAAGTTTGGATTTAGGCTAGAAGGCACAGTGTCTGCTTGAATTTACTGTACTTGTTTGGGAGGAAGAGATGTAAACGTTTTCCATTTTCCAATAAGACTTAACTCCCAATCCATCAACTCATCAAGTACTAATGGGTCATATTTCTGGGGTTAATTGAGGAGTTTTCTCCTTTTTATTTTATTTTTAAGTTTTATTTATTTGAGAGGAAGAAAGAGGGAGACAGAGAGCTTGTGCACATGTGCATGCATGCAGAAGGGGGGAGAGATTCTCAACCAGACTGTGCTGAGTGTGGGGCCAGACTCGGGGCTCGATCCCACGACCCTGAGATCATGACCCCAGCCAAAATCAAGAGTCCGCCACTCGTCAGCTAAGCCACCTAGATACCCCCCCTCCTTTTCTTAATTTAAGTGTATGCTTTTTGATTTTCCACTCTGAATGTTATGAGCTTTGTGATTTCCTAAGGGCCCTGAAGTAACTATTTTTCGTTGAATTGGATGGCCTTGGTTTCATTTAGTTTTTAAGGGACAGTGTAGACTTTGAAATTGGAGGTAACTTGTGTGTACATCTTATTCAGAATAAGTGCCTAATAGTTAAATTCATTGTTTACATTAAGTGTGGCCAAAGTATTAGGCTGCTTTTTTATTTATATAAACAAAAGTAAAGCAGTCTTAAGAATGCGTGATTATTATATCCCTGCATTATCTTCATATATTCAGGGGCAACGAGAGGGAATGGAAATGGTTCCACACAAGCCAATCTTTTGGCAGATCTGGAAGATAGAAAAATGGGTTCATTTTAGATTTACTTTTTTCCATTTCTATCTTTCAGTTCTGGTTTTGACATTAATCAGGTGGAGAGAAAAAAAGAAAGCTCTAGAATCCCCAAATTTGAAAGATTAGCCCATAGATACCTATGGTTGACTTATAAATTATTTTTTAAAGATCTTATTTATTTGACAGAGAGAGAGATCACAAGCATGCAGAGAGGCAGGTAGAGAGAGAGGGGGAAGCAGGCTCCCCACTGAGCAGAGAGCCCGATGTGGGGCTCATGACCTGAGCCGAAGGCAGAGGCTTAACCCTCTGAGCCCCCAGGTGACCCTATGGTTGACTTTTTATGCTAAAAATGTTGACCTTTTTTTGGTGCAGTAGTCAGTTTTCAAAGGTCTGTGATTTAGGACAGAACAGAGATGAAAGCAAGAAAACATTCCAAATCAGACCACTCATAAATACCTGATGTTGATGCACAGAGAACAGCTTGCCAGAGGATCTCCTGTATGTGAGATCCACTTGCCTTTTTTTAAACAATTTTTGTCATGACAAGCACACGCACATAACTCAAAAAAAATTTTTTTATTATAAAATCAAACATAGATACAGAAAACCACACAAAACCACGAATAGCATAATGAATTATTATTAGATAAATAACTTCTGTAGTGACAGCCCAGTTCAGGAAGTACAACTTTGTCAGCTTCTGCAGAAGCCCCTCTCACCCTCCCTCCAAAAGTAAATGCTGTCCAGACTTTTATCGTAATCACTAGGAGCCATAATTTATTTACTTGAGAGCAAGTGAGAGAGAGAGAGCGTGCACAAGTCAGGGGGAGGGGCAAGAAACAGGCTCCCCGCCGAGCAGGGAGCCCGACGAGGGGCTCCATCCCAGGACCCTGAGATCATGACCTGAGCTGAAGGCAGATGCTTAACTGACTGAGCCACCCAGGTGCCCCTTTATAGTTTTTATCTATTTAAAAAAAATTTTTTTTTTTTTTTTTTGGGAAGAGAGGGCACAGGTGGGTAGGGATTGCGGGGAGGGGCCGAGGGAGAGGAGAAAGGGAATCTTAAATGGGCTCCATGATGCAGGGCTCAATCTCATGACCCTGAGATCATGACCTGAACTAAGATCAGGAGTCTATGCTTCACTGAGCCACCCAGGCACCCCCAAAGACATGCTATGTATTTTAAGTCTTTGAATGTACAGATTTTTCTTTTCCTTCGCTTCCTCTTCCTCATGGTTTATTATACCAGGGTTCCTCATGGTACATAACCCAGGCCATCAGACCAGCGGAGTTGACCACAGCTCTGAAATGACAGGTGTGTACAGTCACAGTGCAGTTCCACGTGGTCCTCAGTCCATTGTATTTCCTGCTCATCTCATGTACATGCTTTCTAAAACGTCCAAAAACACTAAGAGACTAGTGGAAACTGAATTTCCCTCTTATTCCCTGGAAGTCATAAGCTCTGAGGTTTTTCTTCTCACCTTTGCTTTTATCGTCCTAAATTGTCCTGGTTTACTTTATTCTCATGCTTGATTGGTAGTTGGACTGCGTATAGAATTCTTGGTTGCGATAACTTCCCCTCAGAATTCTGAGGGCCACGCTCCCTGTCTTTGACCTTTCAGGGGTGCTGTTGGGAATTCCTTGACCATCCTGATACCCAATCCTTTGCATGTCACTCAATTTTTTAGAAGCTTCTGAAATTTCAAGATGATGTGTAGTGTGGTTTTCATTCATTATTCTGGATGCTAGTGGGTCCTCTTCATCTAGATATGTATATTCTTCAGTTCTAGGAAACATAGTTTTTATGGATAATGGACATATAAAGAAATATTTATGTGATATAAATATAGATATAATTATATATAAATCCATAGTATAATCATATATATAATTTTTGTATAATCTTTTGATAATTTCTTCCTGTTACTTTCCCCCCCGGCACCCCCCCTTTTTTTCCCATTCTGAAGCTCCTTTTATTGACCGTTCTACCCCTGGGATTGGCTCCCTCTTAATCTTATCTACTTTTCTCTATTATTCTTATTCTTTTTTTTTTTTTGTTTCTTCAGCTTTATTCTCCGTTCTTTACTTTCTTATTTCTGCTATAAGCTAATATCCAGTATTAATTTGTGAAAGCTCACTTTTATTCTGTTTCCCCTCCCTTTTTTTGTAATAGTATTCTATTCTCATTTTTGGGGGAACAATGACCTCTCTTTCTGAAAGCATTAATGATAATATTTTGAAACTTCTCTTCCCTGCATTGTCCCTGTTTCCTTTGAATTTCTTTTCCTGTTTGCTTTGGTCTCTGTCTGCTTTGGTCTCTGTCTGCAGGTTAGAGGCTTTTCTCAAATGTCTGGTGGTCTTTGGTTGTCCTTATTTGGGGGACTTAAATCCTGTTTGGAGTTCTCTATGGAGAGTGGGGCTTGTGGATTAAGTATTATGAGTATGATGAGTGATGGGGCACTTAGCATTTTTGCTGGGAACTCTGGGCATCTGGAGTTCTTTCCTTTGGTTCTGGTCACTTTCCCCAGAGGGAACCCTCGGTCTCCTGCCTGGCAGTTGGTATCCTGTGAATTGAGCTGGGGAAGTGAGTAGGGGGAACTTACACATGCTCCCCTATTTTTGATCCAATCTCAGGCCTCCTATGCCGCTGTTCTAGGGCCCAGTGCTTCTGTTCAACATCTCTAACTCCAGCGTTCTTCTGGAATGAAGAAAGAACTATTACCCAGATGTTCTAGCAGGCCAGCAGGATCTGTGGGCCCGGGAAGGTATCCGATTGCTCTTGTATGTGAACCTCCTGCTAATCCCCAGCTTGTTGGCCCTCACCTTCCCCCTCAGTTCAGTCTTCTTAGAGTTAATCCCTCACTTCACCTTGGGACACCCCCCTCCCCCCGCAGATACTTGTTACAGTGGCTTCTGCTCTGGGAAGGTGGGTAAAGCCAGGTCCCGCTGCCTTTCATCTTCTGAAAATTGGTTTGACATTTTTCATATTCTCTTCCATTTTCTTTGACTTTATAGCTTATTATATCTTGACATTTTTTTTTTCCTTATGGGTCTTAGGGGAGTCAAGTTGATGGCCCTCTGGCTGACTTTATTTTGAAGGCAGAATTTTATTTTTATGTACAGAAAAGCTAACAGTGTGCCACCCATCCAGTGTAGAGGCAAGCTTTTTAGCTATTGTCTTCCCAGCGGTGGCGGGTCCGGTCCTATGGGCGTTGTTAGCAGCCGGGCCTGAGCTCTCAGAGTTAACCTCTGTGAGCCTGAGGCCCTGCAGGTCTTGCCTGGCCTGTTCTCTGATACGCACTAGGGAACCTTCCTTCCGAGGCTGGTGGGAAGATGGGCGGATGGCTTAGTGAGATCCACGCCTTCTTGTTTTCCCCTGCAGTGGGGACAGTATCAACCCTAGTCTCAGTTCAGGGGCTCCCTTGGTGAGGGAGCTCACACCCTGCAACTCCTTTTACCTGCAGCTTGCTTTTTATAGCCTGGGCCAACATTGGCCGCATGGTTTTCCTGTTTTTGGCTCCGGTGGGTACTCATGGACCAGTTTGAGCCTGAGTGAACCCACTTTCAAAGTCTTGTAGAAGATGGCTAGCTCTTTGCCACTGCCTTTGGATGAGCCGAGGAAGAAGGGCAGGACAGTGAAGGGTGATACGTGTGTGACCTTGAAGATGGTCTTTTAAGTCATGAAACACAACAGATTTCTAGCTGCTTCGTTCCCAGTTGCCAAGAATGCAGGCCTGGTGGCTGTCTACATGGGACTCATGGGACTGAGATTTTTTTTTCTTCCCCTATCAAACTTCTCTCCCTTCTAATCCCATCCTCTTTAGTGCCTGGCAACGCCTTGGTGACTCATTTGGAAGCCTTTGTGACTTGAAGCTGCCCCATGACCTTGTGATACGATGGCCGAGCTGGGGCCCCCAGCTTTTGAATTATGAAATCTGGCTTCCTCGGAAGCAAGGAGTGATCAGGGAATTCCAAACTTACAAAAAAAAAAAATTTAAAGAGAATTAAAAGTCCCAGACACCCGTCCTGGACAGTGTTCTAAGGGGCATTAGCTCTGTGCTGAAAAATTCAGTATGTTGGTGTCTTAGGGAGGTTCGGCTTGAATTGCATGTTGTTTTTAAAGCATTTCAGTCCCTGAGCAGCAGCTTTACCTGGGAGCCTGTCTGTAATGTAAATTCTTGGGTCTCTCTCCACACTAGAGAAATGCAGGGATGGGGCCCAGAAGCTTCGTTTTTAACAAGCCCTCCAGAAGGTTCCGAGGTCTGCTCACTCGTTTAGAGGATCTTAGTAGACTGCACACGAAAGCCCGTCCTCGTGGACTTGGGGGTTAGTGGCACAAAGCCTGGAAATCTAGCTTCCACAGGCACGGTAATCTTACCCGAGGCTTCCTGAGGGAAGGATCCCCCCAGCGTCACTGGAAGGGCCCCTATGCCGCTGTTGAGCAGTTTCCGCCTGGCATTTGGAAAAGCAGCCAATTGGACCAAAAGCGTGGTTAAATCTCCAAGGCAAAAAATAACTTGTCTTATTCTGCATCCTGTGAAGAACCGAGGAGGGGGGCGGTGTGTGTGTGTGTGTGTGTGTGTGTGTAGGGGTGATTGTATATGGGTGATAAGAACAGTTGGCATTCTGGGGGTTTCCTTCCAATCTTTATTCTGTGTGCCTGTGGCTCTAGGATGTATGTTTCCCCTAGCTGCGATCACACTGCGCGCTCTGTTCTGTATTATGTCCCCTGCCTCCCCCAAACCCATCGTGGAAGAGCCCTGGGCACCGCTGTCTAAGGACTGAGGTGGCAGGTGGCCCCCGGCTTTGAGTTCCAGTTGTCAGAGGCGCCTGCTTGCGCTCTGAGAAAAGCACTGGGCCAGGTGCACGGGCCCTCAAGAAGTCATCCCCATGGCATTTGGGGTGTCGGTACTCCTGGCTCACATTGAACCTTCTGTTGAGGGGGGAGAGGCAGGGGAGCCAACTGACCAGGCCACTCCATTGCCATTCAGATTCCCTGACGCTGCAAGCCGGCTGAATGTTGCTTTCTCATGTGCTGCCGGGAATAAAGCCGCCTGATTCTTTTCCTCCCGAACAATGGCTGGTTCTATGAGTTCTTGCTTCTCCCAGGCAATGCCCCACACAATGAAATCTTTTCTTTTCCATTTGTTTAAGCCGGTGGACCTTATGGACTCTGTCTCGTTGACTTTTCCATGATGTTTACAGATAGTGTAGTGGGATAACCGACTGATTCTTTGCACAAAGAAAAAGGTGGATGATGGCATCGCCCCCATTTCCCTGGGTGGGGGGTGTGTGTAAAAAAAAAAAAATACTCTATGGAGGGAAGATACCACAGTCCAGTCCCTTCAGAATAAGGAATCAAGGTGGTAGCAAGGGAAGAGGGTAAAAGAGAACTCAGCGCAGGTGGATCCTTTGGGCCCTGGGGTATCTCTCGTCTTGGTCGAGGGAGCTGGGTATACTCTGCTGGGTTCCCCATTCTGTGGTGTAGTTTCCTTTCTTCCTGGCCCCGGGCAAAGATCGGAGGCACTCTGAGGAGCTACTGCCTCCCTGTCCCCGCCCCTGAAATCCAGGCTCAGAGGAGCCTGCAAAAGCTGGGTCGGTGCCTATGCCCCAGGCCTGCTCCCAGCCAAGCTCACACTGACCCTGCTTGACCTCGCCCAGCAGGTAGTGCGGGCCTAAACAGGCCTCAGTGAAGAGGTGTTTCGAATGTAGGGATGTGGCCTTTGCTTCCTCCCTGACTTGTCTTCCCTGTGCGAGATGAGACCCCAGATCTCTGCTTTTTCCAAGCCTGGAGATGGATTTACTGCTTATCCCACACAGTCGGGAGTCATGGTCTGTGTCCCCACAGACAGCCGCCCCTACCCTGACCCTTACTTCAGCTATGACCAAAGACACTGGGATGCATAAAGGTCTGCTAACATTGTAAGTAGAAATTGCTCCAAAGACAGTGGCTTTGGAGGGAAGAATCTTCCCTTGGTTCTCCATGACACGTTTCATGGAGTCAGAGCATCCCTTGAATACCAAGTGTTGTTGCCATTTGGATGTTGAGACATGATGCAGCTTACAGGGGGAACAGTTCTTCGGGAGCTAACATTCGGGTTCGTGCGTGTATCTAACGCTAACAACAGCTACCATTTATTGAGGACGCATTGCGTGCCAAGCGTGTGCTCAGTGCTTCGTCAACATGATCAATAAGTACTTGTGGCGTGAATGACTTCCTTTTGTTCTCCCTCTGGCTGGAGAGTCGGGCCTGGCTAGTTTCATGGCCCATCCTGCCGTCCTGTACCTGTCCCGGGCCCCAGCCAGCACGGAGAAGCAGAGACACCTGGCCGCTCAGCCAGAGTCTTGCACGGCCGAATCGGGAGCTAGGGTCTTGTTTTAGGAACCATGGGAAGCGGTGGGAGGGATCGGAAAGAACTCCGCCCCTGTCACCTGCTCACCTGCAAAGCAGTTACAAAGCAAGACCAAGACTTAAGGACCTGCCACTCCTCGCCCAGTGACTGGGAGAGGCAGCATTCCTTCCCCTGGGGGACTCCATTGCCTCCGAAAGTGGCCTTCTGCTCTTTTACCGCCTTCTGTACTTGTTCCCAGCACTACTGAAACATTTCTAAAGGATGTTACAATTCATGGCTTGGTCATCTTACCCACTGTAGCAGATACAGCCCATGTTATATCTGAACGTTGGTTCCTAATAAGTCAGCCGTGGATGCCCAGAGCTATAGACTTGTGAAAAATGTTTTATTTTTCAAATCGCCATACAAAGAAATGGACGCTTTTCTTTTGGTGTCTGGTTCTGTGAGGTTTAACATGCATAGTGTCGCTAGCCACCACTGAGATAAAGAGTGGTTCCATTACCCCAAAGCCACTGCCCTGTCCCTTCATAGTTTCTCGCTCCCATAGACTTTTTTTTTTTAAGATTTTATTTATTTATTTGACAGAGATCACAAGTAGGCAGAGAGGCAGGCAGGGGGTGGGGGAAGCAGGCTCCCAGCTGAGCAGAGAGACTGATGCGGGGCTCGATCCCTGGACCCTGAGATCACGACCTGAGCTGAAGGTAGAGGCTTAACCCACTGAGCCACCCAGGCGCCCCTCCCATAGACTTTAAAAAAATTTTTTCTTTTTCAAAATAATGGCCTTATTGAGATGAGATGATAATGCGTGTATAATGCATGTTACCCCCTAAATGGAGAATTCACAGGGTTTTTGTGCCTTCACGGAGCTGTGCAGCCATCATCACCGCAGTCAATTTCAGAATGCTTCCAGCACCCCAGAAAGAAACCCAGTACCAGCAGTGGCTCCCCATCACCCTCCGTCCCCCCAGCCGCAGGCAACCACCAATCTGCTTTCTGTTTCTATGGATTTGCCTACTCTGGACATTTCCTATAAATGGAGTCATATGTGGTCCCTGGCGTTTGGCTTTTTTCACTTAGGATACTGTTTTCCACGCTCATCCACGTGGTCACCTCTGCAGGTACCTTCTGCCTTTTTGCTGCCGGATAACACTCCGTTGTCTGGATATGCTGCATTTATCCATTCATCAGCTGAACTTCTGGATCGTTTCCACTTTTTGTTTATATGTGTCACGCTGCTGTGAACGTTCAGAAGCAAGTGTTTGCACGGACATGTGTTTCCACTTCTCTCAGGTGGCTACCTATGAGTGGAATTTGCTAGATCCTGTATATGGTAACCTTTACAGGAACTGTCCTGCTGCTTCCCGAAGTGGCTGCTCCATTTTGCATTTTCCCACAAGCAGTGTATGAGGCTTCCAATCTGTCTATCAGCTTACCAACCCTCTGGGGGTGGGATGTCGTAGCTCTTCAGGATTTTGATTTCCATTTCCCTGATGGCTGCTAATGTTGAGCATCTCTTCGTGAGCTTATTGGCCATTTGTCCCCCAAACTTGTGAAATTATTTTGTTCAATTAAAATAGATCTTGAGTGAATATCCAGTAAATGCTTAAAATATTTCAACATAAACAAATCCATCCTTTTATCATTGATCTTTAAATTGTGTTTAGCATACATGTTACCCAACATCAAATAGATTATTTCACCAACTGAATGTTAGGAATTGTAAAATTAAAAGCAGTCTTTTTTTTTTTTTTCCTGTTCACTTGGAAATCCTATAGAAATGAGGTGAGAATACCTGCTTTTTAATGTCTGAAGTACATCAGAAAAGTGTATCTTTTATATCGTAAGCTTAAATGTATGTCGCGTGAGTGTACAATATTGAATATAATGCTGAAAACTTGGGAGAGGTGTGTGTGTCTTCACAAGTTCTTTCTTTTTTCTGGCCTTGACTGTAATGATAGACTGCTCCCCACCCTTTGTAATACCTCCATTGACATTTCTATTTCCAATACCAGGGTTTTAACAATAAAAAAATCATGTGAGGAACCAAGTACCCAGATTGCCTCAGTCAGGGGAGCCAGTTGTATATGGATTTGAACCAACCTGTAACCCGAGTCACACTGAGCTGCTATTAATAGAAGGGGCCTGGTGAAGGGCACCTTCTGCCTCAGCCGCTTCGCACTGAACCACTTCCTAGCCACCTATGATCATGGTGATGGGAAGTAGGGCACTGATGCATTTTAAGATGTGGTAATTAAAATCTGTGTATCACTATTATACTACTCGTTGATTTTTTTTTTTTTTTACTTCAGAGGTAGAGTTTAGTGACTCATCAGTTGCATATCACACCCAGTGCTCATTACATCAGATACCCTCCTTAATGCCCATCCCCCAGTTGCCCCCAATCCCCCTACCCATCTCCCCTCTAGCAGTCCTCGGTTTGTTCGTAGAGTTCAGCGTCTCTCGTGGGTTGCCTTCCTCTCAATTTTTGTCTTATCTTCCCTTTTCTTCCCCTATGTTTATCTGTTTTGTTTCTTAAATTCCACACCTGGAGGGAATCATACGGTATTTGTCTTTGTTTGACTTATTTCATTTAGCAAGATACTCTCTAGTTCCATCTTGCATTGTTCTAAATGGCAAGATTTCATTCTTTTTGTAGCTGAGTAATATTCCATCGTATGTATATACCACATCTTTGTTACCCATTCATCCGTTCGATGGACATCTGGGCTCTTTCCATATTTTGGCTATAATTGACATTGCTGCTATAAGCATTGGGGTGCATACACCCTTTCAAATCACTATGTCTATATCCTTTGGATAAATACACAATAAAACTCAGCCCCCATCACCTGCTCACTGGCGAAACACTTAAAAAGCAAGACCAAGACTCAAGGACCTGCCTCTCCTCGCCCGGTGACTAGGAGAGGCAGCGTTCCTTCCTCCTCCAATAAAACCCTATTGCTGGGTTTTAAGGAAGCTCTGTTTTTAACTTTTTGAGGAACCTCCATACTGTTTTCCAGAGTGGCTGCACCAACTTGCATTCCCACCAACAATGTAGGATGGTTCCCCTTTCTCTTCATCCTTTGTTGTTTCCTGAGTTGTTAATTTTAGCCATTCTGATGGGTGTGAGGTGGTAGGTATCTCATTGTAGTTTTGATTTCTATTTCCCTGATGCCGAGTGATGAGCATTTTTCATGTGTCTGTTAGCCATTTGTATGTTATCTTTGGAGAAATGTGTGTTCATTTCTTCCGCCAATTTTTTCGATTGGATTATTCTTTGGGTGTTGAATTTGGTAAGTTCTTTATAGATTTTTGGATACTTAACCCTTTATCTGATAAGACATTTGCAAATATCTTTTCCCATTCCATAGGTTCCCTTTTAGTTTTGTTGACTGTTTCCTTTGCAAAAGCCCTTTATCTTTTTTTTTTTTTTTTAAGATTTTGTTTATTTATTTGACAGAGATCACAAGTAGGCAGAGAGGTAGGCAGAGAGAGAGGGGGAAGCAGGCTCCCTGCTCTGCTCTACTCGATGCGGGGCTTGATCCCAGGACCCTGAGATCTTGACCTGAGCCGAAGACAGAGGCTTTAACCCACTGAGCCACCCAGGCGCCCCCAAAAGTTTTTTATCTTGGTGAAGTCCCAATAGTTCACTTTTGCTGTTGTTTCTCTTGCCTTTAGAGACCTGTGGAGCCAGAAGTTGCTTCCCTCTTATTACTCTTTGATATTTAGACCACCTGGCTAGTGCTACTTTGAATGTTAAGGGGTTGGAAAATTCTTATGTAAATATGGCTGGACCCTAAGCCTAGAATTCAGTTTGGGGCAGGTTGGGTTTTTTCCTATATGGGCTGACAAGCTCACCGTGGTGCTTGGGTGAATGAATGGACGGGATGAATAAGTGATTGCCAACCCACCTACCCATCTTCCACTGAGCTTTCCTCTCTCCCTGAAGAACCCGGACTTTGTGCCCCTCTTCAGCTTCCTTTGCGGTGTATGTGGTGGGGGCGGGGAGGAGAGGGTAGGTGCTGACTGACATAGGCCTGTCACTGGGCTCCCATTCTCCTTGCTGTGGCTTTGACATGGGCTGTGGCAATGAGGAGAAGTCGGCTTCAGTCTCCTGAGGAAGGGTCTTCTCCCGGGAGAAGAGAGACAAGGAGACCTGTGAACACTGCCCCTCACCTTCCCCTGACCATTGTCGCGTCTGCTGTGATGCTCTGTCTGCTCTCTGAGGAGAACCAGCCTGGCGGCGGGTTGGTTCTGACTCACTGCCTCTCAGGGAGGCCATATGTCCCTCCTCCATGAAGTGTCCTGTAACTTTGAGAACTCACCCTGTTTAACTGGAAAATACAACCATCTGAAAGGTTGTTTTTTTTTTTTTTTAATTAAATGCCAGGAAACCCGTGCCTGTCCTTCAAGGCTGAGCTCACACTTCACTTCCTCCTTTACTTCTTCCCACCTCTGCCCTCTGCCCCGAGGTGAGTTGGGATTGTCCTTGCACCTTTGAGCTCTCCTGGTTTTGCTTCTGTTTTTCTTAACTGCTCTGCCACAGGGGGCATTTTGATAGGAAGTCAGACCTGTGTCCATTATCCCTCTGAGTCTCTATCCTCATGTTTAAAATGTGAGTTGTTCTCATGTCATCCGGCAGTTACGATGATTACATGAAATAAGGATTGTTTGCAGTGTCCTTTCCCCCATAAACCCTGTTTTGTCGTGTTCGTCTTCGTGATGGTCAGTCACCCAGTCCTCCCTGATGCAAGGATTTCCCCTAAGACCCTGCCTGTCCTTGCTCCTCCTCTGATTGGCCAGTTGAGTCGTCGAGCTTACCTTTCCCATCCCAGTGGCTCTTGGCAAAGTGACTTCTATGTATTTAAATGATTTCTTCAGACTCCACCATGCCGTTTCGAGCAACCTCTCCTCTGCATTCAGGAATGTACAAAGCCATTGTCCACGGCCATTCATTGCAGTATATGGCAAAAAGATTTAAGACAGTCTAACCTACTGGGCACTTGTAAAGTTATGCTTTGTCCATTCAGTGGCTTGCTGCGCATCTGTTTAAAGGCCAAGTGACCTCTCAGTTTGTGCATTGATAAGGAATGATTGGCGATCTGCTAAGCAAGGAGAGGAGAGCCAAGAGCAGATCTGCGTGTATACTATGCTACCTTTTATATTAAATAGGAGTCTACCGTATGTCTCAACCAAAAGTTAAGATCATTGTTTGGTATATCTCTAAGAAAGAAAAAAAAATGGTGCAAAATTAAGTGTCAGATACCGCTGGCTATATGCAAAACAGACCAGACCTTGATTTCAGAGATCTTGAAATGTGAAAAATGCCCATTCTTTGTATCTTAAGAGAGTTTTTCTTTGCCACCTGCCCTTTGTGCTGTGACTTTTTTTTTTTTTTTAAACAAGTGCTTATTCACCTGATTTAAAAGAAAGTCAGATGTGTGTGTATACATATTCATGCATGGGATGTAAGGAGGCCTGGAGCTTCAGGGAACGTTTAAGAGACAGAGGGCTGGGAGGGGCAGAGGGAGAGGGAACATCTTTAGCAGGCAGCTCGGTGCACGGCTCGATCTCACAACTCTGGGATCATGACCTGACCCAAAATGGAGTTTGATGCGGAACCGACTGAGCTACCCAGGTGCCGGGACTTCAGGGAATTTTTAGGTGTGCTTTTGTTTCTGTACGAACTTGGAGATTCCTTGTTCACTCCTCACCCCAGGGTGGGAACTAAGATAACCGTGTCTTAGGAGAATATATACTTGGCTTGACTGGTAGGCTTTCTGATGGTCTTGATGAATTCCAACAGAATTTTGGAAATAGCAGCTTGGTGAGAAGTGTGTTTCTCTCTGTGCCTATCAGCAGGGCCCTGTGTATTTTCCTACAAGAATACACGTGAGGGGCGCCTGGGTGGCTCAGTGGGTTAAAGCCTCTGCCTTCGGCTCAGGTCATGATCTCAGGGTCCTGGGATCGAGCCCCGCATCGGGCTCTCTGCTCAGCAGGGAGCCTGCTTCCCCCTCTCTCTGCCTGCCTCTCTGCCTACTTGTGATCTCTCTCTCTGTGTCAAATAAATAAAATCTTAAAAAAAAAAAAAAAAAAAGAATACACGTGATAGGTCATGTGTCATTTAAAAAAAATTTTTGTTTTAATTTAGAAATGATCCAGCTTTGAAATATTATTTTCTAAGAAAAAATTTAAAGTGACTGATTTCAGGGTGTTTTTTTCCTTACCAAGAAATAGCTACCAGTGGTGGAGACTGTTCAAAGCAAAGTATTGGTAGCTTAGATTCTTTCTTGGCTTTACCATTTACTTGTGCCTCAGGTTCCTCCTCTGTGGAATGGGAATGATAATACTTGCTCTTTCTCCTTCACAGTTTTGGGAAGAGCAAATGAGATCATTTACATGCAAATGACCTGTACTTAGTATAGATAAGGGATAGTGTTATAAACCCATAGCAGTGATTCAGAAAGTGCTTGATTGATATTAGTCACCTTTTTTCTGCATAAGAAATGTCCTTTCCTTATTGAAAATATTCTGTTCTTTCCCTGTCAACCCTAAGGAACCATCTTAAGACTGATAGGGCCATGGGACGCCTGGGTGGCCCAGTGGGGTAAAGTCTCTGCCTTCGGCTCAGGTCATGATCTCAGGGTCCTGGGATCCAGCCCCGCATCAGGCTCTCTGCTCAGCGAGGAGCCTGCTTCCCCCTCTCTCTCTACCTGCCTCTCTGCCTACTTGTGATATATTCTCTCTCTCTCTCTCTCTCTCTCTCTGTCAAATAAATAAAATCTTAAGAAAAAAGACTGATAGGGCCAAACTCATAAAGGTTTTTTTATGCTTAAAAATTTTAAATGTTTAAATAAAAGACAAATGTTTTTTTTTTTTTAAGGAGTAGTTTTAAGTACCTAGCAAAATTGAGTGGAAGGTGCATAGATTTCTCATATACCCCCTTTCCGCACACAAGCACAGCCTTCCCCATTATCAACATCCCTGTCCGAAGTGATACGTTTGTTACAATTGATGAAACTACGCCAACACATCGTAATTACCCAAAAAGTCCATACTTTATCTTCTTGATTCTTGGTGTACATTCTGTGGACTTGGACAAATGTATAATGATGTGTATCCCTCATTATAATAGCATATAGAATATTTCTTTGCTCTAAAACTTCTTTGTGTTCTGCCTATTCATCCCTACTCCCCACCTCCCACCCCTGGCAGCCACTGATCTTTTTACTGCCTCCATAATCTTGCCTGTCCCAGAATATCATATAGTTGGAATCATATAATTTGCCGCTCTTAAGACTGGCTTCTTTCACTTAGTAATATGCATTTAAGGTTTCTCCGTCTCTTTCTGTACATGATAATGAATTCCTTCTTGGGGTTTAATAATACTCCATTGTGTGGACATACTATATGGCTTATCCATTCACCTACCGAAGAGCATCTTGGTTGCTTCCAAGTTTGGGCAGTTATGTATAAAGCTGCTGTGAACATCTGTGTGCAGGTTTTTGTATGGACTTAAGTTTTGGACTGCTTTGGAGCTTGACTGCTGGATCCTATGGTAAGAGTATATTTAGTTTTGTAAGAAGCCACCTGTCTTCCAAAGTGGCTGTGCCCTTTTGTATTCCTGACAATGAATGAGAGTTTCTCTTGCTCCATATCCTTGTCAGCATTTGGTGTTGTCATTCTAATAGGGGTGTAGCGGTAATTGCATAGTTGTTTTGATTTGCCTTTCCCTGATGACTTGTGATTTTGAGCATATTTTCATATGCTTAATTGCCACTATGTATCTTCTTTGGTAAGGTATCTGTTAAGGTCACTGGCCCATTGTTCAATTGGGTTTTGTTTTCTCATTGTTGAGTTTTAAGAATTTTTTGTTTTTGGCTAACAGTCCTTTTTAGCAGAAGTGTCTTTTGCAAGTATTTTCTATGAGTGGTTTGCCTTTTCTCTTCATGCCGTTTTTAGTTTTTAAAAAACTTAAAAATTTTAATTTTAATGAAGTCCAGCTTATCAATTGTTTCTTTCATGGATTGTGCCTTTTCTGTTGTATCTAAAGTGACAGCCACACCTAATGCCATCTAGGTTTTCTCCCACGTTTTGTTCTTGGAGTTTTAGTTTTGCATTTTGCCATGGTCAATTTTGAGTTAATTTTTGTGAAGGGTGTAAGGTCTGTTTAGATTCATTTTTTTGCATGCGATGTCCAGTTGTTGTAGTACCATTTGTTGAAGAGACCATCCTTGCTCCTTTGAGATCAGTTGACTGTTTATGGGGTCTATTTCTGGGCTCTTTATTCTGTTCTATTGATCTATTTGCCTCTTCTTTCACCAGTACTACAGTGTGCTGATTACTGTAGATTTATAGTAGGTCTTAAAGTCAGGTAATAGCTTTCCTCCTGCTTTGTTTTTTTTTTTTTTCCTTTCCTTCAGTATTGTGTTGGCTATTCTGGGTTTTTTGCTTCTTCATATAACCATTATAATCCGTTTTTCAATTTCCACAAAATAACATGCTGGGATTTTCATTAGGATCGCATTGAATCTATAGATCAAGTTGGAAAGAACTGACATCTGGACAATATTGAGTCTTCCTATCCATGAACGTGGACTACCTCTCCATAGAGGGTTTCTGAGAAATTGCATTAGCAGTGCACAGAACATACAGAAACTCCACTTACATGGAGTGTAATTTTGGTTTGGGGGCTATGGACCCTTAACAAATGAGTAAATAATAGTACGTTAGAAGGAATGGCTTTTCCTTTTATCTTTTTCTTTTTTTTTAAGATTTTATTTATTAGGGCACATATGAGAGGGGCTGTGGAGGGGCAGAGGGCGAGGGAGCAGACTCCCTGCTGAGGAGGGAGCCTCACTCGAGGCTGGATCCTGGGACTCCAGGATCATGACCTGAGCTGAAGGCAGATGCATAACTGACTGAGCCACCCCAGTACCTCTAGAAGGAATGACTTCTAAGAAGAAAAATATAAAGGGAATAAGATACCAAGTGTTGGGAAGGGTGTGCAGTTTTAAATTGGGTGGTCAGGAAAGGGTTCTCTGAGGTGTTGATGTGTTAGTAGGCTCCAACAAAAGGTGAGACAGAAGACTGTGAAGATGCCTGGGAGAGGAAGTTCCAGGTAAAGGGAACAAATAGAAAGATTCAGAGTTTTGAGGAATAGAGGATGTTAGTGTTCCAGGACTCCTCATGAAGCATTCGTTTAAATATGGAATAGGCAACTCTGAAAACTAAATAAAAAATATTTTCGGTGCCCTTAAAATGTTGAAGGGCTACCAAGGGATCATCCCTCAGTGTTTGCTCCCCCCGTGCATTTGGGAGGGTGGAGATGGGGCAGCACTGAAATGCGGGGTGGTGTCAGAGCATAGCCAGCAAAGGGCTGCCTCTTCTCCAGGCCTGGCTTCACTTAATGGTCTGGCTGGCTTGTAGCTGCAGCCCATCACGGGGTGAAAGCCGGACTCTTAATGTCGAACGTTCATACGTTTTTGTCAGGCACGGTTTGCAATCCCTTGGGAATCTCATGAGCTTCATTTCAGGGCTAACCAGACTGACCTTCTGAGGAATATGATGGCGGGTGCAAAAGGGGCCTGTGAAAACTAGAAGCATCCCTCAGGCCTTCAAGCTGACCTGAAGTTTATTTTATTGAAAAAAATAAAAAAACCTCTTTCTAATGGTATAATTTTAGATTCGCAGAAGAGCTGCAAAGCGAGTACAGAGAGTTCCCATACACCCTTGACCCAGCTTCCCCTGATGTTAACATCCTCCATGACCTTTGACTTTGATCCGTGTGTGCACGTGCGCAAGAGCACGTGCGCACGCGCGCGTGCACACACACGCATGAGGGGGACAGGTCTATTATCGCTCGGGCTTCTGGTAACTCATCACCCCCACACCTCCTGTGTGCAGAATGGACTATGGCTGTGGCAAAAGCAGGCAGGGACCTACTCTGCAGCTCACGTTCCAAAGCAGGAGATATGGGGGAGCAATCAGCTGTGTGGAGAGTGCCGAGGATCATGTGAACTCAGCGCCACTTGAACTTTATTTAGGAGAAGATTGGCCTCGGAGACTTAATATAGACATTCCAGCGATCATGTGAGAATTCCATTCTGCTCAAGTACAAATACAAGAGAATTTGGAAGCGTCCACTTTTTTTTCTCTCAGTGCCAAGTCATCTCGCTTCTTTCCCATCTAATTTCTGAATCGGAAGACCAAAGATATGTACCAATTTACTAGCAGATTGGGAGCACCATAGCCATTCATCCATCCGTTTGCCTGGATTTTAGCTTTGTTCAGTAGGATTTTGTTCTGTGGGTGGTATAGGTTGCTTTGGAAATGGACATTCAATCCAATGGTGACAGCCACTGGCACTCACTCTGGGGCTTAGGAGGCAGGCCACACCCTTCTAGGATGTTCCTGACACCATCCCTCTGGAATGCAGCTGTCTCTTATGGAGGCCGTAGGACAGCTGCTTCTGACCAGGGCTGCCCAGCTGTGGGAGAAAGGAACATGAAATTGCAAAATGAGTGGTGGCCAGGATCCTGCTCAGGTGTGGGCAGCGGGACAATCTGGTAGTGGACAAGATGTTGGCACTGATGTGATGGAATTTTCCAAACACGGGAGTAGAATGCTGCCAGTTCCTTATGGGAAATCTCTTATTCTCACAGAGGACTATTGGTATGATAAAGGTCTGCCCCATTAGTGGAGATGCAAACAAAGTTGTTTAATGCTTTTAATTCCTTCTGGCTTTGGGTAGAGTTTTAAAAAATTTTTTGAATGCATTTTTTTCCACCAGGGCCAACCTCAGGAAAATGAAGCTTGCACTCACATGTTTTAAAAAATGCCAGTTATGCTTTTAGCATTAAAAAATATGTATATATATTTTAACATATATATACTTGTCTCAGACTGTTTTCTGCTTAACCTCTCAGAAATTATCAAACCAGCTTAAATACATTATGATTATATTGCTGTGCTTCTGAACCGACTTTGTATTTGAGTAAAATACAGCTTTTGCTCATTTTTGTATATATATATATATTTTTCCTTCTCATGGAGCATGTGTGCTTCCCCGTGATATACTGGTCGTTTCCATCCCGTCTGTGTGCCTTAAAACAAGGTATTTTGCTGTTGAAAAAGAGCAAAATGGGGCGCCTGGGTGGCTCAGTGGGTTAAAGCCTCTGCCTTCGGCTCAGGTCATGATCTCAGGGTCCTGGGATCGAGCCCCACATCGGGCTCTCTGCTCAGCAGGGAGCCTGCTTCCCTGTCTCCCTCTGCCTGCCTCTCTGCCTACTTGTGCGCGTGCTCTCTCTCTCTCTGTCAAATAAATAAAGTCTTAAAAAAAAAAAAACAAAACAGTGCCAGGTTTTTAACAAAGAGCGTCCAGTCTAGTGCAAAATACAGTTTTCACAGTGAAGGTTCCATTTCACTGAAAAACAGTGTAGGACAGTCCCTTCTCTCTGCCCGGCTGGATTTCCCCATGACCCCCTCCCAAGGAGCTGTTCTTCAGGCCCTGCAGGCTAGAACTAAGGCATGCTTGTTTTACTGGGTGGTGGTGTAGGGGGGTAGTGCTGTGTATTCTTCCCCCCAAGCCACCGTGGGAGATGTATGATATTATCCCTTTGTTGTAGATGTAGAGAATAAACCGGAAAGTTATACCAAGGTCACGTGGGTAGTGAATAGTGAAGTCAGAATTCCAGGCCTGGTTTTCCATTCCCAAATCCAGTGCTTCTTGTCCTAGACCAGGGTTCTGCAAAATACTCCATCCCACCGCCTGTTTTGTAAATAAAGTTTTATTGGAACACAGCCACCCCCATTCATTTACATATTGTCAATGGCTGATTTCCTGCTACAAAGGCTGAGTTGAATAACGCAGACACCGTATTGCCTTCAAAACCTGGAAAATTTCTATCTTGCCCTTTACAGAAAAAGTTTGCCAACCCTTGTCATAGTCCATAGCTGAAGAAGCCTTCAGGTTCCTTGTGTTCTTAGACTTTTTTTTTTCCAGGAAAGCCTTTGTGGCTGAGTTGGGCTGTGAACAAAGACAAGGCCGGCAGAGGCAAGGCAGCTATCCCTACAGTCTCAAGGGTCTGATACCATTGGCCCTGTGTTGGACCACAGATTGTTGCCAGGCTCCAAGAGAGCATGAGTCTCTCTTGTGGAGAGCTAGAGTCTCCTCCCCTGCAATGTGGGCTGGGCTTGTGACTTATTTTTTTACCCGTAGACTGTGGCAGAAGTGATACTGGGTAACTTTCAAGACTGGGGTCTAGAGAGATCTGCAGTTTCTGCCTCATACGTTGGACACCACCCACTAGGGTCCAGCCACGGTATGAGAAGCCCAGGTAGCCCCATGGAAATAGCATGTTGCCACATGAGAGGTCCCAGCTTTCCCGGCATGCCTGCCAAGGTGCTAGACACGAGCGCACCCATTTTAAATGCTCTAGGATCCGAGAGAGAACAGCAGAAGGACCGCCCAGCTGGGCCTCTGCTACTCCCATAGAATTGGGAGAGACAGCCCATCCTCGTTTTGAGCAAGCCTGTTTTGTGGTGGTTTGTTGTACCGCAAAAGATAAGCTGCTCCGAGACCAAGGTGAGATAAGACCCGGGGCAGGGGCCACAGATGCCTTCTAGACCCGGTGGTGGTGACAGCGCACAGATGGAACTTCTTAGACGGTCCCGTGTCAGTGTGAAACAAGCTCATGAACTTGCTGTGTGAGTTACCCAAATGTACGTCGGAAGAACTCGAAAATGTTATCAGCTGGAATTTGGGAAGCTCTCATGTGATTCTAGACTAATAAGAATTGAACGAATGTTGCTTTATTATAGGAGCTCATCATGGAAAAGCAGGTGAATAATGAGCATTTTAAGCAGCTTACAGAATGGTTCCTAAAATACCGAAATTAAAATATTTGTGCTAGATTTCCCGGAAATGACAGCTTTTCCAAAAATGATTTGTGAGTTGCTAATTTTAGCTTGGAATATTAAGGGTTTATTTTCAGTGGGTTAAGGAGCTGTGTTGTTTCTTTTTCCCAGCGGTCACGTGGCATAGGGCTGTTCAGTTTGATTTTATTTGATTTGAATCAGAGGAATTGTGGAAGAGCTGGAATTGGTTTTTAAAACACTTGCCTTTCTGCAGATCTAAATCTGTGGCACTTCTTTGTCCTGAGGCTTTCCGAGCCCGTTGGCCGTGAAGCGCTCTCTCCCGTCAAAGCCCCTGGTGTCATCTTAACTCACTGGGTATCTCAGGATGAACTTGGCAGCCCAAAGAATTTCTTCCACAGTGGATTATTTGCCTACTGGATTAAAGCCAAGCTTTTTTTTTAGCATGGGGCAAGAAGGCCAGGGCCATCTTCGTGTACAGTTACATAGATGATCGTGACTAGTGCCCCCTTGGAACTGTGCGATGGGGATGTCTACACCTGCCCTTGCCTCTCCAGCTTTATCCCTTGCATCTTGAGTTCCACCCACACTGAACCTTTTTAGGGTTTTCTTGCTTCTGCTTTTCCTGCCCTTCCCATGAAATAAACACCCCCCACCTTCTTATCAACAATAGCTGGTTATTATGCAACACTGACATATTTACACATCGCACCCCAAGTAATGTTAAAAGTGGCTGCACCCGTACCAATCCCATCAAACACACCTACTAAATAAGACTGGTTTTGTGCAGTTCTTTTCTTTTCTTTTTTTTTTAAGATTTTATTTGTCAGAGAGCACATGCAAGGGAGTGCCAGGCAGAAGGAGAAGCAGGCTCCCTGCTGAGCAGGGAGCCTGAAGTGGGACTCGATCCTAGGACCCTGGGATCATGACCCCAGCCGAAGGCAGACCCTTAACCAACTGAGCCACCTGAGCGTCCCTGTGCAGTTCTTGCTGTCCTTAGAATGTATCTCATTGAGTGTGTGCAGAGTATTGGGTGTAAAAGAGACTTTGAGGATTTCTTCGAGTGCTAATGTTACTCGTTTGCTCTGTGATTATGTTCTCTTCCTTTTGTTTACATGCAGTATCAGTTTTCCATCTTCATTCACTTAATTTTTCGATGATGTAAATTGTGAATTGGACCCAGAGTCCAAAGTATAGGAGAGGGTGCACCCAGGGACAGCGTGTGTTACTTTCACCCTGTTTCTACCTACCTGGAAAGACAACCAGTTTTCAGTTGTTTAATCCTCCTGTGTTTCTTTTTATAACGATAATCAGCCATGGGGCGCCTGGGTGGCTCTCTTGCTTAAGCGTCTGGCTTTGGCTCCGGTCTTGATCTAAGGGTCCTGGGATTGAGCCCCACACTGGGCTCCTTGCTCAGCGAGGAGTCTCCTTCTCCCTCTGCTTCTCCCTTAAGCTTGTGCTCTCTCTCTCTCTCTCTCTCTCAAAGAAATAAAATCTTAAAAAAAAAAAAAACAACAACAACAAAAAACCAGCTACTTGTATAATGACTCAGGTCATGATCCCAGGGTCCTGGGATGGAGTCCCACTTCAGGCCCCTTGCTCAGCAGGAAGCCTGCTTCTCCCTCTGCCTGGTGTTGTAAATATGTTGGAAAGTAACACGTGGATGTGAATGTTTTATTTTCCCTTCTCTTGTACACAAAGTACTTAGTAATTTTTTACACCTTTTTTCCTGCACTTCGCAGCATATCCCAGAGGTTACTCCATAATCCTTTTATGGAGACCTTACCTGGTAAGATACTTTTTTTCTTTACTGCTGTGTGGGATTCCATTGTTGGTTGAACACTCTTTGATATAAACATTTATGCTGTTTCTGATGTTTCCGTCTTATAATTTGTGTCATGATGAATAACTTTGTGTGATTTTTAAAAAATGTTCTATGTTGTACGTACATCGCGTTCAGTTTATTTCAGAGTGGTTTATTTTGCTGTCATATGTGGAATTTCATCTGCTGTTGTATCTTCCAGCTGGTTATTGTTTGTGGATGTGAAGGCTGTTGATGTTTATGCTAACATATAGCGCTACTTACTTTACCAACTTCGTTTATTGAGTTACTCTTACTATTTTCTTGGTTTTTCTTTTCTTTTTTTCCCCCAAAGATTTTACTTAATTGGCAGAGAGAGTGATCACAAGTAGGCAGAGAGGCAGGCAGAGAGAGAGAGGGGGAAGCAGGCTCCCCACTGAGCAGAGAGCCCGATGTGGGGCTCGATCCCAGGACCCTGAGATCATGACCTGAGCTAAAGGCAGAGGCTTTAACCCACTGAGCCACCCAGGCACCCCTCTTGGTTTTTCTAGATACATAGTCATGTCATCTACAAAAAGATCATTTTACTATTTCTTTTCCTATTCTTATGCTGCTAATTGTTGATTTGTCTAATTGTGTTATAGCTCATACCCCCAACACGTTATTATGCCATAGTAGTGGAGATAGTGGGTTTCCTAACCTTCTCCTAACCTCACTGAGAATGGTGCTACAGTTTCTCTACCGAGTATGATGTTGATCACTGTGTGTGTGTGTGTGTGTGTGTGTGTGTGTGTGTGTGTGTGTGTGTGTGGTTAAGGTAGTATCCATCAATTCCTATCTTACGGACTGTTTTTACTAGATACAGGTTATTGAACTATATTGAAGTTTTTTTAAGCATTTATAGAGATGATCGTTTTTCTTAGAGTTAGTAATATGGTGGATTATATTAAAGGATTTTTAAATGTTGAACAATGGGGCGCCTGGGTGGCTCAGTCGTTATGCATCTGCCTTTGGCTCGGGTCATGATCCCAGGATTCTGGGATCGAGCCCCGCATCGGGCTCCCTGCTCAGCAGGAAGCCTGCTTCTTCCGCTACCATTCCTTCTGCTTGTGTTCTCTCTCTCGCTGTGTTTCTCTCTGTCAAAACAAAAAACAATCAAAAATTAAATGTTGAACAGTTCCTGAAATAGATCCCATGATGTGTGTGTGCATGTTTTTTTGGTGTTTTTCTTTTTAATGTGTCCTGGAACAATTTAAATGTGCTTGGGATTATCTGGTCTTTGAAGGTCTAATAGAATTTCCCTGTGAAATTCTGTAAATGAATAGTAGAGTTTGATGGAGAAAATTTTCTTTTCTTTTTTTTTTTTTTTAAAGATTTTATTTATCTATTTGACACAGAGAGATCACAAGTAGGCAGAGAGGCAGGCAGAGAGAGAGGAGGAAAGCAGGCTCCCCGTTGAGCAGAGAGCCCGATGCGGGGGCTCGATCCCAGGACCCTGAGATCATGACCTGAGCCGAAGGCAAGACTTTAACCCACTGAGCCACCCAGGTGCCCTGATGGAGAAAATTTTCATTATGAAAAGTGTAAGGGTGTCTTTAAAAACTTTTATGTTGGGTTGTACGCTCTCTATTATGAGTATAAACAAGAAGCTAACCAGGAATTTATCTAAAACCAGCCCCTTTTCCAGAGATTGGACTTTTGCAAAATGATAGAAAAAGGGGACCTGGTGAGATGGGAATCATTCTGTATTAAAAGAAAGCTATTCCAGAGTGTGGTCTTCGTTAGTCTAGAACATGCTAATAGAGGCCAGGTAGAGAAACACCAAGGGGTGGACCAGCAGGGCATCAGATAGTGGGGAGGGGTGGGGACTGTGGCAGTTGGAGGGTACCTGCTCTCTGGCTCCTGACCAAGGGCTGCCTCTCAGGACTGTGAGCCCCATGTTGCCAGAGCTCCGAATTTATCGAGGGACTGAGAAATCAGATATTTTTTATGTGAAAACTTTAGACTTAACACTTGGCAGTTAGTTCAAAAATTAACAACATGCCGCAGTCCAAACATAATAGAGCTGTGAAAATGTGACCCCATCAATTCTCCTGGGACCACTTGGGTGGTGTGGTTTTGAAGTTGTGAGCAAGCGGTCTTCCTCGGGTCTGCTGTTAAACTTGCAGTTGTGAAGAGGAAGTTCTCAGGTGCGTTAGACTCACCCAGGCCGCGGAGAGATGCACTTGTTTGAACTGCAAAGATGATGGAGAGGGAAAGGGATAGTCCAGCTTGGGAACACCGCATGTGGGCATTGACCCCCCCAGCTGGGGTCACGAAGGGTGCAGAATTAGTGCCTCTGTGGAACCCCAACTGTTGGCACCCTTGGGGGCAGTGACTGGTGGGGACCAGTGAGATGCCAACGCTTGTTTGCTTGGAGATGACTCAGTCCTCCTTGCCTCCCACCCATCCAGTTCCTAGCCAGTGTGCTTCCTCCTTCTGTTTCCTGTCTTGCTTTGGCCCTTCTGTGCTGTTCTTATCATGGCCCGTCACCCCAAGGAGATTTTACCATCCCGTGAAACTGCATGTTGACTGTACTCCAGCGGTCCGGATTCATTCAGTGTGTGCGTGGCTGTTCGACAAGTTCCCTAGTAGCAACCCTGTGAATTTTGGAGAGAAAGACTGATTGGGTGCCGTGTGTGTGTGTGTGTGTGTGTGTGTGTTTGGTTTTGTTTTGTTTTGTTTTGTTTTTTTAAGGAGGATCCATATCTAGCATGGAGCCTAACACAGGGCTTGAACTCATGACGCTGAGATCAAGACCTGAACCGAAATCAAGAGTCAGATGTTTAACTGACTGAGTCATCCAGGCTCCCCTGGGTGCTTTTTTTCTGGGGGGAAAAATGTGCTTCCTTTAGCCCCTCAGTAGCCATGGTCTCTGATCTCACTGTTTTCTGTGATATTCTCCACCCGCCCCCCCCCCCCCGATATCCTCATACAGAAACTTTTGGCTTCTACTCTCAATACCATGCATTCCTAATTATTTGTGCTACTTCTTGAGTAATCCCAAAGTCTGCTTTGGATTACTTAACCAAAAGTGGATGATAAAAATTGAGCCATGGTTTCCCACTTCTGTGTATTTGCCTGTGTTAATGTTTTGTAGAAAATTTCTTCTTTGTTGGCACGATGATTCAAGTCCAGAATCTGATTTTTTAATGTGGACCAGTCACTCGCCTCTTGGGGGGATTATTTAGAATTAATAAAATCAGGACCAGGAGGTGTGCATGTGTGTGTGTGTGTGTGTGTGTACCTAAGAATGAATTGTTAGCTTAAGGAATCTTTATGCGGTACAATTTGTCTAGAGAATTCCGTTTAAGGGATTTATTAACTATGGTTAAGCACATTTTACTGAAAAGAACACTCTCTGGAGCCGATTAGCTGTATCCGAACTGAGAGCCATTTCTTCTCAGTTGATCCTATGGTGAAGTCAGAATAGTGACAACTTCTGTTACCATAGCTACGGAATCTGTTTTCAAAAACACGAGGCTATGATTTCACTGTAGTTTGGTGCACACTGGGAAGCTGATATGGAAATGGGAATGAAGCTTTATTCAGAAATACAGTGGAAAATAAAAATTTCCTTTCCTCCTCCGATGCTTACATGAGGCTTATTTTTCTCTTTCAAGCTTTCAGGTTTTGTGGGTCAATTTCAGAAGCCGACCTTGATTTTGTCCTTCAGGAAGCCCCTCACACATTCCCTTCTCACTTCCTAAATATGACAGATGACTCAGTGGAAACCCATTGTACTTTAGAGTCGCCACAATTGTGATTAGCCTGTCATGTAGTTGTAATTAAGTCAGAAGATTGGGTTGGGGTTATAGTCGGTTGGGTGAGTCATCTAATTCCTTCTGCATTCATGGGGCTTTTACTATATCCCAGGCGCTGAGGCCACAGCAATGAACAAAAAGGCAGAAGTGAGTCTTTATTTTAGCTTCTGTCCATATGATACGAAGCATAGAATATAAGCCATGTGTACTTGAACTTTATACACAGCTTGGTTGTAGGAAAATGCTTGCTGAAATAGGGTTCCCATTTTCCCAACAAGTTAACTCCCATTAGGAGAGCTGTCACTGAGCATTGACTGTGTGCTTAGAGTGCATTTGACTTTAACATATCTCATTGAGTCCTTATGACAGCCCTGCA
>CM053603.1:57438759-57478498 GCA_028646535.1 Procyon lotor
AAAGCAGCAGCAGCCCTCCAGCCTGGAATCGCGGACGTTGCCAGCGAGCCATCCCACGGTGATTCTGGACGAGGTCGCCACCCTTGCCACCCTCCCCAGCTCTGGCCGGCCTCCAGAACTCCTCCCTGGCGTCCTGGCAATGTGAAGAGACCTCTGCTGCAGTTTTCAGAGTTTCCGATTGGGGTCCGAAGTGGGGCAGGGCGCACACGACCGCCCCTGTCCTGCCTGCCACCTGTCGGGCCGGCCTCGCACTCTGGGGCTGGCAGGATAAAGTGTCCAGAGGCCACGGTCCGTCCTGAGTCGGTCCGGGAGCTCGGAGCGGCCCTGTGGCGCTGGGGACGCTCGTCCGCAGAGCAGCGGGCTGGAGTTTCCATTCCTTCCCCTGGCCTGGGCGCACCGCCTCTGAGGGACCCACAGCTACGTTTTGAATGTCTTCTGCAGCGCTGAGGGAGGGTCTCAGGTGACACCTGTCCGGCCAGGGCCCTGGCAGCTGGTCTCACTGAACTCGCTTTGTGCCGGAAGGCGCAGAAGGGGCCCTTGGCAGACGAAAGGGGAGAGGCAGGCTGTAGGCGAGGCTCTGCCGCTCAGCCTCCCAGGCCGGTCCCGTTTTGCAGGAGAGGGAGCTATTTCTGGCGTGCTGGAAGTCTGCGGCCGCCGGCTCGGGAGAGCTGGGACGGTTACGTAAGGCTGTCAGCGCACGGCCTCTGGTTCTCTCTCCTGCCTCCTCCTGGGAGGCGACGAGGCTGGGCATTGCTGTTCTCTCCGGTGCGGCAGGATTATTTTTGGAAACTGGGCGATCTGGTCACATGACAGCAGTTTTCATTCATGAGACCCGATCCGTGAAATGGGCCCGTCCTTCATGGCACTGGACGGGGGTGGGGGATGGGAGTGGGGTGGGGGTGGAGAGGGGGCAGTGCCGTGTGCAGGCGGGTTTGCTTCTGTCCTAAGCAAGGTTTAGAAAAGATGAGGCTGAGTTATATAGGACGAGATGCTGTAATTTTTTTCTCCACTTGCCTGGAGTTATCAGTATTTTCTTTGATTCTTGATTTTCTTTTAAAGACCGTTTTGGGGATTCACTTTCTTTGGAACTAGAGAACGGTACAGCCTCGAAAATGGTTTTTATTTCCTGTGTGCCTGTGTGTGTGTGAGGGAGCATGAGAGTGTGGGAAAGCGGGTTTCAGTGAGGAGGACACCCGTGGCGGGCACTCGAGCGCCGCCACCCCTCCCCGCTTTCAGCCAGCCTAGTGAAAGACGTGAGGGCATCTGGCTGCAGTCCCTAGCTGTCCCTAGTCCTGGCCTCCCCTTTTCCAGGGCCCCTTTCCAGGCTTCTAGGAGTCCACGGGAGGCCCTGACAGTTGTTCTCGAGACCACGTGGCATCGCCTTTCCTGTGCCTTGGGTGCCCCGCTGTGGCTCTGACTTGGGTGGCCGACCCTGCCGCCGCCCATGCTGCAGCTCGCACTCTCCCTCTTCTTGGGACACTTCTTCCCTTTGCGGTGTGGCATAGCGATCAGTCATTGAAGTTTTGTGTCAATAAGAAATGCTTCCCAGTCCCACTTCTCCTGTTACCCGAGGTGAAACATGGAGCCAGGCCCTCAGCCGGGCCCCACTGCTGCCACCTCCCCGAATGAGAAGGGCCCCACCAGGCTCTAGCATGGGTTCAGTTTTAGGGGACAGAGGGTTTTGGGTGTGTGAAAGCCTGCAGTGAGCCGTCTCCTCGTCCTCGTCAGGGGCTGCCCCCCAGTGGCCTGGCTCTTTCTGCCACGTGTCCCCATCGCCGCAAAGTGGCACCTCCTCCCCTCCTCATCCTCCAGCTGTTCCAACCGTGCTTGGTATTTTCCACTACTTCGCTGCTTGTCCAGTTATTTAAGGAGCTGGCCGGGGCTGCTGGGAGTGGCAGAAAGATCAGATGCAGTGGGGAGGGAGCGATAAGACGGAGAAGTAAGGGAGGACCAGACCTGCATGGGTGCCCCGGGGTGGCCTACCTGCCTGCCCAGCATGGCCCTGGAGGTCAGACCCCGTCTTGGGCTGGCTGGGGGGACACGTATTTCTTATGCGCACTTGAGTGATTTCAGTGGGATCTTTGGTTCCTTTGCCCCTATTATGGCAAGAGGGTTTGTTTGTTTATTTTTGAAGATTTGTTTTAGAGACAGAGCATGCGAATGTAGGGGGAGAGACAGAGGGCGAGGGAGAGAGAGAATCTAAGCAGATGCTGTGTGAGCGTGGAACCCGATGTGGGACTCGATCTCACGACCCTGATATCACGACCGGAGCCAAAACCAAGAGTTGGATGCTTAACCCATGTGTCACGCAGGTGCCCCAGGAGGGTTGATTTGAGAGACAGTGGACAGCTGTAATCATATGCACAGGGCAAATGATTCTCCACTTGACGGGACAACATAGTCACCCAGGATTACTCACAGCTGTAACAGGGCAGCGTCGTCGGGGCCATTCAGATCTAGGTTCAAATCCTGGGCAAGTTATTTATCTCTGAGCCTGTTCCTTTCCTGAAAACAGCAGCTACTGATATTACTTTTTTAGCTTGTGAGCCATAAACGAGGTCCTGCGTGTAAATTACTAAGTCAAGTGCCAGGCCCCTGGGTCATTTTACAATTACGGGAGGGCTGAGGCCGCCTGGGTCCTGAATAGCACCGGCGGGTCTCCCCACCTTCGAAGCACGCAGCAGTTTGCTCAGAGAAGCAGCTGCAGGGCAGCTGGCCTCAGAGTGGGGCGAGCCTAGTGCTCGTCACCCCTCAGTCAGGCTCCTTTGTCAGCGAGTCAGCCTCCAGGGAGTGTCTGGGCCCAGAAGTGGGTGCCCTGAGCCCACAGCCTGCATGTTACCTGATTCTTAAGAGAAAAACAGTGTGTTGTAGACATAAATCTGCCTCTGCGGCATGTCCAGGTGCTAATGCTTAGGCTCCCGTCCCAGGCCTGGCAGGCCGCCTGCTTTCCTTGTGTCTCCTTCTCCCAGCCACTTGGCGCCCCTTTGGCACCCGCGTGTTACAAGACGAGAGACATCTTGGAAGCCGACCAAGGACCGCAGGCAGTAGGTGGTGGCAGAGCCGGGACTAAACCCAGGCCTGTCTGGTCCCCAGTGTTGGGTTTCAGGCATCTTCCTATGGGGCCGAAAGGGTCTGGGCTGACTCTGGTTTGCCCTCTCACCGGGCTGGGGGCGACACGGGGGGCTCCTGAGGTCTACCGTGGCTTCAGAACCGAAGGCCCTCATGGGAGGCAAAATTCCAAAGTTGTTCCTTCAAGATTGCCATTCCCTGGCTTTCATCAGTCCAAAACTAACCTAGGTTCTGGCCCAACAGAACCTGGGCTTGCAGTTGGAATTAAGGTTATCGACCACATGACTTTAAGACAGGGAAACTGTCCTGGGTCACGGTGTGTGTAATCACACGAGCCCTTAGAAGCAGAGAAGGAGGATGGAAGAGGAGGCTATAAAGATGTGGAGGAAGGGGAAGGTAGGTCCCAGGTGTGAGAAGGATTCGATGTGCTATTGCTCTGAGATGTGGGGGGCACAGGCAAGGACCTGGGAAGTGTGGCAAGGAACACAGGATGCCTGGGAGCAAAGACTGGCCCCCAGCGGACAGCCCAGCAAGGAAACAGGGATCTCAGTCCTGCAAACACAAGAGACCGATTGTGACCGACAACCTGAATCCGCTTGGATTCAGGCCCTTCCCCAGGGCGCCAGGAAGGAGCGTGGCCCTGCTGACCTGTTGCCCGGGGCCCAGGTCAGATTGCTGACCTAGAAAACCGTGAGTTGGTAAATAGGTGTTCAAACCACCAGATGTGTGGCAGCCTGTCACTGCATCAGTGGAGGACTGATAAAATCCTGATGAACCGTTTGTCCCTTTTTGAAAACTTTTGCTGTACTTGGACCTTTCTGTTCAGAATTGCTTAATGATGACAAGCAAGTCCCAGATAGATAGGATGCCTTTGCCCAGAAAATGGAGGCCTTGCAAGCTCAGGCACCTGGCTGGCCATGGAAGGAGTCCCCCCATACTGGCTTCTCCTTGTCACCTGTTGGGCCACCAACCTGGAGCCCTGTTGTGGTTTTTTTTCCCCCTGACAACCTCTGAGTTGGTCCTGGTGGAAGCTCCTTTCTTTGGCTCTTGGGAAATAGGTGATTTGTGTCTGCAGAGGGCGGCTGTGACCTCACAGTATCACTTGGCTCTCCTGCCAGAGGTCCCCTGTATGTCAGTGAGGGAGGAGGGTGCATGAGGATGGGGGTACAGGGAGGATGGTGCGGGGCAAAGGCTGATGACAAGAAGCCTTCCCATAATTTCCTGTGCTTTGGGGGCTCCTCATGGGGCTTAGCTGCATGGGACTGTCTGGTTCATGCTCACTCAAGGTCTTCCCTCACCCCGATGAGGCATCTGAGGCTCAGAGAGGTAACGCCACCTCCTCAGTGTCACACAGCATTTTGGGTTTTAGTTCCAGTTCCCAAAAATCACGTGTTGGTGGTGGGGGGTGAGGGGGAGGGGACGACAAGCTTGCACACATGTACTTTGTCAGCAACAAACCAGAGTAAGATGAGTGGCCTGTCCCACCCCCTGACAACCAGGGGGCCAGATCATGGGTCACAAGTTGGGAGGAAGAGTGAGGCAGGGAGCCAGAGGCCGGAGAATTCTCCCAGCTCGAATGTAAAGCCTCCTCCGTGGGTACTTTCTCCTACTTCTTTTCCTGGCACCTCCTTGGCTGAAGAATTGACCAGGTTGCAGAATTTCTCACTCCTCTGCTGGGAAAAATCCCTTCTTCGCGCAGGCTCTGAGAGCAGAAGTCAGGCAGGGAAACAGAGGCCCTTTCATGGCTCAGGACCATCCACGCTGACTTTGCCTAAGCCCTGTTTGTTGCTTCTGCCTGAAAGAGGCCTTTTGGTGGGGGTGCCAGGGTTTGCCAGAGCCAGAGAGCACCCAGGGCTGTGGTTGCTCTGCTCCTGAACCCCGGGAAGCCTCACAGAGGCTCGCGTGTGGGGGGCGGAGGGGAAGGCAAGAGACCAGGTGCCAGGAATTGTCCTCACGTTGGGTTTCCATCATTGTCGCAGTGAAGACCTAGATTGCTGGCTCTGTGACCTCTGGAAAGTTATCGAACCTCTCTGAGCATTCCTTTCCTCAACTGTAAAATGGGGCTGGTCATGGGACCCCAGCAAGGACGGGGAGGTGGTGGAAGGTGGTATAACTTAAAGCTTCTAAAGTGCTCTTGACACAGTACCTGGTGCACACTACGAGCTCTTAATAAAGTTGATATTGTTGGGGCACCTGGAGTGGGGTCAGTCGGTTAAGCGGCCAACTCTTGATTGCGGCTCAGGTCATGATCTCAGGGTCCTGGGATCGAGCCCCGTGTCAGGCTCCCTGCTCAGCGGGGAGCCTGCTTGTGCTCTCTCTCAAATAAATAGAATCTTAAAAAAGGGGTTGATGTGGTTAGGAGTTTACAGATATGCACTGGCTTACAGAACACCGGAGTTCAGAATTGTGCACATCTGGGAATGTTCACTTCTCTTACACAGTAAATAAATAATTTGCGGAGGCCGGAGCAATTTGAGAATCTGTAAAACCGGAGGGTTTGCTGTGTGCTTAGCACGGTGCTGGCTACTTGACTTACATCCGTGTCTGTAATCTGTTTTAACAGTCTGAGAGGTGGGTATTACTGCCTCAGAGAGGAGGAGTCTGAGGCCCTGTGACCTACAGGAGCGCCTCTCCCCCCCCGCCCCCCAAATGATGCTTTCGGCTTGTTGGGGGTCACATGCAGGGTGGCCCCTTTGCAGTGGCCGCTTGCCTCCGGAGTCTGATTGGGTGCCTGGCTCTGTTTATTTCTGATTCTTGAGCTCTTAGACATCTAGAGTCACCAGCAGAAAACTGCAGTGTGAGTAAAAGCGCTGATAAACCACTGTTCTGGGAAAACTGACTTTTGAAACAGTAGGGTGTCTCTCGCCGCTGCCCTCGGGGGCAGGAGAGAGGCGTCGTCCCCCCGCCCCCGCCATCCCTGAGGTTTCCCCGGGGTTGGGGACCGCTGATGGCTTGCTCTTCAAGCTAGAAACTGGGTGAGGGACTTGAAAGCCAGCTCTTGAGGGTTTCTAGGTGAGGCTTCCTGACTCCCCTGTTGTTGTGTGTGGGTCGTCGTACACAAAATCACATTTGGTGTGGATCGGTCAGTAATGGCAAGGATGCAGCGAGGTTTGCGGGGCGCCGACCTGCTGAGCCCACGGGGTGTGGTCTTCACCCCCACTGGAGCACCTCATGTGCCCTCCGGAGAGTTTCCTCAAGGTGTGGAGTTGGAACTTGCGAGTTCGGACCCTCGGGTTTGTACGCAGATCCTCGAACTGTCACTTCGTAGCTTCAGGAGAGCCTTGGGCGTCATTGGGACCCAATCCCTTGTTCACTCATTACTGTTTATTCTATAAATATTTACTTAGTACCCAGCACGTGCCAGGACCAGCCTGTGCTTTCAAGACGCTCACTGTGTGTGGGAGATGTGACGATGGGGGCAGGGGGCTTGAGTCAGACACAGGGAGGCTTTTCCCACAGTGAACTCTGGTCGGTAAATGCTGCACAACTAGGTATCACACGGAGAAAGGTGGGATGGGAGATGCTGGCACATGAATATGATGGTTGAATCCGTGAATCTGTGATTATTTTGAGAATTTCAGATGTACCTGGCACAGAGGTGTGTGTCTTCGGTGGATTCGTTCCTCTTCCAGAATCTCAGTGGTTTGGATCGGCTGTAATTTGTAACTTAAAAAAAAATTTATTTATTTATATTCTTATTATAATTTTTAAAAGATTTTATTTATTTTATTTATTTGTCAGAGAGAGAGAGAGAGAGCGCACAAGAAGGCAGAGTGGCAGGCAGCGGCAGAGGGAGAAGCAGACTCCTTGCCCAGCAAGGAGCCCGATGTGGGATTCATCCCAGAACCCTGCGATCATGACCCGAGCTGAAGGCAGCCGCTTGACCAACTGAACCACCCAGGCATCCCTATTTATTTATTTTTTAAAAAGGTTTTGTTTATTCATTTGACAGAGAGAGACAGTAAGAGAGGGAGCACAGGCAGGGGGAGAGGGAGAAGTAGGCTAGGCTTTCCTCTGAGCAGGGAGCCCGATGTAGGGCTCGATCCCAGGACCCTGGGTGCATGACCCGAGCGGAAGGCAGATGCTTAATGACTGAGCCCCCCAGGCGCCCCTGTAACTGTTCTTGTATTGATAGAAGTTTAGGTTGTTTTCCATTTGACTTTAATGGGCTAGAGATTGGTCTTTTCATTTCAAGAAGGGCTTTTCAATACAGTGGCGTGTTATTCGGCCTTTAGAAAGAATGAAATTCCAACACATGCTCCAACACGGATAAACCTTGAGGATATTACGCTAAGGGACATAAGTCAGTTGCAGAAAGACATAGTATGGTTCCACTCACATGAGGCACTTAGAGTAGGGAATTTGTAGGAGAGAAAGTAGGTGGTGGTTGCCAGGTTGTGGCGGGAGAGGGGGCTGGGGGGCTGTTTCATGGGTGCACTTTCATCTCCGCAGGCTGAAAAGCATTCTGGAGACGGGTTGCACCACAGTGGGAAGATACTCAGCCCTGCTGAGCTTTATACTTCCAAATGGTCAAGGGGGTACATTTTATGTCATGTGGGCTTTTTTTTTTTTTTTTTTTTTAACCACAACCAAACAAAAATACTATGACCAAAGAAAGTCACGTGGTGAGCATCAAAATTCACAAATTACGGGATGTGATGTACCTCATGTACAGCATGCATATGAATGCCTGTGCCTACATTCTTAATTCTTTTCACCGGGGTTGGAGATGAGAAAATAAATTGGAGTAGCTCTGTTCTACTTAAAAGACAGGCCTCTCAAGCTTCTGCTGGCTTTGCCAGTTGCAGCACGTAATAAGTGTACTTTGTACTTCAAAATGGCTGCTTGTGTTCCCTTTTGAGGCTTGAGTGAGCATTTGCTGATGTGTCCAAATTGTGTTTTTTGGAAAGTGCTTATACTTACTTGAGCTTTTTTTTTTTTTTAAGATTTTATTTATTTGAGAGACAGCATGAGCAGGGGGAGGGACAGAGAGCTGAGCAGGGAGCCCAATGTGGGGCTCGATCCCAGGACCCTGAGATCATGACCTGAGCTGAAGGCAGACACTTAACCGACTGAGTCACCCAGGCGCCCTGGAACTATTCATTTTATAACTATAAATAAAACACTGGGGTGAGTGTATGACTACTGTCAATTGAAGCAAAGGCGCCAAGAGGCAGGATAGTCGCAGTTTAGGGCTCGTAATCATCAGGCTTTAGGCCAATTCCCTCACTTTATGGGCTGTGAAAGCAAAAGTTGTATAATCCACGGGTGAAGTCTTCTTTAAGAAATCTGTATATTTGAGACCCCTTATTTAAAAAAAGAATACATTGATTTGAATGGAATTTTCCTAGCTTTCCGTAGAACAGTGGCCTTTTACAAAGGGAGAAAGTATCTCAAACTTCTGTGTTAGGATCATCTAGAATACATCAGAGGACAGATCGGGGGAGGTTTAAGTGAGGGTCTGGTCTGTCAGCAGGTTTAAAACTTTTGGAAGGCCAGGTTCATTCCCTCCCTTCTTTCTCTCTGGGCAAAGGCGTCTTTCCATGGTGATGAATTCATACGGGCCCTGAAACTTCTCTTCAGGGCTGCATGGTTGCCTCATCTGTGGTGGGGCTGTAAGTGACCCCCTGCTCTCTGTGGCGCGCTGGGTTCTTAGTACTGCGCAGTGGTAAACCTCCTGGGCCCACATCCACCCGAGGCAGAGGGCCGCATACATCTATGTAGTCAAGCTGCCCTCCTGAACTGATTATCGCCCCTCCCAACCCAAGAAATGCCTAAAACTGTTTCTTAAAAGTCTTGCCAAATGAACCTTCTTGTAATTTTTAAATCTTTGCTGGTCTGATAGAGGTTTTTTGTTTTTTGTTTTTTGCTTCTGTTTTGTTTTGTTTTTTGGATCACTATTAACGTTCCTTAGTATGTTTGGTGTATGTGTTTGTGTATTTCTTTTTTGGGGACTAGAGAATCTTTATATCCTTTGACCATTTTTCTTTTTCCTTTTGAGCTATTTGCTTCAGGTTTGTGAATCATGTGCATTATTTAGACGTTAATTCTAAGTGTCCCTGGCTTCATTTCACTGCCATTTTTTTTTTTTTTTTTTAAGATTTTATTATTTGACAGAGAGAGAGATCACAAGTAGGCAGAGAGGCAGGCAGAGAGAGGGGGAAGCAGGCTCCCTGCTGAGCAGAGAGCTCGATGTGGGGCTTGATCCCAGGACCCTGAGATCATTACCCGAGCTGAAGGCAGAGGCTTTAACCCACTGAGCCACCCAGGTGCCCCTTCATTGCCATTCTTAACTGTAGCAGGCCTTCCTCCCCTTCGAGTTCTTTTCGTTGGTCTGTTCACTAGTGGGAACCCGTAAGGTGTAAGGCTTACCTGGCTGGAGCCGGAGTATCAGGAATCCAGTCTTTAAGCTTTTACATATCTGACAATGTCTTTCTGTAGTCTTTGCATAGAACAGTAGCTTAATTGGCTCACCGGTCTCTTCTGGAGGTCTCCTGGTCCACCACCTCCTCAGGCCTTCGTGGCCTGCAGTGTTTTTGGGGTCCTGCTTGGGAATTCCAGGCTTTTTCTAACCAGGCAGGCAGCTTATCCGTTTATATTTGAATCACAGACTAGATGTTACAATCTAGTTTTATCTATGGTCACCTTTCACTTTTCCCCAGGGATCCACAGGCTCCCCCACTCCTTCCCGCTATAGCTGTGTGTTCACTTTAATGAGGGCTGAATTCATTTATATCTAATAGGAACTCTTGGCATGTTAGGGTAAATAACCTCTTGTGAAGGGAAAAGGTCGCAGATCGAGGGCCGTAGTTTTTTGTCAGAACTGACCGTGTGGTGCTGATGTTGGGTAAAATATCCGTTAGCTTTCCCCTCGTTTGGTTTTCTTTCTTATTAAAAAAAAAAAGAACTATACTGATTGTTAACTGTTAACTATACTGGTTGTTATTCTACTTAGTGAGAAAAAAAGAGACCTGTACACTGGAGCAGTAGTTCTCAAACTTTGTTGGTCCCGGGATCCCTTAAAAATTATCGAGGATCTGGAAGAGCTTTCCTTCTTAGGTGTTATTTTGTATAATATATGTATAGCATGTTATATAATGTTGTTATATCGTCTTAGGTATTAGCGTTAGAAATGAAAACAAAAATTTAAGCCACAGAGACACAGAAGGACCCATTCTGTTAACAAGCCTTCAGGGTAAGGTGTCACCACACATCACGTGGTCTCTGGAGAGCTCCACTGTGCCTCTGAGAGAATGAGAGTCAACTACCGTAGAAAACCTTCTGACCTTGTGAGCCCTTCAAACTGGTCTCAGGGAACCCCAGGGGTTCTCGGACCGCAGAGAACTGTTTTTTTTGTTTTATTTTTTTTTCGGTGGTGGTGGGGGAAACCGTGCTAAAACATGTCCACAATTTACTGCAGTTTGTTTGATCAGAATCGAAGAATTTGATGGGAAATATCTTGGTTTGCAGAATTTGTGATCTGAACGCACATCATCTCAGGGCCCTTATTTTATTGTCCATTTTTTTCAGAGGCTCTACTAACTCTGCCCCTCTCTCTGGATTGTCCCATAGATTCCCCGTGAGGAGCCCCTGCTGGTGTGCCAGACCTACTGGGGGCTGTCCGCCTGACTGCCCCAGACTGCGGCAGCGGAGCCCCCGATGGCAGTGGGCACCTCCCCGTGAAACCTGCCAAGCTGGACGCCACAGCTCCGCACGACGACACTTCGGCCAACTCTGTGCCCCCTTTGGAGGCGTGCAGCCATGCAGTCCTAGCCTGCAGCCCGGGCATCCCTGAGGAGCACTATGTAAGCGAGGCTGTGGAAGATGCTCCCAGCTGCAGAGGGTACCGGGATGCCTGCACCATCACCGGTAAGGGGATCTTTCCTGTCTGGGGCGGGGTGGGGGGTGATGGGGGTGTGGCCACAGGAGGGGGTCTGGGGGGAGGCCTGAAGGGCCAGGGAGGGAAAAGTCCGAGTGCGGAGAGTCTGAGCTTAGGGATGGCGAGACACGCCATCCAGAACCAACGTGCGACGAATTGCCGTGAAAGTTAAGGATGGCAGTTTTGAACCCTGAGCCGCCTGCTTGGCCTGTAGCGATGCTCAGTGTAGTTGGGCGCCTCCCCCTCTCACAGAGGCTCCGTTTCTGATTCACACATAAAGACAGGTGGAATGGAAATCACACACCACCTCGTTGTGGGGATGCAAACATGGGGAACTCGCAGAGCCCGGCTTCTGCTGCCAAGGCTGGCTTGGATGGCGCTTCTCACAGATGCCTGCATCCGCCATGCCTTCCCCGAGGCCCAGGAGCAGAGTTCAAGGCGCCAGAGCCCTTGCTTGTTCCCTGCTACACACCCCTGGCGGGTGGGATCGTTGTTGGGACGAGTGTGAGTGCTCGGGGGCTGGTGAGCGCGGACAGCGGCAGGCAGTGTTGTCAGAGTTAACATCAGGTGTCTTCGTATCCAAGTTCGCCCCGGTTCTTGTTTTGTCTGCAGTGTTTACTTTTCTCCTCCTGTTTGAAATAATGTCCGGTGACAGCTGAAGATGTGCAGCTTTGCTTCCAGTAGCTTTCCATTGATCTGTCTCACAGTTAAGCTTGGGGGACCTCCTGTGTGTCAGGAGTGTCCCAGGTACCAAGGGCCGTGGTGATGGCCCGGGATCCCAGCCTGGGTGCCTCGCCCTTGTGCTGAGCTCCGGCCCCACGAGTGGCACTCCGTCTGCTCGTGCCCTGGATGCCACCCCTGCTGGCCTGTCCACTTCTGGAAGGAGACATTTCCTGAAGCTCCTCTCCCTCCGCGTCATCCATTTCCCCTTGCTCAGGGAGCTCTGCTCTGCTGCGATCTCTCCCTTCGTGAAAAGAATTGTTCGTGGTCCCCACGGCCAGTGCCGGTACCGGTGTCTGCTCCTGTCTGTGCTTACTGCACCCAGGGCGAGCAGGGCGCGAGCCTACTGATCCCCCAGCACTGAGGCCTTGTCCAGTGTAGGGGGCCGTCCGTGGGCTCCATCTTCTTGCTTTTCAGCAGGGGTTGACACTGCTGACCACTCCCTTCGGGAAATCTGGTCCTTCCTTGGCTCCCTGATTCTCCTGTTCTCCTACCTTGCCAGCTACTGGTCCTCCCGATCCCGGGGATGCTGGAGGGCCTGGGACTCAGTCCTTCGAGCTCCTCCCACTCTCATCAACGCTTGTGGCCCAGGTTATCTCCCTGGTCTCCAGGATGTAGAATCTGCCCCATGCTGACCCCTGTCTGGCTCCTGTCCTCAGACTAATCCTCTCCCCTGGAGGCCGGACATGTTGGTCTAACACCACATGCAACATCTTCACCTGGGTGCCTATGGGCGTCTGAAACTCGAACAGCCAAAAATGAACTGATTTCCATGTTGGCCTGCTTTTCCTGTGGTCTGCCCTGTCTTTATAAATGGTATTTCTGTTGCAGTTGCCCAGGCCAGTCACCCTGGGGGCATTCATGACCTCTGTATTTCCTTCACACCCCAGTTTGCTGGGAAGTCTGTTGGCTTGGTCTTCAGCGTGTCCAGAATTTGATGGCTTCTCACCAGCTCCAAAGCATCTACCCTTTTCCACACCACTTTCCTCTTACGTCTGGATTATTGTGGTGGCCTCCGAATTGGGCCCCCTGCTTCCCGGCTTGCTTCTGTGCAGTCTGTTCTCCGTCTACCCACCAATGAAGCTTTTTCAACACACAGTCAGATGATTTCTTTAACTCATTGGCTCCAGACCTCCAGTGGGCTCCTATCTGACCGTGGCTGGTGGGGGTCTAAGTGACAGGGCTTTCCCACCCCTCTGTATCGTCTGTGCCTGTTCCATCCCAGACACAATGGCCTCCTTGCTAATCCTTGGGCTCACCGGGAGTGTGCTGCCTCAGGACCTTTGTTCTTGCTGCAGCCCAGCACCTGGATTGCTTAATCCCCACCACGCCCCCACCGCCAATGTCCTCATGATTCTCTCTTCACTTTCTCCAAAGGGCTTTTCATTAGAGACCTTTTGGTGACCGCCCTGCACGAAGTGTGGTCCACCACTACCTTTCCCCTTCTATCTTTTCTGCCTTACCTTCTTCCCCAGAGTTAGTCATGAGCTACAGTGTGTGTTTATTTTAGGGCAAGGACTTTGTGTAGCCCTGAATCCCAGTGACTAAAACCGTACCTCATGCGGCCAGTGCTTGTCAAGTGGGGTCTACTATCCCCTTTTTACAGGTAAAGAGACTAAATCATGAGAGGTTCAGCATCCTGCCTAAGATCCTTGAGCTCTGAGGGGTGAGATTGGAGTGCAGGTCGTGACCCTGGGACAGGAGTTCTCAGCCCCCCAGGAATACAGTCCAGTGGGATGGACAGATGAATGAGTGAAAATGGACAGTTTTGCCGTGGTTAGCACAGTGATAAGCATGGGCCCAAGGGAGCACACTGAGAGGGGTGCCTGGCCGAGCCTCGGAGGGAAAAGTTTGGGGGAGGGCCCAGAGGGCTTCGTGGAGGAGGCAGTGTCTCAACTGCATCCTCATTTGTACAAGCATGTGAACTAACCCCTGGGCTTCCAGTGGCATCTGTGCCCGCGAAATCCAGGAAACATCCGGCCTGTTGAAGTAGTTTCACTTTCTCTGAACGTGACAACCGAGGACAAAGGAATGGTAGAATGCAGTGCTGAAACTTCAAACCCCACGGGGCGTGGTGCCTGGAGGCTCTTTGCTGGGCCATCGTAGGTGGCAAGCGTGGAGGACAGCTGAGCCGCAGAGCTCAGCACCGTCACATTTGGCAGTGGCTCGGTGAACAGGAGCATGAGCACAGACCCTGTTACATGGTCAAGGTGCCGGGCGGCCAGATGGTGCGGGGCCCGCTCAGGTTCAAGTCTCACTAGAGGGTCATTGAGAGGAGGACACAGAGTGAAAAATATTCTCGGAGAAACCTGGAGTGTCCCCAAGAATGCCTCTGCGCCTCCAGGGGCTTTGCCAAGTGCAGTCCCGGGAGCCCACTTGGCATCAGGCCGCCGGTAAATACCCTCCGCCCCCAGTTCCCAGCGAGCAGTGAGGTGAACAGTAGACCTTTTGTTCTTCTTTCATGTTTAGGCAAAGCCCAATGTCCAGCACAAAGCCCTACCCCCCTGCTGCTCCCCCCGCTCCCCTCAACCTAAGGATATCACATTTTTGGGTGCGTCATTTTCTCTTTGGGGCGGTTTAACAAGATGAGCCGATAGGGTGCCCAGGCTGCCTGGAGTTACGTAACCCATTGTGCCTCCAGAGCAGCTCACAATCTTGGGATTTGCCCCAACAAGCAAACCGAGAAAGCTGCTGAGGGAGGCATAGGGGGTGGCTGTCCTGAGGTCCTGCCCGCGCTGGGGTTCTCACGGAGAATCCCCTTTCTCTCTGAATTGCCTTTGGAGCGGATTTCTGTACATGGCCTTGGTACTTCAGTTTGGGCAGCCCGTCGGGGCCCAGCCTCTGCCAGGACTCTGCCAAGGCGAGCTCATTCGGACGGCCGCGTGTGGTAAGGGTATCTGCTGTTTATTTTCTTTGTGGCGTGGCCGGAAAGAAGCGACTACAGGAGAAGTAGTCTCTCTTGCCCTGTTTTGCTTGGCGGGTCATCCTTGGGCACATGATGGGGAAATTGCAATATTGAGTCATTGAAGGGCAGAGCTGAGGGTCGTCAGAGGTGGCCCCCGCCTCGTCCCCTCATCCCAGAGGCTCAGGGTAGGCAGTGACATGGGGTTGTGAGGGACAGCTCTGAGTTGGGACTAAGCCTCCCAGACCCCCACCACGTTACCCCCCTTGTGGTTCTTTGCAGTAGCTAAACAGGGAAGTTCTCTAAACCCAACCTCCCCCGCCGCCCCCACCACATCTCCAACTTTTTGATTTTTCCTAATCCTGTGTCTTCATCCTGGTTTCTCAGAACCTCACCCGGCATCTGGGTCAGCGAAGACTTTTTTGAAAGGCGAAGAACTGAGTTAGTGTCTCCCTTCCTCCCTCTTCTCTGTCTTTACTTTTTTTTCTTTCTTTCTTTCCTAAACGTGCTTGGCCCCGTCCATACCTCTGACCCACACCCCAGTGATGGAGAGCTTGCGAATCATCTCTGCTCTGGCTTGTCTCCCCTGCTGGGGGGGCCGGTCAGAGTCCGATGATGGATGAGCGTCTGGTGTCTGTGCAGCGTCTGTGCTCTTGCCGAGAGCTGTCTGCGCCCAAACCCAGTAAAACGAGAGGTGAGCCCCTCTCGGCCTATTCGAATTGGTTCCCTTTTCAGGACATTTAAGAGTTAGATGAGAGATGATGGGGTCCTGTGAGTGTGTGAGTGTGGGAGGCGAGGGGGCTATGTAAAGCCCCCTCAGGCAACAGAACCATGATTCCGTTCAACCAGTAGCTCAGCAAGGCCAGCGTTTTGCCGGGTCCATCCTGAGAATTGGCTCCGGCTCCGGGCACAGGAGGTGGGCAGTGGTGGAGCTGACCAGTGGTGGCCCCACGACAGTGGCTCCCACGCTGCAAATCCAGGGTGGAGGATTTGTTCCTTTTCTGTCAGTAGCCTAAGCCGTCAAACTTGATGGTTTATCCTCTGAAAACAGTTGCTCAGAGAAAATATCATGGACGTCTTTTATGAATTCAGTTTAACGTCTTGCTTATCGGTTCCTATCTAGCGTAAAAGTCCTCGTGTGTCTTCCGTTGAGAAGTTATAACCTAAGTGGTACTTGGCTGAGTGAAACAGAAAAGAGTGGACCGTGAAATATCCCTCCTGTCACAGGGTGGAGAAAACGTGAAATAGCATCCAGGGAATGACACACGGGTTCTAAACTCGTAACTTGGAAGTGTGCTATTCTTCTTCGTAGTGGAATCTGCTCTGTTCAACAGTTGGTTTTTGTGCGTGGAACGCAGGAGGGAGGCCTTGTATGCTGATTTCCAGAGCTAAGGTTTAATCTTCAGTAAAATGCGCAGACATTCAGATCTGTCCTTTAAACACGCTGTAAGCGATTTCAGAGGTCGGCAGCAGATCCTCCTTCCCCCTCAATCCCCATCGTGAGGGGGGTGGGGAGAATAGGTCATACAGGGTCTTTGACAGACATTGTAAGATTCAGGTGAAATGTATTAGTAAGACTTAGAGCATGCGATCCGGAAGCCGTAGTTCCAGGTGCTTGATAGCTATGTATTATTTTTTTTTAATTTTAAAGAATTTATTTATTTGATAGAGAGATCACAAGTAGGCAGAGAGGCAGGCAGAGGGAGAGGGGGAAACAGGCTCCCTGCTGAGCAGAGAGCCCGATGCTAGGCTCGATCCCAGGACCCTGAGATCATGACCTGAGCCGAAGGCAGAGGCCTCAACCCACTGAGCCACCCAGGCGTCCCCAGCTACGTATTTATCTTCCTAATTGGTTTTTGTTTTGAATTTGAAACAAGTTTTGAACGTGTCCAATGTATTCCTGTTAGTCTTCGCCCATTTTAAACCATTTTAGGAAGCTGGTAAATAGTAAATTATGTTAAAATTAAAGAGTGATCTTGTTATTTCTTTTAAAGATTTTATTTATTTATTTATTTGAGAGCAAGAGTGCACAGCAGGGGGGAATGGGCATAGGCAGAGAGAAAAGCAGGCTCTCCGCTGTGCAGGGAGCCTGACGCAGGGCTCTTGTCCCAGGATTCCGGGATCATGACCTGTGCCCAAGGCAGGTGCTTAACTGACTGAGCCACCCAGGTGCCCCAAGAGGGATCTTATTTTAAAGTATTAAGCAGACGTGCTTTGCAGGCGTGTCAGGACATTGATCCTAGCCGCAAATAACATTCCTCATGGAGTTCCTTCAGCTGCTCCGTTTTCATAATGGATTTGTATTAATTTGATTTGCAGGTGTCAAAGTGAGGGTCACTTCGTACATGCCTTTGTCAAGGGGCCCTCTTTTTGATGTGACCAGACCGGGGCTCAGAAGCATTTGCTGGCTGAGGGGCCAGGTGTGGGCCTCTGGCCTCAAGCACCCTGTTTGCCCCTTGGCCAGGGCCTGCTGTAGGGCCTTTCCAGGGATTGGCGAGAGAGGGCACGCAGCTGGCAGGAGCAGCTGGGTGCAGATGTTCCCCTGTCTGTGCGGTTCAGGGGTGACTCTGGGACTCGCGGCCCGGGGAGACCTGTCTGTGTTCCCTGGCCCCCAATCTGGTGTGAACATTGACAGATTTGAGGCCTTCAAGCTGAAAGCATCGTGAACTGGAACTTTATAGCTGTGATTAGACCTGGAACGAATCAGATTTCATAAATCATATATTAGTCAGGGCTCTCCAGAGGCACAGAACCAACAGGATATACATCTGTAAATAGGTTTATTAGGAAGAATTGACTCACAGGATTATGGAGGCTGACAAGCCCCAAGGTCTGCAGTCAGCAAGCTGGAGACCCAGGAGAGCCCATGGCGTAGCCCCAGGCCAGAGACCGGCAGCTCGCAAGCTAGGAAGAGCCATTGTTTCAGTTTGAGTCCAAAGGCAGGAAAACGTTGATGTCAGCTCCAAAGCAGTCAGGCAAGAGGAATCCTCTTACTGGAGGGAAGTTTCTTTGTTCCAGTTAGGTCTTCACCAGATGGGATGAGGCCCACCCACTTGAAGGAGGGCCGTCTGCTTTACTCAGTCTACTGATTGAAATGTTAATCTCTTCCAAAAATACACTCACAGAAACACCCAGAATAAGGTTTGCCCAACTCTCCGGGCCTCCCAGGGCTCAGTCAGGTTGACAGTTAGCCATCACAAATGCTGACACAGGCTGACTCTTAGGGGCGGTTGCTCTGTGCCTGGCAGGCTTCTGGGCGCTGCTGTGGAAACTCCTTTCGTCCTTGGCATAACCCTGCTGGGGTGGGGGGGTGGGCACCCTTGAGGAGGTATAGAGTGGAGTGGCCTGTCCTCTCATGTGAAATAGGGGTCCTTGGGGCTTAGACCCAGCAGTGTCATTTGCTGACCCTGATTCAATGAATTTCCTCCACTATGAAAAAAAAATTTTTTTTTTTTTTTTTTTTGAGAGTGAGCTTAAGCAAGCAAGTAGGGGGAGGGGCAGAGGAAGAGGGAAAGAGAATCTTTTTTTTTTTTTAGATTTTATTTGTTTATTTGACATAGATCACAAGTAGGCAGAGAGGCAGGCAGAGAGAGAAGGGGAAGCAGGCTCCCTGCTGAGCAGAGAGCTCGATGTGGGGCTCAATCCCAGGACCCTGAGATCATTACCCGAGCTGAAGGCAGAGGCTTTAACCCACTGAGCCACTCAGGCGCCCTGCCAGGGAACATTCTTGCACGTCTATCTTTTGGGTCACTTATCCCATGTGTCTGTAAGGTAACAGGGAATATGCATTTAGGATTTGGTCTACATCATAGCACTGCCCTCCAGAAAGCCTAAATCCATTAAGTGCCCAGTGCGAGTGTGAGGGAGTGGCTGTTTCTTGCCAACTTGGGGCATCATCAACCCTTTCCGTCTCCGTTAATCAGGTAGTCATTAAAAAGGGTACTTTATTTTATTTTGTACCTTTTTCATTATGAATAGCCTGCGCCTCTTTTCTGTTGCATTTTATTTTCTGCAAACAGCCTGGTTTTTTCATCTTTGCTCCTTTTTCTAATGGGTTGTTGACCTTGAAGAGGATAATTGAGTTTCGTGTGTACAGAGAGTAGGGCAGTGTGCCAGGTTGAGATTCTTTTGTTTCAGAAGAGGAAAAATGTCTTAAAAAGAGTCACATGAATTACTGTTTAACAACTATTACTATTTATTTGATATTCATAGAAGAAGCAGAGGGTGGTAAAAGATTGTATAAAGGGACTTTCTGAAGTAGCATTTCCAAGAAGGTTTCTATAGGGAAGCAGTGTTTAAGCAGAAGTCTGAAGGGTATGTAGGAGTTTGCATGGTGGGGATGGGAGAAGAGCATTCTAAGCAGCAAAGGCAGCGTGAGCAAAGGCCCTGTGGTGGGAAGATTATTGACAGTAATAGCTAACATTGAAAGAGCACTTACTATGTACTAGACGTGGTCCTAAATGCCTTTTATATCTATGTAATTGTCATGTATCACTTAATGCACCATACTTTCCCAAACCTTGGCCGTTGAGAACAGCAAACATTTATAGTCTCACATATTTCTGTGGGTTGAGGAGTTAGGAGTAGCTTAGCTGGGTGGTTTTAATTCAGGGTCCCTCGCGATGTCGATGAAGGCTGCCAGGGATATCGACGATCCCAGATGTTTGAGCAACTTTGTCATGAAGACACTTGTGAGAATTTCTGGAGTGGGGACTTCAGTTTTGATGGATGTTGCCAGAGCGGTTGTATTTTTGTATTGTTCGGATGAAGTGGGGGTGTCTGGGCCCACACCCCCCCGCACCCCGGGTATTAGCAAACACCTCGCGCTTTGCCAACCGAGGTGTGAAAACAAGAGCGCAGATGGTCTCGATTTACATTCCTCTCAGTATGTAGAGGGAGTTTTTATTTTTATTTGCCGTATCTGAGAGAAATGCTTCTTACCAGTTTCTGTTTTTAGCCCGTGGAGTAGTTGCTTCCACCATTCCATGGAAGAGGATAGTAATTTCCGCTTTCCTTTCTTCCTCTGCCAACGGGAGACGAGGTCTCCGTGTACCTGCCTCACGGGCTTCCCGTGAGGATTCCGAGTTACCACACGCAGGGCCGAGCATGCTGTGGGCGCATAGTAAGTGTTCAGCTTACTTCCCGTGTTGTTACTGTTGCCTGCCGCCTGTTTATCATCTGTCCTTTGTCTGTATGTCTCGCTGTCGTCTGTCCAACCGTGTATATTCGGCCTGGAGGAAAGCCCCGGGCTGCCTGAGGCCGGGGTCAGTAGGTAGAGGGTCAAGAGGAAGGACAGCGGGTTGCAGAGTTGTTTCACCTGTTACCCTTGCCCTCTCCCTGGGTTTGCGGGCCCCTTCCCCCTTCTGTCTGCCTCGCTGTCTCTGAGCGGTCCCAGGGCCCCTCTGCCCTTTTCTGGGCCCCAGACTTACTCCGTCCTTGCTGGCATCAGCGCACTCCCATCCGTCTCTCAGAAACCTGCTTATCTTTTACCCGCTCGTGGCTCTTCCCTCGCCTCTTCCTTCCTTTGCCCGGGCTGGGTTTGTTCTTCCTTTTTTGTTCCTTTGCTGGGGCAGGCTGTGCGGGCAGTGGCAGGCTGGGCGGGATTTGGCTCCCGTCACTGGAAGGCCTTGCCTTGCTCGGCAGCCCCCGGGAGGGGCAGGTCTCGGAGGCCTCTGGAGGCCGACTTTGTTTCTCTGCCTCCGGGGAGATGATGATGGACTTATTTGGGGGGAGCAAGTGACATATTTCTGTGAAATGCTTAGGAAACTGACACTCGGGGCGCCTGGGTGGCTCAGTGGGTTAAGGCCTCTGCCTTCGGCTTGGGTTGTGATCTCAGGGTCCTGGAATCGAGCCCCGCATGGGGCTCTCTGCTCAGCAGGGAGCCTGCTTCTCCCTCTCTCTCTGCCTGCCTCTCTGCCTACTTGTGATCTCTCTCCTCTCTGTCAAATAAATAAAATATTAAAAAAAAAAAACAAAAAACTGACACTCGACAGGGAGCCCAGTAGCCCCTTCTACAGTGATGGAAATGTCCTTTAAAATGTCTTCATAGACTTTTAGCATATGATCTCTGTTTTTGTTTTTTTTAAAGCTTCCGTTGATTATAGAAGTGATAGGCATCAAAGATACTTGCCATTACATTATTGAGTATTTTTTTACATTATTGAGTATTTTTCTCAAAAATTTCTTGGTGAATTTGGGGTACCGAGGTGGCTCAGTCGGTTAAGCATCTGCCTTTAGCTCAGGTCATGGTCCCAGGGTCCTGGGATCGTGCTCCACGTCAGGCTCAGTGGTGAGCCTGCTTTTCCCTAGCCCTCAGCCCTTCCCCCCATTTGTGCACTCGTGTGCTCTGTCAAATAAATAAAAAAAATCTTTAAAAAATTTTCTTGAGAAACTCTTGGGATTCTTGCTAGTTTTTTTGTTTTGTTGTTTTGGTATGTGTGCCGGGGAAGGTCTCTTTTTGCTTTGGTTTCTAGGAAGCTCAGTTGCTTTAGGTTTTCACTGAATAGCTATTCTGGTAAAACTGTCCTTGCCTACTCCTGCCTCCTTCCATTTAATATGATATATAGGGTGCTCTCCTTTTATGCTTATTCTAACATGCTAGTTCTGTTGAAACCTTAGTGGACATACATGAGGTTTTAGGAGGAAAGGTTGACCCACTTATACTTTCTCAAGGCGCCATGAACTTGCTCCTGTGGGAAGTCCATCCACTCCAGTGTTTCACCCTGTTCGGACCCTGGCAGTATTCCCAAGGGAGAAGCAGTGTGGCTTCCCGGGGTTCTCAGCCTAAAGCATGTGGGCTTTGGGGCACAGACATTCCGGCTGTGTTTTACGGCTGCATCATTTACAGTGGGACCTCGGGCAGGTCGGCTAGTCTCTGAAGGTGTTTCTGCATCTCTGAAATGGGATGACCATCAGAACCCCAGGTCGGCACTCAGTATGGTGATTCCTTTTAAGTACCTAGTACAGCGGTGCAAGGAAGGTGTTCAGTAAGGATTGGTGACTCTTGTTACTTAATGCTCTGCTTAATTCCCATTTGGGTGAAGCTGCCTCCGAGCAGCCCGGTTTACCAGGAAATCTGCCACAGTCCTTGCCCATCGTCCTCATCTCAAGGTTCGCCGTCGGCACAGTGTGATTTTGAATTCCAGAGTGAGGAGCCAGGCTTTGGATCCCCCGCTGGGGTGTGCCCTGTGCCTAATGCAAACAGGAATCACCGTGTGTTTTGTGGCTCAAGTCTTTAAGTGATGCAGGTGCGTGGCCTGGGAAGCAGCCTAAACACACCCACGTGGATATGCGGTCAGTCCGAGGCCCAGGGAAGGCCTGCAGGGCCCTGGCTTTTTAAACCGCAGTCATCCCGGGACCTGCCTCGGAGCCCTGGGCCAGCAGGCATCCCGTTGCCGAAGGACTAGCTCAGAGGACTTCTGTTTTCACTTTTCCTTTCCTCCCTTGTACTTTTTTATTTCTTCGCCCCGTCTTTTTCCTCTCGTCTTTGTCCCCCCTCCTCTGTCCTCACTACTCTACCCTTCTCCTTCCCCTGCTCTTCCCCCCTGTAAGAGAAACGATTTCTTTTTCTCTTCTTAAAAAAATTTATTTTTAGGGGCACCTGGGCGGCTCAGTGGGTTAAAGCCTCTGCCTTCAGCTCAGGTCATGATCCCAGGGTTCTGGGATCGAGCCCCACATTGGGATCCCTGCTCAGTGGGGAGCCTGCTTCCCCCTCTCCCTCTTCCCCTGCTTGTGTTCCCTCTCTCGTTATGTCTTTCTCTGTCAAATAAATAAAATCTTAAAAAAAAAAATATTTTTAGAGAGAGCATGCTAGCACGTGGGGGAGGGGAGAGAAAAGGGGAGGGAAAGAATCTCAAGCAGACTCCCCACTGAGTGTGGAGCCCAACTCAGGGCTCAAGCTCAGGACCCTGAAATCAAGACCTGAGCCTAAATCAAGAGTCGGACGCTTAACCAAGTGAGCTCCCCCCTGCCAGACACCCCACTTTTTTCTTTTTCTAAAAATTTTACGACAGAGGTGGATCTAGCTGGGCGGACTCTGGAAGCTGTGTCCCATTTGACCAGAACTACTTAGATAAAGACTGCGGGTTACCGGCCCTGCTCGGGTAATGTTCTTTCTTTCTTTCTTTTTTTTTTTTTTTTAAAGATTTTATTTATTTACTTGATAGAGATCACAAGTAGGCAGAGAGGCAGGCAGAGAGAAAGAGAGGGAAGCAGGCTCCCCACTGAGCAGAGAGCCCGATGTGGGGCTTGATCCCAGGACCTGAGATCATGACCTGAGCCGAAGGCAGAGGCTTTAATCCACTGAGCCACCCAGGTGCCCCTCGGGTAATGTTCTTTAGTGCTTTTCTGGCACATGGCCTGTTGTAAACTAGTTCCTTTCTTGTGCCTTGGTAACAGGCACCCTCTTCTGTCCCGGACACATCCTGGGATAACGAAGGGGCTACGTTATGCTGATTTGGGACATGCTGGGGTTTGGCTAGGAGAGGAAGATTAGGAAAGGTGTTTCCCAGCCATGCCGATGAGCGTGCAGGTGAGTGAACAGACGAGAGAAGGGATCAGTCCTTAACACTGTGCGTGCAGTCAGTGTGCGGTAGGTCCAGGGAATTCTCAGATGGAGCTAAATGGGAAAGGAGGGCTGAGCGTTTGCATGTGAGCTCTGGAGGCCTTCAGGAGGGAACCTGACCACTGGGGGAGAGAAGGAAGGGGGGAGAGCATGCAGAGACTGGCCTCCCACCCTGTGGGTGACGGGAAGCTGCTGGAAGGTGGTTTTACCCGAATTGCTGCCCTGCAGAGTGGCTTTTTCAGACCTTACCCAGCCCATCTCATCCCCTACCCCTGCCACCCCAGCACTGTGTTAGAATAGGTGATGGGGTGCTGGGCGTGCCCCCCCTCCCCCCGCCAGCATGGGAGTCTTCAGCCTTCTGGCTTTCTGCCAGCCCCACGGTGCTTTCTGATTTCCCCTAATGCTTCTGGGAGCCCAGGGACAAGGCAGGGTGAGGTGGACACCTGTTGTGGTGCAGAATCAGGTGAAAGTACCCTGGAGTGAGGGGTAGTTGAAGCAAAGGGCTGTGGGATTCAAGCTGGAGGGAAGGGCACAAGAAAGGCAAAGTGGAGGAGTCACATGGCGGTGGTCTCGATGCGGCGTAGTGGGACTAAATGAGGGGGAACCGTGAGGAGAGGGGGCTGCGGGGGGCTGGTTGTAGTCAGGGAGGGGGCGTCTGAATTTCAGATTTCAGAGGTGGCCCAGGTGCGGCTGGCAGAGGTGGACGTGCAGTCAGGGAGGGACTAGGGAATGAAGTGAGTGTGAGCAAGGCATGAGTCTCAAGTGAGCAAGGGTAAGGGCAGGTAGAAGAAAATGAACCATCTGTGGCTGGTGGAGCCAGAGACTGTGGACCCTAACTCCACACCCCGAGTGGACCAGCTCAGAGCAAGACTCAAATCTTCATCTTCTAGGGGGTTTTCCGCCCTCCTGGATCTTGATCTGTATGCTGGAACATGTATGTGGGCCGAAATGAACCTTCCTAGTGGGAGAGAACCTTCCTTCTTGCTTCTTAGTGGCTGGGAAGACAGTGATAAGGCTGGGCCTAGGGGCGAGGTGACCCTGACATTCCTTCTCTAATAGGACTCCTGTCCTCATTTTCAACCCAACTTGCCAAGTTTCAGGTTATCTGATAAATATAATTGTACTTCTTTTTCTGTATCAAGAAAAACCTTGACAGCAGTCTGTTCAGATGGTCACAACTGCAGATGTGAACTCCATTGCTCAGTGTCATTTCAGCTGTTTCTCCCTATTTATGTGGGGGTTTGTGGTGAGTAGAAATGGGGGAAGGGGCAAGTCTTGAGTTTGAGAAAGGGTGGGGAGGGTCCTTTGAGGCCCGGTCTCCTTTTGCTGGGGACCAGGAGCCTGGGAGTGGCTCGCCCAGGTGTACACGCAGCACCACCTAGTGGGCGAGAGAAGCACCAGCAACAGGAGTGGCAGCTTTAACCCAGAGACCAGAGGCGTGCAGGTGTGCCCTGGGGTCTGCAACTTCTGGAAGGGATTGAAGGAAAGAAGAGGTTAATTGCCCAGAGAATCCCACAGGGAGGGCAAACGGCTTCGGTTGTGTAGAACAAAACAAATCTCCCTCCATCCCTCTATGCCTTCTTCTGTCTTGTTCTTTCCACCTTTGTTCTAATTGATACCCGCCTGCTGTTTGCTGGAGTTCATTCCAGAGATTGTTTTGCAGTTTACAAGAAGGGGGAGGGTATTAGGAGAGCCAAGCATGACCGTGTCTTTCCTGCTTAGGATGCTGTTTAGGAGGTTCTGATGGTGGTATGATTTCAGTGCCATGCGGGCAACTTTATTCTCCTAGCTCTCAGTCATTATACGTGATGTCATTTTAAACGGAGTGTATGTTGGTCAGGTGTTGCTGGGTAAGCACACCACTCCCAGATCCACAGTGGCTACTGCAATGTTTATTCCTAGATCGTGGTCATCGGTCACCTGAGGATGGCCCGGGCTTCAGTTCAGGTCTGCTCCACTTAGTTCTCATTGGAGGATTTGGGCTCAAGGGGCCCCGGCAGTCTCGGGCCATCCGTCCCCTTCTCCTGGCAGAGGACGAGGCTTACACGGACAGATTCAGCCAACACATTCAGAGTCTCTGGCTGGACACGCAGCGAGTGACGTCCACTCACATTCCAGACTGGCTCAGGCAAGTTCTGTGGCGCCGCTCAGTCACAGAACTGCAAAGTGGTGTTTTGGTCACAGTGCACCAAAAACTGAAGCCAAGGTAGATAGTGAAGGAAGAATTGTGAATGAGATGAATAGCTAGATTTTTAGAAGATCTCAAATGACTGAGGCCCCTCGGTGGCCTTCAGGAAGCCACAGGGAGTCCGAGATCTCCTCTATGGCCCAGAATACGAGTTTGCAGACCTTTCCCCTAAAGGCCAGAGAGTAAATATGTCAGGCTTGTGGCTCACGTGACCTGTGTTGGAACAACTGGTCTCTGCCGTCGGAGCCGAAAGCCGCCGTAGTCGGCACCTAGAGGAAGGGACGTGTAGCTGGGTTTCAGTAAAATCCTTATTTATGAAAACAGGCTGGTGTGTTGGATTTGACCGTGGATCGTAGTTGGTGGACTCCTGGCACAGACGTTCAAGCCCTGATTTCTCTCCGGGTGAGGAATACCCCCTAGTTAGTTGGGAGGTTATTGGGGAGTCTAGTAATACCCTCCCCACTGTGCAGCCCGGTCAAGCCGGAAACTGTTGTTCTTGTCGTTAAATTTTCTAGGCGGCCAGAGCTTCTTGTTTCTAAGTGTGAAACCTCCCTCTGCTTAACCTGTTCTCCATGGAAATGCCTGGAAAGGGTATGAGAAGATCCTTGGTCCTTCCAAGAGTGGTGGGAAAGGCGATTTAACCTTCCTGGTGGATTCAGATTTATCTTCCAGGAAGAGCATTTGTGATGAGGACATTTGTGGTGGAGGACTTTGAGGTGTGCCTAAGCAAGGGGGAGTTGGTGTGTTGGTGTGTCCCCAACCCTACTTCCCCGTCTCTTGTGGTTATGTTTTTATGTGTATGACTACTCCATTGAGATAGAATTCACCCATTTAAAGTGTATAACTTTCTATAGTTCTATAGGCTTCTATACTATAGGCTTCTAGTTTGTTCATGGTTATTGCCACAAATCAATTTTAGCACGGTCTCATCACCCCCAAAAGAAACTCCAGACCCTTTAGCTTTCATCCCCAATCCACTTCCATCCACACAGCTCCCTTCAGTACGGCTGAATTTTTTAATTTGCTTTCAGAGGGTCACCTCTTGGAATCTGCTACCCTGGTTTCTTGGCCCTAACAGGCTCAGCCCTGGCCTTGGAGAGCAGAGTGAGGAAAAATCATCTTTTTCTTCCTTTTTTTGGAAAAGATTTTATTTATTTATTCATTTGAGAGAGAGAGGGAGGGAAGGAGAGAGAGCACAAGCAGGGGGAGCTACAGGCGGCGGCGGGGGAAGCAGGCTCCCTGCTAAGCAAGGAGCCAGATGCGGGACTTGATCCCAGGACCCTGGCTCCATGACCCGAGCCGAAGGCCGATGCTTAACGAACTGAGCCGCCCAGGCATCCCCTGAGCCAGGAATCTTCTTGAGTGGTCATCGTGCTCTGCACCCAATACTTTCACTGAAAACCTGGGCATCAGAACTACATCAGCTGAGGACATAGCTTTAACCATTGTCCTTTATCATACCTTTGTATTTCTTCATTTGTATTCTGCTTTGGAGGAGTCACCCTTTGTAATTTTCTACTTTTTGAATTTATACTTGGGTTGTTTTGAGACCTAGTTCAGGGAATATGGAATCATTCCACGCTCGGGTGTTACTGGTTTTATCTATTTTGCTTAACTGCTTATTGTCAGGTTGTAGTAATGGTTTGGGGGATGAGTTTGTAGTCTTTTAATATCCAGATGATCTCACTTCATGTTTTGAAAGAGTCACCATTGTTTGCCTCTAAACAGAATTTCCTGCCTAGGAAATCATTTAGATGAACAATAAAGCAGTGCACTGCATTTAATGGTCGAGGCACAGTAGGCATTATGATTCTATAAAACTGTGTCCTATTAATAAAATAAACTTGTCCTGATTTGCCACCTGACCGTTGATCTCAGCGTTTAACCTTCAACATGAATTGGCTTTCATCCCATCGTAAAAGCTAACTTTGGAGAGGAGAGGACGCGGGGGAGGGTGTGGGCCTTGAACTCGGGATGCTGCTCAGCTGCTTTTAAAAGCAGCAGCTTTTCCAAGCTGCCTTGAAAGCTTTAGAGAGGCTAACTATAAATATTGGGTATAGATGTTTCTGGAAAACAGGAAGCAAGTATAGGTGTAAAAAGTTAATAATTTTATTTTTATTTATTTATTTTTAAAGATTTTATTTATTTGACAGAGAGATAGAAAGTACAAGTAGGCAGAGCAGCAGGCGGAGGGAACGTGGGGAGCAGGCTCCCCACTGAGCAGGGAGCCCGATGCGGGACTCGATCCCAGGACCCTGGGATCATGACCTGAGCTAAAGGCAGCACGCTTAACTGACTGAGCCACCCAGGTGCCCAAAAGTTAATAATTTTAAAACAGGAAACTGGATTGGAATCCACAACATAAAGCAAACAGGAGTCAAGGGTGGAGAGGGTGATGGGTAAGGTGGAGTATGCTAAGCCATCCTGTCTTTGCTCTGGAGAATCTGAAAAGTAGAGATTTACTTCCTAGTGACTGAAAGGGAACCACTGAGCAGTGGCTTCACCTGGGAGGATTTATGTAGTGATGGTAGCGCCATCAAAATGTATCAAAATTATCAAAATAGCGCCATTATGTAGTGATGGTAGCGCCAAGAAAAATAAATGTTTGCCTTCTTATTACTGTTGCTTGTTATCATTAAAAAATATACCTGGATCCCGACATCGCTCTCACACCCAATAAAATCCACATGGCTCAAAGATAGAACGAACGTCAAGAATGAAGCCATAAAAGTGGTAGAAATAAATATTGCTGGATATTTTAATAATCTCCAGGCACGCAAGACCTTGCTAAAGCCAAACCAAGAGGGTAGAACAATAAAGAAAAGGAGGGATCATTTTGACAGTGTAAAATATTAAGCCCGAGACGGGGATTCTAGCTGTAACGCGATGTATCTGTTCCTGAAAAGCTCGCATGTTGCCAGCCAGAAATAACAGGAGTTAAAGAACTTTGTAACCAGAGCCCTAAAGAGTACGAAGCACCCACAGTGCACAGGGAGATAAGGTGAGGCTCCAGGAACCGTGCAGGGCAAAGGCTGTGAGACGTGCAGATGGTGGGGGCTCCAAGCCCTGCAGCTCCCACGAAGCTGGGCATAGGAGGAAGTGAAGCCTCTGTGAACTGACTGAGAGCTGTGCAGGGCTGGGCTGCACCTCCTGGGGGATGGAGCCCTACGTGTAGTGCTTATTTTAAACGTCTTTAAGAGAGGGCTGCTGCCTGCGCAGTACAAGAGGGCTTCCCTACTCACCACCGACGTATGAGCTCCTGCTAGAAAGTCCTATTGCAACACACAAGGCTGTGTGGGAAAACCCAGGAGACACGAGCTGGGTTGCAAAACCAGGGACAAACCAGTGGGGACGGGGGGAATGGGGCAGGAACAGTTGCTCTGTATTTGACAGAGGATTAATATAAAGCTCCTCTGTGTATATCAATATTAAACAAGAGATAAGCCAGAAAAATACATATGAGGGTCCTGCAAAAGCAAATGGCCAATATGTCGGTGAAAGATGTTCGATATTATAATGGAATAAATGCCAACGGCCAACAGGTATGTGAAAATATGTGAAAAGGTGCTCAGCATCAGCAGTCATCAGGGAAATGCAAACCCAAACCACAATGAGGTATCATTCCACAGCTATTAGAATGACTCGTATGGAAAAGACAAGAGACAACACGTGTTGGCGAGGATGTGGTGGAAAGGGGACCTTCATGCACTGTTATTGGGAATTTAAGTTGGTGCAGCCACCATGGAATATTTATTTCAGTGTTAACTGCAAAAATCCGAGGTGTTTGTGCATGGGGGAGATTGCATAACTGAGTTGTGGTGTATGCCACAAGTGGAATACTATGCGGCCCTTAAAAAGGCGGCTCAGCATGTGTTGTCATGGAGAGACGTCTGGGACATGTTGATGACCCAGTGAATTTTCCAAGGCATCTGGAGGGGAGAGAAATAAAATCACAGGAGGCAGAAAAGAGATTTTTCAGAGTGGTTTTGGAATTAATGACTGTCTCCAGGGCTTTTGGATATTTTCCTTCCTTCCTTCTAAATCTGTGGCCAGCTCACCTGCGCAAGTCTCATCCATCAGCAAGTGCTGTTAGCTCTACCTTCAGCGTGTTTCCCGAATCCAGCCACTTCTCCCACCTACGTCATTCTAGCCTGAGTCACCATCGCTTCTTGCTTGGACTGTAGCAGTAGCATTCTGGTTTATCCCCAGCTGGTAGCCCCTTAAATCTGTCCACACAGCAGCCAGAGAGGCCCACTTAATTCCCGAGTTGGAACATGGCACTCTTGTGGAGAGGCTGCCCACTGTGGCTACAGTGGGTTCAGACCTCCTGCTGTGGCCTAAAGATCCTGGGTGCTTTGGCCTCACTCTCTTCCCCTGCACTGCTCTCTCTACCCTGGCTCCAGCCCCCAGGATGCCTCTGGCCTTTCTTTATATTTACTTTTCTCTATGCTTGGAGCCCTGTACCCCTAGATCCTTATTCTGGTTTCTGCCCCAGTGACCCTTCCCCAGAAGTGAACAAATAATCGATATTCATGGCTTTATAATATCCCACTAATTTAGTATAGCTTACTTAAATACTGTCCTTTTGCTAGACATGAAGGTTGTATTTGGCCATGCAGTGAACATCTTTTTGTTTAAAATTAAGAATTTTAAAATTCAAATATAATGAACTTACAGTCTTCTATTAGTTTCAGGTGTACAACATAATGAGTTGACAATTCTGTACATTTCTCAGTGTTCATTAAGATAAATGCACTCCTTTTTTTTTTTTTTAAGATTTTATTTATTTATTTGTCAGAGAGCAGAGGCAGAGGAAGAAGCAGACTCCCCGCTGAGCAGAGAGCCCCATGCGGGACTCGATCCCTGGACTATGGGATCGCGACCCGAGCCAAAGGCAGCTGCTTAATCAACTGAGCCACCCAGGCATCCTAAGATAAATGTACTCTTAATCCACTTTCTCTCCTTCACCCATCCCCTACCCACCTCCCCTGTGGCAACCACCAATTTATTCTCTCAATTTAAGAGTCTGGTTTTTTGTTGTTGTTGTTTTGTTTTGTTTTGTTTTTTGCAATGAACATCTTTTTGAAAGTATATCGAGGATGTGACTATTAATGCAGAAATGATTTACAGATACTTAGGACCCTCATTGGTCTTTGATAAGCTTTTGTTTCAATTTCAGGTCTCCTAAGTAGTTGACCAAGTTAAGGTGGTCATTGTTCAAGCAAAGACAGTTTTTAACAGCTTCGCTGAGGTGTAATTTATGTGACCATACAATTGTAAGGACACAGTTGAATGAGATTTTGCTATGGACTTAGAGCTGTACCACCCACCAGAGTACCCGCACCATCTCCTGTTCCCGTGTTCGGTGTGGAAGGGTCCCAGTTTCTCCCCATCCCCTCTGACTCATGTCATTTTCTGTCTTTTGTTTCAGCCATTCTAGTGCGTGTGTTGTCAGATCGCAGTGTGGTCTATCACCAGGGACACTTTTGTTATTAGGTTTTTTAACTATGTTAAAATCTAGAGGGGCTCCTGGGTGGCTCAGTGGGTTAAAGCCTCTGCCTTTGGCTTGGGTCATGATCTTGGGGTCCTGGAATTGAGTCTTGCATTGGGCTCTCTGCTCAGTGAGGAGCCTGCTTCCCCCTTTCTCTTTGCCTGCCCCTCTGCCTACTTGTGATCTCTCTCTGTGTCAAATAAATAAATAAAATTTTTAAAAAACTATGTTAAAAACCTATATAACCTTTCCCACTTAACCATTTTGAAGGTGTTTAATTCAATGATATGTGGTGCATTCAAATGTGTGTAAGCACCATCTATTTCCAGAACATTTCATCACCCCCAAAGGGAACTTCCCATCCATCAGCGCTCACTCCCGTTCCTCCCTCCTCTTAGTCTCCGGCAACTGCCGGTCTGTTTTCCATCTCTGTGGCTTTATGTATTCTAGGTATTCCATGGAACAGGAACCATATCACATGTGGTCTTTTGTGAGTGGCTTCTTTCACTCCGCGTGATGTTTTCGGTGTTCATTCACATCATAGCAAAGATCCTCCTAACAGCAGAAGACATGCCGTTGTAGGGATATATACCACATTTTCTTTGTCAGTTCATCCATGGGTCGACGTTGGGTTGTTTCCACCTTTTGGTCCCAGGGAAGAGTGTTGCTGTGGATGTTTGTGTACAAGATTTAGTTTGGATGCTCACTTTCGGTCCTTTTGGGTATAAACCCAGGAGTGGAATTAATTGTAGGGTCATATGGTGATCCTGTGTTTAACTTACCAAGGAGCTGCCATACTGTTTTCTAGAAGGAACACCTTTGAGTATGACAGAGTGATACTAATACTGACACTGGAAGAGCAGGCACGAACTCGGGCTGTCCCTGGGCAGCCGAGACAAATGGGTGTCTTGCCCCGCCCCGCCCCCGCCTCTCATCCCTTCCCTCCTGGGGTTAGCCAGCGTCCAGACGGTGTGCTCGGTTCCCTCGCGTGTTTTTCAACTTCAATTCCCCGTGTATCTTTTCTTGTCTCCAAGGTCCCAAGGTCCTCAAGTTCCTGGTCTGAGAAAAGGAAATCCCTAACGCAGGGAAATAATTTTTTTATTTCTTTAAAAAAAAATAGTGGTAAAATATACATAACATGAAACTTACCATTTTAGCTGTTCTTAACTATACAGTTGTGTAGCATTAAGTACCTTCATTGTTGAGCTGGTACCACCTTCATGCATCTTCAGAGCTTTGTCATTTTCCCCAGCAGAGACCCTGTACCCTTTAAGCCCCCTGTACCCCTCCCTCCAGCCTCGTCCCACCCCCCCCCATTGGACTTTCTGTCTCCATGTGCTATTCTAGGTACCTCATAGAAGAGGAAGTATGCAGAGTTTGCCCTTTTCTGATTGACTTATTTCACTTACGTCTGAGGTCTTCAAGGTTCATCCCTGGTGTAGCATGTGCCGGAATTTCCTTCCCACTTAGGCCTGAGTGATAGCTCACTGTATGAGCAAACCGCATTTTGATGTCTGTTCATTCATCCGTGTCCACTTAGGGTGCTTCTACCCTTTAGCTGTTGTGAATAATGCTGCTGCACAGGGTCATATGAATGCCTGCTCAAGTCCCTGTGGTTGCTTCTGGACATATACCCAGATTTGGAAATTTTTAAAAAAGATGATTTTTTTGAGAGAGCGCGCAAGCGAGCGGCGAGAACAAGCAGGGGGAGGGGCTGAGGGAGCCCCATGCAGGGCCCAGTCCCAGGACCCTGGGATCATGACCTGAGCCGAAGGCAGATGCTTCACCGACTGAGCCACACCCAGGCGCTCCCCCCAGATTTGGAATTGTTGGATCATAAGGCAGTTCTGTGTTCTGGCGAGGAAACTCGATATGCATGTTTTCCCCCGATGCACTGTAAACATGCTTATATATTTGGCACATTAGATTTTTTGGATTCCTTTCTTAGATTTGATCCTATATGGGAGAGACTGGCTGGAGGGTCATGACACATTTTTGGTTCTCCAAACACACTGTCAAACTGTTTACTGCCAGTGCTGTTCCAATTTATACCAGCTCCATCTGTCTAAACACTAATTCAGCTGTGAGCACTTTAATTGCAGTCATCACCCCGACCTTGGCTATTTTTGTGTAAGATTACTTTCCCCCTGGTAATTTAATAATTATAAAATAGACACTTTTAAGAGAAATTATCAAGGAAATCAAAAGACCAAAGTATTTTTGTTTTGTTTTGTTTTTCTCCCACTAAAACAAATTCTAAGGGAGAGTAACATGCCCGATTTTTTTGGTGCAGGTTTAGCCATGGGCTGAATTTATACTCAGTACTTTTTCCTTTTAAGATAAATTTCTGTACAGTTCAAGCTGTATGTCTCAGTGTTAGAATCAGTCCAGCCTGCAGTGGGACGTCATCTGCTTTTGTCAGTTTCTCTACAAAGCCCACTTGGGGGCGCTCCTTCGGGACCGCTGGATTTGGTTTTGCCGCTGGGGAGCCCCCGTAGCAGGATCCGCCCCCTTGGCTTTGTCCTGCCTCTTCTTGCCCTTGCCCTCTGTTCCTGCACAGCACGCTGGCGGTTCCGCGTGGACCTGCCGCGGTCCAGTGTGGGGTATTGCACTGTAGCGTACAGTCCGCGATCCTGGCCGATGGGGCGTCTCTGCCGCCGTGCTCCTGGCGGGGGTAGGTGTCCTCCACGCCGGTCTTGCCTGTGATTATGTGATAGCTCGGGACCTGACCCCTGGTCTCCGTGGAGTCCTCTCCGTGTCATTGTTGACCCTTTTTCTTAGACCCGCTTCTATGGCAGTTAGGGTCACAGCCATTGCTGAGAACTCCCCGGTGTAGGTTTTTCTTCCTATAGTTGGCGGCTGCTTTCCGTTTCTATGTGGGTTTCGCTGTGTGGCTCTGCCCTTCCGGAAGGTCGCTTGCTCTGCTCCCAGCAAGGGAGCAGACCCTCGGTGGGATGGGCCAGAAGAGGAGGGGAGGGGAGACGTGGGCCTTTCCCTTTGGGGCTGGAATGTGAGCTGAGGGGGGACGTGGCAGCAGGGTCTGGTCCGCCCACAGCCCTGCATCTTGTGGGGCCTTTACCCCTGTGTAAGGGGAAGGGGATGGCGAGGCCAGGCTGGCTGGGGGCCCACACGGGTTCTGGAGAGGAGTCTGAGAAGGGTCTGCAGTGCAAGCAGGGGGCATTGCGGAGGTGTGGGCGGGATTGAGCCAGCGGAGAGACCTCCTCGCCCTTGCCTGCCATTTGGATGTTGGGCCACATGCCTTACTAATTCATCTGATTTTAAAGAATGCAAATTCAGTTAATGAAGACCACTGGGGGGTAAGTGTCAACTCTCAAGCATTGGTGTGCAAGAACCCCCTGGAAGGCTTGACCTAAAAGCCAGTTACTAAAAGCCACCTAGATCCTGGCTCAGGAAGTCTAGAGTAGAGCCTCAGGAACCATCTGAAGACCCCTCCTTGAGAAGCCTGCCTTTTGGCAATGTTAGCCCATGTACGGTTCCTGGGAGGGTTCCTCAGCGTGGATCAGTAGAGGAAGGGACGTGCTTTCTCGAACCTTCTTTCCCTTTCTTCCCCGGAGAATCCTCGCTGGGACCCACCAGACCAGGAGTGAGCCGCGTGTGAGTTAGGGTTGGGAGGAAGCGGGCTGGGGTGTGGGGTCCCGCTCAGCCCCTTGCTAGCGGAGTTGCTTGGGCTCCTCACATAATCTCTCGGTCTGTAAAATATGTTCTTAATTCTCACCGTGCACTGCCTGCTGGTTCATGAGAGTAGATGAAGTTCGGGAACAGGTATCACGTGGGTTGCCTCATTTAGCAAATGTTTGTTGAGCACTTACGGATTACCAGGCAGGGGGCCGTATAACCAGCAGGGGACAAGTCAGCTTCCCAGATGGCGCTGTCCCTTTCTGAGGCCTCTCCTTCGGTGGGCTGTGGACCAGGCTGAGCACCCGTCTCAGGTCTGTTGCTGGTTGCTCCCTGGCATTTGGCTACCACCTCCGCCCCTCTGAGTACAGTCTCTTCTCCATTATGTGAGGTGGATGAGCCAAGAATTGTTACTCTGATGGTCCCTTTGTAGTTTGTGAAATCGGCAGCTTTTGTGATGTAGAACATGACTACCAACCCTGAGTTCCCTGAAGATGCTGAGGTGAGGCTCTCAACCGTGTGACCCTATAATAGGAATTTTCTAGAAAGACCCCAGTTACAAAGCATCACGTATATCTCTCTGGCACCAGGATGGCCCGTGTGTAAGTCTTGGCACATGCGCCCTTTAGTCTTAACAATGTTAAGAAAAGTGAATTGTTTCTAAGTCTGTACAAGTGGTTTGCAAGTGACCAAGGAGGAGAAGGGTCTTGTCTCGTGCAGTCTTTAAAACACCGCTGCGGGCTGACCGTCTCTGCCAAGCATAGTGGGTGGTCGGAGGCTTACCTCCTCAAGCACAGACCTGGGGTCATGCTCCTCAGCCACCACCCTTGTGGCTAAGTGGACACATGGTGGGTGGGTTGGGGTGGAGGAGGGAAAAGCAGAAGATAGATGGGCTTTTAGAATGTGGCCAGTTTTGTCGAGTTCAGGTTCCTTTACTTTTTCTTGGATTGTCACCCTTACTGTAGTCTGGAACATTCTTCCGAGGCCCAGAGTTGGGAAATCCCAGAGCACAGACAGGAGGCACATGCACGTTTAATGTGGCTCTCGGTGTTTACGGAATTCTAAGTGAGTGCCCGACATTGACAAAAATCAGGAAATCTCACGTAAAAATGCAGATTCCTGGCTGCTGAGAAGAAATCAGTGTGTCCCGGGCTTCGGGCCCCCCCTGGGTGGAGCAGGGTGTGCTGTACCCACAGCCTTTGGCCCGGCTGCTCAGACGCGGGTAGGGCGGGAATCAAGCCTTTCTGCAGCCGCACGCCTTTGTTTTGTGGATGCAGAGACTGAGTTCCAGACAGACGAGCATGGCACTTGCTGGGGGTGACAGGGAGAAGTTGAGGACATAGCCAGGCCTGGGGTTCCCTCCCCTGAGCTCTCAGAACAGGGCTCCTGCCTTACCTGGCCCCCACACACCTTCCAGTAGGTGGCAGTCCTGTGCTGGCTTGCCTCCCAGTCTGTCTCTTCCCTGACTTTTCCCGGGGCCCTTGTTCCCCTCTCTCCTGATTTTGCATTTCTACTCAGGAAGCCCTCTTTATCCAGCGCTGTTCCCTCTCTCCTTTTGTTTCTTCTCCTCCCTGTGCTGCTGCCCTAGGATCTCCTGGAGCCTGGGTGAGGGTTTAGGACGCTTCTCCCCTGCATCTGTGCAGTTCCCTGCTGGCCTGGGCCTGGAGCCCTCCAGCTTCATCGTGCAGGCAGGGAGGCCCAGAGACCCCAAGGGATCCTGGATATGCTGATTTCTTCTGAGGGCCAGGGATCTGTGTCTCTACATGAGCCTCCTTGATCTTTAAATATCAGGCACTAATTTAGAGCTGCTGCTTCTGCTATAAAACGTTAAGCATTATCTCGGACGCCTGGCAAGTTCCACGAAGCTGGCATGTCACCTGTGTATCAGAGGGGCCTCCTTCCAGCCCCTCTGCAGGAATGACAGTCTAGCCCAAGGCAGGTGTTGAGTGGACATAGTGCCCCCGTAGCCCGAGATCTTCCGGATGCTTAGCAGTCTGCAGCACCCTGTGCCACCTCCCAGCCAGCCCTAAATGTAGCCCTCATCCTCGGGTAGGAGGAATCCACTCCAAACCTTATGCCTTGGAGAAAACCTAGGAGGGATTATAGCCCTGAACAGGTGAAGAGACCCATTATGTTTTGCTCCCCAGCGTGGTGCTGTAAGAATAGAGGGCACTGGATCGGATCTGTGTTTGCTGAGTGATTGAGGGGACATTCCCGTCCCGGGGGACTTACCTCCATGCTGAGTGAAAACCACAGAGATGCCGGGAGGGGCCTGAAAACAATGGGCACTAGATGGCCCCACCTTCCCTGGGCTGAATGCTGGACAGACTAGCCCTGCCACCCACTGCTGACTTTTTTTTCCTTGCCCTTGTCCCCACTGCTTACCCAACACTCACTGGGCACTTACTGCTTGTTGCCCAGCCGGATGCAAAGGTGGTGAACTCTGTTCTTCCCCCCGAGGGGCTCGCAGCTGGTGGAGAAGGCGCTGCAGAAAAGGCTCATCACATTGTAGTGAAATCATCAGTGTACTTCAGTGTACCTAGCCACAGGACACAAGTCAAGGCAAGCTTGAAATACACGGTGACATTTGAGTGGTATTTTGAGATGGAGTTTGCTGGGCAGCGAAGGGCATTCTAGGCAGCGGGGACAGCTGGTGTAAAAACCAACATTTATGGAAAAGTATGTTTAGCAAATGGTGAGAAGTTGGCGTGGCTTAACTGAAGAGGTATTGGAGAAAACAGCAGAGTCTGCACTTGTTAAGAGAGGCTGTTTTTACAGAGACCAAGATCACAGTGGCTTCCACCAAGTAGACCTGACCTGTCTTTCCCTCCTCAAAGTCCCAGGTGAAGGTTGGACTCAACCGGGTGGTCCCAGGCACCCAGGGTTGCTCTGGCCTTGCCTTTCCTTGTGTGGTCGAAGATGGTTTCAGCCTCGGCCCCCTCTCTGCAGGGGACAGCTGGAGAAGGCGTGGCTTGGAAGCTCTCTTCACATCCTGTTAATCAAGCATGGGGACATTCCTTACCCCAAGGCAAGATGGGAAATGTAGTTTTTAGCCGGGCGGCATGTGCCCAGCCACACCTTGGGAATTCCATGAGCAAAAGCAAGAAGCCAAAATTGGATATTGGGAAACCTCCGTCCCAACAGCTTCTATCTTAGGAAGGTGTGGGCTGAAACACGGAGCACTTTATAGGGAGCTGGGAGGTTTTTAAAGCAGGGCAGCACCGTGTTTTTCAAAAGCATCTTTCCTCAGATGGCCTCAGTGGCAGTGTGGCCAGCAACCCCGGGGCCATCGTAGTAACTGGAGAAGGGGAGATCTGCCCTGACTGAGTGAGCCCGGCCTTCTGATGGTTTGACAGGCTGGGCATTGGTGGTTCCGGGCTGTGGGGTTGCCGCACATCTCCCAGAAGCCAAGGACCTGTTGGGGTCTGAGTTCAATCTGCGGGCTGATGCCCTTTATTTGAGGTTTATCTGAGAACACATTTTTATAGCTTCTTAAAAATGTGAGTTGGGGCCCCCCTGGGTAGCTTAGTTGGTTCAGCATCCAATTCTTGGTTTCAGCTCAGGTCACGATCTCGGGGTCCTGGGATCAAGCCCCATGTCATCGGGCGCTTCACTCAGCTGGGAGTCTGCTTGTCCCTCTCCCTCACCCTTTGCCCATGCTCACACGCAGTCTCTCTCTCAGATGAATAAACCTTAAAAAAAAATAATAATAATAATGCGAGTTGGAGCTGTGGAGAAATGATGGCTGTCAAGAATATAAAGGGGTCCTGTCCTCCGGTTTGGGCCAGCAAGTGTCCTTTGACCCCATGAGCTTGAGTAAGCCCCGGAGAGGGGGCAGGGCCGTCCTTCTCGGGCCGCTGACCCTCCCTGGTTCTGCAGACAAGTTCCTTCACTTCTCCCCTCTGCTTCCTGGGCTCTGGAGGGGAAAATCATTCTGATGCCCCCCTCATTGGTCAGTGTGCTTACTTGCACATCCCTGTCATGCTTATGAAGTCATCTCCCTGCTTAGAACACAAACTTCCTGATCGGAATATCCTGGGAATTCCCCAGCGTTTCTTGTGTGCCTGCCTGGGAGGGAGAGGCGGCCCGTGGTAGAGGGAGGGGCACAGCTCTCGTTGGACAGCCGAGGCTTCTCAGGCAGGAGCTGCCACTTACTTAGCTGCGTGGCCTTGACCAACAGGATAATCCGCAGCCCCTGTGAATGTCTGGTTTCTCATCTGTAAAAGAGCAGATATTCCCTGTCCCAGGTTGCTGGCAGGGTCAGAGAGTGCCCTGCAGGCAGCTGCTTGGTAACTACAACACGGCAGGCATTCCTGGAGAATTCTAGAAGGCTCTCCTGCTATGTGTGCCCAACCTCGGGCGCCTTGGGTATGTTTACGCCACGGGCAGATGCGGTGTTCCCCTCTTCAACCTGCAGCCGAGCTTAATCCTTCCCTGTGCTCCGACTTTCTGGGCCTTCCAGGCACCCCCAAACCTGCTATGTTTATATGGCTGGTCACATTATGGCAAAATCAAATACACAGTTGTTTTTTTTTTTAAAGGCACTTTGGCAGAGTCTCACCTTTTGATATTTTATCTTGCTGGTCATCACGTGCCCCGAGGGAAACGATCTCTCTTGGGTGTCAAGACCCACACTGTAAATAGCTTGACCTTCAGCCCTGGAAATGTGGAAGGACAGGTCCAGCCTCAGCCGACATGCTCAGAAGTGACCCAGTATTCTTAGGAGGGATTTTTGTTTTAGTTGGTTGCCTTCGCCACCACCCAAAGCAGTGACAGGAGAAGACTCTAGCCTGTTGTAGGGTGAGTCATGCAGGATTGTGTTGGTCCCGTGCCTAGTCTCTTCGGCATAGGCTGGCGCTGGAGCCCCTCAGTTCAGTTAAGAGCTGCTGCCAGTCGGGGGTCAGCCCTCCTTGACCCTATGTCCCCTCAGCCACAAGGCCGCCATTTTGTAACCATGAAGCCTCTCTCCCCAAGATGAGCTTTGTGAGCACTGACTCTTCCACTTGATTGTGAGGGGAGGAAATATTTGCTTAGTTACGGGCCCCCCTTGAGCCTCGTGGGTGGCGTTTTGTTGTTGGTGGGAGGTGAGGAGAAGTAGGAGGCATCTGTCTTGAGGTTGGGCTCTTGGCGCTGGCCTCGGGGAGGAGGCCACTTCTGTTCGCGGCAGACCTTTGCTAAGTGGCAGAGCGGCTCCGGTCTGGTTTTCAGCTGCCTGAAATGCCAAGAGCACTTACAGTGACATTTCCCACACGAAGCCAGGAATCTGAGGGTTCAGATGTTGTCCCCCTCCA
>CM053603.1:57478998-57499738 GCA_028646535.1 Procyon lotor
TCTGTAATAACACCGGAACGTGTCCCTGAGGACCTCGAGGGCACCACGGCGGCTCACAGAGAGAAGTGTTCCGAGAACGAGTATATGCTTTGCAAACCTGGGTCGAGAAGCAGATGTACTGAGGAACAGCTTAGAACCTTCAGTATGTTGCTGCGTCCTGGGATTCTGCCCAGTCCATGCGTCAGAGCAACCCTTTTTCTCCTTTGGGACACTTCTTACACCTCGCGTGGCCCGGGGATAATGGCCCTTGAGGCCGGGTGTCTGTCCTCATACTACAGATGAATTAGCCACACAAATGCCTACTCTCCACCCAAGGGAGAGACTCTGAGAGCAGTTCTCAGGCGTGGGAAAGCAGGAGCCTTCCCGCATGAATGCTTCCCAGTTACCACTGGTTTACCAGGGGTGTCCTCTGTCGGGCAGGCCATCCCGGGGCATATCGGACAGGGGAGCCGGAGCACCAGGAGCCGGCAGCTCAGGAGAGAAGAGAAGAGAGAAGGAAACGTGGCAGGTGTTGGGGTTGGGGGTCGGTGCAGGAATGCGAGCGAGATGCAGAGAACCCCTTCTGCGGGAGCTCCCGACCCGCCAGTGTGCCCAGCGAGCGTGCGGCCCCCAACCCACCGCCGGGAAGCAGCCTCAGCCAATGGGTCTTGAAGGATCTTTAAGTGGACAATTTCACATGCACTTTAAAGAGAAACGCTGCCCACGCCGCCACTACATGTTTAGGGACTCCTCAGACACCCACTCGGAGGTCTGTCCCAGGTTTCAGTGGGCGTGAGCACACCCTTCACCTGAAGCTACGCTTACAAATAGCAAACATCCCACATGCAGAGCAACATGGTAACATGACAAAGAGCATCACACACTGTTCTCTCACAACGTGCTGAGACGCGTCTAGAGCAGGGGTTCTCAACTCGGGGATGATCCTGCCCCCACACAGGACGTGTGGTAAACATTTTCGGCTGTCACCACTGGGGGGAAGGAAGGAGTGCTAATGACATCGGACAGGAAGGCCCAAGGATAGGGATGCCGGGTTGCATGATGCCCAAGGCAGCCCTCACCCCCCAAGTGACCCGGCCCTGGGTGTCAGCAGGGCTGAGACAGAGACGTCTGGACCTAGAGCCGTGGTCCTCTGGTCTCGGATCTCGGGGGAACCCGGAGGAGCTCAGGTGCAAGCGGCCAGGGCTCAGCAGACATGCTCAAACCCCTGGGGCCGGGATGCCGCGGCAGCTTTCTTTCAAAGCTACCCTGCACTGAGTAACTGGTGTTACATCAATTCCCAGCTCAGAAACACCCGATGAGGGGACTGAGGGTCATTCAAGCTAGAAAATTTCCCCAAGTCCCTGAGCAGTGGCGGCATTGAAGGCCAGGTCCCTTGAGTAAGCTCACATCTCCTGCCCCCCACCCCGAGTCCATGGGTCTGTAAACGAGCACAGAGGCCCTTGCTTTGGCCAGGAACCCACACCAAGTGAGAACCATCGATGGTGGGCAGTAAATGCTCTAAACGTCCAAGGCCGGCCAGGAGGCACACACACTGTGGCTGATGGGCCTTCTCAAGCCACCCCTGGAAGCCCCCCTTCATGGTCCACAATGAACCCCGTTCGTGTGGTCACCGGATGCCCAGGCACATTCCCAGCAAAAATACTGCATTGGGGGAGGTCTTAACATGGCACCGGGACATCCAGCTTGGGACGCACATGCTGGTCTTACGAGGATGACGACAAGTATGGTGTGGCCACGTCACCTCTACTTTGGGAGGGGAGGAAAGGGAGAGATGCAGACACTGGGAAGTTAAGAACCACATCCGGAAATGCCAAAGGGTGCTTCTGAAGGGCACTGAGGGGTTTACAGTGCTCTGAGAGAGAGAGAGCAGTCAGGGAGGCCTGAGGTATGGGCATCTCTCCCCACCCCAGGCACGGGCTCGAGAGAGAAACGAGGTTACAGGGGGCCTGCTGTTTGGAGTTCAAGACGCTACACAAGTACACGGGGTTATCTGCCTTCTCAGAACCCACAGAGCCAAGGGAATTTAGTGAGATCACAAAGGAGAGATTATGCTGGAAGACGCATGGTACTTGGATTTTTACCCCCTGCCTTGGGCAACCCTTACTCACGTAGTAACAGCCAACCTTCACTGAGCATTAACGCGGTGTCGGGCACCCCTCCAAGAGCCTACACTTAGTAACTCGCTCATCATGATAACCCCGTTGTCCTCATTTTACAGACGAGGATGCTGAGCACAGGGCGGTCAGGTAACCCGCCGGAGGCTGCACAGCTGGCGTGTGGCTAATCTGGGACTCAAACCCATGCTGGCCCCAGGGCCCATCCCTGTAACCATACACACCGGCTCTGAGCCGGCAGTGAGGGGGCCTCCAGGGTGTGTGTCTCAGAAATCAGGGCAGTAACACCCCGACTGGCTTTTTCAATCCTCATATAGGTGTCCTCCTTCCTAGGAAAGTGAATACTGGCAAAAGCCAATCAGGCTGTTCCATCAGGCTGGGGGGCTCACAAGACTGTTTCCATTCCCAACTGGTTCTAAGGTCCCAGGAGGGTTTCCCGAGCCCAGGCCCTGGGCAGAACAGTTCACCCTCCCTCCCTCCTGCTGCCACTGCCTGGACCGCCATGCAGGAATCCCACTGATCCCCTGACTGCCTGAGTTTCTGCCTTTGATACGAGACGGAGCACAGATTAAAAATTAAGGAAGAACGGCATCTTCTTCAGAGCCTTGGCTGCCTTCTTTCCTATCCCCACCAACCCCCGCAGGCCTGGCTTCCTTTACTGGTCAAGCACAAAGCAGGAGAATCACTGCACTGTGAGCTTGGAGGATCTTTTAAGTGGGTACCTCCCTCCCACCCACGCAAGAACCTGAGGCTGGGGTCAGGGAAAGAAGGCTCTCGTTCCTAGTTGGCACCAAGATGAAGCTCTATGGAACAAGGGCGTGGACGGCAGGGAACACAATCACCGTCACCATGCCTTTCCCTGTTTGCTTTCCTTCCACATCTCACTAGTGGTTCTACCTAAAAGTTGTGACATGATCAAAGGAGAAGAAAACCAAATCCATTTGTGTCGCAGGAGTACCTGGGGCTTAAAAGTTTAGACCTAATCTGCCGGACAATATCTAGCTTAGTAAGAAGTTTCCTCTTTGCTTTCCTCTAATTACATATCAACTTATTTATTGGGAAACACCCTCGATTTTAATTAATCACAAAGAAAGAGCAAAATACAGGGAGGAAAAATACTGCCAGACTCATCTTTTGCATGCAGATCTCGCTCATGTAGTCTGAAAATTTTCATTTGCTCTTCACCTGTTTAAAACTCCTAAGGTAAGATGAAGAGACAAGGGTACTAACCTTAAGCACCCAGCCTAGCTATTTTGGCTGACACCAATAAACAGATACCAGAATGCATTAAATAGGTAAGGGAGACACAGATGGAAGACCCAGATTGGCTATCTGCTACGATCCCAGCCAACACTCTGCAGGGACCTCACCCCGGGTCCATTTACCGGAGCCACTGAAGATCAAGGGAATCCTATCAGCTTCTGAATGGGCCAATGGAAAGGGACGATATAAGAACACGGCCCCAGCACGGTGCTGGTCCAGGTTCTCACCACTGCTTCTCAGCATTCTTTAGACCTGAGCTGCTGGAACAGGGCAAGTTTGGGGAACCAAAGTTTTAATTAGCATCTATTAGGTGCCAGGCATAATCACATTTACTCCTCACAATTGTGTGTGGCAGATGTAAGTCTTATTTCACAAGTAAGGGAAACGGGGCTCACAAGGGTAACTTATCTACTGCCACGGTTCGAGCTGCACTAGACCCAGGGTCAGGCAGACTTCTGTGTCAGCACTCCATCTTGTCGGATTAAACAAAGTAATACCAAAAAAAAATTGTGGAGGTAAGGAAGAAGAAAATATTGGTTGTATCTGAAATAGCTGAGAAGTCAGAGAACTACAAAATGGAGGAGAGGGATCTCTATCATAAAGATGCGTTACAGTCCATAGTGATATGACATGACTTCTTAATGCTGCTGATTTAGCTTCCTGGTGAGAAGGGTACTGTACATGAAACTGATCTAGCAAATCTCACAGGATTTCCTCTTATTCTGGTGACACAAAAAATACTGCTAAGTCACAAGATCAAAAGAAAAACAAAAGATGAATTGGTTGAAATAAATTTTAAAAAATCTGTTCCTGCAATATGCTTGGAAAATGAATCCAAAGACATATTCTTAAATGATCTAATGAAACACAAAGTCAAATACAGAAATCAGACGAAATAGAGATGATAAATTCCAATGAACTTTAAGAGACAAAGGAGAAAAAAAAGAAAAGAAAGGCAGAAAGTAAAATTGCAGAAATGAAAGATTTTATTGAAAGAAAAACAGACATAATTATGGATCAGGAAACAATTACCAAGCTCACAACTGAATAAACAATTAAAAAAAGAATGAGCCATCCCTTTTCTGAAATCTAATAAGGGCCTGGATTATACAATTAAAAAATAATCCTGAAGAAAGAATGTCAGCCCACCCTCTTTCTTCCTCTGGGAACTATGGGACCCAGCAAGTCTTGGGTCTTCAACCAGCACAGCCTCATTTTATACCACATATTCTTAGCAGGGAAAATACTGCCCCCAAAGGATTGGAAACAGGTTCTTACGGGGTGAAAAGAATCCTCCTCTTTTTAGGCAGAGCAAAGCTACAGCACATCAACAGGAAATCTGTAGTATTAAATTGCAGGAATGAGTAACTAAGACTATGTCTAAAATGACTCCTTAAGAATATCGGTCTAACGTGGGACATACAGCCTTACATACAGACATCAGAAATTCTGATTTGACTTTGCATCAGAAATGTAATACAGAATTCCAAAATACCTTCTCAAACTCACAGGGGTTTCCAAACTAAAGGAGTCAAAAATTAAAAATACAAACTCTCCGTGGCTCTTGACAGGGTTAAAGTGGATAAGTAGAGGAAAGACATTTTTATAATGCCTGGAAGAAAAAGCAAAGAAAAAAGGTGAATTTTTCCAGGAGTTTAACCACCTGGGGTGTCCCCGGCACTAAAAAGTAAATTGCCCCTGGGAAAGGCAGGCTTGAGGCCCTATAGAACTCTCTCACTCCCTGAGCACCCCCTGACCACCACCAGGGGGTCTAGGCCTCTTGCTCAGAACCCACCGCATTGGAAGAAAGCCACACCCTCTCTACTGGAAGATCGAAGCAAAACGTGAGCCCTCGAACTGCAGAGCGCTTTCAGGTGGTTCCTGAAAAAACAACTTCTAGCCCGTGCTCTGCATCCCTCCCAGATACCAGCGTTTCTGAGAGGGGACAACACGAATTCCCTGTGCTTCTCAGACCCCAGGCATGACCTAAGGAACTTTCTAGTACATTACTAATGCCTCTGCCTTTCAAAAAGATGGTAACTTCTAAGGTTCTAGATGCTCAAGAAAAAGAACTAGGAAAGCGGCATGAAGGGGTTCATTCCTTTCCTTTGGCCTATAACTGGCGGAGGTCAGAGTCAGCCCGCAGCCAGCGTGCACACTCCCACACCTGCCCAGGGAGATGGAAGCCCAGGCTGGGCACCGCCGTCAGAGGAACTCAAACCAGCAGCGAGGGAGGCTGTCTCGGAAGAAAAAGGAGTAGGTATGACAGAGGCTGCCCGCTTGCTGGTGGTGGATCAGGGACCAGAGGCGGTCGCCGAGGAGGGCAGAGAGGGGCCGAGGCCCCTGGTGATCACCTTCCAGCGGCTTCACGATCTGGAGTTTCTCGGGCAGGTAGGAGCGGCTGCTGAAGGACATGCCCGAGAAGCCGGTGAACTCGGAGAAGCGCGAGTGGGTGCCGAGGGACATGATGCTCTCCGTGGGCGTGAGGGAGCCGCTGAGCAGCTCGCCCTTCTCCGCCAGCTCCCTGAGCTTCCGCTCCTGCTCCTCCTCGAAGAACCTCCGCTCCGAGAGGTAGTTCTCCCGGCGGAGGGACAGCCGCCGCAGCGCCGTCTCCAGGTCGTGGGAGCCCGGGGTGCCCGGCGTCCCAGGCTTCTTGCTCGGTTGGTCATTCCTGCGAGGAGGGAGATGGGGCTGAGCGCGGCACACCCCGCAGCGGGCGCCGTACTGGGCAGGGTGCACGGTGCCAGAGAGTCCTTACTGCTAGGTGGCCAGGGCTGGACGCGTTTCCCAGTGGCCACAGGATCTTTGCTAGGGAAGCCAACAAGGCAAGCAGCAGAAATCTAGGCAACCATGGGGAGGGAAATGTCTGCCCCGGGGGGACCTAGTTCCCTCTGTTGGGTGTTTTGCCCGGTGCGGGGAGAGCACTAAGGTGTAATGAAAATTTGCACGGACTACGTAAAAATTCCGTCCCTAGCAACACCTCCCTCGTGAGCCCTCAGGAAGATGACTTCTTCAGGCTGAGGTCCTAGTTACCGGAAGGGTCACCGGCTCAGGAGGCATTTGTCTTTCCTCTTGAGCTGAAAGAGCTGTTCTCACCAAGCAGTTTCCCCTCGGAGCCAAGAGGTCAGAAGAACCAATCTCCTTGTCACAGGAAAAGGGTGTACAATACAGCAGATGTGCCTGCCTGTGTGCATGTGCGTGTGCGTGGAGGGGCGGGTCTGCGGGGCTTCGAGACCAAGAGGGGCTGCCCACCGCTGAGGAGCCCCCACCCCAGGGACGGCAGGGCCTAATGTGCGCCTTCTGCAGCAAACTGGATTCTGGTCACAAGTCAGAGCCTGGGTCCTCCTCAGCCTTCCAGGGACCCCCAAGGGGTGCCTGAAGCGAAGGTCTAGCCTGCAGCCCCCAAAAGGGAAAAGTAACAGAAAAAAATCCTCATTTATCCTCCCCTTCAGCATCTGCCAGAAAAGCAGACTTCCTGTCGTGCCTCCTTACATGGGAGAAAATACCAGAATCAAGAATGAGCGTGCACTCAGAGGTTCTGGCAAAAGAGATGACAGAACCGAAAGGTCTATACTTTTCAGGCGACTCTTTACCAGCCTCCCTCTTGTGAGGGCCAAAGCTGTCCTCCATCCACACCACCTGTCGCCCGGACCCAAAGGGCTGGCTCACCCCAGGTCCGCGGACTCGGCCTCCAGGAGGATGCTGTTGGTCTTGTTGTCCAGGACGTTGCCAACGTCACTGCCGTAGAAGCTGGACCGGGGGGTGCTGACACAGCTGGAGAGGAGGGAGTTCACCGCTGAGGACTGGTTGGAGCCGGGGATGTTCATGGGGGACGGGGTCAGGGACCTCTGCTTGACAACCTGGTTGATGTTTCTCACCGTCTCAAAGACTCGCTTCTGGTGACTGGGGGGTGGGGAGGGGAGGGATGCATAACATCCATGAATAAACAACTGCAGGGATGACCGTGGAGTTCAACCACCCCCCCCGGAAACTACCATCCGAGGGACCAAGAAGGCAGCTGGCCCACGTGAGCCCCCAAGCAACCTGCCATCCCTGGCCTTCCGTGTGTTTCTTAAGATGGTGGGCTGGCGCTCGAGAGACTCGATGCCCATGGAATTCAGGGCTCTAATTCGTGGTTGTGTCCTAAAGGTGATGCTAACAAGGTGACACCGCTCTCCTCTCCCTTGGGCTTGACCCACAAATACAAATACTTAAGTAGGCCTTTTGTCTCCCAGCTACTTTCCCGCTTTCGTGATGGTCACTAGAATGCGAGGTCCCAGAGAGCAGTGTTCACTGCTCAGCATGTAACAGGGCTCCATGAGTTATCTGTAGAATGTTTGTTGACCGTTTATACATATAAATATGCACAGAACAAAATCTTACTTCTACAATGAGATGATAGCCACCACAGAAATCTTTTTTAGAAACTGCTATTTTGAAGAGTAGAACCTCCTTTTGATGTTCATTTGTTCCCTTTCTTTTGAAGAGGGAAAGAGAGAGAGAGAGAATCCCAAGCAGGCTCCACACCCAGGGCAGAGCCCATGGTGGGGCTGCGTCTCACGACCCTGAGATCATGCCCTGAGCTGTATCAAGAGTCAGACGCTTAACTGACTGAGCCTCCCAGGCGCCCCCTCATGTGTTCCTTTTTCAGGAGACAAAGGCAGGCACACCGCCATAACGGCCACATCTTTCTGGGATGCATAGGGCTTTACACACGCAGTGAGGCTCGGGGACTCTGGTCACTCCCAGGATCCCATTTCCGTTTTGGCTGTGGGCTTTGGGTACAGAAAATACACAGTGAAATCGGATCCACACCCGTCTGAGGAAACACCTCAGGGCCGGCCTAGCACAAGGTCTCACGTCAGAGAGAGAGCCGGCAGAGGCCAATGTCCGTGAACGTGTCCAGAAAGGAAGCGGAAGCCTTGCGTGCACTCCTACTGCGTGCTATTTCTCTCATTCTAACAGACATTAAACATTTTCTAAGTACTGTTTTTCACTGAACGGAAAGATAAAACCAAGTGGTGGTATCAAGACAGGGCCTGTATTAACAGAGATGGGAAACGCCTCTCTCCTTACTGGACTTTCTAGAAGTCAGTAATAGAGCTTTAAAACCCAGGAAGAGGAGCTGGGGGACACGACTGGCTGTGTGCTCTTAGCTCCCTCAGCCTGGACCCAAATCTGTGGAAGGACCACCGTGCTGGTGCCTGAAGCCCGAACACTGCTGGTTTTGATGAGCCCCGGGCGTGCGTGAGGCGGTCTCTGGGAAGCTTAGAAGGAGGCCGTACGCGATGTCTGGAGACTCGGGCTCTTCCAGCTGCAGCTCCTTGCGCATCGTGCCCTCAATCTCCGCTGCCAAGGAGTCCTGAGAAAAGCCAGAAGACACCCTGAGTGAGCAGCAATTCAAGTCTCTGAAAGAGGCTCCCGGCCGGCGGGCTGAGGAGCCCCACGTGAGGTCTCAGAGGCCTGCAAAGTACCCCGGCCAAGAGGCTGCCAGCACTCATCGCTGGGGAACCCCTGAGGGAGCAATCCCCATGGCGGGTTCCGAATGGAGTGGGCCCCCAGTGGGCATGGAGCAGACAGCCCCTAGACGCCCCTGAGGCCGAGGACCTGAGAGCAAACCCCGTGTTCCCTTGGCCCCACCACGGAGCTGCGGCTCTACCCACAAGGAGAGGTGGGGAATTTGTGGAGGAGGGGACCTGAGCTGTGAGCACTGTCCTCTGAGCCTCTGCTCTCGTGCCCCATCCCCGCTTCCCCTGCAAGGAAGGCTCCTCTCCCCACCAATGACCTCCTCTAAACAACCAGCTCCTGCCTCGTTTCCACTACCAGTCCTTCACCTCTCCCCCAAGAAAGACAGCAAACACACGAAGTCCCAGGGAGTTCCCTGAACCGTGAGTTCACTTAGATCTTTCTTCCAGCTAGGTTGTGGATTCTGTGGGGCAGGGGAAGGCCGGTCACAGATGGCTTCTCCCTTCTCGGATGGGCCAGGCCCCGAGCTGAGGCTCGCTGATACAGACTCCCTGATGAGCGCCCCCCTCCCTGAACAACCCACCACTCCTCGCCACCTGAGGTTGAGCCTCACAAGCAATCCCACGCATGGGTCAGTGCCAACAGGAGGACCAGGTGTGTGCCGAAAAGCACCCACTGGGGCCTCAGAGGCGGACACCACCTAGGACAGCCTGAAGGGAGGGGCTAACTCTGTGCTAACTAAGGACCTCCTGCAATGAGAGGAATGTTCTTTCTGCACCATCCACTGTGAGAGCCACGGGCCGCAAGGTGGCTATCAGGCGCTTCAAACACGGCCAGTATGACTGGGAACCTGAATTCACTGTATTAATTCTAATGGATTTTTATTTATAAGTCACTTGTGGCCAATGGCTTCCCAGCAGACAGAGCGCCCACCTCCACAGCCCCAAAGTCAAGGAGTGATGCTCCCCGCTAAAAGCTAGAACGGAAGAGGGACACTTGCAGGAGCTAGCGAGAAGCTGAGTCCATAAAGGGTTAGTGGGCTTGTTTTCAACCCCTATTTATACATACACGATTTTACTTAGTAATTATTATGGACGGACTGCCATTCAACATAACCCGAGTTGTAAAATTCTTCCCTAGGTGAGCTTTGTAAAAGCCAATTTTTATTTCTTTCTTTAAAAGATTTTATTTATTTATTTTAGGGAGAGAGAGAAACTGAAATATCGAGGGAACACAAGCAGGGAGGAGAGGGAGAAGCAGGCTTCCCGCAGAGCAGGGAGCCTGATGCGGGGCTCGATCCCAGGACCCTGCACTCATGACCTGAGCCAAAGGCAGGCGCTTAACCGACTGAACCACCCAGGCGTCCTGCCAGTTTACTTTTCTTCTACTGCAATTCACCATATAGTTTGCATTCAGAGCTCTGCACGAGGAAAGGACTCTCATACATTAGGAGAGATGACATACCAAACTACTAATTTCAAGGCCATGCTTGGAGGAAACTGCAAGCTGGTTTTGTGACTTTTTTGGGCCTGAGCCCCCCCAGCAGTCTGGGGGAAGCCATGGACCCCTTCTCCAAATAATATCTTTAAGGGAATAAAGTAATTAGAACCAAAAGGAAGCCAGATATATCAAACTGGCCACTAGGCTATTAATAACAATTGTGATACACACAGGATCTGACTTCAGGCCAGGTAATTATTGGCACCTTGAAGTGGAGCTTAGCACAAATGGGACTTGGAGACACCTTACAATGGAGAGCAGCTGTGACCTCCACTGGTGACAAAGTCACAGGTGCTATTACCGCTGTGCCTTGCTGCCCACCTTCACATAACAAGGAAGCACTGTATACGCTTAGAGAATAAGAGAAAAGATGTGCATCCTCCCTCAAGTTCACGGGCCCCCAGAGTTCTGTCTGGGGATCCCCGATTAGGAGCTCCTGCCATACGCAAGAGAGCTGGCAACGCACCCCTCAGGCAGAAACTGCTGCTCACGGTCTGATTCAGCAACTAGACAGGCCGGGAGCAAGAGCAGCAGACTTGGGCATTCTGCTCCAGAAACGCGGGCACAACCCCACTCAGTGCCGCAAATACCTTTAATACATCGTGCACTTTAAAAATAGCCATCCTCGAAAACTGAGCCGTGCCAGCGGCTCCAGGAAAATGCAAGTGAAAGGTCCATCTCGGCAAATACAAAAGCTGAGAATCTCTGCAGAAGAAACCCAAATGCGGATTTTCAGTTTGACTTTTCTACGTCATGGCTTTGTTTTGAAACAGGTCTGACCCTGAGAGTAAGGAATGCGGTGGAGGGCATCCTAAGTGCACGGGAACTAAGATGCCCCAGGAGGCCACCGCGCCCAGGTGGGAAGCCAGGAAGGAGGGAAACTGAGTCAGGGAGCGCACATCGCTATGTAGGCCAGTCTGCGAGCTGAGTGTCATTGGCTCTACATGGAGGAATCGGGGGCACCGAATGTTCTTTGCTGGCTTTACTGGGATTCCTGGACACACTGGGTCACCAGTCTGCCCCCTGGAAAGCTAAATCATGTATCTCTCGTTTTGGTTTCATTAGATTGCAATCAAGCTGAGAGAGAGAGAGAGAGAGAGACTGTTCTAGCCTGATTCTGATATATAAAAGGAAAGGAGATTGTGATTTAGGAAAAGTGGGCCAGACAACAAGGTGGGGGAGTAGCAGCATCAGTAATGGGGGTGGAGGGCGTAGAGGGAAAGAGCCCTGAGGAAAGGCCAAATAACCAAGGGACTGAGTGTCACAAACACTGAAGCTGCCATCCACTCGGATCTCATTTGGGAGTGTTTCTCTCAAAAGATCTCGTCTCCTCAGAGAGAATTTGGTACCTCCTCAAACCACGGAACAGGGCCTAAATATAAAAGTTCTTCGTCATTTGTTCTTCGGTCTGTCCACCCATCCAAATCTCATAGCTGCTAAGCATGTATAATTCTGTAACGTAACAAGCAAGTAGATAGCAGAGCATTACAGAGAGGGAAAGAAGAAAGGAGCAAATAGGACATGGCCCCCGCCTTCAAGGGGCATTAGTCTGACAGAAGGAGGTACGGTGAGGGAGCTCACCGGCCTTCACGGGGAAAAGACCAGCAGAGGCCTGCCCAGTGCGGCCCAACCCCAGCAGGGATGGGCTAACCTGGAAACTCCCCTTCTCAGCCACGTGTCCCTAAAGCCCAAGCATGAAACAGACCAGGCCAGAGCTACGAAATAAGATTGCGGGGAAATCATTCTGTAGGAATGGAAATGCCGCTCCAGTGGAGATTTTTTTTTCAGATCACCAGACACTGGAAGCCCCAAGAGGGTGATCAGTAAGCCTAGAAAGAACCAGCAGAACTCTATGGGCAACTTAGAAATCTGGATGCACCATGAGGTGAAAACAGCTCACACTCTGGTAAGGTTAGAAAAATAACAACGTATGAAACACCTTCCAAAGAGCTGAGGTTCCTACGAACTATACCAATTAAGGACACGAGGAGAAAAAAAAGAACAGAGTTGGAGGGACGGCAGAAGAGTCAGTCCGCTGCCTGTCGTCAAGGAGCAGGGCCTGCGAGCCCCTGACGGATCCAGATCCAAGCAGTGGAATGAGAAGCCCACCCACCGGGCCTCCCCTCCAGACCCCGCCTCTCTGCCGGGGCCCCCCTGCGGCCCGGAGGGTGGGGAGCAGGGACCCGAAGGGGGCAGGAGGCGCTCACCATGGGGAACAGTCCGAGCGAGTGGTAGCGCCGAGATGTGGTGTTGGGCACGGTCTTGTTCCGGAGGTTCTTGAGCTCTTCTTGCGCCTCGTGAAGCATCTCCATGCACTCGGCGTACTTGTCCTCCAGCTCACGCAGCTGCACACACCAGAAAGGCACTCAGGGTCGGGGGGGGGGGTGCTGCCGTGCGCCACTGGGCCTGACACCGAAGGGCCCTCGAGGCTCACTTCGGCTTCCACTCGGGGCGTCCTCCTAGCCTCAGAAACCTCCCAGGTTCTTAATGCCTGACCGAGATCACAGGCTTCCAGGGATGGGATGGGAAATGCACGGGGGTGAAAGGCACGGCACAGGGAATAGAGTCAGTGGAACAGTAGGGGTGTCGTGTGGTGACAGCCGGGGCAACAGTGTGCTGCCCACAGCATAACATACAGAGAGATGTCCCATCACTACGCTGTACCCCTAACACTCTAGGAACCTTGTGCCAGTGATACCCAATAAAAAATGATTCTGTTTTTTAAAGCCAACTTTCCATGAATGGGCGAGCCGACTGTCACACCCTCATTTCCAGCCACGTCTGTGAGCAGGGTCCTTTCTGTGGTGGGCTCCATGCCGTCTCCTTCGCAGGGAATCTAGCAGGAGAGGGCTGTGCAGGGCCCGGCCTCCCGGGCGCTCGACAGCCAGTGACAGCGTCAGCGGGAATTTACCAGTAAGAATGGCTTTCGATTCCGAACGAGAGCAGCTAGCGAGGTGGGCAGGACCCGTGGCCCGACAGAGCGAGGCCGAGCACCCTAACAGGGATGGGCCCGGGGCAAGGGCAGGGAGAGACACTCACCTCGGCCGTGAGCTGCCGCTGAGCATCCTTAGCAGCCCCCAAGTGCTGGACCAGCTCTTCATTTTCCACCGCGCACTGAAACAGGGCAAAGGCCTGTCAGCTTCTCCACTAAGATACCTGGAAACATCTGTCTGCCTCTTATTACCCCGTCTGTTCTGATCCTATCACATTTCTATGGTGAGACTTTTATGCTGGAGTCACATTTCGTCTTTTCTGTAATTTTGAAGGTGGCCTCTACATCCGTGTTCATGCTGGATGACCCCTCTTTCCCCCGCTCTGTAGGCACAGCCCCTCCCCAGATGCATTTGACCTCGTGCTTCTGGCAAAGGCCTGACGTGGGAAACGAAAGTGTATTTGTTCTGTTCTTGCTGCTGCTCCAGCTTAAATCTACAGAGGATATTATCTGCTGGGGACACACGGAGTGCACTGTGTAAAAACAAACCCTAGACTAGAAAATACACAAGTTAAATTCCAGAACTCTGGATCTACAGTACTATTCTTAATGCAGTCTACTGATGTGCAGGTTATTTTGAAGAGAGAGGTGGTTATATGGTGCCCTGCCCAGTTCAGAGTGACTAGCTTTAATCTGCAGAATTTGCTAATATAAGTCTTTTCTCCAATGGGGTAGCACAGACACTTAAACTATGAGACCAAGGGGCCACCTCTTTGAGGGCCAATGCCATCTGCCGCGGCCAGAGAAACAGAAGGCTTACAGCTTTCGCCTTCTTCTGCAAGTCAACGATCTGCGACAGCAGGTGTGTGATCTCCTCTTGCTGGCGGGCGGCGTCCTCGGTCTTTTTGGCCAGCTCCTCTGAAATGCTGGCGATCTGCACGTTGGCGTCCCCTTTCACCAAGAAATGACAACAAGAGGAAGTCAGACCCAGACAGAATGGTTTCTTTGTGGTATGCACAAGAAAAGGCATCTTTGTTACCAGACAGGGGAGGAAAGCAGAGGACGGTGAAGAAGGAACAGTGCCCATTTTCCCAAACGGGCTCGGTGTGTCATGAGAAGGAGGTGTGGGGCCTGGCGTGGGGGCCCAGCCCCGCTGACCAAAGCTGCCTCCCTCGCCAGAGGAAGTCAGACGGGCCTGGGGAGTCAGCCGGGAGATGCCTGCCCCACCACGCGGTGCATCTGCCCGAATCCCCACATTCGTGCATGAAAGGGTCACATCATTAACAGGAGCCCCCTGCTGCACCCTGTTCTAGAAGGAACTGCTGCTGCCCATACCGTCTAATCCCCTGGGGTGTTTTCAACCCATATTCAGAGTCATAACTCATTTTACTAGATTAGAACACGGCGTGTGTTTCATTTACTGAGTGTTTTGCTCAAACTCAAAATCCTATTTGCCCTTTCGCCTTAACTTGTAAACTTACGATGGAGAGGGCGGGGGCAAGTACTTGTTTGCAAAATGGAGAACTCCGGCCTCACCTTTCACCCAACGGTTATGAGAAAGCATAATTGGGTAGTGTTGGCACATCAACAGGGGAACTCTGTAACAGAGCTTAACTTAGACTTTCATGTAACTCCTGTACTCTACTAGAAAGCCGGAATTAAAATTAAACATCTGTCTCAGTGAGAAATTAGGACGGTGTATGGCTGACAATCCAGCACCCAATTTCTTATGAACCAGAGTGAGAGGTGCCATGCAAGATGGGGGGGGAGGGGTAGTCATCACAATGACGGCAGCCGCAGAAAGTAAAAAGAAGGGGTGGGGATGGAGCAAGGGGACCAGGCCATACTTAGCTCCTTCACGCAGTCGTTGACCAGCTGCTGTTCCTTCTCTTCGTAGGTGATGGTCTCTGTCTTCAACTGGCAGGCCTGTGGACAAGGCTCAGGTCAGAGGCCCCACTGTCACACCTGGACTGGTGGGGTCGGCAAGGCGGGGGCACGGCGCAAGGACTAACCTGGGTCTGGGAAGCTGCCCTTCACCCTCTCCCCACCTGCCATCCATGACACCCTCAAATACAGAAAGTTCATCAGAATGCCCCACTTAGTTAAGGAGTCTCAGACCCTCAAAGCCGAAGAGCTGAAAACGGTGAGCCAGTAGAGGGCGCCACACAAAACAATGTGCACTCGCAAGCGCCGCCTCCCTTCTGTCTATTCATCTGCATCTGTCCAGGCTCAGAGACACAGAACCCCCTGGGACCCCAAGGGTGTCTAGGACTCAACTCTGCCTACGGGTCTAAGGATGATCACAAAAATTGCTAACTCTTATCATGTACCTGCTTTATGCAAAGCACTGTCCTATAAGGTCTGAGTTGGAGTTGTTAGATCTGTATTCAGCTAAGTAAAAACACAGTACAAAACAAAAGCATTAAAAATCAGAGCCCCAGGAGCTACCCCGGGACTCTGGATAGGCCGCTCCGAGCTGACAAGGTGAGAAAGTTGAGATCCAGAGGCCTGAAGAGAATATCTCAGGTGGAGAGGCAGTAACTCTGAGCCCTCAAGCCCCAGGGAGACACTACACTGCTGGAAACCGAGGTGGAACGGGTAGGTAGCTGGGATCAGTTTCCCTCCACCTGCTTCAGGGGAACACCCTGACAGAGGACAGATTACCGCACACCCTGGATTGGGGCAGGCACTGGCTACCACTGGGCAGTGGTCCTGGCTTGGCGCCTGGCTGGCAGGGAAAGCTTGGACAACCCTCTCGGTCACTCTGGGTATGTGTTTCCCACTAGTCAATGAGGACTAGAAGATGTACGGTCTAAGGGAATAGGACCCCTTCCCCGTGCATGGCCCTGGAAAGCCCAGACATGAGGCTCTGTCCAGTGGGTGGGCAAGTTCAAGGTGGTCTGCCCTTCTGCAGGGGTTTCAGGGAGCCCTGGGCCAGCTCAGGTGGGCACGCGGCCCAAACTTGACAAAGCATACCTCTGGCTGGAGAGCATAAACTCACTGATAATTAAGACAAAAAGGACTAAACATGCATCAGTGTCTCCAGGTAGGGGCCGAGGGGGAAGGGAAGTAACAGGTTCAGTCACAGAGTCTTGCAAATGCCACCCTTGTCATTCCCTAACTTGGGCCACGTTGGCCAATCAAACACTTAGAGGCCTGGGTCCCAGCTTTCTCGCTGTAAATGAGCAGCAAAGTCCAGCCCTGCTGTGAAATGTGAAAACAAAAAAACAAAACCAAAGAACAAAAACACAACACAGGCAACGTGCCTGGCACAGCGACCAGGTAGGCAGAAACACTCAAAAGCATGAGTCCCTATGGGGTCCCAGCTCTACTTTTCACGTTAATTGTCTAAGAAACCTGTCTCCAAGTTCTCATGTACTATATTCCGTGAGAGCATATGTGACCTGCGGCAACAGGCCTCCATGTCATCTCCATGGCGGAGCTGAAGGACTTCACGAGGAGACCCCACCGACGGAGCCCTGCCCTAACTGAAGAAGGAGGGGCTCCCACTCTTGCCCACCCACACGGAGAATCCCCAAGTGCTCGGCCCCCTGGACCTGCTCCCAGGCAGCCAACGCCCAGCTCACAGAGGGGGCACGCCAGCCGGGTGCCGTGAGCGGCCCTCAGGTGGCTCTCCCACACACGGTCACCCTTGAGACGGGTCGCCCTTGAGACCAGCGCTGTAAGCACAGCTCCTCCCGCCAGATAAGGCGCAGGGGGCCACCACCCTCCAGAGGGAACAAGGGCAGGGAGTGCACTTGACCTCCGATCGAAGTACGACGTTCTCCTCTTCGAGGTCCTTCAGCTTCTTCTGAAGAGAATCCAGATGGAAGTAATTCTGGACGGAGGAGGATGACTCATTCCTCTTCAGCCTGGGGGAGAAAGTGCAGTCTCGCTCCAGGGAGAGACACTGACTCCCGGCACCCGCCAGAGCACCGCTTCCAGTGGGGGGAGGGGTGACCATGGACCATGTGGGGATGACGGTGGCCCCCTGCCAGCACATAGGCTCGACAGCACTCAGGACCCCCATCCCTACCCTCTGGCCACCGTGTGCAGTTGCCACATGGCCTCACAACTCAGCAGAATTGACTATTCGAAGCCGACGCACAATTCTGGGTGCCTAGAAGCCTATTTCATATTTACACCGCAATTCTGTGTGCCTAGAACATGTTCTAGTTCTAAGCACTCTACGGGTATGAAGTCAATTAATGCTCATAACCCTCTGAACTAAGTACTATCAGTATTCCCGTTTTCCAAATGAGAAAACAGGCACAGAGCTGTTAAGTAGTTTAGCCAAGAACACACAGCTAGGAAACCGCAGAAGATCTGAACTCAGACCACCGGGCTCTAGAGTTCATGCTCCTGATGTGAGGTCCTGTGGTCTCTCCGAGAGGTCCCCACACCTTCTGTCCCAGGGACTCACCGTGGCACCTCTGGTTCCAGAACCCCATCCTCTAACTGCAGGGCCCACCTGTTACCTATGACCAGGCCGGATCAATATAAATTGACAAATAACCCTGTCCCCTTCCACGTCCTACTAAAATTGTCCAATTTGTCGGAGGCACATGGAGAAGCATGATCTGGGGAAGGCCGGGAGCAGCGGACCCGAGCTGCTGGGGATTAAGCCACCCTCCCAAGGCACCGCCAAGGACACGGACGACAGCCCGCCGCCTGCACCCTGGCCCCAGAGACACAGCCGTCTGGGGACTTACGGGGTGGAGCACACAGACTCGGGCTCGCTCTCCTCAGCGGCGCTGGTGTAGAACTGAAGCAGCTCATCCTTCATGGACAGCTCATGCCGGAGTTGAGACACCTGCGGAGACACAGCGGGGGGGTGGGCGGGGAGGGGGCGGCGTTTAGCCCAAGCGTGGATGGTGCCCCTGCCATGTTCAGACGCTTGCTGCCGGGTGACAACATCTGTTTAATTCCTCACCCAGAGTGAAGGCAGGTGATTGACTTTGGCTTTTCAAGGAAAAGAGGCTGCATTTGATCCCACTGAAGAAGCGTATAGTCAACTGCATTTTAACAAGAACAACAACAACAACAAACCCTGCCTGACTTTACGGTTTTCACTTTGGTTCAGAGAGGAGGTAAGAGAAGACTAGAAGGCTCTAGGATGAGGTTTGGGGGTGGGGGTGGGAGACAGGACAGCATATGGGCTCTGCAAGCGGCCGGATGACCAGCTGGGCAAATGGCCAGAGAAAAAGATCCTGTTACCGAATGAAAGAAAAGGCCATTCACTTCTGCTGAAACCCAGCGCCACCCTGGACGGGGCCCCTGGCGACGCCAACTGCGGGTGGGCAGCTACGGGCAGCTTGTCCACCCTCGCCGTCACACTTGGCACACTCACATCACAGCTCCACCCCGTGACTGCTGCACCCTCATGGGGCTCGAGGCCAAGCCCGGCCGCACCTTGCTCGGTACTCAGTGCCCACAAGAGAGCAATTTCAGACCCAAGGAGAAAGGAGGCAGCCATCAGGAAGTGGCCATACCGATTACTAGGGCAGTTTTTGCGAGTCGCCTGGTTTATACTTAACACCTTAGGCAAACAAACCTGTGCCATGGAAGTTTTCACTTCCCTTTCACCGCTCACTACTGATGAGCAAGGGACCAGTGTGATACGCGAGAATGACAATCTGGTTGTCATTCTTTGTTTCTAATTTGATTTGGCATCTATGGTCGAATCCAGCTTTCCTACCCAACACAGCGGGTGTTATGACTTCCGTGGAGAGGCAAATCCTATGCACATAAAAGCTTCAGTTCCAACATCTAGACTGACAGTTTAATGATGTGCCAAAGGGCAACATATCACAGCTTCCAAATTCAAAGCTCTTCCAAGGAAAAAGAGGCATTTCCACTTCTAAAGAGGTGGGTGCTGTCCGTGTGAGGTGAGGGAGCCCCAAGCAGGGGCAGTCACACGGAGAAACAGCACACGAGGGACAGTGGGCAACCATGTACTGGTTCCCTGGGTGGTATGATCCTCTGCTCTCTAATGCCTTCGAGAAGGGGAGGTCAGGTCATGATGCTGGATGCCAGGAAAGCAGGGGGCGACTTGACTTCTCCAAACATGACCATATCCTACACCCTACTGTCTTTCAGAGGAAGCCGCCCAGGATGGAAACTTTCTTAGACATTGGCAGATTTGTTTCATCAATAGTGAAACCGTCACCAAACCAATGAGGACAGGGTCTAAAAAAAAATCTAAGAGACTTGAGTCAGGGCACCTCCTCCCACTTGGAAGGTTTCTGATAGAAAATAAGGGAAACCAGGAGAAGAAGGTCAAGTGAAAGTCCTCACAGCTAAAATCTGTCGTTAAAAGAACAGGATGACGGGGAAGAAGCTACAGAGTAGGGCCCAGCTCTAACTGCTAAGCCTTGCTCCAGCCACCCCATCTGACTCTGCAGAGCCTTCCTTGTCCTGCCCACACCACAACCTTCCAGAAAACCAGTGAAATCCCAGCCCCTTAAGCCTAAAGCATTCAACCCCGTAGCCCTGACCACTGACACCCTTAAGCCAAGATCTATATCATGAAAATGACAGGGTTCCTACCATGACAACAATAGCCTATTTTTTCCATTTTGTTTCACAAACACAAAATTGTATTGGAATGAAGAATGGGCAGTTGCTGCCCTCCTCTGCAGCACGGGCTGGCCTCCTCCCGACAGGGCTCCCCTCTGGCCTGCCCGGGCCCACCTGCCCCAGGAACCCCTGCTCACTGCCGTCTCAGCTGAGGTACGCTCCTGGCACGGGCTGTCTTTCCCAGCCTGCACGAGGACCTGGACTCTGGGGGACGGGGACAGACGCTGGTCCCGCACACCCCGGCCTGGTGGCCCTGGATCCTCTGGGCCTAGTGAGTAGGGGAAGGCTGTTCCTACCCCAGCTCGTGCTGTCCACACTGTCTGAAGGAGGGTCACGAACAGCAGCAGGAGCAGGAAGGCAGCCTTCTGCCTCCAGGAGGCCGCCCCAGGATAGATAGCTCTGGGGCCTGAGCCCAAGCCCACCCGGCCCCCTGCCCCCGGCCCCCGGCCCCCGGCCCCCAGCCCCCAGCCCCCGGCTCACCTCCTCCCTGATGTGTTCCACCTGCTCCTCCAGCAGCTCGTTTCTCTCCGTTAGCGTCTTGTTCTTCTTCAACAACGACTGGCCGATCCGAGCAGCCAGTTCTAAATCCCGCTCTTTCTACGAAAGGCAAAGGTGAGAAGAGATGTTGAGAACACCTGCGCTTCCCGAAGGAGCCCAGGGCGCTCAGGGTCAGCTGAGGAAAGCAGGGCATTCAGAACTAACAAAGGTATTAATAACTCACCGTCCACACACCCACATTTGACACCTGTTCCAAGAGGGGGGACGCTCTGCCCACAGAAGGTGTCAGAGCTACGCAGACCTCGGGCAATGGGAGAGAACCTTAAAAGCCAAGGAAAACAAGTCTCTGTTCCTACAAGAGAAACGTGCTTCCAAAAACAGTTCTCCG
>CM053603.1:57500238-57516306 GCA_028646535.1 Procyon lotor
AAATAAAAATAAGTTAAATAAAATGAATGAATGAATGAGGAAAATTGTTCCCTCACCGTGCAAACAGCAGGACAGACGCCATCACCAAAGGCAGACCCCTCCGAGCCAGAGAAACTGTTTGGCACTGTGCTTAGCTTCAAACTTGCCCCCTTGTAGGAGGGAGTAGCAACGGGAGGGGAAAACGAAATCACTTAAGAAGCTTCTGCTAATTATTCCATCCAGCTGCTGTAAAAAGCAGAGGAATGGGAACACAGAGCTTAGAGAAGGAGAAAAGCTGGGGGAGCGGATGCCTGGGTGGCTCGGTCAGTGAAGCATTTGCTTAACTCATGATCCCAGGGTTCTGGATTCGAGTCCCTCACCAGGCTCCTTGCTCAGCAGGTAAACTGCTTCTCCCTCTCCCTGCCACTCCCCCTGCTTGTGCTCTCTGACAAATAAATAAATAAAACTTTAAAAAAAAAAAAAAGCTAGGCAGGAATCTTAGCTTCTGACTGGCTAACTAACCATATGATCTTGGCCCAATGGCTTCCATTTAACAAGGATCAGGTACACTCTAGGTCAGCTTTTTCCAAACATAGGTTATAAACCATCAGTAGGTTGAGAATCATTTTCGTAATGGCCACTGGTATTTTGTTTTAAATGAAATTCAACACCGCGAAATTGAAATACCAAAGTGCATTCCACATAATGAGGGTATTATTTCATGCTTGTGCTTTTGTCTGTCGTATACTTACTTATGTGAGCACTGAGTCTCAACCTGCAATGCGTTTCTTACAGCGGGAATTGGTCAAAGGTTTACCTGCTCCGTGTGAACACTTCTCCTCCAAAGCTGTGGGATCGGGCTCTGACTGAACATCCCGGGGACCGGTTCCCTCCTCTGTTAGATGGGGAGGGAGTGTGGGGCAGACTGGCTGAGCTACCCTTGAAAAAATCCCCTAGCGTTATGATTCACAGTTATAAGATATGAAGAAAACAAAGGCAGCTTTTATTTCCAAGCTTTTATACATCCACTAAGTAACTCCGTGCACTAGCAGCACACCTTCCCCCGTGCTAATCACAGGAGTTTCACCGAAATAGGAGCTGAGCAATGGAGATTGCAGTACAGCTTGGGAAGACTCTAAATCTGATAGGAATTTGGCTCTCTCTCTTTCTCTCTCGCACACAGATGATGGTCACTCTCCCCTCCGTTTCCCGCAGTCCCAAAACCTGTCACTGCTATCACCGCTGCCCCGGAGGCCAGCCAGGGGTCACATCACGGGGGCCACAAATACCTCCACCTTATTCCCACAATTTGAGCCTCCTCGTCTGCCTGCCAAGGCACAAAGGGGACCAGTGACTCTGCCCAGGGAACCGAGATGTTCCTCTCTGCGTACTCGTCCATGCTGGCTACGTGTCTTCCAAGGATGGTCCTTCACTCAGCGGCCCTTCATCACTTCTGAGACTCAACATGTCTGCTTACTGGGTACACGAAGGAAAGGCCCCACAGGAATGGTGGGAGGGAACACACCTCTCCAGGCAGACTCAAAATTAGCATCTTGTGCAGAGGGGTAACACTCGATTGTCCACGTCTGTTTGGAAGAGTGGGCTGCCCAAATCTAAATCAAGCCCGCTGAATCTGTCCACCAGAACAAATCCTCAGACCGAATACCCTGCAAGTGCTTGAGGCCAGAGGCTTCACTGCCTCCCTGGTCTACACTGCCATCATGCACGCACTGTGCAAAGTTCCAACAAGCATAGACATCCTGCCTGCCTTGCCCACAGTCTGGGTGCAGACTCCATGGCAAACAAATCAGGCAGAAATTACAGTTACGAAAGCCCACCGGCCCGGGCCGGCCAGAGCACCCGAAGGACGGTGAGGGCTTCCCATGGCACACAAAGGCCAGAGCCCAAGAGCATCGGGCAGGGGAGGAAAAGCAAATGGGCTGTGTACTCAGTGAAGCCCCTCACCCTCCCCATGACACCCCGAACCTCACACCTGGGGCTCTTCTCACCCTCCCCGCCCCACAACGGGGCAGCTTTCACCCCATCTACACCAAAAATTCAATCTTTATAGTAATAGAAACAAAAACTCTCTGCTGGGGGGGAAAAAAAGGGCAAGAAGTTATAGTAAAACTACTTATGGATGAGATGAAAAAATTAAGCAAGTTACATGGTGTCTAAAAGTTATCTAAGGGGTGGTCCTGGCTGGCTCAGTTAGTAGAGCACGCCACTCTTGATCTCAGGGCTGTGGGTTCAAGCCCCACGTTGGGTGTGGAGATTACTTACAGTTACCTAAAAATCGTTCATTTAAAAGTTATAGTAACTATAAACTTATTGTAGTGGCTCTGGTTTTTCTTTACTAAGAGGACAGACTGGTTGGGCTTCTCCTAGAGGATTACAGAAATGAAAACATTCATATTTATTATGCAACCAGCCAACATACAGTAAATGTTTACTGAGAAAAACAGGAAAGCAGGGGCACCTGGGTGGCTCAGATGGTTAAGCTTCTGCCTCCGGCTCAAGGTCATGATCCCAGGGTCCTGGGATCGAGTCCCGTATTGAGCTCCCGGCTCACTGGGGAGCCTGCTTCCTCCCTCTGCCTCTGCTTCTCTGTCTCTCATGAATAAATAAAATCTTAAAAAAAATAATAAAAATAAAAACAGGAAAACAGCTAGGAAATGACCACTGGGTTAAACTACAGTGTACAAATAATTTAGGCCCTTAGAAATAAGAGACACTTCTCCAAAGAAGACATACAAATGGCTAACAGACACAAGAAGTAAACTCTTAAAGAGCCAGTTTCCCTCATTCTGCGGGGAAATGCAGCCAGGTGGACGGGGCTCATTCCCACGGCTCGCTCCCTCTTCCTGCCCGTGCTTTGCTTAAACAGACGGTGACCTGGCTCAGCCCCTTCTGCCAGTGGCGCTCGTGCTGTCTGACACAGCCCTCGGAGATGGAGAGCAGCAAGCCTCCCACACGAGGTGGCTGACTCATCTCATTCACCAATCTCAGCATCAAAAGGATGACTAAGGGGCCCTCGGAACAACCCTCTCCAAACCGGGAGGAGGCGGGGGGCGATGTCGGGAGGCAAGCTCTGCCCAAAGGTAAATCCAAAGGCAGGAAGCCAAGGGGAGCTGCGGAATCCTCTTCCCCTTAAGAGGCAGAAACAAAAGCTCCCCACCAGCCATGGGCTGTACTTTGGTATCCTGTACACACACACACACACACACACAGCACCCCACCCACGTGTGGCAGGCCTGCGAACCAAAGCAAATGATCGGAGAAAGCGGAACCAAAGCCAAGCCAAGCAAAACACAGCCCAGTGACCGAGGCAGTTCGCCTTTCACCGGGGAACCCGCCCAGTTCCGAAGAAAGGCAGTGACTCAGAGGTGGTTCTTATCAGGACGAGGAGAAGAATGGCATCATAAATAAGATGCAGATACACACAGACCACTGCCAGGATCAGCTGCTAAAAACAGAACCCAGAGGGCACCACAGAGCCATCTGAAGAAAGCGCCCCACAAATATTCTTCTTGACAGCTCAATTTTTTTTTTCCCTAAAAAAAGAGGACAGCATGCTGTCTGGGTGAGGAAATGAGCTGGGGTGGACAGGGGAGCTGCTGACACCCAGGCTCTGCCCGAGGGGCTGCAGGCCCGGCTCCTTCGGGAACAATCCTCAGACGTCTGAGCGGAGACGGGATCGGCACCGCCAGCACCAGCTCGGCAGGGGACAAGCACGGCGGGAGGCGGACAGCAAGGCAGCATCTCATAAAAAATATGACCCCGTTAGTGTTTTTAAAGTGTCCCACTGCCAGCCAACGGACCATATGCCCCACAACTAAATGAATAGGAAAGTCAACACTCGAGCCAAAAGCAAGAGTCCCGGGCGCTGCAGTTACCAGCCTGGGGTGCAAGGCAGCCGTGTGGCCCTCGGCTGCTTCTGTCCCGATTCGGGTCCCTTCACCAGAACTAGGGGCACCCGCGGCGGGGAGCTACCGCAGAACTGACGAGACGCAGCTCTCAGGAACAGTTCACCCTTGATAACAAGCACAACGACAGTGGCCGATGTTTGCGGAAAGCCTATCCTTTCCAAGGTTAAAAGGGAAGAGAAACATCCCCCTACCCCCTCCTGATGGTCCCCACTGTGGAAAAGCTTCTAGCTAAGCCGGCTGGGTGAACAGAACAAAGGGAACTGCAGGACGACTCCCATGCTCGGGGGCCATGGGGGTACAGACCACCCTTGGGGGGCCGCGGTGAAAGACAGCTTCGAAGGTCCCCATGAGCCCTGCCACACAACACTGAAAGCCAGGGAGAGACCGGGCAGGTCCCTGGCGACAAGCTGGAGGGGGTTTCAGAACAGGATCCGTGTGTGGCTTTGGATGCCACACTGAGGACTTCTAGGGGTCTCTAAGTGTGGGGGGGTGGGACAAAGTGGTCACAGAGGGCTTGGGATGGGGGCAGCTGCAGAGAGAAACAGAAACCCCCCTGCTGAGGCTCTGGGGGCTGGAGGGGTCGAGTGGGCTTGGAATAAAAAGAACAGTCCAGATGGAGCCCCCTCAGAAGACCTGACAGCTAACAGTGTGGGGTGAGGAGGAGATGCTGGAAATACCAGGGTACCCAGACAACACAGCACTGTTGCGGGAAAAGGACACAGTGAGAAGGGGTCTGTGATGAACCATTTTTAGAAGTCAGTGGTGCCAGCCAACTAGCCTCCCAAGTGCCCAACGCCAGCCACCATAATGGTAGCAACTGGAGCACCACGAAGGCCTGTGCCCAAAATGCCTCGAGATGGCCCTGTCTCACGGCCAAAAACGTAACATCACTTATTTGGGGCTGAGTTGTTGGTAACATGTGGTGTTACCAACATGTGGTGTTGGCTGTGACATGCAGGTGGCCAAGAAGTCTCAGCTCCTGCCCACAGGCCACCCACCTGGGTCCAGGAGCAGAAGACAGGCTGCAGAAAGGAGGGGAGTGGAGGGCTGGGCAGCTGAGCCCTGAGGAACTCGGGGGGAAATCCAAAGAGTCCAGCCCTCAGAGCGGCTGTGAGAATACTGATGTGCAGATGGAAAAAACACAGGGGGAGAGAGACATAAAAAGCGGGATACAAAGATGCCTCCCAAAACTCCGCGTCCCACCATTCCTGCTCAGTCCTGTGTTTCAACCTTGCCCTACCAGTGGCTGAAAAGAACAACGATTTTTGTGCCTCCCACATTATGCTACTCTTTTCCTGGAGAAGAGCTGATGAATAGTAACAGGACCCCCAAGTCAACCTTGGTTCCAGAGCAGAAACTAAGTTGGCACCGGTGCCATTAAGGACCAATAACATCCAAAGACACCAATATAGGGGCACCTGGGTGGCTCAGTGGGTTAAAGCCTCTGCCTTCAGCTCAGGTCATGATCTCAGGGTCCTGGGGTCAAGCCCCGCATCAGGAGTCTCTGCTCAGCAGAGAGCCTGCTTCCTCCTCTCTCTCTGCCTGCCTCTCTGCCTACTTGTGATCTCTCTGTCAAATAAATAAAATCTTTAAAATAAATAAATAAATAAATAAAGACGACATCAATATACACCTCTAAGAACCTGCTGTGTTCTGGCCGGTTCTAGGCATGGGGGTATACATATGGGGCTCAACCGTTCGTAGAGGTGTGCACAGCCCTAGGATTTTCAACTGCCAACAGAACACTAAGAAGAAACCAAGAAAAACAGAGTCCCTAAAATACCAGCCGCTCCTCCAGTTTTAAGCAAGTTTCCTACTTTTTCTCTCCCACGATGACTTTTGATTATTTCTAAGCTATGTAATATCCCCTTAACCTGAGGTAAGTTTCAAAAACCTACAAAGATACAATGACGATGTCTTTTCAGACGCTTTTGGATACCCTTAAAATATGGCGTTACAAAATACACTCAGGGTTTTTAAAAGTCTTAAACTGGGTATTCTAGCAAGTATTCCTATTTTGTGTCATTGATACATTCCTTTTAAAAACCTAACAAGCCTTGTACAAAGTTACAGCTACAAAGACCCGCGGAGCTATCAGTTCAAAAAGTAAAGCCACTGCCTTGTACCCCGAGAGGGCCCCATTGTGGGGACTCTTCACTGGGACCCACAATCATGTACGCTTTAATCAATGCCAGTTACAATCAATCATAAACGGCCCCTGGCCTCCCCGGAAGCACTTACCTCTTCAAGAAGCCGAGTGACAGCATCTATGTCATTATACGTCTTAGTCATCTGGCCAACTCTTTCAGCACATAAAACTGCAAGAAATAAAAGTGGCAATGAGCTACGGATGTCACAAACCAGCCAAACAAATGACCCATCTACTAAAGCGGCCTTCAAGTCGTGCCTGTGTGTCGGGCACAAAAGGTCGCGGGTTCTGCCGAGCTTGACCTACACTGTGCTCGGCACCACTGGATTTCACTTTCCAGGTCCAGGGAAGGGCCTCGGGGGGTTCAGGGGATGGGGTAACTTCCAATCCTGCAGGGTTCTGACTCTGTGTGTGTGTGTGTGTGTGTGTGTGCGCGTGCACGCGCACGCATGTCCCACACTCGTGCATGCACACGTTTCAGGGTGGTGCAGAAGACAAGGCACTGGAATAGAAAGGGGTCTGGCCTCATATAAACTCAGCAAACTGAAATGGGTCAGCATCACAGCCACCAGTGTGTGAGGGGTCAGAGAGCATCCGAGGGTCTAGACCTCACTAACCAGAGACCCAATAGCACTGACAGAGTGGGATCCTTCAGAAAGTAGCTACTAGTATAATCATTAAATAACAAGTAACAATCTTAGCTAATAATTTCATAATGCTGCAGCCTCTCCCCTCCTCAAATGGCCTACATTCTAAGGCAACCAGTTTCCCAACCATGAAAACTACGGTCATCAATTCTTTCTAATCAACGCCAAAAAGGCTGATACTATTTCTGCCACATATCCGATACACGCGCGCGCACACACACACACACACACACACATACACACACACACAGTGATATTTCACCACATATCTAATTGCCTGTGGTCATGAGAGGCTGCACGTGGACCGCTTTAGGACGTGTGGGTCTTTGTTCTCCTTCTGTTGGAAGAAAAAGGTCATGCCACGAAAGAACACTTTAGTCTGCAGAAAAATCGCAGGGTGGCTTTATTTTAAATCAATGGCAAGGAATTGATTTGCAATTCCACAAACACCAAGAAGGGTGTCACAGGTTTTATTCTGTGGAGGAAGGAATGAACATAAGTCAGTTTAGGACCCAAGTGTAAAATGTCTTAAACTTGCCACTTTAGCCATAAATAAATTCTTGGTGACTCTTTAAAACTAAGACTCCACAAAATAATTCTTTAAGAGCTGAAGACTTGGTTCAGCTTTCACAATGACCCACATTCAGTAACAGCCCAAGCAAGGCAGTTGGGAATTAAGTGTATTACTAAGCCAACCTCTGTAGTATTGCTAATGACAAGCTGCAAGAGGAATGCAATAGGTCTCTAAATATTTCATTAAATGCAAGTAAAGATCACTCTAGAGAATGAGCTCAGAGAAATCGGATCCGTTGGAATGATTTTCTAGCTTCAGGAGATCTGAAATCTGGTTCCAAATCTGAAACCCTCTTCTAGCTCTCCTCCACCCAACACTTCTCTGGGAGCTGGAAAGACGTACACTGCCTCGGGCACTTTCCTTCCCTCGCCTCCATTGGGGGGCTGCCCGGCTAGCAAAAGTGAGGGAGATTCATGTAAGGGTTGGTTTAAACCGGAATTTAATTTGATGGAGGTGGAGTCCAGCTCGAATTGCTGTAAACTGTTCATCAGCTCAGGGTCATGAGAAATCTTTAAGAGAAGATTCCTGTGCCCCTGCAGGAGTCAGTTTTCACCGGTGACAACTGCACTGTGCGGTTAGCATTGCAGGAAAAGATGCAGGAGCACCCCCCGCCCCAGCCCCTTGGCCCCCCAGACAAGCATCGGCACGCCCAGCTCATTAACCAGAAATGGATCCCAGCAGTAACAAAAAGCCTCTGTGCTGAACCGGGTGTTGTGACTACGGGGCCTGCTTTGTGAGGACCAAGTCCTCTGCTGTTGTGGAGAAAAGGAAAAGTGGGCTAGACTCGAATCTGGCTCCGTGTCACCGGAACATGAGACAGCAGCATTCCGAGATGCTTTCTTCCCCTGTGATTGTATTAAGCAGAAATTACACTTACATTTTTAAGTGAATTTTTTGTGTTAATCATGTGTAGACAACCACATGCAGATATAAGAAATAATACAGAGCTCCCTTACACGCTTCACCCAGTTTCTCGCCGTGATCACGTTCTGTGAAATGGTATCACAACCAGGGCACGGACACTGATAGAATCCACGAAGCTGACTCGGGTTTCCCCAGGTTAGTTCTTACTCGTCTGAGCATGCATGTGCGTGCCCGCATGTGACTCGTAAGCTCTAACAACCCTATCACCTGTGTAGGTTCGTGTATCCACCACCACAAAGATCCCTTTTCTGAAGCTAATTTTCAAAAAGCTTTGATGTGCTTTAAACACTTACCCAATAAGATGTACACTTGGACTAGTGGGGGTTTTTCGAGCATGAACCAGTTAGATATATACTGTTGCCAGGCACACAGTGACAGGTGGGCAGGTGTGACGTTTCACGTTCAGTTAGGGCTGCAGAGTGAGGTAGAGACCTTTCAAAAGTCCCCAGGGCTTTGAAAGAGCCTAGCTGCGGAAGTCTGAGGTATAAATGAAAACCACTGTTGACCCTGAGCTATTAAAGGATGTGTATTGTTATTCCAGTTATGCTTTTAAAAATACATATAATCTGGGCGCCTGGGTAGTCAGTTATTAACCATCTGCCTTTGGCTCGGGTCATGATCCCAGGGTCCTGGGATGGAGCCCCGCATCGGGCTCCCTGCTTGGCGGGAAACTTGCTTCTCCAGTTCCCACTCCTCCTGATTGTGTTCCCTCTCTCACTATGTCTCCCTCTGTCAAATACATAAATAAAATCTTAAAAAGTAAATAAATAAATATATATATGTATATAATCCCAATAAAGAAAAGATGTACTGATTTCTAATAAACACACAGGAAAAAAAATTAGTAGAGTCATAAAAATAATGACATTTAGATAGCATTACAAATTTTAGGGTTTTTTTTTGTAGTGACCACGTACTGATGAGGGAAAAAATTACTTAAAATATTTTTCAGAAAGTATACAGTTGACTACAATATAGGGTCCTGGGATCCTCCCTGACACAATTTTTTAGAGAAATCAGTAACAGCAGCAGCAGACCTTTACTGAGCGCATCTCCTATGGCCATATAGAGAGCTATACGGATTACTGATAAATACAGCAGGATATGAACTTAATCTAACCCCATTTTAAAATGGGAAACTGAGACCCAGAAAGGTTAAGTAACTCCTCCTATGTCGTACAGCTACCAAATGGTGAAAGTCAATCTAAGAAGAGACTCCCAGCAGGGGCAGCAGTTAACATTCAGTTCCTGCTATGTCCAGAGGATTTAATGTGATTTTTCCTTAATCTTCACCGCAACCCTGTAGGGTAGGTGCTGTCATGATGACCACTCCTCAGATGAGAAAAATGAGACATTAAGGACCCAACCAAGGTCATGGCCAATGAGGCTGCACGGCAAGGACTGCATGTCGGCCAGTCTGGCTTGCGTCCTGAGCTAGGGAGCCAAAGAGGACACAAGGGCGAGGCTGAGGCCAGCACACATCAACAACATTCAGGACGCAGAAACAGAGCAAGAGGCATCTGTGGTGTGGGCAGAGATCCCTGGCACCGGGGCTCTGAGGCTTAGGTTTCCACAGGGGACTCTACCAAGGTCATGAGGCCCTAGACAAGCCCTGTAATTGTGCGTCTTGGGTTTCTCTTCCAAGAAATGAGGGAGCAGGAGTGAGAACAATGAGGTGGGCAAATAACCAACAATGCCTTTAAACAGTAAGACAAGTACGGGCTGCGCCTTCCAAGCACGGCCTTTCTAGATAGTCCATCTACCTACGGGAACTCCTGGTCCCGTTTCTCTCTCCATGGGAACAACATTCCAAAGGAGGCTCCGGTTCTGACCAAGGGAGTGCTAGCAAATCAACCCCCTTCCACCCAAAGGATGTTCAAAAAACAAACAAACCTCAAGTAAGAGCACAGCCATAAACCTCTACAGTAACATGAACAAAGTAGGGTCTAAGTCCTAGAAAGAGAAGTAGAACATGCTCACAGGAGCAAAGCTGATACACCATACATACCACCCTTCTCGTAGTATCAAACTAATGTGCTCAAACGGGCAGCAGGCTCAGGAGACCTGGCCCCTCTGAGGGGACACAGAAAACAGGCCGCCCACGTGCCCCATCGGGGCAACACTGGGCCCGGGGTGTGTGAGGCCTGGCAAGTCCCTTGAAGGAGTCTGGGCTTCTAGGATGGGACGGGAGAAGACGTTCTCAAAGAGGGAGTGTCCGCCTCAGAGCTGTATTTCAGAAAAAAAATTGGGGGACAGTACAGAGACATGGGGGGTAGGGGAGGTCAAAGCTGCTGATTAATCCAAAGCAATCCTAAATGGCTGTGAAAATGGAGAGGAGTGGTCTCTCTTGTTGAGAGTTAAGAGACAGGATGGGGTGGCAGGTAAATCAGAAAGATAGGATCTGGGCTTCTCCCCGGGACAGAGGGAACACGGCAACTCCACTTCTTAGGCCTACTGTCCCCAGAAAGACAGGCGCATGCGACAGAAGGTCAGAAGCATGATGGGGCGGCCCTAAGTGCAGTCACTGGCAAGGGGGACAGCGGCTGAGGTCACTACAGGAACAAGGTGCCAGGCAGAGGGCCGCACAAGCCCCTGCAGCAGGAGGCCCACCGCTGCAAGGAATGCCTTTGCAGGAGCTGAAGGTGCTAAATCATGGTTTGCAAGGAGAGAAGAACCCAGTGCCTATCATTGGGGGGGTGGGCAGGTGGAATCAGCAAGTCACACGGGAAGGCGTGGCCCTGGGCCGGCTGGAGCTGAGAGAGGGAGGCCCGCACTGGGCTGTCAGCTAACTGGGGGAGGGAGGGGAACGCTCTGGCTGAAAATCAGCAATGCAAACTTTATGCAAATTAAACCATGCCCCAAACATTTCTGAGAACAAATGCTGGCAGCCATTTTACAGTTCCTGTTCATAGACATGAGATGCCAGCCAAGAAATCCCCAAAATCTACAGAGAGCAGGCCCTGAAGGAAGACCAGTCCCTGCCTAATGCGAAGGAGATGCTGCCAGCAGGAAGCTTGGGGTGACAACCTGAGGCCCAAGAGAAACCCTCACAGGGAAGAAAACGACGGGGCCAGGGGCAGCAGGGGTGAGGGGTGGGGCCGGGCTCCAGGGTCAGATCAGACACAGGGATGGGAAGGAGCCCTGGGCAGCAGTGGGAGAAGTGGGCAGGGGCGGGGCAGGCCGTGGAGGGGCCAGAGCAGAAGTCAGACACAGAGCTGCAGGCCCAACCAACGAAATGGAGGGCAGAAGGTTCCGGCACACGACCCGCTCTCCCTAGGAACTCGTGCCTTCTCATCACATTAACGGGCTCAACAAGGCTCCCTTGACATTTCGGCCTTCCCAGGCTTCTCCGAGAAACTTTGGTCGGCAGCCCTCACTGCTCACTTATGTACTGCATTGTGGTGGAAAGATTCTCAAGTTGTGTGAAAGGGTAGCTCTCATCACTTCTTAACCTAATTTTGATAAAATTTCTCCTGTATAAGTTTTACATATCTTTGGAGCAAATAAATGAATCAATATTTTGCACACGTACAAATATGTATGTGCATACAGACATAAGTGCACATATATACAATTAAATTATAAATGTGTGTGCGTGTGTGCGCACGTGTGCATGTGCGTGTCTGAGTGCGTGAGCACCAAGACCTCAGGAGACATTGCTCCCTTGTAACACAAAGACCAAGTCACCAATATCCACAAATGGAGAGAAGATATTCCTGACTGCCCATAACACCTGCATTTGGGGTTATTTGGCTATGTGTTCTAGCTTATTCACACATTTCTTTAATTAATTAGAACACTGCTTTTCAATTTCAGAACCTGATTCCAAGTCCCCTCCCTGATAATTTCTCCTCTTAAAGTTTTTTTAAAAATAAATTTTATTTTCTACGATATTTATAAAAACCCTAAACATACTGAATAAGCTTTCAACACGCCCAGCTAAGACAGGAGCCGGCAGTTAGAGGTCAGAGAAGAGAACGGTCCACAAATCAGTGGGTTATCCCTTTCTCGCTCAGACCAGTAACAGCGGTTGTCAGTTGCAAAACCATCCCTACAGTTGGCCCCGAACCTCCAGGAAGTAAACCTGATAAGTACCTACTGTCTGCCCTGCCCCCGGCAAGGGGTGGAAGGTTCAGAACCTGAAAGCCACAAGCTAAAAAGATGCCTCCCACCCCCGTGAAATTCTAAGTGAGTCACCACTAGTGCTAAGTTTCCAGGCATTACAAAATAAATGTCCTTTATTTAAAGCTTTGTCTACATGCTTTTGAATTTGGTTTGGCTTGGTGCCACATGTGCCTCTTTCCTTCTGCAGGGACCGTCTCTCGCCTGCTTCTCCATCTGGGGCCTTCCTGCTCCTCCCTGTGGCCCAGCAGGACAACAGTCCACCGGTGTAAAAACTGCGCGTTTCCCAGTCTGCCTCCCCTTGGAAGACAGCTAGCAGACTCCCAGACTGGGCCAATCTGGCAAAGCATTTTGATGAGGGGGACATCTTTTTTAAAAATTTATTTATTTGGGAGAGAGAGAGTGAGCAGAGCAAGCGAGAAAGAACATGAATGGGGGGGAGGGGCAAAGGGAGAAGGAGATACATGGTCCCTGCTGAGTAGGGGGCCCGATGTGGGGCTCGATCCCGGGACCGTGGGATCATAACCAGAGCCAAAGACAGATGCTTAACCTCCTGAGCCACCCCCAAGCACCCCAAAGGTAGGGGGATATCTTTAAATGGCAGTAACCCCTGCGTACCTTGGCCATGCACAGTGTTGGTGGATTAGACACCTGTGTCCCCAAACTTTAGGGCAGGGAAACTCGGGCTCTGAGAAGTCAGATGAATGGCCTCAGGTCACAGATTTGACAAGTCCCTCAGGCCCCTACCCAAGAGAAAGAAAAACCTATGTCCACACAAAACTTGTGCACAAATGTTTACAGCTGCATTACTCATGAGAGCCAGAGAGTGGAAACAAACCCAAATGACCCTCTCCTGGTGAAGAGATAAACAGAATGTGGTACGTCTGCCCCCTGGCGAGTCTCACAGCCGTAAAAAGGAACGGAGGCTCGGCATAGGTGGCAAGCGGAGGGACCTCGGCAGCCGTACACTCAGAAGCAGCCTGACACTGAAGACTATACCCTGCAGGATGCCTTCCTGTGCGGTATCCAGTACAGGCAAATGGGACAGAAAGCAGCTTAGTGGGGCCCGCAGCCCGGAGTGGGAATGGGACCAGCCAGGAACTGTCATGAGGGAGCTCACACGGGGAGGGCATACACATGCCCTCTGAGAATTTCCTCAAAAGCATTACACTGTCCATTTCAAGTAGCTGAGTTTTATGGTATGTAAGTTACACCCCAATATATTAAGTTACCAAACAGGCAACGACATATAGGGGAACCATGCAGACTCCGTTCCAACCACTGCCCCACTATGTGGCAGTGTAAAAGCCTTCTTTCATAACCTCGATCCCTGACCTAGCCCTCCCAGACCACATGGCAGTCCCCCAGTCCAAAACCTGCAGTGATAAAAAGCACACAAATGTACTCATCCACCCCACAGACCATCTACTGCGACTTCCAATTGGGTAACGTCATTAAAATGTGCTCAGGTGACAGATCTGTAAGGAAACCAAGAGCCACCTCTTGCTCAGTTGTGGAAAAGAGGGACTCCCTTCCTAGGCATGACGCATCCACTCTCCTCCCAAGTTAGAGCCTCGTCCCGGGCGTAGCTGTTGTCTTTCATCTGACTTCAAAATAATTCGGACTTGGCCCGGCAGCCCAAGTGGATTAACTACCAAGACCCACATAAGACACACATTATTTGGCTTAAACAAATAAACAAACAAAATGACTACTTTGATGTAGCCCTTGAAGTGGGTATAGGAATTAGGGTGAGGACCCACCAAAAACAGCCACGGCCTAGGCCATAAAGAACACAGTTCTTTAAAAAAAAAAGAGAGAGAGAGAGAGATTTTATTTGACAGAGAGAGAGAGCGCGCGCGCACACAGCAGGGGGAACAGAGGGAAATGGAGAAGCAGCCACAGCTAAGTGGGGAGCCCGACTTCGGGGCTCGATCCCAGGACCCTGGGATCATGACATGAGCTGAAGGCACACACTTAATGACTATGCCACCCAGATGCCCCAATGCATGTAATTCTTACAGATGGCCCACATCCCCTGGGCTATGGAAGTCACATGAAGGCAGTGGAGTTTTCTTTAGGGACCAACACATAATTGATACTCAACAAAAAGAGATTCTGTTTTCTCCCAGATCAGTCTCTTGAAAGAAAGGCTCATGTCTAACCAACACCCCAGAGGGGGCTGAAAACATTAAAGCCCCGGGGTATATCTGGTCACCCCAAGGTAAGCAAATGTCCTAGAGAATCGCCCCCCCTTCCCTCCCAGCTCCCTGAGGGTTGGGAGGCAGGGGAGAGAAGCCACCTGGAAAAGGGCAGTCTCAAGTCCAATGGGACACAAAAGGATGATGAAGGAATCTGCGAAGAAAGAAGCAGCGTTCAAAGGAAAGGCATCAACTAATAAGCAGCCGTGGTCTCAGGCCGGAAGCTAATGGGTTGACCGAGGCCGCCAATCCTTTCGGTGTAAGGTGCTGGTTTGTCACAGCAGCCTCAGAGCAGGGCTCTGGGACAGTGAGGTGGCAGAGGCCAGCCCGCTACAAGAGCAATCTGTCCAGCCACTGCTGGCATCTGTGTGTGGGGGGGGCGGAGGGACAGCCCTGCCCAGAGCTCCAACTGGACAGTACAGTCTGGCTACCTCTCACTGCTCATCACACCATTAACTACAATGCTAGTGTGACTGTTTTACCGAGTCACTTTCCATTCCGAGGTGGGCCGAGGGCAGAGCATGGTGGCAAACTCCCAACGAGGTGGGGAAGGAGAAATGAAACACCTACTGAGGGTCTACAACACACCACCTACTACCCTGGGCATCTTACAATGGACTGGACTATCTTGCTTAAAACCCAGCACAGCCCCATGACATACGTATGATCCCCGTTTAACACACCAGGCAGGGAGAGAGGCTGAGCTTCTCATCCACAGACATCAGCTCGGGCTCCTGGGTGCCATAACCATCCACCCCACCCCAGGCTGGAACAGTCAGTGTCGATCTCCAGCCTCCTTCCATCATCGGGATATCTGATGAGGGCTAACTTGGTGGTGAGCAATCCCTCACCGATGATGGCTCACCACGTGCTGGCACTGTGCCAAGGGCTGGCTGGCTATGGCGCCCTTCAGTGGTTACATTCATCTTAGAATACAAGTGTTACTGCTGTCCACCCTTTAGACATGGACAAACAGCCCCGGGTCACAGAGCTATCATGGGAGGACCTGATCACTGCGACCCTCCGTGATGGTGAGCTTAATCACTGTCTGCTGAGTAAATACATGAACCTCACTCTCAGGTCAGGTACTTGCATAAATGAGCATGACCAGAGAGGAGCCAGCAGAAGGTCCAGGTGAGAGGCGTGTCGGGAGCTCAGGTGAAGACTGGGGAGGGAGAGGGGTCGGGGACAGGGGCCATAAGGGGGCGGAGCAGCCAGGAGACCCCAAAAGAACAGAGGCCCTGGGCGAGCCTTGTCCCCGACCAGTCCTGGAGTTAACGCTGGTCCCTGCGCCCCAGGCAGAGGACCACCCAGGGCAACTGATATCACTGGAGGCCTGCGTGGCGTGGCCATGGATACCACCAACCAAACCCCGGGCTGGAGACCAAGGTCACGAACACCATGAGCAAACAGCGCTGAGGCCAGAACTGATAAGCCGGCTCAGCTCCTTCCTCCTTCGTGACCTACCGCAGAGAGCCCTACACGGCTCGCTCACATGTCGCCGGCCATCATGTGTCAACACAGACACCAGGGCGGGCCCCTC
>CM053603.1:57516806-57582404 GCA_028646535.1 Procyon lotor
CACCATCCTGGGAAGTGCATGTCACAGACCAACTCCACCTTCACCTTCACCACATGCCGCATCCTGCACCCCTCCGACGAGCTCACACGGGTCACGCCAAGGTAAGGGGCCCCGGGGCGGGGGCAGGGTGCCGTGATGTTGGGGCACTTGCCACGGGACTCGCGGTCCAGGAGGGTCGAGTAGAGAGGCCCTGCTGAGGCATCCCGTGGTGCGTGCTCTCTGTCACCGGTGTGGGGGGTCCATCTTTCCTCTTGACTCAAGGCCCCTGTTGACTCCGACCCCCCCCACCCCCAGAGACAGGCCTGGACCCACATCCCATTGTCTTTTTCACTGGCCATGGAAGATTCTTAGGTCTAGCCTTAACTGAAGCGTCAGCCGAAGCCATAAGGCCAAGGTTGCTGGCATTCTGTCCCCCGAGTTTGTCGGTAGAGCATGGAGGTCCTTGCCGGGATGGAGTTACTGAGCCCCATGGAAGGCCCCGGTGCCTCTGGACTAGATGGCAGGAACCGTGCACCGCAGCCGCGGGGTCATGACTGAAATGATAAAACCCGAAGACGCACCGTGTGCCCAACTCGGGCCGTTGCCCTCTGGCGCCTTCAAAAGCTGGTGGAAGTTGGCGCCATCCGGCAAGAGGACCTGGCTGGCGCGGGGTGGTCCGCTTGGCTTCCAAGGAGAGGGAAGCCATCTTCCTCCCGGTGCTGAAGCGGCCCTCCCCCCGAGGCCTTTTCTTTGTGGTGCAGGCAAGCCAGATGCTGGGGTGAATGGCAGGTAACGCAGAGAGGGAGGGAGGCGCGCCGGGCCCGCTCGCTCGGAGGGAGCAGCCACCCCAGGGAGCCCCCTCAACTATGAATCATTCTCCACAGGTCATGGGAGGAGGACGCCGGAGCGGCCCTGGGCCCCGTTGAGCTGAGAGGAGATGTAGGGCAGAGAGTGAGCCTACAGGCGAGGCAGGGGGTGAGCACACCGCCAGCGGTGCCTGCCCGGCAGGCCCTCCTGGAAGGAGCTGTGTGTGCACGCGTGGCCGCCACTAACCCAGGACGTAGGCGTGGCTGTGTCTCTGTGGTTGTGCCTGGCTAACGTGGCCTTGACGGTGGACCCCCCCTTAACCCCCCTAAATGCTCAGGGGAGTCCAGTGCCAGCACTAATACGGGCCTAACCCAAGTTCTCGGCAGAAAGGGAATCCAAATGTTAGTCTGTCTTCTCGTCTCCCTGCCTGCCTGTGGAGGAGCCGGCATCCCCCCTCCCCCAGGGCTCTGTGTTTCCCCCGTGTGCTAGAGCTGCTCCTGGGGGAGGCGGGTGCCCGGTGCTCTCCTGCCTGAAGCCGTAGGACTCTAGCCGGCACACCTGTCCTCAGCTCTTGTCAGGGACGGCAGAGGCCGGGGGCTCAGCAAGAGGCGGCTTTTTGCCCGAGTTTGAAAGAACGGCTGCTTGGCCCCAGATCTCCCTCAGAATGGCCCTGTCAACATGATTTTGAGTCGAGAGTGGTTTTGCCCTCTTACCGCTTATAGACCAGTTTCGTTGGCTCCCACCTGTGCCTTTTGAGGAATCCACCTTTTAACCTTAGGACTCTGCTGTGGCTTCTAATCTTCGTGTTTCTCTGAGTGCTCCCGACCCGCCAGCATCTCTCCCCGCCCCCGAGCTTGCGTGAGGTGGGTCTCTCCTGGGCTTCTTGCCCTATGCTGGCCAGGCAAGGGGCCGAAGGATGCCTTAGCTCGAACTTGCTTGTGAGCCTTCCCTCCGCCAGCAGGAGGCCCCTTCCTGCCCACTCCCAGGGCCGGTGGCTTGCCCGAGGGATCTGGCCCTCCCCCTGCCAGGCCGGGGCCAGAGGGTCCCTCAGCTCCTAGGGGACCTAGGGGGACCCACAGCTCCTGCCAGGTCCTTGGGGCAGGGCTTACAGGCTGTAAGGAGAGGGGTGGGCTGCTTTGCCCTGGCTGGTTCATCCAGCAACCAGGCAGGGCCTCCATGCCCCGTCCCTTAGCAGCTGTCAAGAGGAGCTTTCCTGTGTTTTAAGCAGACAGCAGTGCCTTTCCCTTTGCAGAGAATAGTTACACTATTCTGTCCTAACTCCCGTTACTGCGGGACTCCAGCTTCTGGAACATCCCAGGTCCTCAGGCAGCATGGCAGCAGTGGATGAAGGAATCTTTGGAAAGAAGGCTTTCCTTTGGTGGTGCAGGTTTCATATATGCCGTGAGCCTTTTCTAGATTGTTCCACAGACATAGGCCTGATGATACCTGACATGGCTGCCGCTGACCCCACATCTCCACCCCGTGAGCTGAACTCAGCAACCACGGGAGGATGAAGGGGTAGCGTGACACAGAGGGAAGAGCCTACAGTGGGGGTCAGGAGGTTGGGGTCCGCCGCTGATGTGATGCACACCCTCACCTCCGTCTCCCCATCACTCAGGGGCCCTCCGCCTGGACGTCCCACCTGCTGGGGCCATTCCTGAGATGAGCCCTCAGGTCCCATAGCCCTGGTAACTTCTGGCCTCAGGGAAGTAGTCCTTAAAATTTGAGTGAATTTGGTAGGGAAAGGAAGCCTCTCTGTTGAGGGGTTCCCCCCACCCTTGAGGCCTGAGCCCTCAGACTTGGGCTCAAATCCTGGGTCTTCCACTTAATAGCTGAGTGTGACATTGACTAGCCACCTAACTGCGGAGTCTGACTTTCCTCACCTGCAAAGGAGACAGTTAGCTGCCCCTCCCCCCGGGGCTGAGACAAGGGACCCCAGGGGCCTCTTGGGGAGGAGGGAGGATCAGACAGGGAAAGAGGTATCTGGGGAGCCCGAGCTGGGGAGTCCTTCCTGCACCCCTGCAGGAGACTGGCTGTGCAAACCTTTCCCAGGGGCTTCTGGGCATTTTCTGACGAATGACCTCTTGTCTTTTCTTACCAGCCTTAACTCGGCTCCAACTCCAGCTTGTGGCAGCACTAGCCACTTGAAGGCCACGCCGGTGGCCACCCCATGCACTCCCCGGAGACTGAGCCTGGCCGAGTCCTTCACTAACATCCGGGAGTCCACAACCACCATGAGCACGTCCCTGGGGCTGGTGTGGCTGCTGAAGGAGCGGGGCATCTCCGCGGCCGTGTACGATCCTCAGAGCTGGGACAGGGCTGGCCGGGGCTCCCTCCTGCACTCCTACACCCCCAGGATGGCCGTGATCCCCTCCACCCCACCCAACTCACCTATGCAGACTCCCACGTCCTCCCCGCCCTCCTTCGAGTTCAAGTGCACGAGCCCTCCCTATGACAACTTCCTGGCCTCCAAGCCGGCCAGCTCCATCCTGAGGGAAGTGAGGGAGAAGAAGAGCGTCCGGAGCAGCGAAAGCCAGACAGACGTGTCTGTCTCCAACCTCAACCTCGTGGACAAAGTCAGGAGGTTTGGCGTGGCCAAAGTGGTGAACTCAGGGCGAGCCCACGTCCCCACCTTGACTGAGGATCAGGGACCTCTCCTCTGCGGCCCCCCGGGCCCTGCCCAGGCCCTTGTCCCTGGCAGCCTGGTCCCTGAGGGTCTGCCCCTCGGCTGCCCCACCGTCACCAGTGCCATGGGCGGGTTGCAGCTCAACAGCGGTATCCGGAGGAACCGCAGCTTCCCCACCATGGTGGGGTCCAGCATGCAGATGAAAGCCCCCGTGACTCTCACCTCGGGCATCTTGATGGGTGCTAAGCTCCCCAAACAAACTAGCTTACGGTGAGGAGGGGAGGGGGGCCCTTCCCCTGGAGGAGACCAGGCTTGCTCCTGCCTCCCTCTCCTCCTCCCCTGCACTGCGCGGTCTCCCTCTTTCCTCCTCTGACCCTCCCCTCTTGAGCTAGACAAATCAACCTCGTGCCTAATGGGGGAAGAGTGGAGACTTTGTAAAGTGTGTACATAGGACTTGGAGACCTTGTATCCACCTGCCCTTTCTCCCCATCCCACGGGAGGGGGCCGCAGCACCAGCCCTGCTCTCACCGGGACTTCACCTGTGCTAGCCCGAGGGCAGAGGGCGGCCGGGTGTTCTGTTCTCCTCCTTTCCTTCGAGAAGCACTGAAACTCCCAAGTGCGTTCTTATCCCATGGATAGGAACCCCGTGAATCTGTGGCTGGCTCCCAGGGCCACACATCGTGAGCTGGCATACGGCCCGGGGCACGATGCCTCTGCCGGCCAGTGTCGCTGGGCCTCTCACCTCCCACGCCGAGGGGAGCCGCCGAGCCTCCGTCTGTGGCCACACGCAGCTGATGTAGCTTCCGGGATGGCAGGGCCGTTCTTCCTCTTTCGGGTGGCCCGGCTTCCTCAAGACCTTCACTCCTCTGCTTCTGTGGAGAGTCGCTTCTTTTTTGAGGTGTGACTTTTTCTTTCTACGCCTTCAACCCCAGTCACCCTTCGATGTCCTGTCCTCGGTCGTCAAGCCAGACATCAGACCTGAAAGAATGTATTGACGCTCCCACCGTGTTCTGTGTAAGGTCTTAATTTTTCCATTTTTTTTCTTATATGCAGGGAAGTAATGGTACTAGTTGGAAAGTCGCAGCCTCTGTTCTGTCTGTGGCTCTGGAACATGGAAATATGTTTCACACATGCCCAGTTGCTAGTGAGATAGCAGTGGAGTTTGGGGACCCAGGATCACAACCAAATTGAGACTAGACCCAAGAAAATTTTTACAATAGGATGAAAAGGAAAGGGGTCCGGGGGAAAGGGCATGGATGGAATGCGTCCACAGGAAGAGTAAAAAGAACCACCCCCAAATGTAATATCAAACTGGTTCACGAGGGCGCCGGGGCAGTTTCACTGTGATGTCGGAGGCTGGCCCATGTGCTCCCACGTACATGGTTTTTACACACACAGTCAATGCCCCCACACCTTGCCCTCGTATTTCAGGACAGAGTGGTCACAACAAGAGCTCTTCTCCCACCACCTGCCTCCCCAATGCCTTGGTCTCTGTGTGCCACTATTCATCCCTAGGAACAGACAGCGGTGCTTGTGGGGGGAGCCTAGTGCTGTCGCTGACCAAGTTTTGAACTTTTATTTATTATATGTGTGTGTGTGTGCTGTCCTCTCCCATTTCTGGTCCCAGTGTGTCTGTGGCCCTCCACTCCTAGCAGGTAACTTATTTATTCTCACCTGAGGGCTGTACTGCCCAGCACAGTGCTCCCTGGTCCTTTGTTCCAGGCATCTGTGGAAGGGTGACATCCTATGCCGATGAAATTGTCAGGTTGCCATCCTGTTCCCCACCCCAGCAAAAATGTGTCCAATTGAGTGTCAACACGCCCACTGAAGACTCTTTGAGAATATCTCAAAGGAGCAAGCTTCAGTCCCACCCTTCTAGATTATTTATTCTCAGAACTCGAGGGGGGGCTGGTTCATTATTTTCAGCTCCCCTCGTGGTTGTATGCGTGCACTCACTGCAAGGAAATTCTTTGTATTGGAATGTATTTTAAAGCAGTAGGTAGAGTAACAAAGGACTATAAAAACCACAAACTGAACGGACCACTTTATGGATCCAGAGAGGAGCCGCCCATCACCACAAAGGAAACACCAGTGTAAAAATCAGCACCTCGGAGGTTGCAGTATTTAGTGTAGTTAATGACCAACCTTGTGCAACCACAACCAACAGAGTGTGTTGTCATGCATCAAAAAAAAAAAAAAAAAAAAAAAACAATAAAATTTTAATTCTCTAATGAATATCAATAAAAGAAGTTCAAGTGATGGAAACCACACTGGGATTCTGGTTTGTGTTTCATTTTTGTCTCATTTCTGTGAGACGTAAAGCTATTCGGCTCTTCCGGAAGATTCGATGGAAGCCATCTCTATTCCATGCCGTTCCGGCCCTTAGCCACCTGTCCAGTTGGAATCTGAAGATCTCCCCTACCTCTCAGGGCTGCACACTGTTTCTCCGTCCACATATACCCATGGCAACACACGGCATTCCTTCTGGCCTTTTCTGTCACAGAGCTGCAATGAGAAAAACTTTGCATGTAATCTTCCCCCTATGTGAGCACACATGTGTGATAAATTCTTAGATCTCACCAAATTGCCCTCCATGGAGTTGTGTTAAGGAACTTCTTGGGGGGGTGGATGGTACAGTCAGTTAAGCGTTTGACTCTTGATTTTAGTTCAGGTGACCTCAGGGTCATGGGATCAAGCCCCACATCGGGCTCCGTGCTCACTGCAGAGTCTGCTTAGGATTCTCTCTCCTTCTCCCTGCTCCTCTGAAATAAAAAAATTTAAATTTTGTTTTTTGAAAACCAGGGACAATGGAGGGTCATCAGAGAATTAAGTCTGATCTTTTTCTCTCAACTCTGCCACCTCTGTGGACTCAGTGAAACTATGCAGGCAAACAGTGAGTGGAGGCAGCATGGCTTTCAAATCAGCCGCTATCATTCGGTCCTGGTGTGACCTTGGGCGAGCCACATGTTGTCTTCGGAGCCTCTTTTCTTAACCTGCAAGATGTGAACAGTAAAATACTTCGGGGTTAATCCATTGAGTCAGTTTGTCTTGACTACTGTGTGCCAGGCACTGTTCTAGGCAGAGGGGATCAGTCGCTTCTGCTCTCGTGGAGTGAACATACAGTCTGTTAGCGGAAGATGGCACCAAATTCGGCTTACTGAGGGCTGTGCAGAAAACTCGAGTGGGGTGTTGGGAGAGGGTGGGGGGCAGTCAGGGAAGGCCTCTCCAGGGAGGTGGCACTTGAGTCAGCCGTGTGAGAGCTGGCACAAGACCACACGGGCAGAGAGCAGCCAGTACACCAAGGCCAGAAATGCATTCGGTGTGTTTGAGGAACGGAAAAAAGACCCACATGCTGGTAGAGAAGGGGAGCACAGAGGTGAGTGGGAAGCCAGGGTGCTCCCCCGGTGGTCCTCTGATCCCCATGCTTTCCAGCCATGCTGCAAGGAACAAAGCACACGATTAGTTCTGGCCTGTGGGCTGTGAGCAGAGAGAGGTCCATGCCTGACCCCCCCGTGCCCCTCTCTTGCCCTGAAGCACAGGAGGAAAGCGGGTGACGGGTCAGTGCAGCCTCCTTCACCCTCGGTTGCCCAGGGACCACGTGGACCAGAAACCATGCCAACCCCCATCTTGCCCGTGATCTGAAGGAGAAACCAACTAGTTAAGCCAGTGAGATTCTTGGGCCGCACATCAGAATCCAGTGGAGGGCTCAGGCATCTTCTGTGTTTTACCGAGCCCTCCTGGGGATTCTGAGGCTGAAGTTTGAGAACCACTGTGCTGGGGCAGGCGGTGCTGGGATGGGAGTCTTGGTATGGGAGGGAGGGTTTTCCCTCCATAGTCTCTCCCAGTCCTTGGGGGAGGGGTGCTTGAGAAGGCCAGATGGCTGCAGCCCATCTTGCTTGATGGGGAGAGGCACAGTGAGGGGTTTATCTGCCCAACTGGGTCAGGGAAAGCTTTGAGACAAGGTGACTCTGGATCTGGGCTTCAAGGATGGGCAGGATTCACCTCAGCGGGGGTAGGTATTTCAAGCAGAGGGTAAAGATGTAGAGGAATGGGAAAAGGATCCTAACATAATGCGTTCTTCTAAGCCCTTCCTTATGGTAGCATGGTAACAGAGAGGGGGTGATAAAGTTAGGGAAAAAAAAGGTTAGGAAAACCACCATTTTGCAACCATAAGACTAACCCATCCTGACAACAATGGATGCCAGAACCCTTGGGTCGTGTGAGTTTGTTAGGCAGGAGATAGTTAACATACATATCCTCTCATAGAATGTTTACTAATTTGCAAAGGGGGTAAAGTACCTTTGCAGTGGAGAAACGGGTCATAGTCATGCACCGCTTCCAGCAAGTCATTAAACTTAACACTATGCAAATGAAACAAATTGACATCCGTACCTCCTGATGTGATGTTCTAGGAAGGACATGTCCCTTCTGGGCTATTCTGCCAAAATTGCAAAGCCTGAGTCACAAGGCTGACAAATAGACTAACAAAATGGAGGACATTTTATAACAAGGAACCTGTTCCCTCTAAAAATGTCAATGTCATGAAAGAAAGATCAAGAACCTATGTCCGAATAAAGAAGAGTAAAGAGACAACTAAGGCAGTTCATGGTTCTGAACTGAAAAACAGGCTTTAAGAGATGTTGGGATGATCAGAGAAATTTGAATATTGACACATTTTAAAAAATATTGTGTCAGGGTTAAATTTCATTGAATTCAGTTGTACTGTCACTATGTAAAAGCTTGTCCTATTTCTCAGGAGATACTAGCTAAAGAATTAAGATAGAGGGTCTTGAAATCTGCAAGTCATTTTTATTTTTGGAGGTTTCTGGCTGGCTCAATTGGTAGAACATGCAACTCTTGATCTCAGGGTTGTGTGTTCGAGCCCCATGTTGGGTGTAGAGCTTAATTTTAAAAGAATGATTTGGGGCGCCTGGGTGGCTCAGTTAGTTAAGCGTCTAACTCTTGGTTTTGACTCAGGTCATGATCTCCTCCTTGTGAAATCAAGCCTGTGAACAGGCTCGATGCTTAGCACAGTCTGCCTCAGATTCTCTTTCCCTCTCTTTCCCCTCCTCTCTTCCTGCTTGCTCTCTCTCTCTCTTAAAATAAATATTTTTTTAAATGGATGAAAAGAACCCCTAAAAGGTGGCAAGCACCCTAATACCATAAGTCTCATAAACTATAAGAATAAATGCATTCTTCTGTCTTGTGGCTGTGGCACGTAGCAGGAGGATGCTTGGGATGACTGTTTTTTCCTTCTTGTTCTGTGTTAAATCTCTTCACATATATCCTGAACCCTTCCCCTAGCACAGGGTACTCAACCAGAAGGCACCAGGGCCCAAGGGGAAGTTCTCAAAGAGGCAGTTGATGGGACCAGGAAATAAAGATGTCCAGTTCTTGATATTATTATGGTATTATTATAATAATTATAATTATTATATTGGCATATTGGCATTATAATTACAATAATTATTATTATAAATTATGAGTACAGAAAAAGCAAGGGGAAGAGCAAGATGGTGGAGGAGTAGGAGACCTACATTTTTTTGGGTCCCAGGAATTCAGCTGGATAATTATCAAACCATACTGAATACCTACAAACTCAACAGGAGATCGAAGAAAAGAAGAGCAGCAATTCTAGGAACAGAAAAGCAATCACTTTCTGGAAGGTAGAACATGCAGAGAAGTGAATTTGAAGTAACCAGAAGATAGACCATTGGGGGAGAGGCAGGCTCCCGGCAAGTGATAGAGCAACAGAGCACAAAATCAAAACTTTTAGAAGTCTGCTCCACAGAGGGGTGTATCTCCAGAAGCTAAGTGGGGGGGGGGGGGGTTGTGAAGGAGCCCTCACAGGGACAGTTTGGTCTCAGGACCCATGGGGTCACAGAAAGACCAGGGTGCCTGATTGTGGCAGAGCTCCCAGGTATCGGAGCCAGGAAGACAGCTATAGAGATGGAGCCAGGGAGGGGAGGTCCCTCAGCTCTGGGTTACCTCAAACCATGATCCCATGCACAGTCAGGGCACTGCTCTTCAGGCAGGGACCCAACAAGTAGCAGATCCGGGGAGACTCACCTTCTTTCCCTGGGAGGAGCGGTGCAGGAGCATGACGCAGGAATCTGCTGAATTTGGAGACTCCAAACCACACCATGTGCCAGAGACAGAAATGCTTGGTCACGGGCCAGGTGAGCAGAGAGTACAACCGGAGACCAGGGAGATGGGAGGGATTGACTGCTTTTCTCTGAGGGCGCACTGAGGAGTGGGGCCCTGAGCTCTTGGCTCCTTCGGGGCTGGAGATTAGGAGGCCACCATCTTCATTCCTGTCCTCCAAAGCTGTACAGAAAGCGTTCAGGGAACAAAACCTATGAGAGGGAACCCAAGCATATCACTTAGTCTGGCCCCTGGCAAGGGAAGTGCAATTCCACCTTGGGCAAAGACATTTGAGAATCCCTGCAACAGGCCACTCCCCCAGAAGATCAGCAAGAATAGCCAAGACCAAGTTTACCTATAAATGAAAACTGCAGAACTCCAGAGCTAGGGGAATACAGTACATAGAATCCATTGCTTTTTTCCCAAGATTCCTTAGCCTTTCAAAGTTAAATTTTTAAAATTTTTAAAAAATGGAAAAAAATTTTTCCTCTTTCCTATTTTAACCAACTTCTTATTTTATCAATACCTTTTTAAAAATCTTTTTTAATTTTCATTTTTATAGTCATATTCTATCCATTCATTGCATTTTATTTTTGGTATATATGTAAGTTTTTCTTTCCTTAAAATTTTGGGATACAGTTTCTTCTAACAGATCAAAATATACCCTAAATCTAGAATCTAGTGTATGGCTTTATTCTAGTCTCCTGCCTGATCACATTTTTCTTTCATTCTTTCTTTTTTCAACCAACTTATCAATTCGTTTTTTAAGATCTTTTTAATTTTCATGTTTACAGTCGTATTCCATCCCTTCATTGTATACCCTTATTTGTGTGTGTCTCTGTGTGTATATGTGTATATATGTGTGTATATATGTATATATGTGTATATATGTTTTTCTTTACTTAAAATTTTGGGACACAGTTTCTCTAACAGACCAAAACACATCCAAAATCAAATGTGTGGCTCATGTTCACCAGCCTGATTGATTATATCTATATATATAATATATAGATATATATAATTTCCCCCTTTCCCCCCCTTCTCGGGTCTCTTCTGATTTGTTTAGTGTATATTACTCTAAGGTTGTTATCCTTTTAGCAGTTTATTATCTTATCAAGATAAGATGATATTTTATCCAGATAAAATGACAAGGCAGAAAAACTCACCTCAAAAAAAAAAAAAAAAGAAAAAGAGGAGCACCTGGGTGGCTCAGTGGGTTAAAGCCTCTGACTTCGGCTCAGGTCATGATTTCAGGGTCCTGGGATCAAGCCCCGCATCAGGCTCTCTGCTTAGCAGGGAGCCTGCTTCCCCCTCTCTCTCTGACTGCCTCTCTGCCTGCTTGTGATCTCTCTCTCTGAGATAATAATAAATTAATTAAATTATTAAATTATTATAATTAAATTAATTAAAATAATTAAATTATTTTATTTATAAATTAAAATTTATAATTTTATTATAATAAATTAATTAAAATAAATTAAATAATTTATTTTAAATTATTAAAATTAAATACATAATTTTATTTTTAATTAAAATAATTAAAATAAATAAAATCTTAAAAAAAAAAAGAAAGAAAAAGGGCAGTACTGATTGCCACAGACCCAATCAATACGGACATTAGTAATATGTCAGAACTATACTTCAGAATGATGATTATAAATATACTGGCTGGGCTTGAAAAAAGCATGGAAGATACTAGAGAATCCCTTTCTGGATAAATAAAATCCCTTTCTGGAGAAATAAAAGAATTAAAATCTAACCAAGTTGAAATCAAAAAAGCTAATAAAGAGATGCAATAAAAAATGGAAGCTCTTACTGCTAGGATAAATGAGGTAGGAGAGAGAATTAGTGATATGGAAGACCAAATGATGGAGAATAAAGAAGCTGAGAAAAGGAGAGAGAAACAACTACTGGATCATGAGGGGAGAATTCGAGAGATAAGTGATACCATAAGATGAAACAATATTCGGATAATTGGGATCCCAGAAGAAGAGAGAGGGGGCAGAAGGTATATTGGAACAAATTATAGCAGAGAACTTCCTTAATTTGGGGGAAGGAAACAGGCCTCAAAACCCAGGAGGCACAGCAAACCACCCCTCAAAATCAATAAAAACAGGTCAACACCCCCTCATCTAATAGTAAAACTTACAAGTCTCAGAGAGAAAGAGAAAATCTTGAAAGCAGCTTGGGACAAGAGGTCTGTAACATATAATAGTAGAAGTATTAGATTGGCAGCAGACCTATCCACAGAGACCTGGCAGGCCAGAAAGGACTGGCATGATATAGTCAGAGCACTAAATGAGAAAAATATGCAGCCAAGAATACTATATCAAGCAAGGCTGTCGTTGAAAATAGAAGGAGAGATAAAAAGCTTCCAGGACAAACAAAAACTAAAAGAATTTGCAAACACCAAACCAGCCCTACAGGAAATATTGAAAAGGGTCCTCTAAGCAAATAGAAAGCCTAAAACTAACAGATCAGAAAGGAACAGAGACAATATACAGTAACAGTCACCTTACAGGCAATACAATGGCACTGGATTCATATCTTTTTTTTTTTTTTTGATTCATATCTTTTAATAGTTACCCTGAATGTAAATTGGTTAAATGCCCCAATCAAAACACACAGGGTATCAGAATGGATAAAATAACAAGACCCATTGATATGCTGTCTGCAAGAGACTCATTTTAGACCCAAAGACACCTCCAGATGGAAAGTGAGGGGGTGGAAAGCCATTTACCATGCTAATGGACATCAAAAGAAAGCTGGGGTGGCAATCCTTATATCAGATAAATTATATTTTAAGCCAAAGATATAATAAGAGATAAGGAAGGACACTATATCATACTTAAAGGGTCTGTCCAACAAGAAGATCTAACAATTTTGAATAGCTATGCCCCTAACATGAGAGGAGCCAATTATATAAACCAATTAATAACAAAAATCAAAGAAACACATAGAAAATAATACAATAATAGTAGGGGGCTTCAGTCCCTTACTGAAATGGACAGATCATCTAACCAAAAGATCAACAAGGAAATAAAGGCTTTAAATGACACACTGGACCAGATGGACACCACAGATATAGTTAGTACATTCCATCCCAAAGCAACAGAATACACATTCTTCTCTAGTGCACATGGAACATTTTCCAGAATAGATCATGTCCTGGGCCACAAATCAGGTCTCAACTGGTACCAAAAGGTTCCCTGCATATTTTCAGACCACAGTACTTTGAAGCTAGAACTCAATCACAAGAGGAAAGTTGGAAAGAACTCAAATACATGGAGGCTAAAGAGCAAGAGAATAATCAGGGTTATTCTCTTGCTCTTTAGCCTAAAATGGGTCAACCAGGAAATTAAAGAAGAATTTAAAAAATTCATAGAAAGAAATGAAAATGAAAACACGGGTGCCTGGGTGGCTCAGTGGGTTAAAGCCTCTGCCTTCGGCTCAGGTCATGATCTCAGGGTCCTGGGATCATGTTTATGATCCCGCGGGTCTCTGCTCCACGGGGAGCCTGCTTCTCCCTCTCTCTCTGCCTGCCTCTCTGCCCACTTGTGATCTCTCTCTCTCTCTCTGTGTCAAATAAATGAATGAATAAAAATCTTTAAAAAAAGAAAATGAAAACACAATTGTTCAAAATCTTTGGGACACAGTAAAGGCAGTCCTGAGAGGAAAGTATATAGCAGTACAAGCCTTTCTCAAGAAACAAGAAAGGTCTTAAATATACAACCTAACCCTACACCCAAAGGAGCTGGAGGAAGAACAGCAAAGAAAGCCTAAACCCAGCAGAAGAGAAATAATAAAGATCAGAGCAGAAATCAATGAAATAGAAAACAAAGGAACACTAGAACAGATCAACGAAACTAGGAGCTGGTTCTTTGAAAGAATTAATAAGATTGATAAACTAACTGCCAGACTTATCAAAAAGAAAAGAGAAAGGACCCAAGTTAATAAAATCATGAACAAAAGAGGAGAGATCACAACCAACACCAAAGAAACACAATTATAAGAATATATTATGAGCAATTATACACCAGCAAATTAGAACATCTAGAAGAAATGGATGTATTCCGGGGTGCCTGGGTGGCTCAGTCATTAAGCGTCTACCTTCAGCTCGGGTTGTGGTCCCAGAGTCCCGGGATCAAACCCCGCATCGGGCTTCTTGCTCGGCAGGAAGCCTGCTTCTCCCGCTACCATTCCCTCTGCTTGTGTTCCCTCTCTCGCTGTGTTTCTCTCTGTCAAATAAATGAAAAATCTTAAAAAAAAAGAAAAGAAAAGAAATGGATGTATTCCTAGAGATGTATAAACTACCAAAACTGAACCAGGAGGAAATAGAAAACCTGAACAGAACCATAACCAGTAAGGAAATTGAAGCAGTATTCAAAAATCTCCCAACAAACAAGAGCCCAGGGCCAGATGGCTTCCCTGAGGAATTCTACCAAACATTTAAAGAAGAATACCTATTCTCCTGAAAGTGTTCCAAAAAACAGAAATGGAAGGAAAACTTCCAAACTATTTTATGAGACCTATTTTATGAGGGCCTTGATCCCAAAGCCAAAGACCCCATCCAAAAGGAGAATTACAGACCAATATCCTTGATGAACCTGGATGCAAAAATTCTCACCAGAATACTAGCCAATAGGATCCAACAGTACATTAAAAGGATTATTCACCATGGCCAAGTGGGATTTATTAGGGCTGCAATGTTGATTCAACATCCACAAATCACTCAACGTGATACAATACATTAATAAAAGAAATAACAAGAACCATATGATACTCTCAATAGATGCTGAAAAAGCATTTGACAAAGTACAGCATCCTTTCTTTGGGCAACATTTAAAAAAAAAAAGATTTTTATTTATTTGACAGAGAGAGAAACAGTGAGAGAGGGAACAGAAGCAGGGGGAGGCAGGAGAAGGAGAAGCAGGCTTCCCACTGAGCAGGGAGCCCTATGTGGGGCTTGATCCCAGGACTCTGGGATCATGACCTGAGCCGAAGGCAGACACTTAACGACTGAGCCACCCAGATGCCCCCAACATCCTTTCTTGATGAACACTCTTCACAGTGTAGGGATAAGGGGTACATACTTTAATATTATCAAAGCCATCTATGAAAAACCCACAGCAAAATAATTCTCAATGGGGAGAGAGCTTTTCCCGCAAGGTCAAGAACACAGCAGGACTGTCCACTATCACCACTGCTATTCAACAAAGTACTAGAAGTCCTAGCCTCAGCAATCAGACAATAGAAAGAAATCAAAGGCATCCAAATTGGCAAAGAAGAAGTCAAACTCTCACTCTTTGCAGATGATATGATACTTTATGTGGAAAACCCAAAAGACTCCACACCAAAACTGCTAGAATTCATACAGGAATTCAGTAGAGTGTCAGGATATAAAATCAATGCACGAAAGTCAGTTGCATTTCTATACACCAACAGCAAGACAGAAGACAGAAATTAGGGAGTCAATCCCATTTACAAGTGTACCCCAAACCATAAGATACCTAGGAATAAATCTAACCAAAGAGGCAAAGGATCTGTACTCAGAAAACTATAGAATACTCATGAAAGAAATTGAAGAAGACACAAAGAAATGGAAAAATATTCCATGCTCATGGATTGGAAGAACAAATATTGTGAAAATATCTATGCTATCTAGAGCAATCTACACACTTAATGCAATCCCTATCAAAATACCATCAATTTTTTTCAAAGAAATGGAACAAATAATCCAAACATTTATATGGAACTAGAAAAGACCCTGAATATTCAGAGGAATGTGGAAAAAGAAAACCAAAGTGGGGCACATCACAATTCCAGACTTCAAGCTGTATTAGAAAGCTGCAATCATCAAGGCAGTATGGTACTGGCACAAAAACAGACACATAGACCAATGGAACAGAATAGAAAACCCAGAAATGGACCCTCAGTTCTGTAGCCAACTAATCTTCCGCAAATCAGGAAAAGAACATCCAATGGAAAAAAGACAGTATCTTCAACAAATGGTGTTGGGAAAACTGGACAGCCATGTGCAGAAGAATAAAACTGGACCATTTCCTTACACCACACACAAAAATAGACTCAAAATGGAGGAAAGACCTAAGTGCGAGACAGGAATCCATCAAAATCCTTGAGAGAAGACAGGCAGCAACCTCCTCGACCTTAGCCGCAGCAACTTCTTCCTAGAAACATTACCAAAGGCAAGAGAAGCAAGGGCAAAAATGCACTATTGAGACTTCACCAAGATAAAAAGCTTTTGCACAGCAAAGGAAACAGTCAACAAAACCAAAAGACAACCAGCAGAATGGGAGAAGATATTTGCAAATGACATATCAGATAAAGGGCTAGTATCCAAAATCTATAAAGAACTCATTAAACTCAACACCCAAAGAACAAATAATCCAATCAAGAAATGGGCAGAAGGCATGAACAGACATTTCTGCAAAGACATCCAAATGGCCAACAGACACATGAAAAAGTGTTCAGCATCACTCAGCATCAGGGAAATACAAATCAAAACCACAGTGAGATACCACTTCACACCAGTCAGAATGGCTAAAATTATCAAGTCAGGAAACGACAGGTGCTGATTAGGATGCAGAGAAAGGGGAACCCTCCTACACTGTTGGTGGGAATGTAAGCTGGTGTAGCCACTCTGGAAAACAGTATGGAGGTTCCTCAAAAAAAGTTGAAAATAGAGCTACCCTACGACCCAGCAATCGCACTACTGGGTATTTACCCTAAAGATACAACTGTAGTGATCCGAAGGGGCACGTGCACCCAAATGTTTATAGCTGCAATGTCCACAATAGCCAAACTATGGAAAGAGCCTGGATGTCCATCAACAGATGGATGGATAAGGAAGATGTGATATATACACACATAATAGAATATTATGCAGCCATTGTAAAAACCTGAACTCTTTGCATCGACATGGATGGAACTAGAGGGTTATGCTGAGTGAAATACGTCAATCAGAGAAAGACAATTATCATATGATCTCATTGATATGAGGAATTTGAGAAATAAGACAGAGGATCATAGGGAAAGAGAGGGGGAAAATGAAAGAAGACAAAACCAGAAAGAGAGACAAACCATAAGACTCAAACTCAGGAAACAAACTGAGGGTTGTTGGAGGGGGTGGGGTGGGATGGATGGGGTGGCTGGGGGATGGACATTGGGGAGGGTATGTGCTATGGTGAGTGCTGTGAATTATGTAAGACTGATGAATCACAGACCCGTACCCCTGAAACAAATAATATATGTTAATAAAAATTTTTTAAAAAGGAAAAAAATTAAGATTTCTCTAGAAAAAATAAATTTAAAAAATCAGTACAGAAAAAGCTGAGTAAATGTTTTGATTAAGATCAAAAGATTCAGGGGGCACTTCAGTGGCTCAGTCGGTTAAGTATCTGCCTTAGCCTCAGGTCGTGATCTCCGGGTCCTGGGATCAAGCCCTGTGTCGGGCTCCCTGCTCAGAAGTCTGCTTCTCTTTCTCTCTCTCTACTCCTCCCCACCACTGTGCTCTCTCTCTCAAATAAATAAAAATGTTTAAAAAAAAATTAAGATTTGAGATGAACCCCACTGAGTCAGTTTCCCTTTTTACTGCTTATTACCCCTCCTCTGCCTTGATGGCCCAGCAGGTTCTCCAAGCCAGTACATGAAGGGGAACGTTAGATGGGGTTCTGACCCACAGCTAACCTGGGGGCCCTTCACCTTCCCTGACCCTGGGCCAACTCTAGGGTCTTGGAAGAAGCCCCAGGGGAGCCTGAATATCCAAGTACAGACGAGCTAGTTTCACAGTGGGGGCCAAGAAAGCGAAGATATTCCGGAATACCACCCTACCTCACTCAGGCAGTGGGAATTAGACATGGTGAATGCCCAAGTGGCTGTTCCTTTTTCTACACAAAAGTAGAAATGGCCAGTGGGTCTCCAAAGAGAGATCCCCAGGGGATCACCAAGTGTCTGGCACCAGACAGATGTAGGACTCACTTCTTTTTTTCTCTCTTTTTTTTTTTTTTCTCACTTCTAAACATTGCCTGGGAGCAAAGAAGCAGGGATGCCCTAGGGTCCCTTTCCAACATAGGGAACAAAATAGACACGTGCCTCCTTCAAAGCTCATAGGAGTGTTGTCACCCAGAACTTAGATTCATCTGGGGTGGTGGAAAGTTATTCTGATGACCTAAATGGATTGGAAATTTAGAAAATTAATTTTTTGCTCATGTGGACTCCTGGCTGGAAAATATCCTGGGAAGATTTATTTTCTGTAGCCAGTAGAGGGCACTTTAAGACAGCAGAAGACCTGAAAGAATCTACCCGATGATCCAATCCTGAATTCATGTGGGTTTGCTTTTCCCTGGAAAGCTTTGGGGGGGGGGGGGGGGCAACTGGGATGAGCAGAGATATTGAGAGAAGGCAGGAGGCATGGTCTCAGTTGGCCAGGTGAGCTGGAAGGAGGCATTCCAGGCCAAGGGGTCGGCTCGGGCTATCAGTAAAGACATTCAGCATATAATGGGAAGGAAACCACTTCCTCTGTCCCGCCTTACCCAGGAGACAGAAGGAAGCAAAACAACATTTACAAAACGTTCTGTACTAGGAGGGTGTTTTCACCTTCGGAAATTAATCTACCCCCTTTTAATGTACCTTCCTTTTAAAAATATTGTTTCCTTGCTTTTTCCAAAGATATTTGAGAGTGGGCTGTAGATATCACGCCTCTTTACTCTTTAATACATTGACCCAAGTCTCCTGAGCTTAAAAGAGCCACAGCACACTGACAGAACCCAGGGTTGGAGGAAGTGGCTGTTCCTTGGTGCTTGGGCATTCACCATGTCTAATTCCCATGGTTCAGGCTAATTCTGCTTTCAAGTCTCGAAGAACTTCAGACCAGAGATGGAAAGTGGGCCCTTTAGCATAGACCAGTAGCATGGAGGCTCAGCAGTGCCTGTGAGTAGGCATGGAAGTCCCGTGGAAAGGAAGTAAGACAGGAACCCGGTGTCAATCAAGAATAGGGCAAATGCAACAGGGTTTCCTACAACCAGGCAGCTGCCCCACTGAAGGACCACTGGGAGAGGTGACTCACAAGCAGCAGTCCAAAGTTTAGGGACATCTTTACAGAAGAGAAAAAACAAGGGTACCTGGGTGGCTCAGTCAGTGAAGCATCAGACTCTTGATATCAGGGCAGGTCTTGATTTCCGGTCATGAGTTCAAGCCCCATGTTGGGCTCCACACTGGGCGTGGAGCCTGCTTAAAAAAAAAAAGAAGAGAAAAAACAGATGTATCGTTCTCCTAAGCCCCCAAGTAGATAAACCCTGAGTCCTCCCTGCACTTGTCACCTATGACACTATGGCTCAGTGTAACAATGGCTCCATGTGACCCCTGACTCTCCTGGTTGCCTGACTCCCAGCCAGCAATGGCCACTACCCTTGGGTTTTAGCTTGTGACAAAGTGATTGCATTGCATGCTCAGCTGTTCCGAGAGGGTGGCCCCAGTTCTACAAAGCTATGGAACTGACCGAAAGGACAAGGTACCTGGCTGGCTCAGGAAATGGGCAAGTAGGCATCTCTGCCCTTGTCAGCTGTTATCCAGTCTTTGGTCCCCCTGAGGCTGCCTTGTCAAAGCTGGAGTCCTGCCCCCACATGAAAACGTGGGGATGAAGACGGGGTCACTGAACCAGGTTGTCAAGAGCCAGCCAAGCACCTGGCACTTTATGGACATTTAAAACGGTGCTTCTCAATTCTCAGTGGTGAAGGATTGCTTGTTTTGCTTTAAATCAATCTCTGTGGGCCAATATTTGTCAAATACAACAATGAAAACATGAAACTAACTTTTAAATTACTAGATTCAAGATATCAAATTACATTTCAAGAATATAAGAACATAGAAAAAGTAAAATTATGAAAACTGCATGTTATTTACTGAGAAAGCACACATAAAATATTTAATATAAGGACTCACTATTACACTCAACTTTGTCATTCTGCAACCATAACTAAACAGTTATGTGATTTTCCGTATTAAACACTTATATACTCACTTGGAATGAACACTGTACATCAAAATATTTAAGGTGGTAAAGGAGTTAGATTTCTTTCTTTTATCTCAGCTGGTTCAGGTTGACAAACATGCTCCTTGCAGGTGATAAATTTTCTTTTACTAATGTTTTCTTATACTAACACCCTCCATAGAGAAAACAGATTCAGAAGGAATATTGACAAGAAAGGAAGACAAGATTTTTCAAGTAACTTCTTGACAAATAATTCTAGTGGGGCTTATTTACATTCTGTAAATTCTAGCTAAAAAAATAAGCACTACAAAGACTTCAGGGAAGATGGTGGAGTAGGAGGACCCTAACATCACCTCAACCCATGGATACCAGTAGAACCCACATCAGTAAATAATCCAGAAAATGACCTGAAGACTGGGAGAAAAGACTCTCCACTGCTAAATGTAAAGAAGAGGCCATATCAAAGAGGGTAGGAAGGGCCAAATCCAGTAGAGAGCTAAGTGAGCCCATAGGACTCTCCATGGGAGGGAGAGGTGCAGAGAGGGAAGAGAAACAGACCCTCACACCAGGAACCCCAGGCACAGGGGACCACATGGGGAAGACAAATCTTCATAATACTTGGTTTTGAAGAATAGAGAGGCAAAATTTCATGAGTTCTTACAACTGGTGAGGCTTAACCCCCAGAACTTTAAAACTCAGCAGGCCTGGCTTTGGGAGAGCAGAGAAGGTGAGAGGAAATGGAGTTCCCACTCTTAAAGAGATAGCCCAACAAACAGCCCTGCTGAGATACAGCCTAGGGACAGGAGCTTGATAAACTGCCTAGGGTATAGGGGAGGGAGATTTATTTACTAATCTCAGAACATGTGCCGGAGGGGCAGGGATCATTGGGAGACATCTCCAAGAACAAAGGAGCTAGCAGGTGTCATTTCCCTTCCCCTCACCCCAGTCTAGCCACAGTGACGCCTATGGGCAGACATGTACCCTCTTCCAGTACATCCTTGATCAGAGCCCATCCAAAGCTATGCCACCAGCTTGGCCGTGTGCAAGCAGCCTCAGGAGGGGCCAACATCACTCGAAGTAGCTTCGGGGAGAGGGGACGATAACCACACACACTCATATGACTGCAGTGGGCTAGGGGCAGGTATTGGGTCCACTATGGACCCTGCCCACCAAAAAAACTTCTCAGGGAACACCATAGAGAAAGCGCCCTGCAGTGCTACTGTGTCTCTGGCAAATACCTTTGGGTCTGATTCAACTCAAGCCCAGGCTGGCTCCAGACTGGACCCTTAACAACACAGGGACCAAACCTTGTTTACAGCAGGTGAAGAGAACCACTGTAGATGACAGGACTGAAGGAAAGAGTAGCCAAGACACCGCAGGACGGCACACACTACACAGACAGCTCTGAAATGCCAGGTTCTGGTAAACTTGGGACATTGTACTGCAGTGCACTATAGGACCCCTTCTTCATAAGGCCACTTTTTTCTTTCCTTTCTTTCCTTCCTTCCTCCCTCCCTCCCTCCCTCCCTCCCTCCCTTCCTTCCTTCCTTCCTTCCTTCCTTCCTTCTTTTCCTTCCTTCCTTCCTTCCTTCCTTCCTTCCTTCCTTCCTTCCTTCCTTCCGTCCTCCATCCCTCTCTCTCTTTCTCTCTTCTTCTTTTTTATAAGGCCACAACTTTCAAGAGCAGGAGACACAGCTGACATTCCAAACACATAGAGACACAGAGAGTTAGACAAACCCAGGAGAGAGGAATGTGTCCTAAATGAAAGAACAGGACAAAAATCACATCAAGAGAGCTTAACAAAACAGAGAAAGTAATATGTCTGATAGAGAATTCAAAGTAATGGTCAAAGATGCTCACTGGACTTAGAAAAGAGTGCAAGACCTCAGTGAGACCCTCAACAAAGAGAAAACACATAAAGGAACCAGGGATAAAGAACTCAATCACTGAAATTAAAAATATACTAAGTGGAATAAATAGACTAGAGAAAGTAGAAGAATGGATTAGTGACTGGAGGACAGAGTAATGGAAACCAATCAAGTTGAATGGGAGAAAGAGACTGAAACAAACAAACAAACAACAACAACAAAAAGAAAGAAAAAAAAAAGAAAAAGAATAGACTCTGGGAACTTGTGAACTCAGCAACACCACCAAGCATAATAACATTTGCATTATAAGGCTCACAGAAGAAAAGAGAAAAGGGGGCAGAAAAAATTACTTTAAGAACTAATACCTGAAAATTTCCTAAATCTGGGGAAGGAAATAGAAATCCAGATCAGAGGGACCCTGGCAAGATGGCAGAAGAGTAGGGGATGCTATTTCAACCAGTCCCCTGAACTGAGCTGGATATCTGCCAGACCACTCTGAACACCCATGAAATCAGCCTGAGATGTAAGAAGATATATCAGGATAAATACCAACAGGATATCTCCAGTGGCTGGTTTCGAGGTATGAAGCAGGGAGCCGTGATTCTGCGGGCAGATATCAGAAGATAAACAGAAGGGAGAGGGAGCCACCACAAGCACTGGTGCTGAGAAGGTGAAACAACACAGGAGCACAAAAGCATCCCACGCTGGGGCCTGGGCACAGACTCACAGACTTTTCTGGGAAAGGACTTGAGGGCAGCCGCCCAGGCTGAAACCTGGAGCTGCGGAGGTGCACACATGAACTGGGGGTGGCTGGTGGTTTTTAGAAGCACAAAGGACACAGACATGCCTGGACCAGGAAGCCAGGGCTGGGATTGCTGTTGTGGGGTACACAACCCACAAAGTGCTGCTGTGTTTTTTAGCAGCACAGACAAAAATGGAGTCAGTGTGACCTGGAGGGCTTTCTGGAGAACAGTCTGTGATCTATCTGTTCTGAGACAGAAGCTTGGACACAGTCACTTCTGCTCTGGCTCTTGGAAGGGACACAGAAACCTGCCAGGGAAAGCTGCCAGAGAACAAAAGCCCCCCAAAACCGATTTTCACTGAGCCCATCCCCCACCTCGGGGCAGGGGAATTCTGCCCAAAGAGAGTTGCCTGGGTAACAGCATGGCAGGCCCCTCCCCCTAGAAGATAGGCTGAAAGAACAAGAGGCCAAGAACCCTAAAGTCCCTATAAAACAGGTACATCTTATTTGGATTGTGGTCCATAGTTTGGACTATGTACATTCCCTCAACCACTTCTCACCAGAATGACTAGAAGGAGGAACCCCCAACAGAGGGAAAATTCAGAGACTATGACCTCTGCCACTGAACTAATAGATATGGACATAAGCAAGATGTCAGAAATAGAATTCAGGGTAACAGTTATGCAGACAATAGCTAGGTTGGAGAAAACCATTAGTGGTAACACATTCTCTAAGGGCAGAAGTGAGGGCTGATCTGGCAGACCTTAAAAGTGCTATCAATGAGATCCAATCTAATCTAGATACTCTAACAGCTAGGGTAAATAAGGCAGAAGATTAGCGATCTAGAGGACAAACTGATAGAAAAGGAGGAGGAGGAGGAGGAGAAGGCCTGTAATGAACAGCCTAGAATCCATGAAAAACAGAATTAGAGAAATAAATGACTCCATGAAATGGTCCAATGTCAGAATTATTGGGATTCCTGAGGGGGTGGAGAGAAAAAGAGGATTAGAAGATATACTTGAGCAAATTCTAGCTGAGAATTTCCCTAATCTGGGGAATGAAACAAGTGTTCATGTACTAGAGGCAGAGAGGACACCCACAAAGATCAATGAGGGTAGAGTGACACCCTGGCATGTGATAGTGAAACTCATGAATCTTAAATCCAGAGAAAATATCTTAAGGGCAGCTAGGAGGAAGAGATTCCTTACATACAGAGGGAAGAACATTAAAATAACATTGGACCTGTCCACAGAAACCTAGCAAGCCAGAAAGGCCTGGCAAAACATATTCAGGGCACTAAATGAGAAGAACACGCAGCCAAGAATACTTTCTCTCACAAGACTGTCATTTAGAATGGATGGAGAGATCAAGAGCTTCCCGAACTGGTAAAGTCTAAAAGATTATGTAACCACCAAGTTGGCCCGGCAAGAAATATTAAGGAGGGGGGGTTCTATAAAAGACCCCAAGAGTGATACAGAACAGATATTTACAGAGACAATCTATAGAAACGAGGACCTCACAGGCAACATGATGTCAATAAAAACATATCTTTCAATAATCACTCTGAATGTGAATGGCCTAAATGCTCCCATAAAATGGCATAGTGTTGCAGATTGGATAAAAAGACAGGGCCCACCCATTTGCTGTCTACAAGAGACTCATTTTGAATCTAAAGATACATTCAGACTGAAAGTGAAGAGATGGAGAACCATCTTTCATGCCAACAGACCTCAAAAGAAAGTTGGGGGTAGCAATTCTCATATCAGACAAATTATATTTTAAGCTTAAGACTGTAGTTAGAGATACAGAAGGACACTACATCATTCTTAAAGGGTCTATCCTCCAAGAAGATCTAACAATTGTAAATATTTATGCCACCAACATGGGAGCAACCAACTACATAAGCCAACTGTTAATCAAAATGAAGAGACATATTGATAAGAATGTTAATTGTAGGGGATCTTAACATGCCACTCTCAGCAATAAACAGATCATCTAAGCAGAAAGTCAACCAAGAAACAAGAGCATTGAATGGCACACTGGATCAGATGGACCTCATAGATATATACAGAACATTCCACCCTAAAACAACAAAATACTTATTCTTTTTGAGCTCACATGGAACTTTCTCCAGAATAGACCACATAGTGGGTCACAACACAAATCAAGTCTCAACCAATACCCAAAGATTGAGATTATTCCCTGCATATTCTTAGACCACAATGCTTTGAAACTGGAACTCAATCACAAGAAAAAGTTTGGAAGAAATTCAAACAGTTGGAAGCTAAAAATCATCCCGCTCAAGAATGTTTGGGTCAACCAGGAAATCAAAGAACTTAAACAATTCATGGAAACCAATGAGAACAAAAACACGTCAGTCCAAAACTTATGGGATACAGCAAAGGCAATCCTAAGGGGGAAATACATAGCCATCCAAGCCTCACTCAAAAAAAAAAAAAAAAAAAAAACCCAGAAAAATATATACAAACTCTCTTTACACCTTAAAGAACTGGAGAATCAATAGCAAATTAAGCCTACCCCATGCACAAGAAGGGAAATAATTAGAGATGAGATCAATGACTTAGAAACCAGAGATACAGAACACATCAATGAAACTAGAAGCTGGTTCTTTGAAAGAATTAATAAGATTGATAAACCACTGCCCAGATTAATTCAAAAGAAAAGAGAGAGGACCCAAATTAATAAAATTATGTATGAAAGAGGGGAGATCATGACTAACATCAAGGAAATGGAAATTATCATCAGAAATTATCAACAGCTATATGCCAATAAGTTAAGCAACCTAGAAGAAATGGATGCATTCCTAGAAACCTATAAGCTTCCAAGACTGAAACAGGATGATTTATATGCTGTCTATAAGAGACTCATTACAGACCTAAAGATACATGCAGATTGAAAGTGAAGAGAGGGAAAAGCATTTATCATGCAAATAGATGCAAAAAGAAAGCCAGGGTAGTAATATATATATTTCAGACAAAATAGACTTTAAAACAAAGATTGTAACTGGTTTTGGAGGGGAGGGGAGGGGAGTGGGGGATTGGGTGAGCCTAGTGGTGGGTATTGAGGAGGGCACGTATTGCATGGAGCACTGGGTGTAGTACATGAACAATGAATCTTGGAACACTGAAAAAATAAAATTAATGGAAAAAAAAAGAACGACACTATATAATCATAAAGGAAACAATCCAACAAGAAGTCATGCCAATTGTAAATATTTATACACCCAATATGAGAGCACCCAAGTACATAAAGCAACTATTAACAGACATAATGGAAGCAATCAATAGCAATGAATAGTACGGGACTTTATAACACCCCACTTACATTAATCAGTAGATTATCTAAGCAGAAAAATCAATAAGGAAACATTGGCTTTGAATGACATTTTCAACCAGGTGTATCTAACATATATTCAAAACATAATGATAATAAAGGTTAGAGCAGAAATAAATGATACAAAAACTAAAAAACAATAGATCAGATCAATGAAACCAGGAGCTGGTTTTTTTAAAAGATCGATAAAATTGATAAACCTCTAGCCAGACTCACAAAAAAGAGCAAGAGAGGGAAAAAGAGAGAGAGAACCCAAATAAACAAAATCACTAATGAAAGAAGAGAAATAACACCATCAGAGAAATACAAACAATTGTAACCAAATATTATGAAAACCTGTATGACAACAAACTAGCCACCTTAGAAGAGATGGATAAATTCCTAGAAACATAACCTTCTAAAACTAAAATAGGAAGCAACAGAAAATTCGAACAGACCAATTACCAGCAATGAAATTTAAAAAAATTTTAAATTTTTTTATTAAATTAAATTTAAATTTAAAAAAATTAAAAAAAAAATTAAAAAAAATTTTAAAAAAGGAGTAATTTAAAAAACTCCTAACAAACAAAAGCCCAGGACTAGATGGCTTCACAGGCAAATTCTACCAAACGTTTAAAGAAGAGTTAATACCTCTTCCTGAACTATTCCAAAAGATACAAGGGGAAGTAAAGCTTCCAAGTTCATTGTATGAGGCCAGTTTCACCCTGATACCAAAACTAGATCAAGACACCACACACACACACACACACACACACACAAACACACACACACACACACACAAGGCCAATATCTCTGAGGAGCACAGATGTAGAAATCATCAACAAAATATTAGCATACTAACCCAACAATACTTTAAAAAAATATCATACAGCACAATCAAATGGGATTTATTCCTGGGATGCGAGGGTGGTTCAATATTAACAAAACAATCAACATGATACATTGCATCAATAACAGAAAGGATAAGAACCATATGATCACTTCTATAGATGCAGAAAAAGCATTTGACAAAGTACAACATCCATTCATGATAAAAAAAGTCTCAACAAAATAAAGTTAGAGGGAACACACCTCACCATAATAAAGGCCTTATACAAACAAATGAACAAACAACAAAACACAGCCAACATCATACTCTATGGTAAAAACCTGAGAGCTTTTTCGCTAAGGTCAGGAACAAGACAAAGATGTCCACTCTCACCAGTTTTATTCGACATAGTACCAGAAGTTCTAGCCTCAGCAATTAGACAACAGAAAGAAAGAAAAGACATCCAAATTGATAAGAAAGAAGTAAAACTCTCACTATTTGTAGATGACATGATACTACACAGAGAAAACCCTAAAGACTCCACCAAAAAACTCCTAGAACTGATAAATGAATTTAGCGAAGTCACAAGATACAAAAATCAATATACAGGAATCCGTTGCATTCCTGTACACTAATAATAAAGCAGAAAAAGTGAAATTAAGAAAACAAAATCTCATTTACAATTGTGCCAAAAGCAATATGTAGGAATCAACCTAACCAAAGAGGTGAAAGATCTGTCTTCTGAAAGTTATAGAACACTGATGAAAGAAATTCAAGATGATGCAAGGAAATGGAAAGACATTCCTTGCTCATGGATTAGAAGAACAAATGTTGTTGAAATGCCTACACTACCCAAAACAATCTACACATTTAATACAATCAAAATTCCAATAGCATTTTTCACAGAACTAGAACAATTCTAAAACTCGTATGGAATCACAGCAGACCTCAGATAGCCAAAGCAATCTTGAAAAACAAAATAAAACAAAACTGGAGGTATCACAATTCCAGGTGTCAAGGCATATTACAAAACAGTAGTAATTAAAACAGTATGGTACTGGCATAAAAATAGACACATGGATCAAAGGAATAGAACAGAAAACCCAGAAATAAACCCACAATTATATGGTCAATTGATTTTTGACAAAGGAGACATGAATATACAATGGGGAAAAGACAGTCTTCAGCAAATGGTGTTGGGAAAATTGGACAGCCATATGCAAAAGAATGAAACTGGATCACTTTCTTTCACCATACACAAAAATAATCTCAAAATGGATTCAAGACCTAACTATGAGACCTGAAACCATAAAAATCCTTGAAGAGAGCACAGGCAATAATCTCTCTGATGTTGGCTGTAGCAACAATTTGTCTCCTGAGGCGAGGGAAATAAAAGCAAAAAAAAAAAAAAAAACCAACTTTTTGGGACTACATCAAAATAAAGACTACACAGTGAAGGAAACCATCAAAGTAAAAGGCAACTTACTTAATGGGAGAAGATATTTGCAAATTACATATCTGATATAGGGTTAGTATCCAAAATACATAAAGAACTGATACAACTCAATACCACAAAACCAAATAATCCAATTAAAAGATGGGCAGAAGACATGAATAAACATTTCTCCAAAGAAGTCATACAGATCACCAACAGACATGTGAAAAGTTGCAGAACACCACTCATCATCAGGGAAATGCAAAACAAAACTACAATAAGAAATCACCTGACACCAGTCAGAATGGCTAAAATAAAAAAATAAATAAAAGAAAAAAACAAGTGTTGGTGAGGATGTGGAGAAAAAAGGAACCCTTGTGCACTGTTGGTAAGAATGCAAACTGGTGTAGCCACTGTGGAAAACAGCATGGAGTTTCCTCAAAAAATTGAAAATACAATTACCATATGATCCAGTAATTACATTACTGGGTATTTACCCCACAAATTAAAAAAAAACAAAACACTAATTCAAAGGGATACATGCATCCCTATGTCTATTGTAATATTATTTACAATAGCTAAACTATGGAAGCAGCCCAAGTGTCCATCAATAGATGAATGGATAAAGAAGATGTGGGGTGTGTGTGTGTGTGTGTGTGTGTGTGTGTGTGTGTACATAAAATGAAGTATTACTCGGCCATAAAAAGAATGAAATCTTTCTATTTGCAATGACATGGATGGAGCTAGAGAGTATAATGCTAAGTGAAATGAGTTGGTCAGAGAAAGACAAATACTATATAATTTCACTTCTATGTAGAAATTAGAAACAAATTTAAAAAGAAAAAAAGACAAACCAAAAAAGAGTCTTTACTATACAATTTTTTCCCCTAAGATTTGTTTATTTATTTGACAGAGAGAGAGATCACAAGTAGGCAGAGGCAGGCAGAGAGAGAGGGGAAGCAGGCTCCCCGCTGAGCAGAGAGCCCCATGTGGGGCTCGATCCCAGGACCCTGAGATCATGACCTGAGCCGCAGGCAAAGGCTTTAACCGACTGAGCCACCCAGGTGCCTAGAGTCTTTACTATAGACCACAAACTGATGATTACCAGAGGGGATGTAGGTTAAGGGAGGGATGAAATAGGTTAATGGGACTAGGAGTACACTTACCATGATGAGCACTGCGTAATGTACAGAATCGTTGAATCTCTATATTGTATACCTGAAGCTAACATAACACGACGTTAACTATACTGGAATTTAAAAAAAAAGAAATCACAATAGCACCTCACTTCTCTATAGCAACTGACTAGAAAAGAACGAATCTTAAAATTTCTAAGGAGAGACTTTTTGCAACCTACAATTTTTGTATGTATATTATATACAAACAGATAGGTATATAAATATATACATACATTATAAAAGAACATAACACAGGAAAAGAGTTATGAAAATAGTACACGTTATTCACTGAAAAGTACATAGGACACTTAATATAGGGACTCACTATTACATTCAACTTTGTCATTCTGCAATCATAACTTAACAGTTATAAGTAGTGATTTTCCATATTAACCCTTATATGCTTACTTGGATTGAACACTGTACATCAAAGTTTTTCAGGCAGTAAAGGAGTTGGATTTTGTTATTTTTATCTCAGCTGGTTCAGATTGACAAACATGTTCCTTGCAGGGGATAAGGTGTAATTACAGTGCTTCCATGTTTTCTTTGACTAACACCCACCATGGAGAAACTAGCCTCAGAGAAGGGATATCGACAGGAAAGGAAGATAAGATTTGTCAAGTAACTTCTTGACAAATAATTCTAATGGGGCTTATTTTATAATCTGTAAGTTCTAGCTAAAAATTAAGCACTATAATTTTTACTTTCTGATCTTGAATAATATTAGAGTTATAAATTTTTATTTTTTTTACTTAAGATTTTTTTATTAACACATAATGTATTTTTTTTAGGGGTACAGGTTTGTGATTTATTCTTACACAATTCGTTCATTCTTACACAATTCACAGCGCTCACCATAGCACATACCCTCTCCAATGTCTATCCCCCAGCCACCCTATCCCAACCCCCCACCCCCTCAGTTTGTTTCCTGAGATTAAGAGTCTCTTATGGTTTGTCTCCCTCTCTGGTTCCATCTTGTTTCATTTCCTCCCCTCTCTTCCCCTCTGATCCTCTGCCTTGCTTCCAAATTCCACATATCAGTGAGATCACATGATAATGGTCTTTCTCAGACCCTCTAGTTCCTTCCATGTTGTTGCAAATGGCCAGATTTCATTTTTTGGATGGCTGCATAATATTCCATTGCATGTATAGATCACATCTTTATCCATTCACTTGTCGATGGACATCTAGAATTATACATTTTTTAAAAGCTTGATAAACCTTGATGGTAAAATTAAAAATCAGAGAAGTAAATGAAAGCTTACATTTGCTTGGATTTTTATACATTTTTGGCTTATGGTTGACAAACTAACCTTAAAACATCATGTGTGGTAATGTAGTCCCACTGTGTGTGGCTAATCTGCTACGGGTGCCACCAGACAGTTCTTCTATACCTGAACTGGTCCACCTTTTGGTAACAGGCTCAGATGATGTGACACTGTCAATTGTTTCCAAAGCACCTGACCACTCATTCCCCATTTCCATTCTTACTTCTTTTATGGACTGACATCAGCCCACAAACTACTCTTTGAGTTGTTGTGCTACTTTGGAAGACTCCTATGGTGATAGGCACCTTTTCATCAAATCTCCCATTGTTAAGTGAAGTTCCTTTTTAACAATTGGGGATGGTTAGTTTTGCTTTTAGCAAATTACCCTCATGGCGTGGAGGAGCTGGAAGAAGGCAGACACCAAAGTTGGGCTGTACCTTTAGGACAGCCATCCAGAATGGGGAGAAGGTGATGACTTGGAATGGACCCAGCAGCTCTCTTCTTCCTCAGAGCCCTGCCCTCTCAATCAATTTTCGCTGGAAGGCCAGTTCCATGCTGAACAGACTCCCTTACATTGTTGACTTCGACCATCAACAACCCTCCACCTCACGCCTCATCAAAACTGCCTGGCCCCTAGGAGCCTCTCTGAGAAGGCTCTCATTCCCTTCTTCCCAACATTCTGAGGGTCCTGGACCTCCTTGCTCTCTACTCCTGTCTTTGGATTGTTCTTTTCCCATTAACCTCTTTCAGAGCCACCGCCTATTGAAGTCCATGCATCCTGACCCTCATCTTTCTTCCCCACAAGGCTGTCCTTGGCCATCTTCTTGGAAAATTCCCCTCATTCTTTGAAGATGCTAACACTGAGCTTATAGTCTTTTTCTCCACCTTACCTCTTGCTGTCAGCCCAGGTAACTTCAGTCACCGTGAGAACAGCCCTTTTGGCTCTGTGCCCTCAATTCCTCTACTTCTTCATCCCCACTGGCCTCACCACCACCCCATTTCTGCCAAGCTCTCCCAGAGCCATATTCTCGATCTTATTATCACCTGAGATTGCTCAACTTCTGAAGTTTGAGATGCAATTATCCTCCTTTTGACCACAACCTCTTGGCACATGGTTCTCTCTCAATTACTCATTCTCCATGTGTTCTTGGATCTCAAAGAAATACCTAGACTCTTGGCTCCTCCACTCCTTTCATTTGCCATCTACCCTTCATCTTGTCACTTTTCTTTCTAAGCAGCCTAGACTGTGCCCCATCATTCCAGAACCAAATTCCTAAGTCAAAACCCCAATTCTGGATCATTCACTTTGTTTCCTGGCCAGGACTGCTGGCTTTTGATAGGGAAAATAAACCACATGGATCGATGCCCAATTACTGTCTCCGCCCCACCTGGACCTTCCAAATGGCAAGGCAATCCTACCTTTCCCTTGTCAATTGTCTCTCTCATTCCCAATAGGTACTATTTCAGCTCTTCTCCCCTCCTCACTTTTTTTTTTTTTTTAAAGATTTTATTTATTTGTCAGAAAGAGAGAGAGAACATAAGCAGGGGAAACGGTAGGCAGAGCAGGCAGAGCAGGCAGTGGGAGAAGCAGGTTCCCCTCTGAGCAAGGAGCCCGACACGGGACTTGATCCCAGGACCCTGGGATCACGACCCCAGCCGAAGGCAGTGGCCCAGCCGACTGAGCCACCCAGGTGTTCCTCCCCTCCTCACTTTCTATGCCATCTCTCCCTCATGCTGAACAAAGTAAATTCCCTTTTTCATAGAATTCATTGCATAGGGAATGATCTCAATTTTCTGTGACCAAACCTGTAAACTTGCTGAAGACACACTCGTTTTCTCTCTACCTTCTGTTACAAAGGAGGATGGGTTCTTCTGGGACTTCTGGCCCATATCTCCAGCAATTTTATAGATCTCAGCCCCTCCCTCCTTCTCCTAGGGCCTTATTTCATCCATCATACTCTCACTCACCTGCATCTTAAAAACCTTCCTTATGAAGAATTTCAAACTTAGAGCGAAGTGTTATACAACTTAAAGTATGTTCTTACCATCTGCTCACTCAGGGCTCTTTGTTACAAACAAGAGAAACCTGCTGTAGATGGTTTAGGGAGAAAAGAGGCTTAATAAGGGATAATAAGATTAAAGAATCTCCTAACACAGAGAACCAGGGCTGGAAGCCATGGAGGTAAGAACATATCTAAATCGTGTCACCAGCCCAGTCCAGGAGACCCACTGTAACCCATGCTACTGAGGTTGTGCATGACCGGTGGGGCCAACCTCCCAAGCCCATGCCCCAGCTGCAAAAGAGGCTGGGGAAAAAAGTTTCGGGCTCCTACTTGGGGGTTACAGAGAATTCCCAGAGGAGGAATGTTCAAAGATGCTGAATAAGACAAAAGGAATGCTGAATGTCCCCTACAGTCCACCCCCTGGCTGTCCAACACCTAATTACACTCGTCTTCCCTACTTCCAAACAGTAATCTCATCAGCAACAGCACCTCTATTAGCCCACTCCAGCCATCCCTCCTACATATAACAAATGCGTGGCCTTCTCTAAAGGGAATTTCAGGATCTACAAGATATGTGCAGACCTTATCTTGTTCCGTCGTGAACCTGTCTTGCTGTAGTGGACCTGTGGATATATTGCAACGCTAGCCATTTATCACATCCTATGTGAAAGAGAAAGTTAACTCTGCTAGTTTTTTTTTTTTTAAAGATTTATTTATCTGACAGAGAGAAAGATCACAAGTAGGCAGAGAGGCAGGCAGAGGGAGAGGGGGAAGCAGGCTTCCTGCTGAGCAGAGAGCCTGATGTGGGGTTCGATTCCAGGACCCTGAGACCACAAACCGAGCTGAAGGCAGAGGCTTTAACCCACTGAGCCACCCAGGCACCCCAAGTCTGCCAGCTTTTAAGCCATTGTTTCTCAGCTCCGAACTTACCACTTTATATATGACTGGGACTGGGCCTGGGACTGCAAACCATGTCCACACCAAAGTGCTACCAATAAGAGCACCACTGGGGGGGGGGGGGCGGCTGAGGAGGGAGACGAGGCTCATCACTTCCTGTCTGTGCACCTTTCCCATCAGCATCAGCCAGCAACGCTCCAATGCTTCTTCACTCTGGAAGCAACAGTTGGTTCCAGTTCAGTCTTTTTCCTCATTCCCGGAACCTACTTCATCATTCACTCTCCCTTTCTTTCTCTCATGTGCACACACGTGTACATACATCCACACACACACACCCTACTCCACGATAATAGCCAAGTAACACGCTCTTCTCTGAAGCCTGGGTTCCACTTCCTTAGCACCACTTCTCCAAGCTTCTAAACAGAATGAATCCAAACCTCTTCCTTTTTTTCACCCCAGCCCTGCAGAGGTGGGGGCTCTGCTTCCTGCTGTTAATATCACTAGGCTATCCTATGTTCCCTTTTGCTTTTTCAGTCTTCCGGCACCCGTTCAAGTCTCTATATTGTCTATCTGTTGAAAAACAATGGTAGCCCTTGATTCCAATTGGTAATTAGAACTTCGTTCCTCCACCGCCTACTTCACATTCCTTTTGTCCTCAGCTGGTCAAAATCCTTTACTCAGTGGGAATAATGCTAAACTTCATCAGGGAACGATCCGAACCATCACCGGTGGCTATGCCTATTTGGTTTGCAGGGAATGTGGGATACCTAGTGAAAGAAGGCGATCATGATTACCAACTACAGCCTCATGACCTGTTCAGAAACAAGGATTCCAGTAACTGAACCCAAGTCTGTGTGTCTGATGCGCAAAGACGACCACTGAGACATCAAGTGTGTAGCAAGGAAAGGGTTTATTTGAGGGGCAGCCAGATGAGAAGATGGGAAGGCAAGCCTCAGATCCACCTCACTTCCGGAAAGAGACAAGCGTCAGGGATATTTAGAGGCAAACAAAAATGGTCTGGGCAAATAGTTGCACCTGTGAGTATTCCTGCTAACCCTTTTTTTGTTGATTTCACTCCCCACTGTCTTTTGGTCATTCCTTCTTGAGGGAATTGGGACAATGGCCATTCTAGTTAGGACCTGCTGCAGTGAAGTTCAAGGTTACAGGAATAGAGTCTTTCTGCACTCATTTGGAAATACTCTTCAGTTCCAGGTTAAAACTCAACATTCTGCATTATTAAGATTTTTATACTTTGGTTCTCCCTTGGGCAAACAGTCTGATTTCTGGTGTCCTTGGCCATGGACAAGAGCTGAGAGGTCGCCACTGTATCCAGCTATTTATTATTCTGGAGCTATAGAACTGCTTGCAATGACATCTCAAGGTCTGGATTTTCCAGTGGCAGATCTAGCAAGTCTGGATGGTGGGAATAAAATTTTTCAATGATCTATACGCCTCTGGAGATCTTTGAGCGGCCTACGAAGCAACAGGCAGGAAGCTTGTCTATACATGGGCCTTCATGGCAATTTTTCTCTGTCCAGGTTCAGTTTGGAGCACTTCAGAAGAAAGTAGTTTTTGTTCTCATTGATTCCAAGTTTAAGATAATGGGAGAAAACTGGAAACCTTAGTTTGAAGAGTCATCGCCAGACATTTGAGGAAATTAGGATCCTGTCCAAAGACAATTAAGCAGAACTAGAATCTAACATCTACAAAGGTGTTACTGAAACAATTTTTCTAAAATCTTCATTTCCAAAGACAGCCAAATAAAAAAAAAAAACCAACAAAAAAACAAACAAAAAACCCAAAAAAACAAAGACAGCCAAAGAAAGCCAATTCATTTGTAAAACAAGTCCTATTTTAACACACTTGGCCTAATTATTTACCTAAGTACAGCAAGACTAGCTATTGATCATATAGGTTAGCTGATTTTCAATCTGTTTTTGCTGGAATTTCACAAGGAATTTCAGATTGAACTTTTAACAGGCTCTTGAGGCCCATACTTGTCACAGACTTCACCTGTCATACCTCTTTTCCTAAGGTATTAAAAAAATATCCTGAGGTTCCTGCACCTGCCAGAAAGTGACCTTCTTTACTCATTTACTCATCTTCTTTACTCAAGTAAGGCTGCTGGGAACCCTGTAAGCAAGGTATGAGGCTGATTTTTTCCAAGGGGCTTCTTTAGCTCCATAAAGGAAATCATACTCCTTCAAGCTATCTAGTTATATCTGAGTCTATGCTGATCTCTAATAGGACATTCTAGTCAAAAGCTTGGTAACATAACCAGTGTTTCCAATTGTCTCCTGACATAAGGAGACCAGACTCTTATCGAACTTATGCAAATAAATACATTGCCATGAAAATATAATACTCATGGGGAGTTTGTTTTGTTTTTTTAATTTATTTGACAGAGAGAGAGAGATAACAAGTAGGCAGAGAGGCAGGCAGAGAGGGAAGGGGAAGCAGGCTCCCTGCTGAGCAGAGAGCCGTATGCGGGGCTGGATCCCAGGACCCTGAGATCATCACCTGAGCTGAAGGCAGAGGCTTTAACCCACTGAGCCACCCAGGCACCCCTCACGGGGAGTTTCTGAATTCTGGAGGGAACAAGTAGGGAGAAAAAGATAAATGTTTCATATTTGTTTACAAAGGTGTATTTTACCAGATTTCTGTGATAGCCTTAAATCTGGAAAAGCAAATATTAGAGAAGCAGCAGTGTTTCAAACAAGAGTCTGTTTGAATGCAGCCTTTCCATTAGTTTCAGAAATTCTAGTTTTAGGATCTTAAAGGTATCAGAGACCTGTATTTGTCATTACGATGCAATTAACAATGAAATTCTGTGACCAACACTTAAGTAGAAGGATGTGTGATGACATTTGGCCAGGACATATCAAAACCTTAGGAATTTTATAGGATTCCTGGAATAGTCATAGAATTCACCCATGGGTGATAAAGAGGGTTTATTTGCACTTATTTGGCAATGCTTCCCATGTAATTTGATATACCAAATAAACAAGTATAATTAGTCAAGACTTCACTTAGAAGTTGAATTTTGAGAATTTTGTCTGAAATATCAGGTGTTGAAGCAAATGTCTAAATAAGATTACAAAACTTAATACTCAATTATGTATTTAGCCAAAGTGGCAATAAGAGATTCTACAGCCAAATGCAGAGGATTACACACTTAACAAAACTTTGTTCTAGGGGCACTTGGGTGCCTCAGTTGGTTAAAGCCTCTGCCTTCGGCTCAGGTCATGATCTCAGGGTCCTGGGATCGAGCCCCATATCGGGCTCTCAGCTCGGTGGGGAGCCTGCTTCTCCCTCTCTCTCTGCCTGCCTCTCTACTTGTGATCTTTCTCCTCTCTGTCAAATAAATAAATAAAATCTTAAAAAAAAAAACCAAAAAACTTTGTTCTATTTGTTCATTCATTCACTCCTGTCATCTCTATACCCAATGTGGGGTTCAAGGTGATGACCCTGAGATCAAGAGTTGGATGCTCTTCCAACTGAGCAAGCCAGGGGCATGATAAACTTGTTTATAATTTAGACCAATCATCTAAGAAAAATGTCATTTTAACAGAGAAAACCCAAATTCCAGTCTTATACCAATGTACTTCTGATATCAAAACTCATTCATTCCAACAGGCTGAATTAAAACAAAACAAAACAAAAATGTGTGTAGTCTCATCTCTTTCCTGTCTAACTCCCATGTTGGTACACTTGAGACAAGGACATCCAGGGCGCTGCATGGACCTATGTTATCAGGGTGGGTGCTGGGATGTGTGCACCAGAATCCCCATCAGGAATGAAAGACCCTCAGATATAAGGATGCTGCCAATGCTCCTCAACTCTCAGACCCCATCAGGGATTTCCTTGACTGAAGACAGCTGCCTTGCCAAAGGCATGCCCCCTTCCTGGGTAGCCACACCCAATGACTCTTATAAAAATCCAGCCTTCTTGTCCCAATTTGGATTCTCTTGGACCTTGTCAGAGAATCAGTTAGACTTCTGTTGATTCTTTTTTTAAAGATTACTTATTTATTGGAGAGAGGAGGAGGGGGGGAGAGAGAGGGAGGGAGAGAGAGAGAGAGAGAGAAAACACAAACAGGAGGATGGGGGAGGGAGATGGGAGCGCGATGTGGGGCTCAGTCCCAGGACCCAGAGATCATGACCTGAGCCGAAGGCAGAGGCTTAATGACTGAGCCACTCAGGCGCCCCGGCTTCTGTTGATATGTGTCAGAGCTCCATGTCTGCCTGATCTTTCTCTCTTACTCTCCCTTCTCTTCCCCAGGTGCTGATTGCTCCCTAAGAGACATTTTTACATACTAGCCTCCATCATTTTCATCCTGACCATGCACAAAATTCTTTCCCAAAGATGCCCTTTTCCCAAACCTACAACTTTCCTTGATACATTCAGATTTGGTCCGAGTTTTCCCTCTTAAATAACCAGGCTCGCTTTCCTTGCATAGAGTTGTTCCCTTATTTTCGTGGTGTTAACATTAAGATGACTTACACCATTTCTTTGTTTTTAAGATTGCCCATAAAATTTCACAAGGCATTACAGAGAGTTCTAAGGGCTTTTTTTCCTCCCCCTTTCTAACAATGCAATGGGGATAACAACTTATTTGACTTTCAGTAAGCATGGGCAGAATAAGTTTTATATTTAATGCTGATAATTAGAAAGACATGTCTGTTTTAATTAAATCAACCTTAAGTTAGCTTTCGTAGCAAATATTCTCCCAGATCATGTGAACTGGTAAAACATTTATTTCTCTTTGAATTCGAAAGCTTAATTCTTATAAGTGTTTACTTTTAGCCAACTAAATAGAACTCTTTTATGAATTTTAGCAATTCCATCCAGTGGTAGAGAACATAGCTTTCATCTACAACATACATGGGCAAATACAAGCAAGATGCAAGCCAAATCTTAAAAGCTCAATTCCCAAACATCTCCCTTTTACAAAACTAATTGTAAGATGGTATTACAGCTTATGGATCCATTCATTGGTCATTCTTCTCCAGTGCTGAATGAATACTATGGCCAAGAGGTGTTATGAAAAAAAAAAAAAAAAAAAGATTGCTGAATTTTGGAGGACATAGCCCAAAGGGCAGCATGTAGGGATAAATTGTCCTTTCCCGTTTTCCAATTAGAACACAGCTAATTTTGTTCAAAGACACCAAAAGCTGAAGTAACAAACAAACCAAAGGAAACCCAGAATACCTCCGTGAGCATTGGTACCTCCTCAAAAGTTGGGGCATCATCAGCTCAACCTACGGCTTCCTGCTTTCGGGTTCCTCCCTAAAAGTCAGAGCTTCACCAACTGAATCAAAGTGCTTCCTAACCAACATTTTCTTAATCAAACAAGGAAGAGAGGCTAAGAAAACCCAAACCCCGTGTCTGGAGGCAGCTAAATGGGAGGAGGAAGTCAGCTCACCTGTAGTCACCCACCAAATGGTCACCGAGAGACATCTATCCAAACTGAATCCAAAAACCATTTTCTTGCCACAAGAGTTAAATTAGGCACACCAAGGACTGGCAGCACCCAGCTGGGGTGGGGCCACAGGGACAGTCTGCAGGACAGAGAGCCTAGGCAACTAGGCTAGAGTGGTTATCAGACTCCCGTTCTTGGCTAAGGGTCAACAAACCACCAGCGAAGAGCTCCTGGCTGGCGCGCCATATTTGTAAGGAAATCCAAGTTCCTCTACCTGAAGCGCAGCGAACAAATGTGGGTTGAGACATGGAGTATGCGGCAAGGAAAGGGCATATTCGAGAGGGAGCCAAACCAGGAGACGAAGGGCAAGCCTCCTATCAGCTTCCCTGAAGGAGGAGAGTCAGGGATATTTCAAGGCAAATGAAAAAGGGCTGGGTAAAAAGTTGCACATGTGCTTCTTGGGCTGTAGCTGCTAGGAGTCCTGTTAACCCTTTGCTTGCTGGTTTCAGTATCTGCCCATATTGCTGTAGTTATGTATATAAGCTGTAGGGTAGAAGCAGGCAGACCGGTTAGCGGGCTGTTCCGGCTCAGAGCAAGGTGGTGACAGCAGAAGTTGTAAAAAGTGGGTGGCTTCTGAAAGTTTTTTGAGGTAACCCCAAGATTTGCCGATGCTTTTGATGAAAGGCTTGAAGGCAAGAGGAGTCAAAGATTACTGGTAGGGTTTTCACCTGAGCAGCTGGATGGATGGAATTGCCCTCAGCTGAGCTGGAATCCAGGCATTAGGTCGAGAAGGTTGGAGGGGAGGGTCATCAGTCCAAGTTTGGACTTATCAGGATTGAGGTATCCATTAGGTATCGAAGGAAAAATGATTCCTGAATCTTTGCCTTTGGACCGGATTTCTCACCTCTGACTAGACCATGAATGCCTGAGGTCAGCGCCCTTGTGTCATTCTGGCACGTCTGGTGTTCTGCGCCAGGCTCCTAGTGAGTAGCTTTTGAATAAAAGGATGAAAACATAAATGAACAACTTCAGGAGTTTCTCACATAGGCCCAAGTTCATCTTACCCAGATTCCAACCCTACAATTCTTCTCCAGACAGTATCAGAAAATAAGAATTTTATTCCGCAAGCTGTGCCTGGTGTTCGTAGGAAACCCATCTTATGACTTCATTAATTGAGGGGAAATCTTTCTCCCTCGATGTGGAGAAATCCCTCACAGAGACAGGAGCTTCCCCTTTCTGGTGATAAGTCTACCCCAGCCTGAATTCAGCTGGAGACTGGGTCAGAGAGTCAGTTCCGGTGAGACAGAGAGGACTGAAGTGAGCAAGTGCGCACCCCACCTCTCTTCGCCCTTTAAATGTGGGTATATTTTTGTGTTGTCCTTCCTCCTCTCAGAACACCTGAGGAGGACTCCAGAACACCTTCTTTTGGGGTTTCCCTCTCTGTTCAAGTCCAAGTAATTATGGGCCCCCTACTGGTCACTCCTCATGGGGACCACAGCAAGATTCAACCCTTCCCCAGGGTCCAGCATAGAACAGGAGTTAATTTGGATCCTGTATATGGTCACCCTAATTGAGCCACACTTGGAACCCCTGCAGAGGTCTGACTCTGGGGTGAGCTGCCCAAGCTTCACCCTGGCTTCCAGTGCCACCCCCTGCAAAGAGACTTCCTTGATCCCCAGGTTCGGTTTATGAGTCCTCATTATGCAAGGAGAGACACAGAAGGTGAAGTTGAAGAGAGCAAACTTCTATAGCTCATCTTTTATGTTTTTTTAAATTTTTAAATTTTATTTTAATTTTTTTAAACTTTTCAAAAATATTTTATTTATTTGACAGAGGAGAGAGATCACAAGTAGGCAGAGAGGCAGGCAGAGAGAGAGGGGGAAGCAGGTTCCCTGCTGAACAGAGAGCCCGATGCGGGGCTCGATCCCAAGACCTTGAGATCATGACCTGAGCCTTTAGGCAGAGGCTTTAACCAACTGAGCGACTCAGGTGCCCCTCTCATCCTTTATGTTAAAGATACAAGAACACACACCCTCGATGGAAATTAACATGTTTACTTACTTAGAATTGTTTTCCCCTTCAATTTTCCTCCACTCAAATCTGGGAAGCATAACGTGCTTGCTAATTAGAGGTAACCATAGTTACCAAGTTGCCTTCACAATATATCTGAGAATTTGTTTTTCTTGGCTTTAATCCTACAAAAAGCACGTTGCTTGCCAGTGGTTCTTCTCTCTTCAGTTTCGTTGGGTGATGTTCCAAACCCAGAAGACTTTTAGCAGCCATATTAGAGGTTCAAAATTAAAAAAAAAAAAAAAAAAGAAATCACCCATTCTCAGAAAACAGTCCCATACCCTGAATTCTCTGGTTTTAAAATCTCAGCCGACTTGGTGGGATAACCAGCAGTTGTCAGGTGGAAATGGGCCTGATTCTGCAGATTGCAACATGGGCACAACTTGTTTCTTGGCCCAGAAGCTTGACGCCCAGAGGAGTATGTGTTTTTAACTGTCCACGTGGGGGCGCTGTTGTTTTCTGTAGGGGTGGAACCAAACTTTTTTTCCAGTTAGGTGAAGAACTTCACTGACACCGGGGTTTCCAATTTGCCTCAGTGGTGCTTTGATGTGACCTAGAGATTGGCATCCTCGGGCAGCTGCTGGCTGGCCCCTTCATTCAGCTGCCCTGCTTGCTCCCAGCCTCTGCATATTACCTGTCACGGTTCCTGGTGCATCACACTCTGATTCTCTGGATCTCCCACCTGGGGAAGTCTCTGTACCTATGACATCAACACAGTGCCGGGCACACAGGCCCATTTCCGTGCATGTCAAGCCAGTGAAGGGTTTTTAAGTCTGCTCAAGTTGATATGAGAGAACAGTGGCATCCTTTCCAAAATGGACCTTAGAGAAAGATCGAACCCATGGAAGTCATTCTGGCTGCAGTCCAGAGGTGTTTGGGCAGGTAAGGCTTGAACTGCTGCCAGGTTTGCCTGCCTCTATTTGCCCAGCCCAGTGTGTGAGCCATGAAGAGGAAAAGGTAGAAAAGATGCTAGTCTTGGAGCTCGGTTAGATGTACCATTCCGCACGTCAGTAACTCTTGTCCTCTCTAGAGATTTTCCAAGCTAGAAGCCTCTTGGGAGTTGTATTAAACAATTGAAAATTAAGATAATAAAGCAAGCCACCCCTTCTTAGGGAATAGCCTGATACTGTAATTACTGGGTTTTAAACTTGTAACACATCTTGAGATGATAGCACATCAAGATCCTACAGTTCCAGCAAGAAATGCCAGACCTTGACAGGTTGAGAGAAGTCAGGGGGAAAGTCCTGAAGGCTTTGGTGGTGCCTATCTTAAGCTTAACATGCTGGAGACTGGAAGTGGGGTCTAGGGCGCAGACAACTCTAGGAGATGCCCTTTCGTTCTGGCTTGAGGAATGCAAAAGGGAGCTCCTAATGCCCAGGGAGCATGGGCATTCCCTGGTTTTCTCTTTCTCCTTTTCCTCTGTTCTCTTGTGCCGCAGCCCCCAGGCAGACCCCAGCACAGTGGTGGCCATCAGTAATGGAGTAGGAGCCAAAACCGGGAGGAAGGGGAAACTTGCTCTTTGCTGAGAGGAACTGTGCTCCCAAGAGGGTGAGGCCAACCCCCATGGCTTTTTTTTTCTCTCTTTGTTCTCCTGCCCCTGGGACCTGAATATGGGCTCAGATGTGGAAGCATGTGGCAGAACAGTGTACCAGAATCCTGAATTTCTGGGTGGAGGACCCAGAAGGGGAGCCCCAGGGAACCAAAAAGTGCAGGGGAGATGGCAGAGAGGGAGGAGCCCAGGAAAACGACTCTATATCATTGGATATGAAGCCCTGAGCCATACATGTCTGGATCAGATCCTAATTAGCGTACTGAATATTTTGAGAACTAAAGTGATGCATAGAGCACTGCCCAGTTCTGCGGTCACTGGGAATGCACGCCTGAAATGGAACCGAAGAGCAGTATAACTTTATTGAAAACCAAACTGTCATTGGAACCACAGCCCACAGCAGGGGGACTGGAGCTTGGAGACTGAACCCAATCAGGCTGCACCTGCTAAAGCAAAAATATCAACATTTTTGGTAAGACTTAAACAAGATCCAGAGTCTCATAATGTAATATTCAAATTGTCCAGGACACAATCCAAAATTACTGAACATACAAAGAATCATACAATTTTCAATCTCCCTCAGAAAAGACAAGTAATGGACACCAAGGATGAGATTTCACAGATGTTGGAATTATTGAAGAGTTTCAAGCAGCTGTGCCGAAAATACTCAAGTGAACAGTTGCAAACCTCCTTGAAACAATTGTTAAAAGAGAAAATCTTCACAAGGAAGTGGAAGATATCCATGGCAGTTTTGGAACTGAGAAATACAAAAACCATACTAAGAAACTCAGGGGATGGGACTCATTTAGCAGAAGGGAAATGACAGAGAATGAGTGAACCAGAAGATTGATAGATAGAAATTATCTACTATAAACCACAGAGAGAAAAAAAAATGAACAGAGTCTCTGGAACATGTGGGACAACAATAAAAGGTTGAATGTTTGTTGCATCAAAATCCCGGGAGACAAAAAAGAGTGTGATGCTGAAAAAATATTTGAAGAAATCATGACTGAAAACCTCCCCAAGTTTAGAGAAAGATATAAACTTGCGCATTTAAGAAGCTGAATACATCCCAAACAGGATAAACTGAAAGAAATCAACACCCAAACACATCACAAACAAACTACTGAAATCTTAAGACGAAGAAGAGACCTTGAAAACCGACAGAGAAAAATGACTTATTACCTATAGGCGAGTCATGATTTAATACTGCGGGTTTCTCAGCAGAAACCTTGGAGGCCATGGGAAGTGATGAAGTATTTTGAAAGTACAAAAGAAAAGAGCTGTCAACCTGGAATTCTAAATTCAATGAAAATATCCCTCAGGAAGGAAAGTGAAGAAATAAAAGGTTCTCCAATGAAGGAAACCTAAGGGAATTCACAGCAGCAGACCTGATCTAGAAGAACCGATAAAGTTCTTTAGAAAGAGGGTGGTGTTCTGGTTCCCCCCAGCAGCTGAGCTCATGATGCCCCCGAACCTAACATAGCCAGCAGGTGTAAAGAATGGACTGCCCACGTGACTCACGCTATTGTTTTTCAATTTACAAAGTAAATACAGAGACTTCAATATGCAAAGTGACTTTCAGAGGCCAATGATGCTTTTGAAACCTGTGAGTAGAATAAAGGACTTGCACACTCAGCGGAGGCAGTACACCTACTTGGCTGGGGAAACTGGTGAATTTGATGATAACTGGCATCCAGGTCCCACAGAGAACTATTGAGACCCAGTGAGAACAAAATGGTACCAGTGTGGCCCAGGCTCCCACACTGAGGACAGAAGGTACCAGAAGACTCTCTTAGACACTGGGGTGGGCACAGCAGCCAGAATACTCTTATCTCCACCAGCAGAGGTGACATCCTCAGGGAGCTTCAAGGCCTTAACAAGTAGGCGCCAAGGAAGGCAAAATGGTGGACGCGGTGGGTGGCATACACAAGTGATTGTCAAAACCATCTGGGGAGTGGTGGGGGTGTTTTCTTGTAAAGGTGGCTCAAGAACTAATTTTATGGCTTTTCTTTTGACTCTCTATCTCTCTGTAGACTGGCACAACCTGGAAAACGTGAGCTATAGTTATTATAAAGATGATCTACAATGAGTGCAGAAGTTTGGGGAAGAGGAATTAAAACATCTGTGATCCTATGACCCTCACATGATTATCTTCGTTTTCACACAATCTTATTAAAAGGAAAACAAACCTAATGGGATTAGAGGATCTTTTCACTTTGCAAGGATCATAGTCATTTTCTAAGTTCCTACACCATCCCGATACTCATTAAATAACTGCTTAGTAGTCCACTAGCGGGTGGTGCATTCATCTCTGGATAGCTACCAGAATCATCTAGCATGCCCTGAAATAACTCTCTGAGATATGGTGAGACCCAGGAGATTGTGATCACAGGCTCCTCTCTAGACCACTGCCACCCCAAGTGCGGCCCAGGTCCCCCCATGCTGGTATCACCAGGAGCTTGCTCAGGCCCAAGGCTAGACTTGTTGAATCAGAGTGTGTGGGTTACAAGACTCCCTGGCGGTTCATATGCTCTGCAGAGTCTGGAAGGGCTGGGGTGATGGAGGTCACACTACCTGGGAGTGATGGAGTCTGTACATCTCATTTCCCCGGGGAACTGTGGTCCAGCCACTTCTACCTCTCAGGGCCCATTTCCCCATCTGTAAAAGGACAATAACCTCTGTGCCACAGGGCCATGGCGAGATCCAAGGGATGAAAGCACTGGCCGGCATTGCCCCATAATTTGTTTAGAGGCCAAGAGAACCCGAAGGAAATCCTGGGGTGGGATGGGGTTGGTGCATCCTGTGGGAATGGGCAGATGGAAGGAAGGTTCCATCCCAAGCTATCTTTCTTCACCTAGACAAATGAGTGCTCACTATAAGCAGGGCACATTCTCTTTTTATGATGGAGCCCAGCTGGGGCCCCAAGCCCAGGGTGGGCAGGGCTGGGCCACGGGGCCGACCCAGAAGGCCCTTTCACTGGCCACTTGGCCGGCAGCAGAGAAGTCAGCCTGCTGCCCAACCCTTGTCTCTCGAGCCTTCTCCAGAACCATCTACCGCAGGGATTTCTCCTTGGGCACCATGTATCAGGCTCCCCTCCTTGAAGGTCCCGAGGATGAAATGGAGTCCTTGGTGCTCGACAGACACAGGGAATGAGGGGGCAGAATGAAATCATTTTAATAGCATAGCAACACTTTAGGACTGGGCGTCACAGATGAGGACAATGTTTTGTCTTCCGTTTGACAATTCTGGTGAGGTGTGAGGTTGCACAGGACAATCTTACAGACACGTTTTTCACATTGAAAACTTAATAAATATTTCGAATGTCAGACTTTAGAGACAATGAGTTATGAGTGTGATTGTTTTCTTATTCTGCCTCCCCGGAGCCCCGAGGTCATTTCCCGGTGTGCTGACAACGGCGGGGGCGGGGTCTCTTAGGAGGGGTACTCATACTCCTCAGCGCTGCGCCGGCCGAAGTCCATCCAGCCCATGTAGTCCCGGTCGCTTATCCGGTGACTGGGGTCCAGGCCCTGCAGGTTCTTAATGACAGACACTCGGCCGGAAGGCGCTACAAGGGGCAGGGGAAAAGGAAACAGGGCCATTATATTCAAGAGCATCGCTCATTCAGTCTGTAAAGGAGAACAATGAGAAAAGCCAGACAATATGCAACATGCACCTTCTTAAAGGTACCAAAGAGCGATCGAGTAGCGGGCTTGCTGGACCAAAATCTAAGAGAAGGACCCAGGTCTGGGAGGGTAATATTTACTAGTGATCGGTATGGCTTCCAATCTGTAAGGATTTCAGTGGATTCACCCGCGAATCGGTGGGACCCGCCTCCTAGGCAGGTTTCCCAGCTCCTAAGGCGATTTTCTCCTACGCTAAGCAAGGGTTTCCTTGGTACTTACCCATTTCTGAAGTTTGCCCCTTAAGATCCCAAGCATACCTGAGTACTCTTGTTAAGGTAACACAAGTACAATATTTTGATGTTAGAATGGTCTTTAAAAAATGAGTCAAGTCCCAATTGCCAGACAAATACTGTTTAGAAATTAATTTGAAAGCTACCTTCTTTTTAGAAAATGATACTGAGAAAGAGGCACACTGTCAGATTAAAATCTTACGTCAGTAACACTCAGTGAAGAGTGGGCAGAGAAATAATAAGGAGGTTATTTCATTTATCCCTTTTGACCAAAATGCAATAACCAGATGAGCAATGGGCCTTGGGGATGGGAGTGAAGTCCTCAGGAACAGGATGATTCTCATGTGTAATTGACATTGAGGTGGGCAGGGACATGAAGAAGCAGTTTCTTTGGGGACATGTGACACAGTCCTGACCCACAGATCACAGACAGTGGCCTTCTGGATAGGAAATCAATAGAATGCCTTCTTCTGTGCAAGCTAAGAGACAAGAAAGGTTCCTCAAGGACCTCGACGGGCAAAGCCCAGGGGACTCTAAGAGCAGAGTGCTGGGGGCTCGTTCCATGGGGCCACCGTGTTCCCCCTGCTTGTGATGCTGTCATTCAGCCCTTTTGTATGAGGCTGCCCTTGCCAACTCCTGCCCACAGGCGGCAAAGAGTCAGACCACGGCTCATTTATTGAGAAACGACCTTGCAGGAGCAGTTCCTCTGTCTTATTGGATGACCAAGTAAAGCTAAATTAAAACCCACATTAAAACCCAGAAACAATTATACAGAGCGATGCCGCCCCCCCAGTCTTTTCCCCCCACTCCCACCTCAAGAGTCAACCCAGCACATCCCAGCCCCTTTGCAGGTGTCTCCAGCCTACGCAGAAGGCAAACAGAGCCGGCTGTTTAATTGTTCTACATTTTTCAGGTGAAATATTAGTCCTTGCATTCAAAAAAAACCTTGCAGATCCCGTTACTTATACACAGTTAACGGAAATATGGCCCATCCTTCTGTCTGCTGCTGCTGAATGCCCCCATCAAGGGCTGGGCACAGTCCCAAATTACGGTTAATGAAGGCAAAGTGGCAGCTTCGATGTGGGCAAGCAGCCTGGGTTGGGAGGGGGCTGGATGGAAGTGGGGGACCTCGAATTCAGCCCCAGTAGCTGTGCAGGTCACGTGTCTCAGTTCCCCCATCCCACATGCTGTGTGCATTTAGCAGGGTCCTCGCTCACTTCCCCACAGCGACACCAAGGAGGGACTCGAACTGGTTTACAGAATTGAATGGAAGGGCCTGGCTCCTTTAAACTCTGAAACCCCGAATGGGCAGTACAGCTGGGAAGCTGAATGGCTCCCAGACCCTCCGGCCCGGCCGAGGGCAGGGGCTTGAGCAGACTGAGATGTGCAAAGTCACGCAGGTTACACATTCTCCTAGAGCCCCGGCTGCCACACCGACAAAGGGACTCACTAAGCAGGGCTTCTGTGGGGACAGCCGACAGTACAGATGTCACCGACACAGCAGGAGAGCTTTGCTGGGCGTGGGGCAGGTGTAAGCTAGACGCCCCCGCCCCCAACAGAAATGCTTCCCCTCTCTCACTGTGAGCTCTGCAGACAGCTCCTGATGGTAAACTCTGGAGCACCCCTCAAAGAGTACATGACTCGGGCGCCTGTGTGGCTCAGCAGATTAAAGTCTCTGCCTTTGGCTCAGGTCATGATCTCAGGGTCCTGGGATCGAGCCCCGCATTGGGCTCTCTGCTCAGCAGGGAGCCTGCTTCCCCCTCTCTCTGCCTGCCTCTCTGCCTACTTGTGATCTCTCTCTCTGTCTGTCAAAGAAATAAATAAGATCTTTAAGATTAAAAAAGAGTACATGACTGGGTTTAGAATCTTTAAGCCTAAGTACTATACTTGAGGAGATATCCAGTATGTTCCCAAAATATGTGAAATAGTCAAAGAAACTGTCTAGGGCTAAATATTTCTTCCTGGTTCATATTTGTCAAAGAGAAGCGTGTGATTGTTTTCCACCTAGTGCTCGTAGTGGGTGTTGGCAGCTAGAGTACCCTGGGCTGCCGTTCCCACGTGGGCTTGTCGGGCACAGCATCCTACAGGCAAAGGGAGAAGGTGGCTGAGAAGAGATGCTAGGGAGAAACTTCCAGCTAAGGTTTGTAGCGTAACGCCACTGTCAAGTGTCCATTTGGGGGAAATAGTTTGGCAACTGGCTTCTTTCCCAGACCTGTTTCTGGTGGCTCTTTCCCAAAGGCAGGGAGGTGGTTTCCAGATTACTGCTCAGTGAAAAACCTGTGATATTTCAGACCGGTCTGGCTGAAATTCAGCCTACATCCGGACAGATATTAAATTACTTCGAGGCAGACAATCAATAGGTACTCCAAAAGTTTTCAGACTGTCTCTGCCATCTGACTAGTATTTCCACATCTCTCAATTTAATTAGCCAGCAAGCAAAACAGAAGATAGTAGCTGGGACAATTTCCCAAAGAGAGGACAAAATATCACATCATAATATATATCATAATTAATATCATAATCATCTTCTGTTGTTGCTTTTTTTCCTCCTGAATTGCCCTGGTTGAAAAAGTTCCGATCTTACGTTCCTAGGAAACCTTGCTATGAAAGCCAAGCCCATGGTTTTCTCCTCGTCCGGTCAAGCTGTGAGCTAAGGTTCAGATCTAGGCCCTGGCACATGGGAGGTAAGAGAGCCTCCTGGGAAAGGAGCCCACCCCCCACCCTTCCCAGCAACATTTTTTTTTTTTTTTTGGTGGTTTACTGTCCAGCTGCATTGGTCCAGGTTAGCACACTGCCCCACAGCCGGTGTGTGACATCGGTGTCCCTGTGGATAAAGCTGGTAGGAAAAAAAACTGCCCCAGTCACAACCATGGTTCCTAAGGACCCTACAGACGCATGAGCCTCCCTCCCTCCACAAAGAGCTAGAAGGGACCTCGGGGAACTCATCCCTCACCCCTGCTTTACAGATGAGGCAGGCCCAGGAAAGGGATAGGGCTGTCACTATGTCACCCAGCTAGTGAGCCAATGCATCACTTTATTCCTGGAGACAGACTTTGATGCTGGGAAACCTGGCTTGCTCGCTCTCCTGCTGCAGTGGGGACCGTGTCTCCAACAGCAAGATAAGAACAAACAGGTCTCTTGAGTAATCATTTTCAATCACTGCCCAGGAGAACTCAAAACTGTTCTGGATTGTTTCCTCCTGTTACATTCTTTGGTGAAAACTGACACTTTGCCACTGCTTCTTCAACTGTTTTGTAGTCAGAACTCAAGAGCTTTCACAGTATGGATTCCTTCCTGCTGGGGGTTTCCCTTTCCTGCTGGGGGTGGCTCCAGGCTCTTCTGCATTTACAGTGTTGGGTATTTAGTAGATCGGCAAACCCTTCTGGAGTCAGTCATTCGCTCGGTCATTATCTTTTAATGTCTTCATGTGGCGTTGAACTTAAACAGCAACACGTGCCAAAAACTAGTTTCAAGAAAGCTTTTTAAAGAAGGTTCTCCTTCATGAATTAAATCCTGCACCCTCGCTCTCAGTTTGCTGCAAAGGACGTCCAGAAAACCGTACCGTCCGGCGCCGCGCAATTCGGGGCGGGGGAGGGATGGGGATGGGAAGAAAGGGAAAGATCTGTAGCTTAACGCGTCGCTTTGCGTTTCCTTCCCGGGGGTTACCCGCCTCCATCAGCCAGACGCTAGGGAAGAGGGTCAGGTTTGGGAGGCCCGCGCAGGGTCAGAAGCGAAGGGTGAGGACCCTACAGATGAATGAGCATCCGTACCTTTCCGGGTCTGCTGGATGTACCTGGCCAGCAGCGCGCCCAGGTGCGCTCGGGGCTCGCCGTCCACCTTCTGCACGGCCCTCAGCTGCCTCCGGGGCGCCTCCTCCTCCTGCTGCGCCCCCGGGCCCGCGCGGTCCGCAGCAGGTACCGGCTGCGCCAGGGCGCCCGCCACCAGTACCGCCAGCAGCACGCACAGGCACAAGCCGCCGTTCATGGCTGCGGAGAGCAAAGGGGAGGGGACGTGAACAAGTGGGGCGGAGGCGGGCACCTCGCCGGCTCTCGCGGAGGCTCGGGGCAGCTAGGGTAAGGAAAAGGGGGCTCGGTTTAAATGCGCGGGGCCCCAGGCCCGCCACACTGGTGCACGCACGAGGGCTCGCCCGGCGCGGACGTGAGCCAAGCGGCCACAGCCCGCGTGTCCAGGCACACCTCGTTTGTCTTTTGGGTGAACCACACCCGGTGCCCCGGGGAAGCGGACAGAGACCCGGTCTTCTGCTCTGGCTAGCAGAAGAAACGTCTTCTGTTTTCCTTTCGTTTCAGAAAGTGTTGTTAGAGCGTCTGTCTTCTAACTGGAAAAACAAGAGATTAAAGCTGGGAATATATCCTAAAGAGAAGACTCCGTGGGAGAAATGCGACCCTTGATAGCTTCTTAGCTTCCATAGGGGAAAAAATGGGTGAAAAAAGAGAAGCACAGCTTAAAATGAGGGGACAAAAAAGAAAAGCTGTATTTGTAAAGTTTCTTTAAGATGCATACGGGAACTGGCAATAAACTACTATGCAAAACGAAGGGTTTTTAAAAATCAGAAACAAGCGCTCAGTCCTCTGTCCTTGGCAAGGCGCCGCCGCCTTTTAGATCCACCAGCAGATACGACACCCGCACGTTTCTATCCCCAACGCCTTGCATTTTTCTGCAGTATTTAAAAAATGAATTTCAATCTTAAAACCTCTTAGTAGTTTATTTGAAGAGATTGCAAAGTACACGGCACCTCTGTGTAACATCTAGCAAATCCCGATTTGCATGCTAATCCTAGCAAATAGATATTCCAGCATCGCTTGCAGACGAGAACAAAGCAGGCGCTTGGAAGTCTCGCAAGCAGCTCTACCCACCCAGACCTCCCTGTTGTTTCTGACTTCAAGAAATGTCTTCCGAGCTGTCGGGAAGAAGACACAGAAAACAGAAAAATAAAATGAAAAGGGCACAAAACTGAAGACGGCATTCTCAAACCAACTTGACACTTGGATCCCCCGCGGGGAACCTACCTTCAGAGTAAGACGCAGCCGGCTTCGCGTTTCTACGGGAGCGGAGCGGCGGGGGAGCCGAGCCAAGTTCAGGTGGGCCGGCAGGACGCCGCCTCTTAAATAGCCCCTCCCGGCCCTGCCAGCCAGTCATCTGTTTACCCAGCGTTGACGCAGACCGGCAGCAACACGTGCTCAGAGGGCGGCCACTGGGGCGACAAACGATTGAAGTGGCTCCTGGGGGATATGGGGCAATGCCCCAGTGGAGCTGGTTAACCCCTCGCAAGCGGGGTGTCCGGTGTCCTGCCCCCCTCTCTGTTGGAGGAACTTCCTCTCCCAACTCTGTCCTGCTCCCTCTCCCTTTCCAGGGTGGGAAACCTAGGTGTCGGGAATCTCCTCCAGGATGGAGAAGCTGCCCCAGTTTAGTCCGTCCTGGGGACCCGAGGAGCCGGAAAGGAAACTGGGAGCAGGGCGGGGGTGACTGGACAGGGCTGGGCGTCAACAAAGTGTAATTCGGAGCTGGAGGGGGTGTTGGCCCCCTCGGAGCATCCCAGGCAGCAGTGGTTTGGGATTTTTTTTTTTTTTTTTTTTGGGACCAATGAGTCGTCTTCCTGGGGGAGAGAGGGGATCTTCACTTTCTCCTCGGCCCCATGAAAAGCCGTGGAGGTTGTCCAGGACTCCAAGGGCAGGTGTTCCCGGGTCAGTGAAAGGGCTCCGGCCACAGCGGATGCTTGGAGTCCCAGGCGTCTGTTCACGCAGCTGTAAAGTGAGGACGACACCCCAGGACTTGGCTCAGAGTTTGGGAAAGGGCTGTGTTTTCCTCGGGGCCGAATTACTCCCGTTCGCGGCGCGCGCGGCTCTCGGTCGCCAAGTGGCGCCATCGAGTGTCCCAAAGAGCCCTCCCTCGGCGTTCCCCTCGGGCAGCGGATCCGCCTCTCCCACCTTCGCCCGGTGGCGGAGCACTCATACCCCGGCCGGATCCCCGCCGCGGTGGGGGCTGCCCGGCTTCGGCTTGGGGACCTCGCCCTGGTCACTCACCGCCCGCAGGGGGCAAGGGAGGCGCCAAGGCCGCCCTGCGTCCTTCCCTATGCCATCGCGCCCCTGGCTCCCCAGCGAGGCGACCTGTGCCAGGGCGCCGTGGTGGCCAAACCCGTCTCGGCCCTGAGACCGTTTGGGTGGGCGCTCGAGCTCGCCGCCTCTCCGCGAAAGGCGCTGCAGATGCCATTTCACAGACGGCAAACAGAAGCGCGAAGAGCTGCGCCTAGCCGAGGCTGCACCGCCTGCCCCTGGCCGTCTCGCGCACGGAGCCTCCTGCCCCGAACCCATCCCTCCTCCCGCCCGGAACCCTCCATTCCTCCCCCTCCTTTCCCTCAAGAAGGATTTGGAAGTGCTTCATTCAAAACTGGCACCAGTACTCAGCAGTGGAGGTCCCGAGATTGTCAGACCAAGAGGACTCTTGTAGGGTGGGCTGGGAGGTGGGGAGGGGTCGGGATAGGGGTGACCAGGGGAGCTTGCAGAGAGACACTTCTGACTGCATCCCCTTTTCTAAACTCTAGAGGCTGCTGTATTTCCTGCAACCGACAGGCAGCATCTTTGAAACAGCAGCAGATAAAATGTTTTCCCGTGGTACCCCCCCCCCCCCCCCCCCCCCGCCCCAGGCTGCTAAGAGTTGTGCAGTTCAGTTGGAGAAACTAGTTTCATTTGTGACTGTGGCCAAGACATTCCTGGGAACATAAACTTGTTATAAAACAGAACCACCTGAAGGGTTTGTTCAAACAGCCCCAGAGATTCTGATTCTGAAGTGAGGCCCAAGAATCTGCATTTCTAACAAGTGCCCCAGTGATGCGCCAGCTGGTGGGGGGCGGCGGTGGCGCCCTGAACACACTTTGAGAACCACTGTGGTAGAACTTCCCTGTGGTAAGCCAGTGACTTAACACCCTTCCTTCCATCCATTGAATTAATAAGTATTTTTGAACACCTGCTGAACCTGAACAATGTGCCAGGCATTGGGGATGCAGTATGGACAATGGTGATAATAAATGGGGGAGCAGACAAAACAAATTAACAGACGCCCCTCTAGTGATTCTGATGTATTAGGGGGACTATCAGGATGGAAGAGGTGGGGGATGATCTCTGAGAGACGCGTTTTCTTTTATAAGATTTGTTTATTTATTTGAGAGAGTGCACAAGCTGTGCACCCACAAGTGTGTGTGGGGGGAGGGGCCGAGGGAGAGAGAGACTCCAGGCTGAGTGAGAGCCTGGGCCTGGGGCTCCATCCCAGGACCCTGAGATCATGACCTGAGCCAAAATCAAGAGTCATCGCTCAACCAGCTGAGCCACCCAGGTGCCCCCAGAGAAATGTTCTGATGAAGGGGAGTGAAGGAATGAGACTCCGATTTTAGAAAGATGAGCCCGGTTGTGGTGTGCAAGGTGTTCCAAGCGGAGAGAGCCTGTAAGTCAGGATCGGCCAGGAGGGCCAGGAGGGATCGGGATAGATCTACACTGAGGATTATAATGCATTATGAAGCCTGTTAGTTACTATGAAACAACTGAACATTATGAAAGCAACGTGTTGATCAGAGAGAACTTGGAAGTCAGCGAAAGTAGAGAAAGAAGAAAAATTCCATCATCCCGGGACAGTCACCATTGACCTCTTGGTGTCTGAGAAGCCTGTAGAGGCAATGAAACCAGGTGATGGAGGCTGACCTTGGGGCTCCATGCTTGGAGACAAGAGGGTGGGTGGAGAGACTGGGAATTCAGGTGTGAGGGCAGGTTTGGGGTATGGGAGAGAGGTAGGTAATGAGTCTAATATGAAATCGAGCTCATTGCTTGTGCATGGATGGTGCAGGAGCAGGTTGAGAATGAGTCCCAAGCTCAGGACAGAGGCACTGGAGGTGTGGACCAGAATCTTTGGGTGGGGGGAGGCTTCCAGCCTGGGAATCAGGGGTGCCTAGGAGGACAGGCAAATTAGGCACATCCTGAGGAATGAGAGCTAGAAGGTGAGTGGAGAAGAGGGAGCTGGTAAATAACTAGAGAAGGAGTGGCCAAGACACCAGAGTAAAAATGCCTTTTTAAGGAGAAGCCAAAGGTGACAAGGACTACCAGAAACTGGCAGAGGGGCTCCTGCGGGGGACCTTTATAACTTGCAATGAAGTTGTAGCCGCTTCACCCCTAGGAATGGGATTCTGAACAGGGATATGTTATCGAAGATCCTCTGGGAAAATAAAACCTTAGAAGGGGGTCTGAACTCCATGACCATAGTAACGAGTCTTCCTTCTTAATGGGTCAGAGGGTATAATAACTCTGACCACTTCTAAAGCAAGATGGGCCTGGGCCCCCACTTTTCCTGTTGAGGCATATGCATATCTGCATTAAGGGGAACCCATTTATTCACTAAAAGATACTTTCTTAATGCCTCTTAAGGCAAATGGCTTTTGATGCCCTTCACCAGAGCTCCATGTCCCACCTCAGGCTTTAGCTGGGTTTGGACTGGGCAGTTTTGAGCATTCAGACAGTGTTCCCATTTCAAGCTTCTAGAGTGTCCCTCTGCAGTTCTCTGCCTCAAAGCTCTGCCCTAGCAGGTTTAGTCTGGAAATGTAAAGGTCTTAACATTCCAGAGGACAACCCTCAACTGGTGGGGGATAGGAGCCTATTTCCCATTCTCTGTATGGACTATCCCGAGAAGCTTCTGGAATCTTCTTAAAGTTCCTTTGCCTCCAGCAATGGCCTTGATAACCTGCCTTTAGTTGACTTTTCTTTCCTTTTTTAAAAAAAAATATTTATTTGAGGAAGAGAAAGAGAGTACTAGCAGGGGGTTGGGAAGGGGCAGGAGTAGTAGAGGGAGAAGGAGAGGCAGACTCCATGCTGAGCAGGGAACCTGATGTAGGGCTCAATCCCAGGACCCTGGGATCATGACCTGAGCCAATGGGAGATGCTTGACTCACTGAGCCACCCAGGTGCCACTAGTTGACTTTTCCTCCTTCCTGCCTTACTCCTCTAATTTGTCACTTCTTGTATCTGGGATCATCTCTCAAATAAACCACTTGCCTCCAAAGTTTTCTCTAATTTCAGGGTAATCCTACTGAAAGCATTAACTCTCCATTACACACTGTTGGGATACAACAGGGAGCAAGACAGACAAAATGCCTCTGCTCATGGTGCTTCCATTCTAGTGGGGAGATACATAGTACACAAGAAAAATACTTGTGTATGCGGTAGGTCATCAGTGGGCACAAATGATTCTGAGAGAAGTAGATCAGGTAGAGGCTGTGTGGGCAGAAGAGTTGCAGGAACATACACCAACCCTTGCTTGAGGTCTCTCTGTTTAGGCTCTTTGATATGTAGCCCTCACTATGTATATTAAGCAATGGTTTTGATTTTCAGTGCAAATAAACACAAGGGAAATTGTAATGAGATTTTATCCCATTTGGAGAATTTTTGTATTTCACTGAATGTGAAAGGTTAATTAACTGCTACCCTAAGCCCACCCTCTTGCCTCAGGAGAGGGAAAAGGAAGGGCAGGGCCCTCTCTCTCCCCCACCTGCCCACCCCTTGTCCCTTTACCAGTGAGCGAGGCTCACCAGCTGGGACTCAGAATTGCCCATGATGTGGAAGTTTCTTCCAGTCACTCAGGGGGCTGGAAGAATGACAATGATATCCAGATGTAACGTTTGACAGGGGGTAGCAGTGAGAGGAAACTTGTGACTGGTTTTAGAAGCTAGAAATTTCCATCTGATTGTGGTGAAAAGAATTAAGTTAAGTTCCATTTAGAGTTGGGGAGGCATCCTCAAAGAGTGGCCCTTGCAACAGATGCAATTGTTGCAAAGTAGGATTTTTAGCCATGGGAGGTATCTCAAAGACATATGTCCATTCTGCCCTTGTGGAAAACAGTGGAATTTCCAGGGATGTACTAGGGCCTCCTAGTTTATTATTCACAGAATGTAAACTTGTTACAAGCAGTTCCCTTTTAAAGGAGGTCAAGATTGATTCAACATCCGCAAATGAATCAATCCGATACAATACATTAATAAAAGAAAGACCAAGAACCATATGACACTCTCAATAGCTGCTGAAAAAGCATCTGACAAAGTACAGCATCCTTTCTTTTTTTTTTTTTTTTTAAGATTTTATTTATTTGACAGAGAGAAACACAGCGAGAGAGGGAACACAAGCAGAGGGAATGGTAGCGGGAGAAGCTGGCTTCCTGCCGAGCAGAGAGCCTGATGTGGGGCTCGATCCCAGGACCCTGGGATCATGACTTGGTCTGAAGGCAGATGCTTAATGACTGAGCCACCCAGGCGCCCCAGTACAGCATCCTTTCTTGATTGATACTCTTCACAGTGTAGGCATAGAGGGTACATACCTCAATATCATCAAAGCCATCTGTGAAAAATCCACAGCGAATGTCATTCTCAATGGGGAAAAACCGAGAGCTTTCCCCCTAAGGTCAGGAACACGGCAGGGCTGTCCACTATCTCCACTGCTGTTCAGCATAGTACTAGAAGTCCTAGCCTCAGCAATCAGACAACAAAAAGAAGTAAGAGGCATCCAAATTGGCAAAGAAAAAGTCAAACTCTCACTCTTTGCAGATGATATATTTTATGTGGAAAACCTGAAGACTCCACTTAAAACTGCTAGAACTCATACAGGAATTCAGTAAAGTGTCAGGATATAAAATCAATGCACAGAAATCAGTGCATTTCTATACACCAACAGCAAGACAGAAGGAAGAGAAATTAAGGAGTTGATTCCATTTACAATTGCACCCAAAACCATAAGATAGCTGGGAATAAATATAATCAAAGAGGCAAAGAATTTGTACTCAGAAAACAATAGTATACTATGAACTATAGAATGCTCATGAAAGTAATTGAGGAAGACACAAAGAAATGAAAAAAATGTTCCGTGCTCGTGGATTGGAAGAACAAATATTGTGAAAATGTCTTTCCAACTAGAGCAATCTACACATTTAATGCAATCCCTATCAAAATACCATCAACTTTTTTCAAAGAAATGGAACAAATAATCCTAAAATTTATATGGAACCAGAAAAGACCACGAATAGCCAGAGGAATGTTGAAAAAGAAAACCAAAGTTGGAAGCATCATAATTCTGGACTTTAAGCTCTATTACAAAGCTGTGATTATCAAGACAGTATGGTACTGGCACGAAAACAGACATATAGATCAATGGAACAGAATAGAGAACCCAGAAATGCACCCTCAACTCTATGGTCAACTAATCTTTGACAAAGCAGGAAAGAATGTCCAATGGAAAAAAGACCATTTCTTCAACAAATGGTGTTGCAAAAATTGGACAGCCACATGCAGAAGAATGAAACTGGACCATTTCCTTACACTTCACACAGAAATAGACTCAAAATTGATGAAAGATCTAAGTGTGAGACAGGAATCCATCAAAATCCTTGAGGAGAACACAGGCAGCAAACTCTTTGACCTCAGCTGCAGCAACTTCTTCCTAGAAACATTGCCAAAGGCAAGGGAAGTAAGGGTAAAAATGAATATTGGGACTTCATCAAGATCAAAAGCTTTTGCACAGCAAAGGAAACAGTCAACAAAACCAAATGACAACTGACAACCGACAGGATGGGAGAAGATATTTGCAAATGACATATCAGATAAAGGGCTAGGATCCAAAATCTATGAAGAACTTATCAAACTCCCCACCCAAAGAACAAATAATCCAATCAAGAAATGGGCAGGGGCACATGGGTGGCTCAGTGGGTTAAGGCCTCTGCCTTCCGCTAGGGTCATGGTATCAGGGGCCTGGGATCAAGCCCCACGTCAGGTTCTCTGCTCAGCGAGGAACCTGCTTCCCCCCGCCTCCTGCCTGCCTCTTTGCCTACCTGTGATCTCTATGTCAAGTAAATAAAAATCTTAAAAAAAAAAAAAAGAAATGGGCAGAAGACATGAACAGATGTTTCTCCAAAGAAGACATCCAAATGGCCAACAGACATATGAAAAAGTGCTCAACATCACTTGGCACAGGGAAATCCAAAATAAAACCACAGTGAGATATCACCTCACACCAGTCAGAATGGCTAAAATTAACAAGTCAGGAAACGACAGATGTTGGCGAGGATGTAGAGAAAGGGGAACCCTCCTGCACTGTTGGTGGGAATGCCAACTGGTATAGCCACTCTGGAAAACAATATGAAGTTTCCTCAAAAAGTTGAAAATAGAGCTACCCTACAACCCAGCAATTCCACTACTGGGTATTTACCCTAAAGATACAAATGTAGTGATCTGAAGGGGCACATGCACCCAAATGTTTATAGCAGCAATAGCCAAACTATGGAAAGAGCCTGGATGTTATCATATGTTCTCACTGATATGAGGTATTTGAGAAGGAAGACAGAGGATCACAGGGGAAGGGAGGAAAAAATGAAACAAGATGAAACCAGAGAGGGAGACAAAACATAAGAGACTCTTAATCTCAGGAAACAAATTGAGGGTTCCTAAAGGGGAGGGGGGTGGGAGCAGTGAGGTGGCTAGGTGACGGGCATTGGGGAAGGTATGTGCTATGTTGAGAAAAAAAATAAAAGAAAAACCAATAAGTAAGTAAGTAAGTAAGTAAGTAAGTAAGTAAGTAAATAAATAAATAAATATATAAATAAGGTCAGGAGACTATTTGCTCTGATTCAAAATGTGTTGATTTGAAGGCTTCTTTTTTGGGTCTTGAGTTTCTTCCCCTGGAACATGTATTAGAAATGCCATTATTTGTCCTGGAACTTTTCAAAGGCCCACAGAACCAATGCTTCTGCTATCACCTTGACGATTTGATTGAAAAGAGGGAAGTAGCTGTGGTCACTGTGAACAGTGCTTCCTTTCCTTAATGATGAGTTCCCTTAGAATATCTTGTCTTAGTTTCGGTGGTTGCAAAGGCAGGGCTGAAGCATGCACCTGGGAACAGGGAGTTTATTTGGGAGTGATCTTGAGGAAGCAGGGGTGAGGGGTGGGGGAGAGAGAGAGGACAATCAGGTGCAGTCCCATTGGGGTCTCTGTGAGATACCTCGTGGAACATGCCTCATAAACAGCCTACCTGAGGCTGAGAGGAAAGCCTCGGGCATTTACCCACTGGCTCCCATGCCCCACTGGTTGAGGGCTGCTCCAGGGGTGTAAGCTCCCCCTTCACTTCTGTATAGACCTCCCTCCCCTGTAGGGCCAGAGAAAGTCCCCAGGTAGACAAGAGAGAAGTTGATGGCTGAGGTGGGAATAGCTACCAGGGAGCCCAGGGGAGTAGCTGGGCTCTTAAAACAAAATACCATGCGTAGACTGGGGGGCTTAAACAATACACATTGATTTCTCAAAGCCTGGAGGCTAAGAAGACCCAAGTCAGGGGGCCCTCATGGTCCGGAACCTGGTGAGAGCCCTTTACCTCCCACATGATAGAGCACACTCTATGATTTTGTTCTTCTTAGGGCGCCAATTACATCATGAGGACTTTGCCCACATGGCCTCATCTAGACCTAATTACCTTCAGAGGTCTAACCTCCTGTACCATTACCTTGGGGGTTAGGGCATCTGCCTATGAATTTTGGGAGGACACAAACCTTTAGCCCATACCAGACTGCAACATACCTGCATGGAAAGAGGACAGAAATCCTCTTTCACTGGCATTTCTGTAAGGTGAGTGGAATCCCTTAACCTGGGGAGGAAGGACCTCTCATTCAAGGGTCACAAACCCCACCACGAACGGATGAGTGAAACAGGCTGTGGGTAAGAAGAGCAACAGCGACATCACAAAGATAAATGTCAAATGGCGCTTGTGGGTGGTAGTTCATCCCACTGGGGAACCCTCAGGGTGAGTGAGGAACTCGTACTTCAGAGTTATCTTAGCCGAGTGGGTGAGGGAGCTGGGATATTTATATACCAATCCATTCAGTCACTGCTTGAGGGTGGTTCCCGAAAGAGGAGCACTAATTTCCTAGCACTCCTGGCCCACTGGGTGTGAGGGCCACAGGGGTTTCCAGCTCCTAGGGGAAGCCCTTAGGGGAACAGCTGCAGCTGCTGGTTTTGGAAGCTGGGTCCGCAGGCACTATTAAGGTCAAGGAGAAGGGGTGATAGGTGGGGCAGGGACACTGCAGATTTACTCCCCTAGCACTTTGCTGACACTCAATATTAGAGCTTACCATATTTTACCTGAATTTCCTACAGCAGTGCTTGGTACCTAGCAGTTGCTCAATAATTCTGTTGACTGGCCTCTTTATCTGTATGGATGTCTCATCTACCAGAGGACAGGAACTGTGACTTCTGTGCTGGGTGTGTGCTAAGTGATCAATAAACACTTACTGAGTAAACAACTCTTAGTACAATAGACTGGAAATACAAGGTATTTGGTGGCGAGTGACAAGCCATTGGCTGCCCCTTGGCTGGGTCACTGACTCCCAAATTGTCACAGGAATTGTTTGCAGCACCATTTCTTTTTGCCAGGGATGTAGGAGCTACCAGAAGCAGGAGGTCGCCTCATGAATGGATAATAGGAATAGGGAGAGGTCAGCTCCCAGCCACTGATCTCTATGCAGAATGAGTTTTTGCTTTTCAAACTAATACTGAGAAGCCAAGACGAGTGGTAGTTGCTGGGGAAACCAGCTGCCAATGTCCTCAGGCCTGTCTCTTGGATCACTTTCCTTTGTAGAAGGTTTCGATGAAGCCTCTATGGCCATACTAGGGAAAAGTTAATGAACAGACTCAAGTCCTTTGACCAGTGGTCTGGAGTCTTTGAAATCCTGCCAATCCAGCTTCCCTCTGAAGCTGGGGCCCGTGTGACAGAGGACAAGGGTGTGTCCCCACAGTGGTCTCAGCACTCCACAGAGACACGTCCCACCTTCTCAGCCTACCTAGTGCCCAATGGAGACCATTTCCTCTCCTTTGAGTTAGTGGCTGGGGCCACAGCTGTTCCAGGATGACCTTACCAGGGAGAGTTCTTAGTTTTAAAAAATAAATTTAAATGGTTTGAATTTAAAACCATGTTTTTAAGTGTTAAGTGTTAAGTGAACATAATTCACAATTGAAAAGGCAGAAAAAGAGTATGTAATGAAACTAAGTTTTCCCCTCACCCCATCCTTACACCCAATATCTCTTCCTTAGGGGCAAAGAGTTGTTCTAGTTTATAGTAAATTCTTCAAAGAGTGTCCATGCACATACAAGTACTTCAAATAAGTGTCCCTCTCTTTCTCACACTCACACACACAAGCACATAGAGAATCCCAATAGAAGCCCATGTTCCATAATGTTCTCTATTTCACCTTTTCATTTTATATGTATATATATTGAGTTCATTCTGTACTGTTGGCATAATTCTACCTCAATATCTACAGAATACTCCTTTTATATGGATGTGCCATAATTCATCTAGTTAGTGCCCTGTTGATAAAAATTTAAAGAGTTTCCAGTATTTTCCCATTATAACAGAAGCGCCTTGAATATACATCATTCTGCATACCCACAAATAATGCCGATGGCATGAATTTATAGAACTACAGAATTAAAGGGGATGTACATTTAACATTTTGATAAATATTGCCAAGTTCCCCTCCATGGCAATTGTTTCCAACGGTCAAGGACAGCATATTTATCTCTTCTTGCTTATTAATTCTTCAGCTCCAGCTCCTTGGCTGGCTCCTCAGCCATGCTCACTGCCTGACAGCATCAGCTCCGAGTTGGTGGAGGGCTGACCTCACCAAATGGCTGGGATTTAAACTTTGAAGGACGGTTCTGTTTGAATTACAGTTCTCGTAGGAGGCAAAGGTAGGCAGCGCTTTTCAGTGTGAGGGGTACTGCCCTCTAGGTGAGGTTTTGGAAATGTATGGGGACTTTTTTTGGGTAAGCACAATAATAGGGGTGCCTACTGGTGTTGGGGGAAGGGGACCAGGATGCTGGGCGTCTGGCAACGCCCTTGAAAGACAAACACGTGATGTCGAATGGCTGACTGGATATTCAAGTAGGTGAATGAAGCCTGTCTATAATGATGCAAGCCTAGGGGGTTCCTGGGTGGCTCAGTTGGTTAAGTGTCTGCCTTTGGCTCAGGTTTCTGATCTCAGGCTTCTGGGGTTGAGCCCTGCATGGACCCATGTGTTGGTGCAAAGAGAGCATAAGTACACATTTCTTCCTCCCACCATGCTACTGAGCAGTGGGGCTTGACTACACCATCCGACCTGTATTCACTTCCTGTGGACAAGGCTGAGATCCGAGGGTGGACAGGGAGGTCCCAGATTCCAGTGAGGAGGTGGGCAGAGATTTGAGGTTTTAGGAAAAGCAGGTTGGGCTACTGTGCACAGGGATCATTGAGCAATGTTCAAAGAGCATGTTGGTGGGAAAGGAAGGTAACCCCCCCCCAAAAAAAAGGAAATCATTTCATGCTAAAAAGCAGTGGTATTTGAACTGGGGGGTTTTGTCCCATAAATGTGAAAGTTCTATTTATATTTTTATTCCTTAAAGAATAGCACAAACCTGTAGTGTGTGCAACAAAATGTTAAAAATTGGCAGCCCAGAAATGAGGGATCTGTGCGCATATTTTCCTAGCACCCACATGATGAGAGAAGGAAAGAGTTTGTTTACCAGCTTCTGTGACTTCCCTGGAGATGGCTGGCAACAGACGGGCCTCCAGCTGAGCGGAGAGCTTCGGGGTGCTGGGCCCAGAGGCTGCCGAGGACTTGCAAAGGAGTGAGAATATGATCTCGTCTGCCAGATTGTGTTTCTTATGCAAGTTTCTGGAGCTGGGAGTGGAAAGGAAAAAAGAGATTCAGTCTTTGAGCAAGAATGTTGGTTGATGGAGCTCCTGGATGACTCAGTCAGTCATTTGAATGTCCAGCTCTTGATTTTCGCTCAGGTCATGATCTTGGGGTCCTGGGATCGAGCCCCATATCAGACCCCACACTCAGTGCGGAGTCTGTTTCAGATTCTCTCTCTCTCTCTCTCCCTCTGTCCCTCCTGTACCTATTCTCTCTCTCTCTCTCAAATAAACAAATAAATCTTTTTAAAAAATTAATGTTGGTTTATATTTTGCATCCCTGTCTTAATTCGGGTCCCCCCTGCCACCGCCAAAAGACCCTGAGACAAAGACCTGGAAGCAGATGGTGTCTTTGGGAGGGCATCTCAGATTGCCGAGCTGAGAAGGTTGGAAAATGAATCTGGGAAGAGGGAAACATCAAATAAGTGTGGGTTGATGAACAGGTTACTGATGAGGGAGATGGGGGCTCAGTCTGGCTGGGGCCCCTCTGAGTAGCTGTGTAGGAAACACCTCACAAGTGTCCCACTGGAGCATTCATCCAGGATTCCTGTGTCCTCTTGGTTGAGGGTTCCATGATGGGTTGGGAGCAGGGAGATCTACCACAGGCAGAGAATAGAGATGCCCGTAGTCAATGTGGACGGCCACCAGCCTGTACAGGAACTGTCCCCAGCAGCTGCCAGTGTGTTCAGGTGGGCAGAAGGGATATGCATAAAGAGGCAACAGTATCTCCCGCAGTCCCTAGGTACAAACCTGAGGCTAGACCCCGTTTTACGCATGAACTCTAAACACATACAAGTCTTCCTATTTTGTTCTAGTTCTTTGGCGGAATATGTGCGCCTGGAGAAATGTTCAAGAAACACATCCTCTTTCTTATGCCAAGCACCGTTCTCTTTCTTCTCTGATTCTGGGAACTTCATAAGTCCTGGGTCTCCCTGCCATGGTGTTTGTAACCCAGAGTGAGACACTTTGGTTTCCTGATCCTGTGTTTGCACAACTGTCAAACAAGTCACGTAGAAATCCCTTCTTACAATGTTGTGAGCTCTTAATGGGATAAACCCTAGCGGAGCAAGGTGAGGGACTGGGGACAAGAAAACTTGCATTTTCAGCCTTTTCCCCCCATTCAGCTCTTCTTGGAACGAAAGGACTGGTCTCAGGACGAGATGCGGAGGAGGAGACACTCACAGGAGGATGGGGTAGAGGAGAGAGGTGTTTGGGATTCTGTCACTTACACAGATCGGTGCCAAACCTCCCGAGTTTTATCACTCACTCCCTTTTCCGAGAACAGGGGCTCCATTGAAGTCAAACCACATTAAAAGCTCAAGTCCACCAAAACTGTCTAGTTTTGGGAGGTTTTTTCTGGACCCCTGTATAACAAGATGCTAATTTTAAAAGAGGAATCATGGATGCAGAGAGCAGGAGTGATAGTGCAGCTCTTTCTTGGCAACCCTAATTGCCGCAAGAGTTGCCAGGCTGCTAAAGGCATTCGCTTGTGCTATACACACAGCTGGGAAAATCAGAAGCGAGGAGCTGGGTTTGTCACCAGTCCTGGAGCTCATAAAGCAATCTGCTTTCCTTGGGAAGATACAGATGGGTCTGAAGGATTCATCTAGAGAAATGCTGCTGGTTTTAGGATATGGCTGTGTTTCTTTTTCTTCGGTCCATAGCTATTTGCTTTCTTGCTTTCTTATTTTATTTTTTTTAAGGGACCATGCAATAGGCACTATAATTGGAAAGACCTTATCTCACAAATTGGTAGAGATGCTTCATCAGATGCCACAGGTGCCTTGTGGGTGGGGCTGACTTCCAACTGCCAGTCTCTATGACTCTTTGTCTGAGATTTATCTCTGGTGGTGGGAGGAGCCTGCTCTGCCGGGATTAATGGCCCCCAGGAGCAGCCCTCAACCAGTGACTCATGGGAAGTAGTGAACACGTCCTCAGCTCTCTCTCCTAAGCCATGTTCGACAGGGGCTGCCGTTGGTCCCCAGCAGGGTTCAGCCCCAGTGGCCCTTGGGAGTATATGCTCAGCAATGCTCCTTTCACTGGCTGCCTTCCTTGCTCTGTCTCCCTTTCTTATTTCCATCTCTGTCTGGGATCCCCTCCCAAATAAATCACTTGCCCACAAAGCTTTTGCTCAGGTCTACTTCTGGGAAAAACCAAATTATGGTAGTTGAATTTGCAGTGTCCATCAATCTGAGTCATATTCCAGAGTTAAAAATATTCATCATGCTTACGCCTGTCATGGGCAATAAAGTCCCTGAGGACCATGTGGCTAGGAGTCCTGCACAGTCCTGGGATGTTATGGTAACTAAGGGAGTGCATTGACCTTGAAGAGTTTACTTCTCCCAGGGGCTGACGTGGGGATGTGGACACTGGGGTTTATCTTAACCGGTTGCAGAAGCTTCCTTTTGCACAACTTGGCAAAGCATTTGCTGAATACACAGTGGCCTCACCCCGGCATCAGACTCTCGTTCGTTTTTAGAACCATCAAACCTCATGAGAAACCCCAAGTGTACATTTCCTTGGGTCTGCATCACATATTTTGGATGAGTCCTTCTCAGTGTAGAGTCCACTGATGGATCCCGTCCTTCAGAATCACAAGGGGTGCTTATTAAAAAGGCAGAATTTGAGCCTCATCTTAGACCTACATATCCAAACCTCTGAAGGTGGGGCCAAAATGTGCTTTTTGACAAGCTCCTGGAATCTCATGATTGGACTCCCCAGAAGCCGACCTGAGTGATACATCTGATAGGAGTGGGGGAAGCGAGGAAG
>CM053603.1:57591508-57623213 GCA_028646535.1 Procyon lotor
GGCACGTATTGCATGGAGCACTGGGTGTGGTACATGAACAATAAATCTTGTAACACTGAAAAAATTAAATATATTTGGGGAAAAAATGAAGGATGAAACTAGAAGTTAGCAGAGAATGAGAGAAGAATAAGACACACAGAGAAAGAAATTAGACTGAGAGTCTTTAAAAAACATCTAAAAAGAGTTTCACAAAAAGTGAGTTAGAAAGAAGAAAAGGTAATAGTCTAAGAAAATGCTGGAAACTTTCCAGAACTGAAGAAAGGCATAAGTCCTTGGATTCATAGTGAGTACTAAAACCCAAGTAGGATAAAGATAAATCCACATATAGACACTTTTGAGGAAAACTGAAGAACATTAGGGTAGGAAGAGAATCTTAGAAGAACAAAAACCACCCACTGAAACCTCATTTCTTCAGAAATGTTTTGGCTATTCTAGATTCTTTGCATTTCTGTATGAAATTTAGAATCAGCTTGTCAATTTCTAAAAAAAAAAAAAAGCCTTCAGGGGATTTTGATCAAACATGTATTGAATCTATAGATTAAAAAAAAAAAGAATCTACAGATCAATCTATAGATCAAATTGAAGAGGATTGTCCAACCTATGGTATGCCCTTGAGGAAAGAAGCTTGGAGGGATTAAAATAATTGCCCAAGGTCATGTAGCCAATATATGGCAGAGCTGAAACCAAGGAGGTGAGGGGCTCAATGGTCAAAGCACAAGCTGGACTTACTTTTGAATCACAGCAATACCAGCTAAAATTTCATTTCTTTTAGGTGGGACAGCACTGAAAAAGGGGGGGAAATCTCAAATTGTGGGCTTTCTGAGAACATAAACCTCAGGCACATAATAAAGGTGATTACAGGTGCCCCTTTCCTCCATGAATGTCTATTACTATATATCTAGGCCTTATAGGTCAAGGCCACGAAAGATGGCATTTCATTCATCAATACATTTCCCCTCTCAGAGCTATTTTCTTCCTGTGAAGGTCAAGTTTATCTCTGCTCTGAATAAATTACAAGTTGGTATCATTATTTTTCTGTGAATGGGGAGGCAATCCAATGGCCTTTCCTCTTGCTGCAAAAGCAAGATAACACAGGCAAAGGCTGGACATTAGCCTTTCCACCAGAGTTGAAGAATCTCCTTTCCACCCAGATGAATGAGAACCACGAAATTTTCACAAGACAGAGGACACGTTCTGTGACCCTCCAGGTGGAGAAGGCAGCCATCACAGAGGACTGAGAGCAGGACAGGAGAGAGACAGAGACAGAAGTCAGACAGCAGCCTTCAATATCTGCATCCATCTGTGCCTGAGGAGACCCACCATTGGATGTCCAGGTGATGGTAGTCAATAAATTTCCATTCTGTGTGGGCTTTTCGGAGCCAGGATTTGGCCACCTTCAATTAAATCTGAACCTGACTTTTAAAAACTCTGTCCTGCCTTGTTTACTCAGGTGAATGGAAGAAGAAATATTTTCTCGGAAAAGGCAGCTCAAATGTGGATACATGTGTTACTCATCTTGTCTATTGTACCTTGCCTTAGAGCTAAATGAAACTGGAGTCTTTTCTATGGAAGGCTCTGGAGTTGTTCTGAGATGCTCAGTGTTCCCACAATTTCTCTTCATTGCTCCCTCAACTTAAGTCTCCTTCTCTTTAAAACCTGGCTGGAATGCTGCTGGGAAGGAGATGCCAGGTGAAGCCCAAAGCACCCCCAAAGCAACAAACACATTCAGAGTGGACAAGTCTTAGTCATGGCCTTGAGGAGGTCTTAGTGGGGGTGGTGTTCCATATACATAAAGATGAATGTCCTCTTTAGCATATTCACCTATGAAATGTCTATTGTATTAAGCAAAGTCTGCCCCTCCAGTGTCAAAGAGCAGCCTACACACAGCTGAATGGCAAGCAATGGCAGGCACACACTGTAATCAACTTAATTTCTCTGAGCCCCATTGACAGTGATGTGAGAGCATGATTATAGGGAACTAACACTGACTAACAGAGAAGGGCTTGCATGAAGATGTTACCGCAGTGGTTTCTAGCCCTGGGGATCGGAGGGACAGGGTATTGACCGAGGGATCTGGCTTTGTAAATTAGTAATCCCAGGCTTCTGAAATTAGGCAGGATCTGAAAGAAGGTGAACTAGGAGCTAATAAGACTTCATTAAACAACTCTACTGAGGTATAATTAATGTGGGATAAACTGCATATATTTAGCATGTATAATCTGATCGCATTTGACATATGCTTACAACCTTGAAGCCATCACCACAGTCAAGATAAGGAACATTTCCATCTCCCCCAAAAGTTTCCTGGTGTCCCTTTCCTCCTTCCCTCCCTATCCCCAGCTCGAGGCAACCACTGATCTGTTTTTGTCACTATAAAGTTTTTTACATTTTTCTGGAATTGCTAAGAAGAATTTTGAAGTAGGTTGGAAAAAGTGTCTAGATGACAGGGCTGCCTCCTCAAAACAGGCAGGGAAGCTTCCCTGAGCTACTCAAGTTGGGAGAGGAGACTGCACACAGCATAAGCTTCCAGAAATTTTCCTCTCACCGTCCCTTGAAAAACGAGCCATATGCTAGCCCATGGTGGCATGCGGTTTAGAAATTCTGCAACACGAGTTAGCCAAGTAGAGCCAAGGGTATTAGGTAGATGAAGTGGAGGATGAGGGTAGGCAAGGGAATGATCCTGGGCGCCTCATCTTAGCCAAGATTAGAACTAAAGGAATGAAGTTGAAACTGAAGCACAAGGAAAGAAGGAGGGTGTCTTTAAGTGCCAGTGTCTGTAAACAACAGGGCCAATCAGTAGCAGAAATGGTAAAATTAATCCTTGGGGTGTTTATCATTATTACTGATTTTTTTTAATAAAAATAAGATAAGTTCTTATCCTTATGAACTGAGGTAGTTATGGTCCTGATGAAAGGTAGAGGAATGGACTAAGAACATCTTAAATTCTCATCCAGGTCTGATTCAATCATAAAATCTTTTTTAGAAGACTTTATTTATTTATTTATTTATTTATTTGAGAGAGAGAAAGAGGTGCAGGGTGAGGGGCAGAAGCAAGCTCTCCACTGAGCAAGGAGCCGAATGTGGGCCTCGATCCCAGGACCCTGGGATCATGACTTGAGCGAAGGCAGACACTAAACCAACTGAGCCACCCAGCCCTCTCCTCAATCATAAACTCTTAAACTGTTTTATGGAAACATACTTTGATGGTAGCTTATCAGGTGAACATTAAAAGTGTCTGAGCCTAACTCGATCAGCTTCACTTTGAGACTGTGGCAGTAAGCCTCTGACCGTTGAGAAGGGTCAATGGCGCTCGGGTCCTCTGATGTGGGACCTGGGTCTGTCCACACACCTGAGCCCATGTGCCTGCCCTGCTGCTAATCTGGGGCTGGTGGTGCCCTATGTCTGACCCACCACTGCCATGGAGTAAGCTACCTTGGGGACATAATTTTAGGCTCAGACACAGAAAAAAAAATCATTAAAAACTGATACGATTTACATCTACAAATACATCATGCTCATTTCCCCCTGATCCCTTCTCTCCCAGGGCCATTAAAACTTGAAGGATACGATTCTGTTATTGAACAAATATCATCTCTCCTATCTTGGAACTCTTCAATGTTTCAGGGCTCGAGGTGATCAATATGTGCTACCTGAAAAATCATGTTGCTTATCTTTTATAAAACCACACTGTGGTTATAGCGTACATTAATGTCAAATGAATTGGAAATCCATTTTTGAGTGCCTCCTCATCTGCTGAGCTGGAAGAGTACTGGAGGAAATAGACTGAAATCATTAAAGACGGGGACTCACCCCCATTGTGGGTTTCCTCACTGTGTGAAGCTGATGTGTACATGTTTGCAAGTTCCCCCAGCAGATCCTGAGGTGGGAGCCATGCTGTATATGTCTTTCACTTCGTAGGCCCTACCCAGTGTCTAGCCCATAGCAAGAGTTAGATAGATATTAAATAAAGGAATGGATGAATCAGAGTTACCACTGTTTGATATTCATATTGTTTCCAGTTTTTTCCATAAAAGAGGGAAGGACCTAAAGTCTTCATAAAACTTTGGGTTCATTATTTCCTTAAAGCATAGTTCCATGAATTGGATTATTGGCTAGAAGTGTATGTCAAATATATCTTTCTTAGGTATTTTATATTGTTTTAAAAAGTGAACAATTAATCTTGTAACACTGAAAAAATAAACATATTTGGGGGAAAAAAGTGATGTTGAAATCAATTTAAAATTTTAGCATCTTTAATAATGGGATAACCAGACTTTGTGTGCCTTCTGATGTGATGCAATGTGATGTCCACAGTGTAATCTATGACATGCCTTTGCCCCCAATTTTAACCTAAATTTAAAACTGACTTTTAGTCTTAGATGAGTCATCCTATAGGACATCTGACTTGTCTCTTCAATTGGTCACCATCATGAGAGAATAAAATAGGGGAGAGCAAGGTTATTCTAGATTAAAGGAGATTTAAAACACAGCAACAAAGGCAATGGAACTTGATAGCATCTTTATTCACCAAATTACTTTAAAAGTCATTTAGGGGGCAATTGGAGAAATAGAAATATAGAATAAGTATGAGATAATATATTAAGGGATTGTTATTAATTTTGTTAATTGTGATCCTGATACTTTGATCATGTAGAAAAATGACCTTACATTTTAGAGATGCATACCAAAGAATTTAGGGATGAAATAGTATGTTGTTGTAATTTTACTTAAAATATGTTGGAACAAAATGAAGGAAATATGGCAATATGTTAATAAATGCTAAATATAAGTGATGGGTTTATATGGGGGTTTACTATACTATCTCTCTGTTTTTTGGTATGTTAAATACTTCATTGTCTTCAACATGCGGCATCCATCTCATGATCTAAAACGGCTGCTTTAGCACTGACCCTCACATCTGCATCCCTGAGAGTTTAAAGGCTTGACGGGTCTGCTACCCATTTCTTTTAAAAGTATGACCTCAGGTGACTAAACATTACTTCTGCCATGGCCATATTAGCTAAAACTAGATTGTATGATTTCATAAAGCTGAAAGGAAGGCTGGAAATTGTCAACTAACACTCAGGATTCTCTTATTAAAGAAAGAAGATGAGGCTGGCTATTGATAGCTATAGCATTCTCTGCTATAATCCACCACTCGGGCTACCCAAATATCCCTATGCCCCCTTCTCCCCACACATGGAACACGCTTACCCCATTCCAGAGGGTAACAACCATCCATCCCTAAGTCCAAGGTTAAAACACCTCCAGTTAGAGGTCTAATAAGCACCTCAAATCTAACAACCAGAAGCCAGTTCTTTAAAAAAAAAATTATTTACTTAGAAAGAACATGCACGTTGAGGGAGGAGCAGAGGGAGAGTGAGGGAGAGAATCTCAAGCAGACTCCCCACTGAGTGCTGGGCTCGACACAGGGCTTGACTCAGGGCTCAGTTCCACAACCCTGAGATCATGACCTGAGCCGAAACCAAGAGTCAGAAGCTTAACCAACTGAGCTACCCAGGCGCCCCCAAAACCCATTTCTTAACTCTAGTATCCCACATTTGGATCTTCCCTGAGTTTCCCCACCTCCGTTAATGCTATCTCATTCTTCAGGCTGCTTATGCCAAAAAATTTTGGAGTCGTCCGAGACTGATCTTTTTTTCTTCACATACAACCTCCAATCTATAAGCAAGTCTTTTTGCTTATTCTTTAAATATATGCCCACTTCCCAGTACTCCCTGATCTAAGGCACATGCATGTGTCACCTGGATTATGCAACAGTGGCCAATATGAGCCTTTAAAAATTCAAGTTAGATCACATCGTTCTTCCATTCAAACCCTATTATGTCAGTCTAGCTAAGAATTCCCTTCTCTGCATAGCCATAAGTTACTATGGGCCACCAGAGATATTTTTCGCATGATTTGGAAGGCTAACAGGAGGGGACAACCATGTTCCTTTGCACTGGGGAAGCAGATGCAGGACATGAGACACTCCAGTGGCCCTCATGCATTGTCACCAATCTGCTGAGTAACCAGGTTGGCACGGAGCTACAGCTGGGCTCCCTCTGCACCTGGTCCTTCAGCTCCTCTGTGTCCTGGGTCAAATGGGTGGCATTTCAAAGCAATAGCAGGGAATGAATAATTTTATAAACCATTTTAGAAAATGGAAAATGCAAAGTCTTTACCTCATTCCTTACACCAAAACAATTTCAAATGTCTCAGAAATTTAAATGTAAAAAGTTACATTATAAAAATATATTGGGGGGAAATAAATAAATAAATATTAAAATTATTATAATATTTATATATTATAAATATATATATTTACTCATAAAATGATGAAGAAGACCTTTCTGAGGCAGAAGTCAATACATAGACACTGTAAAAGACTGATGCATTTAACTGTTATAGATTGAATTATGCACCTCAAGAAGATACATGGACGTCTTACTCTCGGGTACCTGTGAATGTGACCTTCTCTGGAAATAGGGTCTTTGCAGATGTAATCAGGGTAAGATGAGGTCATTGGGTGGGTGCTGATCCAGTATGGCTGGTGTCCTTATGAGAAGAGAAGAGACACAGACACACACAGAGGGAAGATGAAGTGAAGACACACTAGGAGAACCCCATGTGACCACAGAGGCAGAGATTGGAGTGATCTATCTATAAGAAGAAAAAAAAAGCCAGTGATTGCCAATAAAACCAGAAGCTAAAAGAAAGACATGGAACAGATGTTCCTTTAGAAACTTCAGACAGGGGCGCCTGGGTGGCTCAGTGGGTTAAAGCCTTGCCTTTGGCTCAGGTCATGATCTCGAGGTCCTGGGATCAAGCCCCACATCGGGCTCTCTGCTCAGCAGGGAGCCTGCTTCCCTCTCTCTGTCTGCCTGCCTCTCTGCCTACTTGTGATCTCTCTCTGTCAAATAAATAAATAAATAAAATCTTTAAAAAAAAAAAAAGGAAGAAAGAAACTTCAGACAGAACAGGGCCTTGCCAACACCTTGATTTCTGACTCTGGCCTCCTTAACTGTGAAAAAATAAATTTGTATTAAGTCACCCAGCTTTTGGTACTCATCAGGCAGCCCTAAGAAACTATATAGATTCCATAAAAATGGAAAACATTAACTCGGGAAAAAAAAATCACAAACTCAGGTACAAATGAAAAGAGTTCTAGCAATGGCTGGTAAAAATGTTGGCATATCCTCTCTTCCGAAAACAGCTATAAAACTAGACAAAAGAAGAATTATTGCAAAGCAATCACTATTTCAGGGCTTTGGTATAGACCAAAGGCAGACAACAAACTGGAGAGCAATCATTTACTAAAAACTGCTGAATCAGGGGTAAGAACAGCAGGAATCTAGTTTTGCTTAAAATGGAGTTTTACATGACATTCACCAAGAGAGGCGTGGAGATGCTGTCTCGTGTGGTCATTACTATGCCTGCAGTTCTCATTTCAGCGAAAAAATTAAACACTCAAATGATACATGAGTATATTCTCATTGTAAAATAATAAAACTCATAAAAATGAAATTCCACCTTGATTCTATTATCCTCCAATCTCCAATTCCTCTCCTTCAACATTACTGTAGTTATATAGACACAAATAATTTGGTTGTGTGTTGGTTTTGATATTTAAATAAATAAGGTCATATTGTATTATAGTACTGTTTTCAACTTGCTTTTTTTTTTTTCCAGTTAGCAATGTTTTTGGAGAACTTCCTAACATGCAATGTTCTTTATCTTTATGGCTGATTGAAATTCCAACATAGACATATTGTGTCTCCGGGGATGGGCATTTACCCTCTTTGTGCACGTGTGTGAGTACTTCTCTCACACTTGGACCTGGAGGTTCCAAGTGCATGTGGGTGTTCAATTTATAAAGGTACATCTCAACTGTCCTCCAAAAAGCTGCTATCCCTGCACCCGTGCCAATATTAGATATGACCAACAATTTTTTTGCCAATCGGCAGGGAAAAAAATATGTCATTTAAAATGTCTGTCGAAGAGAAAAAATAATCAGTCATTTAAGATGGATTTATTTTGCTTCCTATGAATCTAGAATTATTTCAACATAGATAGTAAAAAAAAATATAAACAAAGGAAAAATACTTTTTTTTACATTATTTTGCCATTCCCACAGCAGTACTCGTATTTCTTGTTCCTTACATGCGCATGTTTTCATCTCTGGAGAGAAATATTCGGGGCCTGGGGCCGGTGACTCATAGGCAGCATGCACCCCTGCTCCCGCTTCTCCAGGCCCCATACATTTTAGTGCGCAACATGACCTAATTTCTGGGCAAGGAAGTCAGAAGGCCATCTATCAACTTAGAGATCTGAACGTAAAGAAGCCCAAGACAGAAAGGAAGACTTGTCCATGATTCTGTTATTTGTTGAGTCTCCTGATGGATTATTTACAGGTGGCCTTCTCCCTCCACCTGCCTCCGCCACTGCCCCCAGGGACTGCCACCTCCTGATGGTCTGTCCATTCCTGTCAGCCAGCCCTTCCTCTCCTCTGGCTCCTTCTCTGACTGCACACAAATCCAGCCCCTCCCACCTGAAATGTCCTTCCCAGAGCTTTGCTTCCCTCTCCAGCGGAGGATGGAGGGGTAACTCATGGAGGAAGGCAGTCCTGAGTGCAAAGTCCGGGCTTGTCCCTTATCAGCCTGTGATGTTGGACCGACCACTTTACTGAGCCTCTGTTTTCCCTTCTCTCATTCGGGATGGTTCCTCCCTCCAGGGGGTACAATCATTAGGGGAGATAATGTGGAAGACCCTGGCCTGGTGCCCAGTGTTATACTAGGAAATGTTAGCTCTCTGGCCCTCTCCCTGCCTTCTGTCCCTTCCCCGTCCTGCCAGCATCCTCGGTCTCCTGTAAGGGCATCCATGGAGGCCCACCTCCTTCACCTCCCCCACTGCAGTCTGGCTTACACACCCACGTTTCTGCTGATGCAGATTCTTCGTGGTGTTCACAGATGACTTCCTAATTGCCAGACAGGACAGATTTTTCCTCAGTCTGCATCGTGCTTGACCTCTTCACAGCACTTCACCTACTCCTTCCCTCTCTCCTTTGGCTTCTATAACCAAACCCTCTCCCGGCTCTCCTCCTAACTCGGATTGTCTTCCCTTGGCTTCTCTTCTGCACTTTTGCCCACCTTGGATCCCCAGCTTTGAACCTGACTTCTCTGTGCCTTTCTGAGTGGCCTCATTCTCAGCCAGGCTTCTAGCCCTCCTGTGTCCCTAAGCCCAAATCCACATCTCCAGCTCTGGTCTCTTTCCCGAGTGCCAGACCCAAGCAAGCTGCAGTAGCTTCTGGACAGATTCTCTGTATGAATATTCTGTAGACTCTCAAGCTCTGTCCCCTTTCAGCTCTCTTGTTTCTCAACTACTGTTTCCTCCCTTCTATAGGACACTCAACTTGGGTGTCTATTGCTCTGCCTCAATCCCTCCTCTCTTCTCTCTGTATCAATCAGGAGGTCAACCTTCCACCCCACACCATGAAACATGGGATCAGATTTCCTGAGTGGTGGGCAAGGAGCTGGCTGATACAATATAGAAGGACTGGGAGTTATCTTCTTGTGGGGTAAGTTGGGAACATTGAAAAATGGGAGGCAAAGGGAATCCAGGCAGGTTAATTCTCCTTTCTCTGCTGCGGCCCACATCAAGGTGTGGCACCTGCTTGTGACCCATCATGCATACTGGACAAACATCCTGAAGAGTGTTTTTTGTCTTGTTGATTCCCCCTAATGCAGACCGAGAGGTAAAGAGAGAGGCAAAGCAGGTATGGAAATAATTTAGTTGGGAAGTGATCCCAAGGAACAGGAGCAAGAGACAAGGGGAGTGAAATGGAGGGAAAGTCAATGCAACGATGCTTTAAGTTGGCACCACTATGGCCAGTGATTGGTGCTCAATGCTATGGGATGGTCTAAGGAGTTTGTGGAATGCATCTCAGAATGGCCCTTCTGGGGTATGAAAGGGGAGCATCTCTCCATCAGCTGCCATTACCCCATAGATGTTAACTCCCAGGTTGTGCATGCATGAATACTAAATGAGCCCCCCCTGCCAAATATTCCCAGCCTGGCATGAGAGCAGCCCTGGGGCACGAGGAGACATTCTCTGGTCGCTCTTGTGTGAAACTGGTTGGGACCTGTGTAGAACTTGCTACAGAGGTGGCTGGCATAGGAATAGGACCAAGAAGATTTGAAGTGGTGTCAAAAATTGTCAGCTCTGGGGGTGCCTGAGTGGCTGAGTTGGTTAAGCATCTGCCTTTGGGGCACCTGAGTGGCTCAGTGGGTTAAAGCCTCTGCCTTCAGCTCAGGTCATGATCTCAGGGTCCTGGGATCGAGCCCCGCATCGGGCTCTCTGCTCAGCAGGGAGCCTGCTTCTCCCTCTGCTCTGCCTGCCTCTCCGTCTACTTGTGATCTCTCTCTCTGTCAAATAAATAAGTGAAATCTTTAAAAAAAAAAAAAAAGCATCTGCCTTTGGCTCGGGTCATGATCCCAGGGTCCTGGGATAGAGCCCAGCATCAGGCTCCCTGCTCAGTGGGGAGCCTGCTTCTCCCTCTCCCTCTGCTGCTCCCCCTGCTTGTGTGCGCACTCTCTCTCTCTCTGTCAAATAAATAAATAAAATATTTTTAAAAAATAAAATAAAATAGCTCCAGGCCTGCCGTGTCTCTTTGTGGCTCCTGGTGGAGTGGTGGTCAGCGCAGCGATGAGCCCCCTTGCCTTACAGCGCCTCACTCCATTCCCTTCTTTTCCTTTCCTCTCTTGCTCACTTTCCTGGGCTGGCCCTTCCCAGATAAAGTGTTAGTACTTTAATCCTTGCCTCAGACCCTGATTTCCAAAGCACTCATGATGAGGCAGTCCTAGGAGACTGGATAGTAACTTCTCTTAATTGCTATGGAAATTATATTAATTAAAACAAATGTGGAACAGTCTGGCTATTTATGGCAGTACCAGGGACTTAGGAAAAGAGAATGACCAGCTCAGGACAATCAACTTCCAACTCCGAGTATACTCTTTTTTTTTTTTTTAAGATTTTATTTATTTCAGATAGATAGAGAGAGAAAGAAAGCGAGAGAAAGTGAGATCAGCGGAGGTGGGGGGAGGGACAAAGGGAGAGGGAGAAGCAGGCTCTCTGCTGAGCAGGGAGCTACAAGTGGGGCTTGATCCCAGAACCCTGGGATCACGACCTAAGCTGAAGGCAGATGCTTAACCAGCTGAGCCACTCAGGCGCCCCTCTGAGGATACTTTTAAAGCCAGAGAGGCTCTATAGCAGCTTTTATTTTTATTTTTTTAAACTTTTTAAAAACAATTGTTTACAAATTTAAAATAATTGTATTGAAGTGTTACCTACAGAAAAGTGCACCTATTATAAGTATAGAACTCAAGCAATTTCCGGCAAGTGAGCACAATCCTCTAGCCAGGCCTCAGATTTTAATAAATATTAAATAATCAACACCCAGGAGCTCTCTTTGTGCCCTCTTCTGATCACTGCCTGTCTCCCAGGAAGGAATTACTATCCTGACTTCCAACACCAGGATGGTAGCTTTAAGGAGATCCTTATCGACTGCAGTCACAGATCAGAGTGTGCTGAAAATCGGACCCAGGATTTGATTATCATGACAGAGATGCAGAAAACACCTGGGTTGCAAACATTTTGGTGGCGAGACCCAACGATCTCCAATACCCAGACTCCCTTGGCAAAAGCAACCTCTTCCTTCTGCCAGAGAATCGCCTCCATTTCCTGGAGACCATGCTGACCTTACTTGACTTGGAGCTTCCCAAAGAGATACTAATTATCTTCATGACTTGCTCCCACCACTCCTCATTTCCTGGAGTCAGATCCCAGCACAGCCCGGACGGGGAGTATAAAGCTTAAATCTCGGAGAAATTTCTAAAGCGTATTGCTCTGTGTCAGCAAGAGTAGGGGCATGTGTGGGAGCAAGTTGTATTAGCTTTTTTGTGGCTGCTGAAACAAATTACCACAAACTGAATGGCTTAAAAGAACATACATTTATTCTTTCACGGTTTTGGAGGCTTGAATCAAGGTTGATTCCTTCTGGAGGCTCCTAGGGAGAATCTGTTTCCTGTCTCTCTCCTAGCTTCAGGTGGCTAGCAGCAATTCTTGGCATCTCTTGATTTATAAGCATTGCTCTCCAATCTCTGCCCCATTTCCCCATCACTTTCTCCTGTGCGGTCTCTGCACCTTCTCCTTTACTTATTCTCCTTTACAATGGCTCTTACAAGTCATTGTAATAGGATTTAGGGCTCACCCTAAATCTAGGATGATCTCACATTAAGATCCTTAACTTAATTACACCAGCAAATGTCATGATTCTTGGACCAGCAAGAGCTTAGGAAAGGCACTGTGGAGCAGAGTTCTTCCAGCTAATCCACAAGCTGGTAATGAGCAGCAGAATCAGCTCAACAACCACAGTCCTCCCCCGACCCCCACCCCCGCCCCAGTTGACACACAGACCTGTAGTTAGCAGCAGAGCCCCCATAGCAACTCTGGCCAACACAGCCTGGGACAGAGGTATAAGCCAAGCCCATCACAGGTCTGCTGAACCCCTTTTACCAGGGGCATTTGAGTGAACCTAGATGATGGCTGTTTTAAGCCTTTGAATTTTGAGGGGCTTGTTCTGCAGCAATAGCTAGTTTATGCAGAGGCTGACACCTATCTCTCAGTAATCCATAAGGATTTTAAAGGATTTTAATAACACAGTAAGGAAGCTTGATACAATAGATATATAAAGAACTCTGTACCCAACCTCAAAGAAGACACATTCTTTCTAAACAAATGTGCAACATTCTCCAAAAAATGAGCATATGCTAGGCCTTAAAGCAAATTTCACCTCATTGCAAAAAGAAAATCTCTACAGGTGAATTTAGTCATCAACAAATGATAGCAAAAAAGAAAACACTAAATTCACCCCACCCTGAAAACTTTTCACTTGATTGCAATAGAAGTAACTCTTCCAAAATACTTGAGTTATAGGAAAAGAACAAGTTGGGCAAGATGGCAGAAGAGTAACAGACTTTCATCGTGTCCCAGGAGTTCAGCTAGATAGTTACCAAACCATTCTGAACACCCACAAACTCAACAGGAGATCAAAGAGAAGAAGAGCAGCAATTCTAGGAACAGAAAAGTGACCCTGTCCTGGAAGGTAGGACATGTGGAGAAGTGAATATGCTGAAGCGATACACGAAAAGAGAGACCGCGGGGGGTGGGGAGGGGTGGGGAGGGGGCTCCTGGCGAGCAGTAGAGCAGCAGAGCACAACATCAGAACTTTTAGAAGTCTGCTCCATGGAGGGACATTGCTCCAGAGGCTAAGCATGGGGTGGAACCCTCACGGGGACAGTGTGGTCTCAGGACCCACAGAGTCACAGAAAGACGGAGGGGTTTCTGAGTGTGGCAGAGCTCCTAGGTATTGGAGAGGGGAAGCCAAATGCAGAGATGGAGCCGAGAAGTGGGCTCTTAGCTCGAGGTTACTATTATCGAGGCACAGTCAGGCCACTACTCTTTGGGCAGGGACACAACAAACAGCAGATCCAGGGAGACTCACCTTTCTCCTCTGGGAGGAGAGGCACAGGAGTGCGCTGCAGGAATCAACAGAGTTTGGAGACTCCAAAAGGGGCCGTGCACCAGAAATAGAAATGCTCTGTCACAGGCCGGGTGAGCTTGGAGTGCAGCCAGAGACCAGGTAGACTGGAGGGACTGACTGCTTTTCTCTGCACGTGCACTGGGCGCTCCTACAGGCCGGAGACTGGGAGGCTGCCATCTTCATTCTCGCCTCCAAAGCTGTATGGAAAGCATTCAGGGAACAAAAGCTTCTGAGAGCAAACCTGAGCAGATTGCTTAACCCAGCCCCTGGCAAGGGTGGTGCAATTCCGCCTCCGGCAAAGACACTGGAGAACCCCTGCAACAGGCCCGTCCCCCAGAAGATCAGCAAGAAACTCCAGCCAACACCAAGTTCACCAATCAATGAGAACTGCCAAACAACAGTGCTAAGGGAATAAAGGATGTAGAATTCATGGCTTTTCCCCTTATGATTCTTTAGTCTTTTGAAGTTAAACTTTTAAAATTTTCTTTATTTTTTCTTTTTCTATTCTTGTTTGAATTTTCCTTCTTCCTATTTTAGCCAACATCTTATCTTATCAATACCTTTAAAAATATCTTTTTTAATTTTCATTTTAACACTCATGTTCTAACCTTCCATTGTATTTAACCTTATTTTTTGTGTATATATATATGTTTTTCCTCCTTTAAACTTTTGGGATACAGTTTCTTCTAACAGACATAAATATACCCTAAATACCCTAAATCTAGTGTATGGCTTTGATCTAGTCTCCTGTCTGAACACATTCTCTTCTTCTTCTTTCTTTTTTTTTTTTTTTTCAGTTTTTTTCTTTCTTTTTTCAACCAACTTCTTATCAATTCTTGTTATTTTTTTTTAGGATTATTCATTTGACAGAGAGAGAGAGAGAGATACAGGCTCCCCACTGAGCAAAGAGCCTGATGTGGGGCTTGATACCAGGACCCTGAGATCATTACCTGAGCCAAAGGCAGAGGCTTTAACCCACTGAGCCACCCAGGTACCCCTTATCAATTCTTATTTTAAAATCTATTTAAATTTTCATCTTTATAGTCATATTCCATCTCTTCATCGTCATATTTACCCTTATTTTCTCTCTATATAAGTTTTTCTTTCTTTGAAACTGTGGGAGACAGTTTGTTCTAACAGATCAAAATACACCAAAAATCAAGTGTGAACTCTGTTCTATTCACCAGCCTGGTTTATATTTTTTTCCTCTCTTTTCACCCAGTTTCAGGTCTCTTCTGATTTGTTTAGTGCATATTTTTCTGGGGTTCTTGCTACCCTTTTAGCATTTTATTCTCTCATTCATCTATTCTTCTCTGGACAAAATGATAAAATGGAAAAACTCACCTCAAAAAATAAAAATAAAAAAGAACAAGAGACAGTACCAATTGCCAGGGACCTAATCAATATGGACATTAGTAAGATGTCAGAACTAGAGTTCAGAATGACACTTATAAAGATACTAGCTGGGCTTGAAGAGAATCCTTTTCTAGAGAAATGAAAGAACTAAAATCTAAACAAGTTGAAATAAAAAAAAGCTATTAATGAGGTGCAATAAAAAACGGAAGCTCTTACTGCTAGGATAAACGAGGCAGAAGACAGAATTCATGATATAGAAGACCAAATGATAGAGAATAAAGAAGCTGAGAAAAGGAGATAAATAACTACTGGATCATGAGGGGAGAATTCAAGAGATAAGTGATACCATAAGATGAAACAATATTAGAATAATTGGGATCCCAGAAGAAGAAGAAAGAGAGAGGGGGGCAGAAGGTATAGTGGAGCAAATTATAGTGGAGAACTTCCTTAATTTGGGGAAGGAAACAGGCCTCAAAATCCAGGAGGCACAGAGAACCCCACCTCAAAATCAATAAAAATAGGTCAACACCCCTTTATCTAATAGTAAAACTTACAAGTCTCAGAGACAAAGAGAAAATCCTGAAAGCAGCCTGGGACAAGAGGTCTGTAACATGCAATGGTAGAAATACTAGATTGTCCGCAGACCTATCCACAGAGAACTGGCAGGCCAGAAAGGACTGGCATGATATAGTCAGAGCACTAAATAAGAAAAATGTGCAGCCAAGAATATTATATCCATCTAGGCTGTCACTGAAAACAGAAGGAGAGATAAAAAGCTTCTAGTACAAACAAAAACTAAAAGAATTTGCAAACACCAAACGAGCCTTATAGGAAATATTGAAAGGGGTCCTCTAAGTGAAGAGAGAGCCTAAAAGTAACAGACCAGAAAGGAACAGAGGCAATATACAGTAACAGTCACCTTACAGGAAATACAACGGCACTACATTCATATCTTTTAATAGTTACCCTGAATGTAAATTGGCTAAATGCCCCAATCAAAAGACACAGGTATCAGAACGGAACCAAAAAAAAAAAAAGATCCATTGATATGCTGTTTGCAAGAGACTCATTTTAGACCCAAAGACACCTCCAGATGGAAAGTGAGGGGGTGGAAAGTCATTTACCATGCTAATGGACATCAAAAAAAAGTTGGGGTGGCAATCCTTATATTAGACCAATTAGATTTTAAACCAAAGACTATAATAAGAGATGAGGAAGGACACTATATCATACTTAAAGGGTCTGTCCAACAAGAAGATCTAATAATTTTGAATAGCTATGCCCCTAACATGGGAGGAGCCAATTATATAAACCAATTAATAACAAAAATCAAAGAAACACATCGACAATAATACAATAATAGTAGGGGACTACTCACCCCTCACTGAAATGGACAGATCATCTAACCAAAAGATCAACAAGGAAATAAAGGCTTTAAATGACACACTGGACCTGATGGACCTCACAGATATAGTCAGAACATTCCAACCCAAGCAACAGGATACACATTCTTCTCTAGTGTACATAGAACATTCTCCAGAATAGATCTCATCCTGGGTCACAAATCAGGTCTCAATCAGTACCAAAAAATTGGGATCATTCCCTGCATATTTTCAGACCACAAAGCTTTGAAACTAGACCTCAACCAGAAGAGGAAAGTTGGAAAGAACTCAAATACATGGAGACTAAAGAGCATCCTGTTAAAGAATGAATGGGTCAACCAGGAAATTAAAGAAGAATTTAAAAAATTCATGGAAACAAATTGAAAATACAACTGTTTAAAATTTTTGAGATACAGCAGACACAGAACTAAGAGGAAAGTATATGGCAATACCAGCCTTTCTCAAGAAACAAGGTCTCAAATATACAACCTAACCCTACACCCAAAGGAGCTGGAGGAAGAACAGCAAAGAAAGCCTAAACCCAGCAGAAGAGAAATAATAAAGATCAGAGCAGAAATCAATGAAATAGAAAACAAAGGAACACTAGAACAGATCAACGAAACTAGGAGCTGGTTCTTTGAAAGAATTAATAAGATTGGTAAACCCCTGCCAGACTTCTCAAAAAAGAAAAGAGAAAGGACCCAAATTAATAAAATCATGAGCAAAAGAGGAGAGATCACAACCAAAGAAATACAATTATAAGAATATATTATGAGCAATTATACACCAGCAAATTAGATAAGTAAGGAATGGATGCATTCCTAGAGATGTATAAACTATCAAAACTGAACCTGGAGGAAATAGAAAACCTGAACAGAACCATAACCAGTAAGGAAATTGAAGCAGTATTCAAAAATCTCCCCAAAACAAGAGCCCAGGGCCAGATGGCTTCCCTGAGGAATTCTACCAAACATTTAAAGAAGAATACCTATTCTCCTAAAAGTGTTCCAAAAAACAGAAATGGAAGGAAAACTTCCAAACTATTTTATGAGGCCTATTTTATGAGGACCTTGATCCCAAAGCTAGAGAAAGACCCCATCAAAAACGAGATTTACAGACCAATATCCCTGATGAACCTGGATGCAAAAATTCTCACCAGAATACTATCCAATAGGATCCAACAGTACATTAAAAGGGCTATTCACCATGACCAAGTAGAATTTATTAGGGTAGCAATGTTGGTTCAACACCCACAAATCACTCAATGTGGTGCAATACATGAATAAAAGAAATAACAAGAACCATATGACACTCTCAATAGATGCTGAAAAAGCATTTGACAAAGTACAGCTTCCTTGCTTGATTAAAACTCTTCACAGTGTAGGGATAGAGGGCACATACCTCAATATCATCAAAGCCATCTATGAAAAACCCACAGCAAAATCGTTCTCAGTGGGGAGAGAGCTTTTCCCGCAAGGTCAAGAACACAGCAGGGCTGTCCACTATCACTGCTGCTATTCAACATAGTACTAGAAGTCCTGGCCTCAGCAATCAAAAAAAGGCAACAAAAAGAAATAAAAGGCATCCGAATCAGCAAAGAAGTCAAACTGTCACTCTTTGCAGATGATATGATACTTTATGTGGAAAGCCCAAAGGACTCCAATCCAAAACTGCTAGAACTCATACAGGAATTCAGCAAAGTGTCAAGATATAAAATCAATACACAGAAATCAGTTGCATTTCTATACACCAACACAAGACAGAGGAAAGAGAAATTAAGGAGTCAATCCCATTTAAAATTGTACCCAAAACATAAGAAACCTAGGAATAAATCTAACCAAAGAGGCAAAAGGATCTATACTCAGAAAACTGTAGAGTACTCATGAAAGATATTGAGGAAGACAAAGAAATGGAAAAATTTTCCATGCTCATGGATTGGAAGAACAAATATTGTAAAATGTCTATGCTATCTAGAGCAATCTACACATTTAATGCAATCCCTATCAAAATACCATCAACTTTTTTCAAAGAAATGAAACAAATAATCCTAAAATTTTTATGGAACAAGAAAGACCGTGAATAGCCAGAGGAATGTGGAAAAAGAAAACCAAAGTTGGTAGTATTACAATTCCAGACTTCAAGCTCTATTACAAAGCTGTGATCATCAAGACAGTATGGTACTGGCACCAAAAAAAAAAAAAAAAAAAAAAAAAAAGATACATAGACCAATGGAACAGAATAGAAAGTCCAGAAAGGAACCCTCAACTCTATGGTCAACTAATCTTTGACAAAGCAGGAAAGAATGTCCAATGGAAAAAGGACAGTCTCTTTAGCAAATGACAGTGGGAAAATTGGACAGCCACATGCAGAAGAATGAAACTGGACAATTTCCTTACACTTCACACAAAAATAGACTCAAAATAGTTGAAAGACCTAAGTGTGAGACAGGAATCCATCAAAATCCTTGAAGAGAACACAGGCAGCAACCCCTTCGACTTCAGCTGCAGCAACTTCTTCCTAGAAACATTGCCAAAGGCAAAGGAAGCAAGGGCAAAAATAAACTCTTGGGACTTCAATGTAAAATGCTTTTGCATAGCAAAGGAAACAGTCAACAATATCCAAAAGCAACTGACAGAATAGAAGAAGATATTTCCAAATGACATATCAGATAAAGGGCTAGTATCTAAAATCTATAAAGAACTTACCAAACTCAACACGCAAAGAACAAATAATCCAATCAAGAAATGGGAAGAAGACATGAACAGATATTTCTGCAAAGACATCCAAATGGCCAACAGACACATGAAAAAGTGCTCAGCATCACTCAGCATCAGGAAAACACAAATCAAAACTGCAGTGAGATACCACCTTACACCAGTCAGAATGGCTATAATTAACAAGTCAGGAAATGACAGGTGTTGGCAAGAATGCAGAGAAAGTGGAACCCTCCTGCACTGTTGGTGGGAATGCAAGCTGGTGCAGCCACTCTGGAAAACAGTATGGAGGTTCCTCAAAAAGTTGAAAATAGAACTGCCCTATGACCCAGCAATTGCACTACAGGTACAAACTTAGTGGTCCGAAGGGCCACATGCACCCCAATGTTTATAGCAGTAATATCCACAATAACCAAACTATGGAAAGAGCCTACGTGTCCATCAACAGATGAATGGATAAAGAAGATGTAGTATATATACACAATGGAATATTATGCAGCCATAAAAAATGAAGTCTTTCCCATTTGCAACGACGTGGATGGAACTAGAGCTATTATGCTAAGTGAAATAAGTCAATCAGAGAAAGACAATTATCATATGATCTCTCTGATATGAGGAATTTGCAAAACAAGACAGAGGATCATAGGGGAAGAGAGGGAAAGATGAAACAAGATGAAACTAGAGAGGGAGACAACCCATAAGAGACTGTTAATCTCAGGAAACAAACTGAGGGTCCCTGGAGGGAAGGTGGTGGGAGGGATGGGGTGATTGGATAATGGACATTGGGGCCAGTAAGTGCTATGGTAAGTGCTGTGAATTGTGTAACAATGATGAATCACAGACTCGTACTCCTGAAACAAGTAATACATTATATGTTAATAAAAAAGAAAAAAAAAAGAAGTGGAACTTATAGATAAATTAGAAACAAGTGACAAGAGGCACTACAAATAAAAATCTATAAGGTATAGCCAAAGTCATACTAAAGAAAAATATAACTCTAAAACACTTGTTAGGAAAGAAGATATTATAAGAAATAAATGAACTAATCTTCCCACTAAGAAGCTAAGAAAAGAACATCAAAGCAATCTTCCAATGTAAGTACATAATAAATATAAAATTAAAAACTTTTATAAGTAGAAACTTTTAAGTAGAACCAAGAAATTGAAAAATAAAACCCATATGAATACTTTGGGGGCGCCTGGGTGGCTCAGTGGGTTAAACCTCTGCCTTCGGCTCAGGTCATGATCTCAGGGTCCTGGGATCAAGCCCCACATCGGGCTCTCTGTTCAGCAAGGAGCCTGCTTCCCCCTCTCTCTCTGCCTGCCTCTCTGCCTACTTGTGATCTCTCTTTGTGTCAAATAAATAAATAAAATATTTTTTAAAAAATAGTTTATTTCCTTTTTTTCTTCTGGAGGAGGGAGAAAACAAATAAAACAGACAAAGTATAACAAGTTTAATCTAGGAAAAAATCACAGAAGATACTAATAAATAACCTTAGGAATGGTAAAGGTACTGTACCTGCAAACACTGTAGGCTTTTTAAAAGTTGAAGTAAGTATCATATACAACTTTGTAATAATATATTTGAAAGAGAAAAAAACACATCATTTTCTAGGAATCAAATGCCCAGGATCAGCAGAAAAAGTAGGAAATTTAAAGAGACCAATAAACACAGAGGAAATTGGAAAGGTGAGCTAATATCTACATTAAAATGTTCCCAAGTCCAGGGGAGTCTGCTTTTCTCCCTCTCCCTCTGCCCCCTCTCTCCCCACCTGCCACTTGCACACATGTGCATGGTTTCTCTCTAATAAATAAAATCTTTTAAAAAAATAAAAAGCATAGGTTTGTATGTGATGAAAATAACAAAAATAATAAATATTGTAGACATTTGGAAAATACAAAAAAGCATCAAAGAAAATAATGGTCAGTCATGACCTACCATCTAAAATTAAATTTTTGTATACTTTTATTTTTTTAATGACTATGTATGATAGGCGTCTTAAAAAAGTGTGATTGTATGTGATGTGAAGTTTTCTATCTCGCTTTTGCCATTTCACATACCTTCTAGAACACTTAACCTTCTCGAGCCTGATTTCAGTTTTCTGACCTGAAAAAATCCCTCTCTGTCTTCCCAAGCTCTTTTTCAGAAGTCACCACTGTGCCAGTTTGGTATCTATTCTTCAGATAGTCTGTTTATACAGCTGTGAAAAAATAAATACCTTTGACTACCTCTATTCCCCCTTTAAAACAATAAATGGATTTCTGTTGTATGTATTTCTTACTTTTGTACAATGTATCCACTCACTTAATTATTTTCTTGGTGCTTTCACTGTGCAGACACTGAGAACCACATACACCTTCCTACAGCCCCAAGGAACCCCTCATTTTGAAATACAGGTACAGAGAGTTCCATACATAATTTATTTAACAGTTCAACTACACTTTCAGGTTGGTTCTAGTATTTTTGCTTTCACCAGCAATGTTTCTCCCATTTGTCCAACTGTCTGCTCACAGCCCAGATGATAAGGAAAGTGGCAATTAATTCAGCAGATGGGTTAACTACCTTCCTATCAGCACCACCTGTCTTCTGGACACACCATTTAAAAACTACTAATTGCTACTGCTTCTAAATGGGGTTTGGCACTGTTATCACTTTTAAAATTCAAGTACTTTCATGTTAGCAATGAAGATTTTAATGGATTGGGTGGAATGGGGACTTGATTCACAAGCTCCTGGGACCCATCTCTGGTCCTTTCTCTTACCACTGGCCGACTGTTGTCCCCGCCCCATCTCTTCCAGTCTTTAGTGTGGGAGCTGACATACTGATTCCACTTGCAACTTCAAAAGGCATTTTTTAAATGAATTATATGGGTAGGCCATATTATTTCTAATTAAGTCCATTTTTAATACCTTGCAATGTCTTCAGTAATAACTTGCAGTTACTGAGAAGTGCAGAAGAAACTGGACAAAATAAATAACTGTGCTCCGTGTCACCTCTTCGACAAGTTCATCCCTCCTCCTGGCCCTCTCTAACCCTTGTTTCCATGCACTCTCACTGGATAGATGGTCAGGTTGGGGACTCGTGGGAGTCCCCTTCTGACCTGCCCTAGCTACCGCTCCAGCCTCAGGTAGCAGACCCCCAGGGTCCCCTGCCATGGAGGGGAGGGGGCTTGAAATTGCAGGTCCTGGAAGGAGCCAGGAGCATCCTGGAGTTCTCTCTTTCCCTCACTCGCTATAACTCTTCCTCCTGTCCCGGGCTAATTCCTCTTAAGAATATTCAAATTCATGAAGCGCCTGGGTGGCTCAGTCAGTTGAGTCTCTGACTCTTGATTTCAGTTCAGGTCATGATCTGGGGTCGCATGCTCAGCAGACAGTCCGCCGGAGATTCTCTCCCTCTCCCCTCCCCCTGCTCTCTGTCTCTTTCAAATAATAAATAAATAAATCTTTAAAAATATATTCAAATTCACGACTGCACTGAAGCAACGCAGGTGGTTTCTAGCAGGGAGCACAGCTCAGTCCACTTGAAACAAACACAGAGGTGTCCTATCTCGGGGGGTGTCAGGTTCTAAAGTCAGTTCATAATGGGGCAAAGCCCTCCATTTAGCTAAGACACTGAACACTAAGTAAATACTTGTCCTATGGGGCGCCTGGGTGGCTCAGTGGGTTAAAGCCTCTGCCTTCAGCTCAAGGTCATGATCTCAGGGTCCTGGGATCAAGCCCCACATCAGGCTCTCTGCTCAGCAGGGAGTTTGTTTCCCCCTCTCCCTCTGCCTGTCTCTCTGCCTACTTTTGATCTCTCTCTCTCTCTCTCTGTCAAATAAATAAATAAAATCTTTAAAAAAAAAAAACTTGTCCTAAATACTACGTAGTAGGTCAAACAAAATTATACCCCTGTGGAGAATTATATGACCATGAGGAGGCTTGTTAGTCACACCATGCTCTTTCTTTGACATTGCTAAGTGAGGTCATGATTTTTTTTTTTTTTGCTTTATCCCTAGAGTTTGGGTAATTATTCCTATATTTCTCAGTGTCTTAGTCGCCTCCTATGTAAAATGAGAGTAATAATACTTCCTATCCCGTAGGTTGTTTTGAAGACAGAATGAAGGTGGGTAAAGTTTCAATGAATTCACCAACTAAGAATCCTGTTTTGAAAAATGAATTTATTTATTTATTTACTTACTTACTTATAGAGCAAGAGAGCATGAGCGGGGAGAGGGGTAGAGAGAGAGGGAAAATAAGACTCCCCACTGAGCAAGGAGCCTGATACAGGGCTCCATCTCAGGACTCCAAGATCATGACCTGAGCCAAAGTAGACAATCGACTGAGCCACCCAGGTGTCCTGTAAGAATACTTTTTAAATTAGTTGTTACCATATTACCCAGTAGAAGATGGATGTTGCACATGGTTTCTGTCCAACAGAGTCACCCCAAAAGTTATTTTAGTGACTATAAGATGTTGAATGTTTTTGTGTCTAATTTTGTATTTGTATCCGTGGTCATTATTAACAATAACAGCCGTTTTATTAATTAGAAGTGGTGACGACAATCACCTTTAATGTATGAGACCACTCCTCTGATGTAGAAGAGCAAGAGGCAGTGGCGTGGTGCTCAGCAAGGGGGAGCTGCAGGGCAGATGCTCAGCTAAAGGGTGATGGGGAAGCCACGAGGAGCTGTCTTGTGGGGAAGGTCACCTTGTCCTGCCACAGTGTGTGTCAGACTCTAACATTTGGTTGGCCAACTCTCCTCCACTTAGAGCCCACCTCAATCACAAAATTGGCAGAGAAAACTCTGATCTGGTGGTTACAAATGTGAAACCTTCCAAGTCCAGAAAACAAATTCCAATGGGTTCCTTCTGGAACAGGATCCCTGTGGACATCATTCCTTGAATTTCTTTGCCCACATTTGGTGACTATACAGCAGATCATGCAGCACAATCTACTCCAATACAAGAAGTAACCTCTTCTCCAGAACCTTCGCCTCTTCTCCATGGGCACTTGAACACTGAGTCCAGCCCTCAGGCCCTCTAGGCATTGTTTTACTAATTAATCTCTTGGCTCAACAATCCTAGAATTTTTAACACTAGTGCCAGCCACACCTGATGTTGTTTTATGTTCCTCCAAGAGAAGAGTTTCCTCCAATTTCATAGAGATATAATTGAAATACATGAAAGTGCATGTATTTAAAGTGTACTATTTGTTCAGTTTGACATATGCTTACATCATCACAACCAGGATGGCAAACATTTCCATCAGCACCAATAATATGCTTTAGATGAGCTTGCATATCTGCAATGTATATATATATATATATGTATATATATACATATATATATATATATATACATATATATATATATATACATATATATATCTGCATATCTGCAATGTATATATATATATATATGTATATATATACATATATATATATATACATATATATATATATACATATATATATATATATATACACAATTGCAAATAAATGGGATCAGACAGCATGTACCTGATTTGTCTTGATTCTTTCATTTAGCATGATGATTTTGAGATTTACCATGTTGTTGTATATATGCACACTATGTTCCTTTTTGTTGCCAAATAATATTCCACAGTATGGATACACCAAAGTTTTTATATATTCACATCTGATGGACATTTGTGTTGTTTCCAGGGTTTGTTTTGCCTTTTATTTTTGATATTACAAATAAAGACTTATTATCAAATGTGTAAGTCTTTGTGTAGGAATATGTTTTCATTTTTCTTGGTAAGTACATAGTTGTAGAATGGCTAGTTTGTATGGCAAGTGTATGTTTAAGGTTCTAAGAAAATGTCATGCTGTTTTCCAAAGCAGTTATATCATTTCACATCCCTACCAGCTGTGTGTAAGAGTTCCAGTTACTCCATGTCCTTGTCAAGATTTGCTATGGTCAGTCTCTTTAATTTTAGCCATTTTGATAAGTATATAGTATTTTGATTTTTATTTTCCTAATAATGATGTTGAACATCTTTTCATGGCTCATTGGCCATTCACATATCTTTTTTGTGAAGGGTCTGTTTGAATCTTTTGCACGTTTTCTTATTGTTTTGTCTTCTTATTATTGAGTTAAAGAGTTCCTTGTATGTTTGGATGCAAGTTCTTTGTCCCATATATGTGCTATACATATTTTTTCGCAGTCTGTGGCTTGCATTTTGGTTTTCTTACAGGTGAATTTCAAAGAAAAAAAGGTTTTATTTTTATTTTATTTATTTTTTAAAGATTGTATTTATTTATTTGACAGAAAGAAAGAGATCACAAGTAGGCAGAGAGGCAGGCAGATTGAGAGGAGGAAGCAGGCTCCCCGCTCAGCAGAGAACCCGATACAGGGCTCGATCCCAGGACCCTGAGATCATGACCTGAGCTGAAAGCAGAGGCTTTAACCCACTGAGCCACCCAGGCACCCCAGGTTTTATTTTTATGAAGTCTATTTGTCATTTTTTCTTTTATAGTTTTTTCATGTTTTAAGAAATCTCTCTTTTTTAAAAAATATTTTATTTATTTATTTATTTGAGAGAGAGGGAGAGTGTGAGCAAGAGGAGAGGCAGAGAGAGAGGGAGAACCAGACTCTCTGCTGAGAAGGGAGCTGGTTGCAGAGGTCAATCCTAGGACCCTGGGATCATGACCTGAGTTGAAGGCAGACACTTAACCACCTGAATCACCCGGGCATTCCAAGAAGTCTTTACCAACTCCAACATTTCAAAAATTTTTCTCTTACTGTTTTTTTCTTGAAGTTTATAGTTTTCAGTTTTGTGTTAGGTGTTTGATCCATTTTGAGTTAAATTTTGTACATTTGTATGTTCATTTTATGTATGTTCATTTCCCCCCACATGTTTATCCAGTACACCCAGCACCATTTAAAGAAAAGACAAAATAAGTTTTGAGATGTAACCACTTTCCTGGTTACTTTTGTTTGGAGGTATTCCATTTGGTCATGTGTCTCAGGAGACATAATGCATGGGGCTGGACATTATATCCTTGGAAAGGTTTGATTCGGATGCAGTGAACTGTAGAAGTGGGCTGTCACCTCCTTTGATTTTAGATGGCATACTTCTCCTAATGCAGCTTTTTATCAGATTACCTGTTTTTGTTGTGATTGTTGTTCTTTGGCCACCATATAGCATGACTGACCCATACTGAGTTTGGACACAACTAGAAACCCTATATTTTGCTTATGTGCTCTAGATCTTTCATCAAATCACCTCAATCCCAGCTGAATTTTGTAATTCAAGTCCATGGCTTTATGTTTTTAAGCATTAAATTTTATCTGGCTTTCTTTGGCCCATGCTTTCAATCTATTGATCCTAATTTTGTTGAGCAGCATTTTGGTGTCATGCACAATTTCCATGCCCAGGCCTCCGTCACCCATGGCATGCCAGTCTCCTGCAGCAGGCACATGGATTCCACAACATTCCAAAGAGTTACTCATTCAGTCTTTACCTTTGAGGGGCTTAGGGTGCCAAGATGAACAAATACAGGTCCTCAGCTTGGGAGCTCTCTGTCTGAAGAGGGAGGCAGGAATGAAGCCAGCCATTGCAGTAGACTGTGGTCCATGGCAATAGAAGAAAGTGATCTAGGGACATGGAAGAGAAACAGCTAGTTGGTATGGAATAGGGAGAGGTCACAGAGGACTGTCAAGTATTTCCAGCTGTGTTAATTCCCTCCCTTATGGTAGCACTCACTTTGGAGAACCTCGCTCCCCGTCCCTATCCAAGCCATGGAGTATGGACTGGTCTCACTCTCAGTTCCAGGGAACATTACCCAACCAGCAAATTCCAAACCCCAGGCTGCCGACCTCAGCATTAGAGCAGATGAAGTGGAAGGCAGGGAGAAGCCAGAAGATTTCTTACTGATGCATAATTGTATGTACTCTTTTCCCATCTGTTCCCCCTTTTCCTTCTCCTCATTTAAGTCAGCTTGGCATGCGTGGCTTCCGGGCAGGCACGTGGCAAGTCAGAAAATAGGCCTACTCTGAAAATCCTGCTGGTGTTAGCTTTACACTTAGAAGTGAATTCCTGAGAATAATCACAGTCAAAGGAACATAAAAGGAGACGGATTCTCCCCAGACTGAAAATAGATTGCTCCAGACTGGGCAGAAGAGAAGGAAGACTGAGGCTGTGGTCCCAGCAGTGGATGGGGCACAGTCCTCTTTCCTGGCAGTCCCACTGTGGAGGTGGCAAGACTCCAGAGAGAGATACATTCAAGACAGGCTCCTGGCACAGGTGTCACCAAGAGCTGCTTGGCCTGGAGCAGTCAGAATGACAACTGTGGGCCTGATAAATAACGACCAAGAGCTTTCCCTACCCCAGTGCCTTGGTGCTGTGCAAGACCCAGGATCATGGGACCGCCTGGAGGGTGAGGTTTCCCAGAAAGGACGCATGTTGTTTTTTCTGCTGCCCAGCAGAAGAAGGGGACTTTTAGTGAGACATTAAGTAGAGTCATGGAATATAAAGCAAGTTCTAATTCTTGGATTCTTTAGCTCATGAGATGAAATTTACACTCAGCACATACCAAAGGAGATTAAACTCCTCTCTTCCTGCCCCGGCTCCACACCACCTCCTTCCCTTGCAGGGTGAATAGTCATACCCACAGTGCTCCATCTGGTTCGCACTTGCTTACCCACGCACACCCTCAGACTCCCCCTGTGCTCTACAGCCCTCTGCTCAGGAAAGCAGCATCCGGCCAAGCCCAGTGCCATGGTGGAGAGAGGTTAGTCCTGCCCTCCCCGGACACCACTGGACGCTTGCTAAAAGATGGCCTTGGAACAGAGGACCCGCATAATGTTCTAGGACCATTTTTCTGAGTACCAGGTGGCAAAAAATAGTTACTTATGTGACTTTAATAAAGATTAAAGGGTTTATGCAACCGATGCACATCAGAGAATACTTGAAGGACAGGTGAGTCCAGATTAAAGCAGCGTCGGGGTTTCTATAGGATAGGAGAAAGCTGAATATGTGGACGTACAGTTGGGGTGTCAGCGACAGTTTTCAACTTCAATGGAAATTTACAATTTGGAGGTTGTTTGCATTTTTGTGCCCCTTGCCCAGGGCCATCAGTGCAATCCTAACACCGTTAGAATAGTATATTCCAAGAAGAATTTCTGCAAGCCTTGTTGCTTATGGTCTAGTCAAAGTTTGCAAGGTACAAGGTCTTTTACACAAGAAAGGAGACAATGAGGACATTAGGGGCCCCCTATCGTGCAGGTTTTCTTTCATGTACTCAAGAATCACAGATTGCATTGTGTACGAGGGCCTGTTAAGCAAGAATGCTGTGGAAAGTGGCAGGTGACTCATACCCGCAGAGTTCTCCTACCCCCTATTCTTGAAGGCCATCCCTGCAGAACCTCCCCACAGGCTCTAACTTCTTATTCTGATCAGGAAATGTCCCTGTCCCTCTGCTCAGACATAGGGACATTCTTTGTGGCCATCTTTAATGGAACCAGTAGACAAGGCTCATCCCTGTCCAGGGACAGGTATAAAGATCCCAGGGCTTTACAGCCCTGCCTCGTCCAGCCTTACCCTGCGAGCCTCCCTTTACCTTCCCAGCCTCCCTTCCTAACAATGTTTAGCCGTGGCTTAGCCTGCCCCATCCCTTTGGGTGACTTTACAGCCTCTCTGTTACCCAAGCCGGCTTCTCATTTCTCCAATGTGCTCCTCAAAGCTGGCACCCTGGGCCATTCACTAAAGCTAGTTGATGGTTCTCTCTGCTGCTTCCATCCCTCATCTCCCCTTTTCTACAGCCCTTCCCCTGACTCCTCTCTTCCTCTGCATTTTCCATCAAGGGTGTGGTGGTGCCACATGGAAAGTCCCAGCTGCCCTCTGGTGGATGTCTGTGTTAGCCTGGTCCTTGTTCTTAGGGATGTCAGAAAGGTCACTGTGCAGATGCACCTGTAGGAAGCCCAGGCACAGAATTTGGAAATGCTCCCTCCCCCTCAGGCCATGGAGGCCTCCTATCTGCTGGAAGAGGAGACACCACCTTCTTTTCCAAACAGATCTGACAACACTGTCCCAGTCTCCACTTTAATTTGAGTAGCATGTCTTCTGGGAGTAGAGGACAACTTTTGGATTCCCTCAAGGTCAAACAGTCTGTTAACCTTGGCTGTTTGTGGATAAAGAAACTAAACCCCAACCTTCCCAGATGAGGGGCATAGAGGTAGTGATGACAGTGACATTCCCCTGCTGCCTTGTCCCTTTCCTTCCTGGACAGAGGTGTCAGCAGAGTCTCAATAGCACATAAGGCAAATTTTTAAAAGGCACCCTTGCTGGGCAGGCATATTGCTAAAAGCACCCCCTTTAAACAGCTGAATTACAAAAAGGAGCCCCTCTGATGACAGACTTGGAGCACAGGGAGCACAGGCAGGATTTCTGTCCATTCACCCTTCTGAGGCCCCTTTTTACCCAGGACAATCTGCAGAATCCTACTGGCAATCGTGGTGGGAGACAATGGCTGATGTTCAGTATGGCCTTCTTTCTATGCTCCAGAAGTCCACCATTCACCCAATCATGGCAAAGTTCTGACTGTACATCAACTCTGGTTGATACAAATAATAGCCAGGCCATAGAGAGCATGGTATTGATAATTTACTTAACATCTCATCAGGGTGAGGTCCACATTGATCAACTCAGTTTGTTCTAGGCTGCTCAGGACCCCTAACTCACCAGCAGGTTAAAGATGCCCTACATTTCCTTACCACCCTCCACCCTTTATCTTGATGTCTGTCTTTCAGTGCCTTAACAAACTGCTTCTTCTGCCTCTTCTGCCCTTACCCAGCCCTGGGGGCCTCGGGAAGAGAGATATTGGGAGTATCAGGCTCTGGTCCCTGGTCTCATTTCTCCCTCCTGCCGTGAGCCCCTCCATTGGGGTCCATTCAAAGAAATTTCCTTCCTTGGGGTTCTCAAAAACCCTATCACTGTATTTTCCTTTATTCAAGTTTTTGTAAGGCTATGATTTCTTGGGGTTTCTAGTCTGGTCCATTTTTTTTTTTTAAATCTGGGTCTGAGGGACAGATAATAATGTTAACATTAATAATGACAATAATAGCTACCAACTATTGAATGATTACTTGGTACCAGGTATTGTGTTTGGTGCTTTTCATTCTCTTACTTAATCTTCCTGAGAATACCCTGAAGTAGGTACTCTCTTTAGCCTATTTTATGGGAGAAGGGATTAGGTAGACCTTGCTGCTCCAGGGCTGGAGCTGTGTCTGTCTGACTCCAAAGTCTGGACTCTCCCATAATTGCCTGTCTTCGTTCTTCAGGGAACCCGGGAACATGGCATCATCTGAATCCAGCCAGGACTTGTGCCCAACACTGAAGACATTTCTACTCCTGGAAATATCTCTTTAGGGAAACTCAAGAGTTCAAACAAAGAACCCATTTGTTCTCATCACCTGCTTACGTGTTAGATTGTTGTTGTTAAATTTTGCTTCTCCCACCTGGAGTGCCATCTCTGCGAGGGCATAAGCTTGGTTTTGTTCCCTGCTGTGTCTCTGAGTGAAGTGAGGCCATCAGAGAATTCAAGGAAGGAGGGAACATAATCCGACACGCTTTTCAGAGGATCTTTCTGGTGGCAAAGGTACAGGCAGGGAGTGCTTGTAGGAGGATGTCCCTCAAATCCAGGCAAGACGACGTAGTAGGCTTAGATCTGCGTAGGTTCCACGAGGGTGATGACAGGGTCAGATTGGCTCATGTAGTGAGAGGATTTCAGTATTTATGGACTGACTCAAAGTGTGGTGTGAGGAAGAAAGAAGTCAAGGGGCCTCTAAGGATTTTAAGCCGAGCAGATGGAAGGTTGAAGCAGCCATTTCTTATAATGAGGTGGTGTGACGGGTTTGGGTGGAGGTGCCCTTCAAATATCAACAGGTGGACTGACACTGGCCTGGAAGCTGGAGGCGAGGGTCTGGGCCTCAGAGAAGGGCTTGGGAGGAGATAGAGGTACTGATAGAGGGACCAGAGGATGGATGGGGTCTGAAGCCCTGACAGAACCCAGTAGCATTGCCAAGGCAGAAAGGGTGGGTGGCGAAGCGGCCTAGGGCTGAGTCTGCGAAAAACCAAGGCCAAATTCCACTGGCCACAAAGCACAGCCTGAGCATCTGAAAGGGCAAAACGGTAGAGGGCAACACTGAGTTTACAATACTCAAAGTCACAATTTCATTATTACTGTCCTCTCTGCCGTCTCTCATTTGAGTGTTCCTTATTGTTTCTCATCCAAGACGAAAGCCACAATGCTTCCCATGACTCAGTCTCAGTCATTCTCCTCAATAGCCATGAGTCACTAGGTTCAGCGAGGTTAAAAAAAAAAAACCACAAAAACAAAAGACAAAACCCCCAAACGCCAAAACTACGACACTTAGGTATTATTGCGAGTTCCTTAGTGAGATGTCCAGGGGACTTTTGGCCCTATGGGCCTGGAGATCTGCAAACTTGTCCAGGCTAAGGACAATGATCCATTATAGAAATGAGGGCATGAGAGGCGCCTGGGTGGCCCAGTGGGTTAAAGCCTCTGCCTTCACCTCAAGTCATGATCTCAGGGTCCTGGGATCGAGCCCCGCATCGGGCTCTCTACTTAGTGGGGAGCCTGCTTCCCTCTCTCTCTCTCTCTCTACCTGCCTCTCTGCCTACTTGCG
>CM053603.1:57623713-57648229 GCA_028646535.1 Procyon lotor
CCCCGCCTGTCTCTGCCTACTTGTGATCTCTCTGTGTCAAATAAATAAATAAAATCTTTAAAAAAAATAAAATAAAAAGCAACACATTAATTCGTTCTTACTATAAAACATTAAACACAGGCAGCCACAATTACATAGCACAAAATGCAGAAGTCCCCAACCACTCCATCTGTCCCTCCCAACCCCTTTCCAGAGGTCATCACAGGGGACAGCTGACAACCGTCTGTACGGTTCAGGGCTCACTTCTCTCCTCTTGGAGATTTTCCATGGCGGGGCTTAGGGCTCAACTTTACTCTTTTCAGTGGTTGGTGAACACCAGATGTGTAATCAGCCCTTTATAGACCATTGGGGTTGCAGGGAATTTGTGACTAATAGAGTTAAAAGGCAGGTGTCTGTGAATGGACTCACTCCTTACCACTCCCCCCCTGCTCCCCTTCCTCCTTTATACAAATTAGAGAGGTTTTAAGTCTATTCCCAGAATTTATTCTCACTCTTTTGCATTCTAACTTTCTCTTCATTCTCGAATATATATGTACATTCAGTTCTGAAATATTTAAACTGTATGAAAAAAAATAGAACGCCGTAACAAACATCCAGGTACACACTTGCTAATAACCGGCCATGTTTTTTTCATATTCTTAAAAACAGAAAGGAGAAAGAAAAAGTAAGTTAGAGGCAAAGCCAAATCTTCCCCCTGAATCCTTTTCTTCCCTGCCTGCCAGGTGTGAGTCCCCACCAGCCTAACCCCGGCTTATCTCTACGTGTTTGTTTGCACTCTTTGCCATTGTTGGAGGGGAAAATAGTATCAAGATATCTCCCCCTGCAGGGGGCGTGTCACCCATCCGATGGCAGCAGTAGCCGGCGGAGACCAGCTGGCTCCCCCATGCCCGCCCCCTCACCCCCCACACACAGTTCCAGAGCACCTGTCACTGTGAACAACGTAGGGTTAGTTACCTGGGTCTTCAGTAAGTGAAGTCACACTCTATTTCCTTTTTTTTTTGCAACTTGTCCTTTCACTCACCTTTACGCTTTGAGATTGATTCCTGTAAACGCTGATAAGTCTAGCTCCTTCACGGTAACACCATGCTTTCTCCAGGGAGAGGGAAGGGACAGAGTTCCATCCAGAGCCCCTAGGCTCATGAAGACCCAGCCTGTCCCAGCAGGGCAGTAGCCAGGCCTAGAACCTCACAGAGCTGTAGGAGATGTTTCCATGCGAACTGGGGCAAAATAGCTGGTAATTCCAAGTGCTTTACTTCCTTGCAGAATTTGTTTCAGGTTTCATAAAGTGTGAGTATGCTTATGTTATATCTGCCCGGGGGGGGAAACAAACACAATTGAAAACCGCTGCATGGGGAGGCTTCCGTTGCTTCGTACATGGATGGAAAGGTCCTGTGCTAGGTATGGGCAGTGCTAAGGGGAGAAGCGCAGTGACCTGGTTAGAGATGAGAGGGTGAGGATGGAGAAGGGACGTCCTTGTGAGTTCTCCTGGTGCCAACTCCACAGCCCAAATAAGCTGAGTGTCCAAAGGGCAGACCTGGGTGAGAATGCCTTCTGTTAATGAGTGACGAGGGTCTGGGTGTTGAAAGAGAATGGGCTTGGAAATGTAGGCTTGGAGTCTGATATCTCCTCTGAGTAGGGTATTGGGGTATGAGAAACCCAGGCAGAACTGGGGTGCAGGGGCCATCTGGACTTAGGACCTCCGCCAAAGATGTTAAAGCATCTTTTCCTCCCTGCCCCTTGTCCTGCTGTCAAACCATTGCCTAGGGAAAAGCCCAGGGCAGTCATTTATGCTCCTGGGAAATAAATTGGAGTCACTTGTCATTACCAAGGGTATTTGCACGCCTCCTCCTAGCTACGGTATGAGATGTTCGGTCCCTGCTGGGTCAGGTCCAACTACGGGACCTAGGGCATAGAACGAGAAGCCAAACAGCACTATTTCTACTTCCGCGAAGGAGAATCTGTCAATATCTAAAAAAAACACAGATGCATTTATTTCCTAACCCAGGAATTCCGCTGCCAGGAATCCACTTTGAAGATGCACATCCATAAACGCAAAATGAACGTGCAAGCAGTTTGTTATCGTGACATTATTTATAATGGCAAAAAATGGGAAATCATCCAAATGCCTACCTAGAGAGGACTTGATTGAATGACCAACTTGTCATAGTTTTCAAACTCAAAAGTCCCACATCCCAGGAGCTCCCTCAGTCCCAGCAAACATTGTCTCCTGCAGTCTCTAAGCATTTGCTTGTTCTCTGGACCAATCAGATGTTTCAGACTCTGCTCAGAGTACCCCACCCCAGCCCCAACCCTGAGGAGCCATGGTTTGTTTGCATGGGAATGGTGTTTGGAACTGAAAATCTAGGTGCTTGGGGTGCTCCCTGCTTACTGAGGGGCTACTGTTTCTAGGTCCTTTCAATGCAGAGAACGATCATATATAAGTAGATATATTTTATATTTTATGTATTATGTATAAGAGAGGTCTATATTTTTATTTATTCTATTTAAAGATAGACATAGTTTATATATAACTGAGACAGTTCTTAGGACACAGGTCTTTTGGTTTTAAAACTGAGACAAGTCACTTTGTCAGGTCCTTTATGGACTTTATATATATTTATGTACACATATATAAATCATAGGTTCGTATTTATTCCAGTTCAAACTTAATAAGGCCAATTTTCTATTAAATCCATTTCATTTTGTATTTGGATCTCTTTTCTCTTACCTCAAAAATATTTGGTCTCTAGTAATATTAGAATATGTTTAATTAATTGCTTTGTTCTCTAATAATACCTAATACATAAATAGTTTCCAGTATTTACTTCTTTGCTTTATTTTACTCCATACCTAAGACTGTCCCCAAATGAAAACAGCACTCTTCCTAATAAAACTATGAAATGAAGTCAAATATTTTCTTGCAGATCTTTCTGCTCTTGGAATGCATCTCAAAAAGGACATATTGCCGGAGAACCATGTCAAACATGCCTGAAAAACATTTTTCTTGGCATCGCTGTTCCTAATTTGTTATACAGTTAAGTATAGCCTGATTTGTTTTCAATTTTAAGGTTTGCTTTTTTTCTTCCCTATTTAATTTTGTGAATATGCAAAGATTTTGATGTAGTTAGGTCCAAATGACATAAAGAGCTATATTCAGAGAAGCTTCATTTCCATTCCCATCCCTCCATCACTTTCCCCACCCCACCTCCAATGGGCAATCATTTTTATTAGTTTCCAAATGATCTTTCCAGTGTTTTCTTCTTGTAAAACTAAGCGAGTAGATGTGGGCGTGTAATTGATGTACATTCCTTTTTCTCCATCTTTCTTTTGCAGAAGCCAACATCTTGAAAACCCTGTTCTGCACCTTGATTTTTTTCCCCAGTAACAATATGTCCCGCAATCACTCCATATTGGCAGGCAGAGGGCTGTTGCATTCTTTTTTACACTCACACAGCACACCATGGGTGCGTGTAGCCTAGTCCTCTGTTCTCAGTGATTACTTCCAGGGAAGGGGCCAGGACAGAGACGGAGGAAGGAGGGAAGGACAGAAGTGGGGTGAAATATTTCTATAGTTCATTCTTTTATTCTCTATTACTATTAACTGTTCGCTGTTTCATAATAAAAAATTGATGTATTTCTTTTTTTAAAATATTTTTTAAGAGAAGTTTTAGATTCACAGACAAATTGAGCGAAAGGTACAGAGAGTTCTCCTGTCTTTCTTGAAGCTCCTACACATGCACAGCATCTCCCACTATCAACATCCCACACTCTGGTTCATCAACTGATGAACCTATACTGACATGTCATTTTCACCCAAGGTCCATAGTTTAGACTGGGATTCGCTCGCGGTGCATTGCTTGATTAATTACAACCACTGAAGTGATAGGAGTCATGGCGAGGTACACACCAGGATGGGTCATGGGTCCCGTTTGAAGAGCTTCCCACTGGCCAAACTTGAGACCACTGAAGCACCAAAAAAAGAATTTATTATAAAGCTGCAATTTACTATAAAACATTGAATACACAAAGACACGTGAATCTGTTGTAATAATTTTTAAAAGGGGGAGAAAGATTCAATTGCCATTATTGGAGATAACTAATATATTAAGTCCTTATTCTGAAAACTGATAAAGGACAAAGAAGATATTTACCCTGCTTTTGTGTGTGTGTGCATAGGAACTTTAGTTCATCCTTAGTTGACAAGAGAAAGCTCTTCCTTACGGAAAAAAATGTCAGCTAATAAACAGAGAAGAGCAAAGCATCATTTTGCAACCGCCTATATAATTACTGATTCATCTTTAGCCTTTATTGGTTTATGTACTTCCTGCGAAAACAATGTCCCCTTGTGACATACAGGTAGGTAGTTATAATCACAACTCCTTCTCTGAAGGAAGTGTGACAAGCACAGGCTCCATTTCGTAGACCAGGAGACAGAGATCCTGAGATGGACTGCTGGTAAAAAGGTTAGACTCCAGATCATTGATTCCTGATGCAGCAATTCTTTCTTCTTGATGACCCTGTTTCCCTGAGCTCTGGAGGCTAGAAGTCGGAGATGAAGGCATTGGCAGGGCCATACTCCCTCTGAAACCTGTAGAGAGAATCCTTCCTTGCCTCTTGCAGCTGCTGGTGAGGGCTGGCTGTCCTCGGTGTCCTTGGCCTGTATATGCCTCCCTACATCTCCTTCCCTTATCCTATGGCCCGATCATTATTCTTGGCTGCTTCGCCCAACCCGTGCACACAGCCCCATTGTGCCAATGGGTCACCCCAGAGGTTACTTACTAATCACAAAGGGGAAACGTGCTTTTACAATGGAGAAACCTGGTCATTGCTAACCTACATAGTCAACCACTAACCTAAACAGGCATCGCTAACCTAAACGCAGCACCCCTTATGGTGCGACAACCTGACATTATGTGTCCCTAAAAAGATGCAGTATGATGGAAGCAACAGTACTCATGGATGCTACAAATATTTAAGTTGGACCCAACCAAGCATTTGGATGTAATCTGGATCTGAAAGAAATCCATGGAAGTGGAAGTCATGTGGCCCATAAAGAAGCCAGTGACATTAATCTGGAATTTGAGACATTCTACGGAACAACTGGCCTATTCTCTTAAAAAACCAAAGCCACTGGAGAAAAAGAAGAGGATTATCTGGACTAAAATAGAGTAAACAGACACAGTCAATGTAATGCATGACATTTGATTGGATTCTTGTTTTGTTTTGTTTTGTTTTGTTTAAAAAAAGATAAAAGACATTTGGGGAACAACCAGGGAAATTTAAATTTGAGTCTAAGGTTGGGCTATATATATTTATATTATGAATATAATATTGGAGATTAATGTTAATTTTCTTAAGGGTTATAAGGACATTGTGTTTAGAGAGCAAAATATCCTTATTCAGAGGAAATGCCTGCTGAAATAATAAGGACTGAAGTATCATGATGTCTGCAATTTATTTTCAACAAAAATCAAATATATACACAGAGAGATAAAGCAAATGCAATAAATATCGACAGTTTTTTCACTCTGAGTGGTGAGTAGAGGAGTGTTCATAGTACTATTTTTTCAACTTTTGTGTATCTTCGAATTTTTTTGATAATAAAAATTGGAATATGCTGTTGTAAAAATCAAGCATCAATCCCCCATCGTCAGTAGGAACTTAATTTCAGAGGTGCTGGAGAGCCCCAGAGGCAGAAGGAAAGCTTACTTCCCAGAAGAATGCCAGCCAACAGATGCAGAAGGAAGGGCAGATCATTGCTTCACCAACACTATTACAACGGTTGATTAGGGGCTTTGCTCATTGTTGCTGCTGTCCTCAGACAAACGGTCGATGGGCAACTGAACATTCATAAAGTGCCATAGAATCATCACACAGAGCATTTTAGTGGGGGACATTTCCTTCATTTCCTTCACTTGGCAGGCAACCTTAGGGATTGTTCAGGAAGGTGTAGGAAGACGGCTTTGCAGAGAGTCATGGTGACCTTGAGTGTACCCACATAGGCAAAGGCTTAAGCGGTGGCCAAATTCATCTTGGCAGAACATCCCATGATCTCAGAACACAGGATGCAAGGCTTGTAGGGAGCGGCCATGAGGCCATCTCCCACTGGCCTCTCTACCTTCCCAGGGAGGCTGTCATGCAAGTCTCTCCTCACCTTCCACGTTCTGCTGAGGATTGGGACTTCTGGTCCACCCCGGCTGCCCCTTGCCCCTGAACACAGGTGTAGTTTGTTCCCCTGCTCAGCTGCAGTCGGCACTTGGCTGGTCCGCCAACCACACGGTCACCTCCCCCTGTGGTTTCAGCGTTGTCCCTTTTGCCATGTGGACAAGGATCATGGCAAGCTTGTACCTTCGGCATCCTTCCTTTCACTGCCTGGGTGAGTCATCCTGTCTAAATCTAAATGGGCTTGTGCCTTTACTGATCCAATCAGTCAGGCCTTAGCCTTGGTTTTGACTTATCTCATATGTGAGAGCGTGGCATAAGGGTTGTTCAGACATTAAGGTCTCCCAAAGCTGTCTGAAGCATGTGATGTCACCTATGGCGTTCTCTCGCCAAAATCAACTTCGACGCGCTCCTGTCATCCCAGAGGGGACCGTGCGAGGTTAGAAGAGATTTAAGTACATGACCAGACGCGTTGTCAGAGCCTTGATTTGAAACTGGTTTGGCTATACCAGCTGTAAAGGGTTTTTTCTTTGACAATTGGAGAAATTGGGGTGTGATTTGAGTGTTAGATGAAATAAACATTTATCTAAGTATAAGAATCTAAATAAGTGGCTTGCAAAACTGTACAGTATGATCTCATTTTGACTAAAAATTGTGTATAGAAAAAGATCTCAGAGAGTGGGCGGGTCATTAGTTGCCACAATAATGCACAAAATACCCCGAACATCTCAGTGATGTGCAGTAATCAGCATTTATTCCTTATTCTTTCATTTGCAAGTCATCTGGATTTATCTGGGTTGGACTTGGTGGGATTTCCGGGCTGAGGCTGGGGCTCTGCCCTGTGTTTCTACTCCTCCTCCTTAGACCCACGCTTACCTGAGGCATGCCCTTCTCTTGGTGAAAGGCAAGAGTGTAAATTGGAAAACCCTGCCCCGTGAGCACACCTGAAGCCTTGATTGTATCATGTCTGCTCACATCCCCTTGGCCAAAGCAAGGTCTCTTCCTGATCAAGGGGCAGGGTAGGTGAGCCCACCTGCTATGAGGCCATGACAAGGTGTGGATATTTAGTACTACGACGGTGGAGTGGAGAATTGGGACCAATAATTTAATCCCCCACAAAGGATACACTCTGGACCAGAGCTACATTAATCTGTAAATGATAAACACGCAGTGTTTTAATTTTTTCATGTTTAGGTGTTGGCATTTTCCTAATTTTCCATAATAAATGTATATTATATATTGAAATAATGAAAAAGTTCACTTAAAGGTTAATAAGTACACAAACAGCTACTCCGATTCCTTATCCCCCTAATCCCCATTCCATATCAACTGGGAAGATTTCATTGTGTGTAATTAAAGGTAGCTAGTTTTTTGGAGGCTGCTCTGCTACGGGGCGGCAATTGTGGGAAGGGGAACAAGGAGCAGTAGGGGAAGGCCATTTTCCTCTCCTCAAGACACATGACAAAGGGCCCCCGTCTGTCCGAACAGGGAGGGGGGAGGGGAAGTAGAGATGCCGAGTCCCTGCTAGCCTGTCCCTGGAGGCTTGTCTCAGGACCCCAGGAAGTGCTTCTGGGTTGGGGGCTTCGGGATTGTGTCTCCCGTATGTCAACACTTCCACCTGAAACCCCCGCTGCCCCACTTTTGGAATCTAGTTCACAGGATTCCACCTTTGGAAGCTGCTACCCGTTGCCCAGGACGCAGCAGAGCAGTGAGCACTGAGTAGGCCTGGGGCCATCTTTCTTTCCGGGACACACCTCCAGAGCAGGGGGCGACAAGGGGTGGGGCGGACGCCAGGCCGAAGCTGCACTGTTGCTGCGCTGGGAACCCCCTCCTCAACATGCCTCACACTCCCGACCTTGTTCCTGCTCTTCTCCGGCCTGGGACCCCTCCCCTCCCTCTTCTCCTTCTCCTCTCCCACTCCATGCAGGAGACTCTTTGCTACCTTTCCTATCAAACTAGTCCCCTCCTTCCTCTAGACTCCGCCCCCGTCACTTGCCGTGGTCCCCAGCGGGCTTCGTTCACGCCTCTGCCCCAGCAGCCATGGCCTGACGTCTTAGAGTTGCTGGCACAAGTGTGTCTCCCCTTCGAGATTCAACCCCACCTGCCGATCTTCTCGTTCTTGGCGTCTGCGGTAGGTGGCTGATCACCGTTTGCTGAGTAAGCAAACAGTAACATGTTGTGCACGGCTCGTCATCGGACATGAAGCCTGGGGTCCCAGCGCTCAGCCCCTTCTAGCTAGCTGGTCGCTCTCAGAAGTAGTCAGTGCTTCTCCAGGCCCACGCTGGAGGCTCGGTTGCTCCAATGACCCCATAAGGTGCCCCCACATACTTACCCCCAGGGGACAGTCCTCTCCACACCCGGCCCCCTAGCAGGACCCGTAACCTTCTGATAGAAGTCAGGTATGCCAAGAGTAACCTTGTTCCCAAGGAACATGATGACAACAGATGTAAATTCCCCTATGACACAGCCTCCCCTCTTCCACGAAGGAGATGTTCAGATTCAAGCATTTGTGAAGCACCCACTGAATGCCAAGCAGATGAAACTCAATGCAGCTCTTGCCTCAAGGAAAAGCCAGTGGTGGGGCAGGGGGAGGGGAGCAGGCAGCAAGTGGACACAGACAAAGAAAACGTCAATAAAGTAGAGGTCATCAAAGGAGGGCCTCCTAGCTCATCCAAGATGGAGCAGGAGAAATGAGTCTAGATTGGGGTGCAGGAACTAGCCAGGAAAGAAGGGGCAAGGGCACTACCAAGGGGACAGCTAGAGCAGAGCCAAATGCCAAGATGCCTGGGGTTGGGGAGACATCTGAGCCATCTACCATTTGTAGTAAATAAGATTTCCAAGGGGCATTCTTTTTTCTAATTTTTAAAATTTTTATTTATTTTTTCTTCTTCCTACATTTTTTTTTATTTTCCAGGTTTTCTTATTATGTTCAGTTAGCCAACATATAGTACATCATTATTTTTTGATGTAGTGCTCAATGATTCCTTAGCATTCTTTTATGTTTTTTATTGTTATTAACATAGAATGTATTATTTGTTTCAGGGGCACAGGTCTGTCATTAGTATTCCTGATGCATAATGACCAAGGCACCACTCATCTGCATAAGGGGAAATGCCCTGACTTCCTGCAACTGTGTGGTCTGTCCAGCCCCTCTCCTGCCCGTGCACAAAGCTCAGGGTAGGGGAGCTGATGATGCTACTTTCTCTGGTTTAAAAATAAAGAAGTGTATTTATTATGAAAGTAATACATGCTTATTGTGTGACATTTTGGAAATGCAAAAACAGTATAGAGAAAAAAGTCCGGGGCATTTGGGTGGCTCAGTTGGTTAAGCGTCTGCCTTTGGCTCAGGGCATGATCCCAGGGTCCTGAGATCGAGCCCCACATCGGACTCCCCCTGCTCAGTGGGGAGCCTGCTTCTCCCTCTGCCACTCCCCCTACTGTGCTCTCCTACTCTCTTTCTGTCAAATAAATAAATAAAATCTTAAAAAAAAAAAAAGAAAGAAAGAAAAGAAAAAGAAAAAAGTCCCAGTCACCTACCGACCCCTGTGCAGGTTTAAGGGGGCTGATATTTACTAAGTTCTTGCCAAGAGCTAGGCACCCCGCATTTCACAGAGCTCGCAAGAACCCTGAGAGGAAGGTACTCGTGTTATCTACACTTAACAGATGAGGAAACTGAGGCCCAGGAATGCTGATTTGCACGGGGCCACTCATTAGCAAGTGGGGGAGCCCATCCATGTTTGAACACAGGCAGCCCGGTTCCAGGCTGAACACAGGGTTCCAGGACTGAACCACATAGGTAACCTTCAGTTATAGAGCTGCTCCAGTCCCAAAGTGTGTGCTGAGGAACCCCCCGGGCACAACAAGAAACTCACAGGGCTGCCAGCTGTTTTAAGTTTCTGACAGAAACCTAGCAACATCTGCCCCACACCGTGCAAACTACTACTGTCCAACTGCTTGGACCCAACTACTTAATAAACCAAACGGTCAGATTTTTATTCAGGGCCGGGGGCAGGCAGTGTCCAGGGGCTCCATAAAAGAATTCCTGAGGCACAATGGGGCACCTGGGTGGCTCAGTCGGTTGAGTATCTGTCTTTGGCTTAGGTCGTGATCTCAGGGTCCTTGGGATGGGCCCCTTGCTCAGTAGAGAACTTGCTTCTCCCTCTGCCTACTGCTCCCCCTGCTTGTGTGCATGTGCTTTCTCTCTGACAAATAAATAAATAAAGTCTTTAAAAAGAGAGAGAGAATTCCTGAGGGACTAACAGTTCCATGAATCAGGAAAGTCTGGGAACCCCCAGCTAATATCATTCAAGCATAAACAATTTTTCTTTTTCATCTTACACAAAGGGACTCAGGAAGTGTATCTGACTTTAGAACCTGCTTTTTTCCTTTTACCATCTTGAGAATATGTTTGCGTGTAATTAAATTATTTCTTTTTGCTTTGTTAGATACGTATTTTTTCAGATTTCTCCCTTTTTCTAACATTGTGTGAATATCTTTGTGAATAAGGATTCCACAAGGCTTGGCTGGAAGTTGTGTCTATGTGTAAGGCTTTCAATATGTGACCAAACTGCTTTCCAGAAAGGTCTTCTTTAACCGCATTTTGACCAAATCATGATTATTTTAATAAAAAACCATGAAAAAAATCATGATTGTTTCAATGTACTTTCCCAGTTGCGATTGAGTTTGGAAATTTTTTCATTTGTGTGTTGGCCACTCATGGTTTCTTTGGCGAATTGTCTATTCACGTTCTTTGCTCATTTTTCACTTGGAATGCTCATCTATTCCTTATTGATTTGCAAGAGGCTCCATCCAATTTTAATGAAAAGTTTAAATCCCCAATGCAGCTGTCAGAAATGCTGATGGCTGCAGTTCTCTGCAGATCTAATTGTTTTAATAAGTTCCACTAATGACTCAGAGGCTAATGAAGGTGTAGATCTGATTGATGGAGCTTAGAAAAGCGATGTAATTAGAAGTTTCCTCTCCCAATCAAAAGAGCCAACTATATTTACCAGTTCAACTTCCTACTTTTCTTCCTACTTTGAAAAAATACATTTAAATATATCCCACTGGTCTTGGGAGGCGGGGCGGACTCGAGAACTGTGTCTGGTGGTTATATAACCCTCCAATTAAGTTAGGGTCGTATCTCCTCTTTTAGGTTTCATATTCTGTCTTCAAAGTGCAAGCTTCAAATCTCTTCGGTTCATTTCTGCCTCAGCAGCCTCCAGAACCGGGAGCCAGGATGTCACCTAGCAACCAGGGCTCTGCTTATAGAAACAGGAGCCTCAGCCTGGCCAAGAGAGGAAAATCACCAGTTGGAATGAAAAGTTTTGACTTTGAACTAGAGACCAATCAGGGGCACAACACCTAGTGGGATGTCATGGCCAGATGTCCTGGAACCCCAAGTTCGCAGAGTTGGGGTGAGGGATGTTTCCAGGGACAACCTCTGGAGGCTCTGCTCCCCAGCCTGAGGGGTGACAAGAAGGTGAGTGTTCCCCTATTTCTTGCCCCCTGAGTTTCTGAGATAAGTAGCTTTATCTCTTGGGATCCCCTATGGTCAGTACTGGGGGCTTAGCTCTGGGAGGCCACAGGGTTCAGTTCTTCATTCAAGAACTTGGGCATGAGGGCTGCTCCCTGGGGAGTCAGTTTTCTCATCTGGTTCTGAGTAAGAACATGTAAAAACCTCTCAAGGGGCTCCCACACTGTGAGGTTAAGGGTTATATTAACACCTCTGGGGGTCTTGCATCCGTCATCCATTGTCAGAAGGAGACGTGTGGTCAGAAGTGGGGAAAAGCTGGATTCACTGAGTTTCTGAGGGAAGCAGAAACTTCTAGCCTCTGGTGTTATAATCCTACTGGCAGACTGCCCCTATTTACTAGTTATAGTATCTTGAAACAGTCCACCCCCTCACACACACACACACACACACACACACACAGATTTACACACCCATCATGGATTCCCATCCTTATTTTTCCTTCTCTTTCTCCATGTGACTTGCTCTGGCCAAGGAACTATGCCTCAGCATTGCTGGACAGGAGCAGGGACCTTAAATGTTCTTTGGTGGTTTGGTTTGCTCTTCTACTCACCATTATGAAAAGCTAAGCCCCAGGTAGCCACTGGCCCAAGGAGAATGAGGAGACAATGTATTGCACACCTGAAGTTCCCTATAGGCTGAAATAGAGCCAACCCAGCCAACCCTCAGGCCTGTGAACAAGACAAACAAAAGGTTTCTGGCTGTAAGTGCCTGAGCTTTGAGGACTATTTGTTAAGCAGCTTTACTGGAGGACACCTGACTATTACCATGTTCATGACTTCTTATCACTATTTCCTTCTAGATTTCCTGGTCCCTGGATTTTCCGAGGTCTGGTGGGTCAGCTTTTCCTTCAATTCTATGAGCTTTATTGTATCCTTCTAATAAAGTCTTCTCTTTGCTAAAGTTAGTTTAAATTGATTCGTATGGCTTGTAACTCAGAACCCTAACTGGTAGGGCTCATCTACAAACTCCTTACCAAATCTCCCACTCCTTGGTCTGAATTCAGAAGCTTTCTCATATGATCGCGGAGTCTATTTCAGTCTTCCTTTCCCTTATCCTTTTCTTTTCAGACAGCCTCTGTGGCATCCAACTGAAATAATTTGAGTGCTGGAAGATGTCTGGGGGACTTTGCATACATTTGCTTTGCCTGGAACATCCTCTTCCCATCTCCAGCTGCTGAAGTCCTGTGCTCCTTTCAAGGCTCCCCTCAAACACAATCTCCTCTATGAAGCCTTCTCTCATCACCCTAGGAGACCTTCTCCCCTTCTGCCATACAAGAAGCAATTGCCCCTGGTCCAGATGGAGTTGACCTTCAGTCCTTGACAGTGCTGCTATAGTTTACTCCCCACTAGAGGGGAACTCCCTGAGGCCATCTCTCAGGGGAAGCAGAGAGAATCCATGTTCTTTTCTTTCACACTCATTCCTGCAAGTTGCTTTCCAGTATTTCCTGACCCTTGGGGTCACAGCCTAGTGTTATCTATTTTGTTTTTGTTGTTGTTTTGTTTTTAAGATTTTATTTATTTGACAAGAGAGAGCGCACAAGCAGTGGGAGTGGCAGGCAGAGAGGAGGGAGAAGCAGGCTCCCTGCTAACCTGGGAGCCCGATATGAGGCTCAATCATGACCTGAGCCAAAAGCAGCTCCCTAACCAACTGAGCCATCCAGGTGCCCCTCTATTTTTGAACCCACAGGGCCAAGCTCAGGGCCTAAAACAAAGGTATGCTCTAAAGTACTGTTGGTTATTTGAATCCAGGCATGAACAAATGTCCATCTTTTCTAGAATTTCAGGCCAGAATAAACACATAGTAGAAATCTATTTTTGGCCAATGACATGTTTCCTTTGAGCCCAAAATGGGACATGATGATCGTCTTATTTACCTATCCAAAGATGAAGTTGGATCCAGGGTGAGCCGCAGGCCAAACTTTGTGGGAAAACATCCAAATGAAGCACCCGACACTTAAAATTCACTCGGCCTGCTGCAATTGATGGGACCATCAAAGATCCAATACATGTAACCCATACCCATGAAATGAGGTCCAGTGTGGGGAAGCAAGAAGCCAAAACTCACACAGACAGTTGAGGATTGGAAGCCAGGTCTCCGGATTGTTTGTCCTTTATTCCTTATAAGGAGTAGCAGACTCGGAAGGGTCCAAGCTGGGTTTTTCCATTTTCTGTGGGTCTTCCTACACAGCCCGTTGATGGGGAGGGCATCACCATCCCTGTACCAACCTCCACAGACACAAAGGCTGCTCTTCTGTGCCCGGGAGGATTCTTAAAATAATAATGCTGCCTGCCTCTGTGGGCTGGAACCAGCTGTCTTGGTACACTCAGTTCCCGAATTACAATTTCCTGCTCTTTTACTTGGTGTCACAGTAACTGGTCAGTCATGCCCACTTCTGTCCTTGTGGCCAAGGCTTGATTAGGCAGGAGAGAGATCTTTCCAGGATGGAAGGAACCAGGTGAGCATCACGGGATGGGGGAGGCAGAACTTTGGGAGCCAGAAAGAGCTGAGTTCAAATCCTGGCTTTGCCCCTTGCTGGCCCTGTGGTCTTCATTTTCTTATTTGTCTAGTGGGAGTAAAAATGGCACCCATCTCAGGGAGCTAAGGTGAGGTAACTATTGTGTCTGACACAATCAGGTGGTTAGCGGGTTTTATCTTACTCTGTAGGATAAGGAAGAAAGCTGTCTTAGATTGGGCTAGCCCAGAAGCAGACCCCAAGTCAAGCTTATGTGGGAGGTGACCCTAGAAAACATCGGTATGAGGGCAGGGAATGTGTCAAAAAAAGGGGTGAGAGCGATCCTGGGTACTCTAACTTGTTGGTCACCCCGTGAGCATTTGGAGTTCAGGCCCACCCAGGACCCCTGGGATACAAGGTAGAACACACTTCAGAATTGTCTCTCCTGCAGAGGGCAAGGAGGCTGGAGTATTTATTCACCCCAACTCCCATCCATCATTGAGTGCTGCCAAGGGGCAAGGCTTAGCCCCCCAGAACAGCTTGTGCCTGGTGCCCACTCAGTGGCCTCGAGTAGCCAGAGAGACCCTTCTTCAGGCAGCAATTTGCAGCTGCTGGAAACTGGACATCATGGGGTCCACGTGCAAGGGAATGGTCAAGGTGGGGCCACCACAGCATCTGCTACAAGGGCCCAAAGCTCTCCCGGAGAAGCCACGTCTGTCACATCAGGTCTGAGCTGGGGCTAGAATCAGGGTGCCAAACCTGAAGGCCAGGAGCTGGTGCAGTAGCCTTTGGCGGTGGGGAGTGAGTCGGAGATGATGTTAGGAGTCCTGGACATTTTCGATCAGCTATACTGGAAGCCAAGCCCCACATTCCTGGGTGCCGGTTACACTGTGAGGCAGGTCAGATTTCTCTCTGTTAGCATCACCTGCGGCAAGTCGGGATTGCACAGAGAGCCTTTCTCACTCATTCAAAACATAATGGTCCCTGTTTCCCACATATACTCTCTCCCACTCCCATACTAGGGCTAAAGCTAAAGCCCTGGCACCGAGTGCTGGGGAAGGTTGTGTGTGTGTGTGTGTGTGTGTGTGTGTGTGTGTGTGTGTGTGTCGGTGCATGCAAGTCCTGGAAGAACTGTGGAGGGGACGACCACTTGGCTCATCAAGTGCAGTGATTTCAACCTGGGCTGAGCTGAAGAGCACAATAAAAGGCAGGCAGTGTGGAATGGGTGGAAAACAGAATGAAGGAGCCCTGTGCATGAGAAAGGAGCTGAACTCTGTGTGAATCCTCCCAATACACAGCCTCCCTTGATGGCCAGCAGAGAGAAGTATTTAGAAATGCCTTATGCTTTGTAAGTCAGGTGTCAGAAATCCCCACTGGGTTTGGGTTTGATTGGATTATTTGAGTTGCCTGACTGCTTTTCTGATAGAATCACAAAAAGGTGCTAGGCTTTGTGATTCCAGTGTAAACGAAATGAGAAAGAAACATCAAAGTGCCTCGCCAACCTCACCAAAATATCACTCATGAAAAGAACTTTTAGCAGCCAGTTTCCATTAGAGCTTTCTTGGGAGTTCATAAATATATGTGCTGGTAACAATTATGATTATCAATGATTATTATCACTCTGGCTATTTTAGCAAGTACCATTTCTTGAGAGCCTCCTATCTGCCATTTATCGAGATTTTCATATCTTATTGCACTGAAGCCTCACAAGAATTTAGATGGGAAATAAAGGCTCCAAGAGGTTAATTGATTTGCTCAAGGTTCTGCGACAGGAAAGTGGTGGGGCTGGAATTCAGCACCAGATTTCTGTTTTCAAAGCCAGCTCTTGAAATGCTTCACGACACATACCAGGTGATATATTTGAAACTGATTTCCTTTTGGCGGTAAAATGTTATTCTTGGAAGCATTGAGATCATTTCTCGATTTCTTCATCATAATCAGAATTTGCAGACCCCCACAGGAAGAGCCACATGGGATCCGTGGTTTTGACTTAGCTTCCAAGTTTGGTGATGGCTCCATGCTAACCTTCATGGCTGCAGATTTATGGACCAGATCCAGCCTCCAGATTTGCTTAGACCACATGATGTTGTACAGTTATTCGAAGTTACACTTACAATTTGGGAGATTTTATATCAAAATTGGGATTTCCAGCTCTTTTGGAAAAATCTAAGGATCTGTAACACTGATGTATGCTCCCTCTTGAGTTCACCACAATCCCCACCTGTCCCTACTGCCTCCCTATCATTAGTGCCAAGTGATGGGGCCAGGTAGCATCACACTTTGCACTGTTTTGAATTTGTTTGTTTGTTTAAATTATACTTTTCTAATTCCTTTACCCTGCTAATTGTTTCCTCACTTTTCCTGATCTCTTTAGGTATTTGCATTTTTGACACTTGGAAATCAATTCCTCCCAATACAGTTCTTTAGAGATACAGGGAAACCATCTGGGGTTCTATCCTGTCCTCTCTTCTGTGCTCTTGTCCTGCCAAATGGCACGAAGACACCAAATCACCTTTAGACAAGCCTTTTTTTTTTAAGATATATTTAATTTTAGAGGGAGGGGAAGGGCAGAGGGAGATAGAATCTAAACAGACTCCACACTGAGCTTAGAGCCTAATGTGGGGCTTGATCTCATGACCCTGAGATCACGGTCTGAGCCAAAACCAAGAGTCAGACCCTTAACTGACTGAGCCCCCTAGGTGCACCCAAACAAGCCTTTTAAAATGGTAGATCTAACACTTGTTATGGCTCCTCCAGCCTCTGCTTCCTCATTTGGAAAATGCCTCCTGGTCACTTCATCTGGATAGTTAACCAAAAGCCAAGCCAAATGACCAGGTCACCCAAAACATTGAGACCCAGTCCACCAAATGAGCAACCTAACATCATTAGAGGAAGTATTCTATTTTCATTGATCAGTTCATCTTGGCCCCCATAACAGGAGTTTACGGAATATTGTTTACAGATCTATTGTCTCCCCCAGCTCTCTGCTGCCACAGCTGGAGACCGAGGTGCCAGGACAGAGCGGTGGAGGCAGTTGACAGGGAGAATGGGGACAGAAGAGAGGCAGGCTGGTAAGGGTGGGGAGGATAACGAGAATCCATTCACAGGACTGTGTTCTTTATTATAAAGACTCATAAATACGTAATCCTTACGAATAAGAAAAAATGAGTGTAGAATATCTGCTCATAAAAATTCTCCTCATTAAAGAATATACTACACTTCTTTCTCTCCCTCCATTTCCCTTCTCTCCACCTTGGGTTTCAGGAGCAGCAGAGGACTTGGGAGCAAGGACACCGTGAAGCTCGGTGTAAATGTTATTGTAAGCACAACACAAAAACTGGTCAATTAAAACTAAATAATGAGACAAACCAAGTAAATTTATCAAAGTTGCCGTTCAGCCAATTGGGAAATATACGCATACGTTCCTTGTAGGTACTTCGGAAGATTAAATGAGCTAATGATTCTCTTGCCCATAGCCCAGCACTCTTACAAACGGTGGCTATGATTATGCTGATCCAGATCATGCCACCTGCCAGCCTGTCACCCAGATTACCACCTGAGTCAACTTTGACCCTCGCCTCCTGCCCACTCTCAAGTCCAGTCAAAACCAAGATTCCATCTGCATGGTGCAGAGCCCCCGAGTGTGGAAAGGAAGACATTAAGGATATGTTTGGGGTTTTTTTTTAGGATTTTATTTATTTATTTATTTGACAGAGAGAGATCACAAGTAGGCAGAGAGGCAGGCAGAGAGAGAGGAGGAAGCAGGTTCCCTGCTAAGCAGAGAACCCAATGGGGGCTTGATCCCAGGACCCTGAGATCATGACCTGTGCCGAAGGCAGAGGCCTCAACCCACTGAGCCACCCAGGCGCCCCGACATTAAGGATGTCTTAAGAGTAAGCCAGGAATCAGCTCATGATGGAGTGAACAGAAGGGTAGGAACCCCAGGACGAGCCCCAGGCCCATAGGAGAATCAACCCTTTGCGGGAGAATGGGTCCCTCGATGAAGGTTGATGAGCCACAGAAGTCTGAACAGGGAGGAGCAGAGGTGGCCCATTGGCAGGGTCTCCCTCCCTCTGCCCGGGAGTGGCTGGTGCCATGAGAAGTTCACACTCAGGTTTCACATTCACCTGGCCACCATCAGATAACTTGGCTTCTGGAAGAGCGATATTCCCAGGGACAGAATGTGCTCGCCCTACTGATATGAACATCCAGTGTGCTTGAAATTAGCAAATTTTCTTTCTGGTCTGTTCTCATCTCGGATCCTTCATTGGCACAGATGATTCAAGCATCCAATAACTTCTGGACTTCAGAGATTGAATTTCTGAGCTTACACCGCTGAGGACCAGACCCTGGGGAGGACGGTGATTCATCCTCCAAGGTCAATGTCCCCCGGAGGGGGCCTCTCTGTGCAGCCAGTGCCCAGCCCCCCAATGAGGCAGTGGGCTGTTCCATGGGCAGCCTCAACAACCTCAGCAAGACACCAGACTTGGAGCAGAAGGAAGGATACAGCACAGCTGCCTCAGAGAGTCAGGTTTCAAGTTCCTTGCAAGGCAGTAGAAAATTTTGTTTTTGAGCAAGACTTATGGCCTTTCCTAATACTGCTGGAGAGGAAGGGGGAAGTTCCTCCCCACATTACCCTGAAAATCTAATTGAGGCAAAATCTGTTGCCTAGACAATGGCATATTAAATTGTTCAGCAAAAGCAAGAATTTATAAAAAATCGTCCCTGATCTATAGAACTAAGGAATGTAATAAATCTTCCAGGATTTGTAGCCACACTTAGGATAGATCATGCTCAGAAATTGCATTAGCATGTAGATGAGATGGGCAGAGGGCTGCAGGCTCCTGAAGCAAGAGGACAGGGAACCAGAGAAGTCTGGCCTCTTGCGGTAATGAGTGTGTCTCCAGAGCACATCTAAGAGAAAGAAAGGGCTGAAGGGACAGCGTCCTGATGGCCTACTTGGTGCAGGCACACAGCTGGTAACCCTGACTATGAATCATCTCTTTGACCCGTCACCATGGACCCATACAGTGCATCATTCGTCATCTTGCTGGTTTTTAAATCCCCATTATGTTAAGTTTCTTAGGGAGGCAAGCAAGAGAGAAGCTTAAATGAAAAGCAAGCGTTACTAGATAAATCCTGCTGGATCTCACAGAGAGAAAAGAGAAGGCTGACCCAAGGCTGGAGAAAGGGCAGAAGCCGACAACGCCAGGGCTGCGGACTCGACCGCGGCTTTGCTGACTGCCTCTTTGCTGCACTGACTTTATCATGACTCAACAACCAAAGATCTCGGCCCTTTAGTTCAAGGACAGAGAGTGTGGAGGATGGAGCAAGATTGGGTTCTCTCCTGGATCTGTTGGCAGAGCCGAGGGGGCAGGGACACGCAGTACGGACAAAACCGATGAGGACTTACCCACGATCCCAGAGGTGCAGTGGCGGCAAAGTCCACCCCCCCAATGCCAGGACCCAGCAGAGGGTGCTGGGACATGGGCAATGCCAGTATCCCTGCCCTCTTAGGCTTCTCCTGGGATCTCTCCTCTGGGGGCCCGCGTGCTCATTAGGCCACTCGTTTAGGGGCAGCGGAGAATGTAGCCTCTGAAATTTAGTAAGGCATGATTATTTGACCCCCAGTGGCCTTGGAGCATCAGCAGCAAGTGTCTCTGTTTTGTCATTGTCACTCGGGTTTCAGGCGGTCAGTCTACCTTGCCTGGAGCTTCTCTCTTTTCTGGAGGCATGGATTGTAGATGATCTCCAACTGCTGAAATATTCTGATATTTTGCTGGTCTGCCCCCAAGTGCTTCGCCACGGGCCACATGGTCTGGCCCCAAGTCAACAAGAGAGGAAGTTTGATGGACGGTATTTCTCCCTGCCAATATCCCCGACTTCTTCCCACCCCACTTCAATTCAGCGGCTTCCACACGGAAAGCTCTGTTACTTTGCAAAACACTCCCCAAACCCATTTCTGTATCAAAAAGAGTGAGGGAGGCCAACTTGTGCAGATTCAAAACTACATCAAATCCTTTGCGCACACAATCTCACTTAATGCTCACGGCAACCGGAATCTGATAAGGGACTATTTCTCAATTTCTCTTCTCATTTGACCAATGAGAAAATTCAAGTGTAGAGAAATGTCACAACATAGCCCAAAAGTCATGCCTGGCAAATGGCCAAGCAGGACTGGGACTCTGACAACCTGAGTCCCAGATCTAAGTGCTTCATCTCCATGCTACTGCTTCTGGAAGAGAAAGAAAGGAAAACAAGCAAAGTTGTGGTTACTGATTAGGGTTATTCCAGTCATCTATGGCTGCATAAGTAGCCAAACAAAGGGACTTACACTTACAGCAGTCATTATCTTTTCTCACAAATCTGCAATTTGGGTTCAGCAGGGATGGCTTGTCATTGCTCTGCATGGAATCCACTGGGACAGCTGTACTGAGGCAGGAAGATCTACTTCCCAAGTAGTTCAGTCATACCGCTGGCTGTTGGTTTCTCTCCATTTGGGTTTTCCGTGGGCAGCTTGGGCTTCCCCCTCAACATGGAGGCTGGGGGAATGTCAAAGAATTTGGGGGCCATATTTTAAACCTACCACATTTGCTTAAGTAGAGGGGGATGTTTATTGGAAATAGTCATGGATTCCTGAAGAAAGGCAGGAACCAACAAAAAATGCAAATGCTTCAGCACTAAGAGGGATTGATTTCCTTAGATGTCTCTAGAACAGTGCCATCAGAGTGCCTTAGACCAACTGTCTTCCAACCACTGTGCTTCTCATTGCAAAATCCCAAACTCCTCAAACAGGCAATCAGAGTATTGCACAGGGGTCAGGTGCCGATGCTGGATTCATCACCTATGGCCGAGGGCCTGAGTCTACACTACAGACAGTCTTTCCAGAGGAGAGACACGTTCAATGCCCTGTGTTACAGCTAAGTAAACTGAAACTCAGTGAGCGTTAAGTCATCAAAGTGACATAACTGGTAAGTCGCAAAGCAGGGTTTGTGCTCAGGATCTTTCTGCCTCCCATACAGAGGCTTGGAGTGAATAAAAGTCAGAACTAGGCAGCTGTGGGATTTGTCAAGTTCCTTTGGTGAAAGTGGTTAGTGGTCAGCTGAGCCATGTTAAAGAGATTTCCCTCTGGAATGTGAACTTGTTCCACCTGTCTTACAGTCAAAGAATCAGAGCGGTCCATGTGTATGAGCACCCCACCCTTGGGGGGTCTGATCTAGGAGTTCTAGGGTCGGGCCTAAGAATTTACCTTTTAACCAGTTCCCAGGTGCTCCTGTTGCTGGGCGAGAGACCACACTGTGAGAACCACTAGTCTGAAGGAACAGACATCTGGATTATAGAATTTATTTTTCTCAAAGCTTCAGGGGTACATGGGTCGAGGATGACTGTTTAGCAAATATTTACACTCCCCACCACACCTCCATGGGAGGAGTGTAATGCCCTATCCCTCTGATGCTTGGCTAGGTCATGTGACCTATTTTGGTTTCGTGGTTGGTGTATACTTCTCTGCCTTTAAGCTTTGTGTTTGACCATATTATTGCTTTGGCTGATGGGATGTTGAGATGTGACATGAACAGAGTGAAATATGCTTGTGTCGTTGGGCTTTCCTTCCTGTGCTACTGTCATGGAAAGAGCTCCCAAGGGTAGGTCAGTGGTCCCAGAAAAATGAATTAATGCAGCAGACTTTAACCCAACTGCGAGCTGCAGTGACGTCCTGCTGGGCCCTCCAGAATTTAACTTGGGTGACCCCAAAGACTTGCAGACATAAGAGAGAAAAATAAATACCTACTGTTGGAGCTCACTTGACACCCAGATAGTTTTTATACAGCATTAGGGTGGCAAGAGGTAACTGATACAGTGATCAATGTTGCACCTTCCTGGTTCTTTAAACTTGACCCTCTTTATAAATGCCTACTTCAAGACTTAGATAAAATTGTGAACTTGTCTTAGTCAGATTTCGGTATTTCAACCTACATGAATTCGTTTAAAGAAAGTTTTTTTTTTCTAATAAGTTAATTAAACCAAGAGATTATTTAAGAATTTCATTTAAAAATAATGAGAAAGGGATGAACTGAATAATTTTCTTTGCCGGCCATGTAGAGTGATCAAAGCCAACTGGCTTAAAGTTGGCATATGATTCTGAATTTTGAAAGAAGCTGGAAAAAATGAAAGCCAACATTGAAATGACAGTGCATCTGGAAGAAGCCAGAATTTATTGCTAGGAGAATAAATTAGGAATTGCTAGAAGGAAAATCTATCTGAAATGACAAAAAGTGACCCCAAATCACAAGCACTTCAAAGGCCAGACAGAGCTCACAGGAGAGCTTAGGAGATTTACTGAATTCTTTGCCAGTTCCCATTTCATTTTGCAGAGATCACTGTAATAGACAAAATTCTACAGATATAAACTTGCCTTTGCCAAAAGAAATAGTCACACGAACTGTTATTTACATTTGCCCTTCAAAACACCTCCAGAAGGCCGATTCTGGTCACCGGCTTTCATTAGAATCCAAATGGATTATAGGCAGACTTGTGCTTCTTATTCTAAAGCACATAAAGCTAGAACTTGGGGCTTTCTTCCAGGGAAAAGAAACATCCTCTGCATCACACTGTAGTCTAACAAGCACTTAAAAAGTTTTAAAAATGTCAATTGTAGCAAAACAGAGCTAGCCAATTACATTCCAGGAAGCAAAAGGAATAGGAAAACAGATTAAACTCAGAGAGCACATACAGATCACTCACCCTGTGCCAGGAATAGTGTTCAATGTTGCATTTAAAAGTCTTTTACTAATAGCAACAACCAACATCAGGTTGAGCAATGTCCCGATGACTGATCCATTTCTCTATTTCCTTGTTCAACAAGTTTTAGAGAGGTATTCCTTCATCACTGAATGTATTAAATTAGCCCACAGCAGACAATATAGAAATTGTGTGTGGGGGTGGGGGGGGGACTGTAACCTTTGTAGACAATTTTAGTGGCATGGAAGAGATAGTCTTGGACAAATCATCCTTCACCAGGTTTTCACTCTACTCAAAATTATATGTCATACAGATATTTAATCATCAAGAAAATCATTATTGCTACAATTGAGATTATACTAGCTAGAATTTATTGCCTGTTTAGGGTGTACCATGCACTGTGTACATCTACGTAATCCTCATATAACCCTAATTATGATGTTAATTTCCCAACTTCCCTACAAATTTCCCAGTTTGGGAGGGGGCAGGAAACTGAGGCTTGGAAAAGTGATCACCGTTCAGGAGCTTCCATGACCAGTAAGTCAGGGGGTTGGAATTGGAATCCAGATCTAATGAACTCCAAGGTCCCTGCTCTAAACTATCATCTCCCTAAACTGCTCCAATTCTAGCTGAAAGGAATTTTTTTTTAATACATAAACTATCCAGGCCAAGCAGAAGAGATAACTTGACAGCATGTTAGAAGTGAGAAAGCAGATGGTTGTGTGGCACCTGACCTTGAGTGTTCCCAGAAAGCTGACCTTCAGCCAGCAGCTGAGCAAATACAGGCTGGGTTGACCCTCAGAATCCTCAAGGCCAGGAATGCCAGTCACTGATTGCTCTGGGAGTGTGGAGGAAGGGAGGGCTACATGGCCCAAAGTCTGCTTAAGAATCAGTGAAAACCCATCTCTCCTTTTCTACTCCATGCAGTTGATGCCTGCCCCTCCCCGCTCATAGAAAACCGTCATTCTGTTATCTGGGGAGGGCAAGGCTCCAAGTTTTTGGACAGAGGACATCAGGCATAGTTCAGGGTGAGAGTGGCATACTGCAATCAGGGAGTTTCCATAAACACATACTTGACAACTAAGCCACAGCCCACTCCTTGGCTTTCTTCCCAAACTAGCTCCAAGAATGGGCAGCCAGGTCTATCCACCCCAGGTAGGAGGTTCCGTCAGCCTTTTTCTGGGGACAGTGATCAGCCTAAGAAGGCAGACTTCTTAAGAAGGCAGATTTTAAGACCTGACACCAGTAATGCCCACAAGGAAACAGCCCACCTTCTCCAAGAATAGTCCGTCCATAGACTTCAAGCTCCTGATCAGCTCTTTGCTTTCCCACTCTTAAACATGAACCAGCAAGCAGAGATCAATAGACATTTGAGGAAAAAAAAAACTTTAAAGAAATAACCAAAAAAAAAATTATGGAGGAGATACTCTGCTGCAAATAGTTACAACAAAATCTGTCATTAAAACAAAGGCATATATTACATCTTCAAAACAAGAACAGGGCATTAGAAGGAAAGAAAAAGAGAAGGAAGGAAGGAAGGAAGGAAGGAAGGAAGGAAGGAAGGAAGGAAGGAAGGGAGGGAGGGAGGGAGGGAGGGAGGGAGGGAGGGAGGGAGGAAGGGAGGAAG
>CM053603.1:57648729-57684642 GCA_028646535.1 Procyon lotor
CCAGGAAAATCAGAAAGAAAGAATAGAGAAATCAGAAAGAAGAAATGATCTACAAAATAATCCAAGATGATTGCCCAGAACTCAATAACATAGATTTGCAGAAAGGCTCCATTATCTTGGATCTTTAAGTACTTGAAGCATGCTATCATGAAATTTCAGAATACTGGGGACCATCCTACAACCTTCCAGAAAGAAAACACGGGTCTTATACAAAGAACCAGAATCAGATTGGCTTCAGACTAATCAAGAGCAATGTAATCAATATTCTAAAGGAAAATTATTTTTGTTCTATTTTTGTACATACACCAAACCAAAATATCAACCAAGTGTCAGAATGGAACCAAGACATTTTCAGACATACAAAGTTCCATGTATCCTTTTTAAGAAAGCTTATGGAGGATGCACTCCAATAAAACAAGGGAATGAGCCAAGAAAGGGGCAGACATGGGCTTTAGGAAACACAGGATCTAACCCAGAGAGAGACAAAAGTGATCGTGGTAAAGTAAAATTCCAGAACAATAGATGTGCCAGAGACAAAACACCAGTAAAGACAGAAGCAATCAGAAGGCGCCAGGAGAGAGAGTTCTTTAAGAAGACAAATGGAAAGAAAATCTAGTGAATCTGCCCACTCTCTGAGAGAAAAATTGGACAACTGACGGAAAGTTGGGGGCCGAGTGAGTGAGAAGTAATTAGGCAATTAAGCAAACAATGAAGGAAACACAGACAATTCACTAAAGAGGAGAGCACGTTGTTTAGGAAAGAGAAATAATCATAGACTCGACATCTTGGCTCAGCTGTGAAAAACATTTTCATGGCCGTGATGGAGACCAAATGTTGAAAGAACTCAAATTATAATTGGACCATATTGGTAGGATGGGGGTCATGCGAGCTCCATGTGTGTGGTGAGGACAAAGTAGCGAAAGAGAATTGAACATCCATCAATTGGGAGGAGTTGTGAGGAGACCCCCAATTTTACACAAACCAAGGAGCAAGACAGAATCATATTCTTTAGAGAATTGGATGTAGATACCAAAGAATCAGCTGAAAGAGTTGAACGTGTCTGGGGCTTTTTTCCTGAGGAAGGTGAGAAAAATGAGAGAAGGCTGATTTTCACAGCCAAACCTATTTTGCTCTTTAAATCATGGGCTTACATAACTTGATGTAAAAATGAATAATTAAAAGAAGCAATTAAACTTCACTCACTTAAATGTTTTTCACTGCAGTAAGTACTTAACAAATTTACCCAATTAAGTCAGATCTCTCTTAGGATTTGTACAGTCCTTTTTGTCTCTTTTTAAGGAAATGAATGTCCTACCAAGGAAGAGATTGTGTGATAAGCAGGCCATCCACTTTCATGTTCTTTTTTTTTTTTTTTAAGATTTTATTTATTTATTTGACAGAGAGGAGAAAGAGCACAAGTAGGCAGAGAGGCAGGCAGAGAGAGGGAGAAGCAGTCTCCCTGCTGAGCAGAGAGCCCGATGCGGGGCTCGATCCCAGGACCTTGAGATCATGACCTTGAGCTGAAGGCAGAGGCTTAACCCACTGAGCCACCCAGGTGTCCCCCCACTTCCATGTTCTGCCCTGGGTTGCAGGAGCCAGGGGCCTGGGAGGTACCTGTGCTGATGGGATGTGGAGTTGGTGCAGGCTTCACCACTGAGCTACATCCGTAGAGATCTAGAAGGGACGTAACAGACTTTCCTTCAGCTGGAATGGTGCATTGTCAAGACTCGGCAGGTCAGAGACCCTGCAGCAGGCTACCCCTTCCCCTGCCAGCCACCTTCCTCAAGGCTGCAAAGCTGCTAGGAAGTTGGCAGCAAGCAGTTTCCTGTAAGTTCCAGACATGCTGGTGGAGGCCTCAACTTTCTGCCCCCTTGTACCCCAGCTGCAGGGGTGAACCTGGAGGTGGTTGGCTTTGCTCCATTAGCTCTTCCAGCAACGAATTCCTTGGAGCCTCTGGAAAGCCTTGATAGAATCACAGCTCGGTGCCCTAGGGCTTCAAAGCAAAGCTGAGCTCTATTCCTGAAGTAACTGCTTTCCCTTAGAAGCAGCTCTGCTGTCCCTACCAGGGCTGATGTAGGGGACCAAGTGACCACGTGATCTCAATGGCTCATTGTGGACTAGATGCTCTCTGTCCAAAGCACAAAAGAGGCTCTGTGTGCTCCACGGCACACCATCATCAAGTACAAGTGACAGACCTAATATTGGGCTCGGTCAGGTCCTGAAGGCCCAAGAAAGCTGCTTCAGCAGGTGCTCAGGCTGAGATTGCTATAGTCCCTCTGCTCCCTCTTGCCTTACCTATGGCTCTGTGGGGAGTCCCTTATGCTCTGGTGCTTGAAGACAGACCTGGGCTCTTGTCATTATGAATGGATCCACACAGGGTGCTGCTATACCCATGAGATGTAGGCTACTATCGTATCACACAGAGAGGAATTTCCCTGTGGGTGGAATTTTAAGCAATACACTGAGTCGTCTACTGGAAAGAAGGATGGTCAGAGGTAGAGCTCTATGGGGATTTATGGGAAGAACTAAGGGTTTGGCTGGATGATCAGAGATTCAGGAGGAACAAAAATGGAAGACTGGTAACAACGAGGTCTGAGAAAGAGATTTGCAGATACGCATCCCTCTTGGAATGGGTACAGAGTGTAGAGATACCTGTGTCCTGTGTGAATGCTCATCACAGGGCACCCATGGTAGAGGAAGCTTGCAGTAATCTGGTTAACAGAAAGGGTTGTAGAGGTCAGCATCTTCTTTTCTAGCCATATCTGATGAGCAAATGAAGTGGCTATGGTATCAGGGATGGAGTTCACGCATGTCCTCAACAACGTGTATTTCTCCTTACCAAGAATGACCTGCCCAACCTACCCATAGCACAGACCACTGCCTACGCCCCTGATATAACACCATCCCCAGAGGAGCCAGCTGGGCGCTTGGTGGGAGGTTGATAATACTGGACCTCTTCCATCATGGTGGGGGCAGCAACTTATAGACTTGCTGGAATATTTTCCTGTCCTACCTTCAGTGTTTCTGTCAGCTCCCCCATCCATAGGCTTAGAATATGCTGCTGTGCTATTTGCATAGCACAGGTTAATCCCAAATGGTCTAGATTGCATGCCTGTCTCTAGACAAACAACCCTTGCCCAGGGATATAGGTTGTACTAACTAAAGACAAGTGATTCACTTTGGAAGAAGATGAATCAGCCTGTCAGCATTATTTAATAAAATAATTAGGTTGGTGGTTTGTTTCTGATAGCAAGGCAGATTTGAATGGTTAGGGCTGATCACATAGCTGGAGCGTGCTTATCTGACCAGCTTATGGTAATGTACCCCACCATGAGTAGGCTCCCTGGGACTGAGGGGCTCCACACACCCCTCAAATCATGTATGTCCTATGTGACCCAGAAATTTGACGATAAGGAACTCTGTACCTGAGATCTCTGGGTTTCTTCATATTCATATTTATTTTCTACTGTGGCTGGGATGTGCAAATGTCTATGAGATAGTCAAGTGCAGATGTAGAATAGGTATTTTTACATACGAATTTGAAGTTTTGAGGGACATAGCGGGGAGGAAATATACATATTTGGACGTCATAATCATACTGATGAATACCAATGTTATTTAACATGGGAGTAGAGGGAAACAGAGAACAGGCCCAAAGGCTGAGCCTGTGTCCCTCCAACACAGACCAGGAAGAGGAGAGATACCCACAAAAGAGGTGAAGAAGGAGTGACCAGTGAGATGGGAGAAGCACCAGCAGTGTATGGTGGCCCAATGACAGTGAACTTAGTGTTTTAAGAAGGAGTGATCAACAATGTCAAATGCGGCTGAGAGCAAGATGTGGTCTGAGAACTGATCCTAGGATTTGGCGATCATCGACAACCATGACCAACATGTTTCCAAGGAGTTGGATTAAGAAGAGAATGGGCGATAAGGCAGAGAAGAGAGAGAACTTGGACAGTTCTTCTGAGGAGTGTTTGGGGGAATGGCAGGAAATGAGAGGTCACGAGAGGGATTTTTTTTAATGGGAGGGATTACAGTATGTTTTTATGAGGATGAAAGCAATCAAGTAGAGAAGAGAAAAAACATGATAGTGCAGGATCACTTGTCTCTTGTACCATCGGAGAATAAGTGAGAGGGGGTGGTATCCAGGACCCAGGTGGAGAGGCTGGTCTTAACTGGGAGCATCAGCAGTTCATCCATGAGCACAGACGGGAGGGAGGAGCATGTGGGGGCAGGTGTGGTGGGAGCCTGCAGATGGTCTTATCTGAAGGCTTCTATTTCCTCCGTGGAAGAGGAAGCAACATCATCCGTTAAGAGGGTGGATTAGGGAGGAGATGTTGGAGATTTAATGAGACAGGAGAAAGTGTGAAATAGATTGGAAATGCAAAGGCCCACTTGATAATGGTTGGCAGGAGTTTAAAGTGACACCAGTCAACATGGTGTTGTGGGTTCTGTTTTTTTCTTCTTCTTTCCTTCTTCTCCAAATACATAGAGCTATGTGGGCACAAATGTGTAGCAGGTGGAGAGTCAGGTTTACCCGAGGCTGAGTCGCTAGGTGGGTATGTGAGAGAGAGAGGAAAGATGAGCCAGAGAGAAGTGGATTCACCCCGACATCCTGATGGCGGCCCCGGAATCTAAGCCAGGGCAGGAGACAAGTGAGGACATGGGCAAGGTGAGGAGCAGAGCAAGATGGAGAGAGTCGATCCTTCAAGATTCCAATGGAATCAAAGAACTGGCAGAAATAGAGACCTGTGGGAGGAAAAGCCATGGAAAGTTGTGAGTTGGTGTTCAGAGAGTGGTGAAGTAACCAGTAAGGACAAGGTGTGCATGACCACAGGGGTGGTGGCTGAGGTGAGGTTGAGAACAAGGTCTTGGCAGGCAGTGGCCTCGAGAAACTGAGCTGTCAGGGTGCTGGTGGCTTGTCTACAAAAGACCAAGGCCACTGAGAAGGACAACTTTGGCAGCGCTGGACAATGGTGACAGGAGTCAAAATCCTCAGGGCAGGAGACAGGAGAATGGAGGAGCAGACTTGCTTCAAACGAGCTAGAAGTCTGGGGAGGAAGGAAGAAGCTGTGATGAGCAGCAGGGGCCACCTGGCCTCTAACACCAGATGCAGGTAGAAAACCACCACCACTTAATGGGAATTCTAGAAAGCAGTGTCCTGAGAGTGAGCAAGTTATAAGCTTTTCAACTCCAGTAGCGCACTTGCATGTGGGCACTTCCATGCTATGGGATACCTACTGCACCAGATGGCAGAGGACCCCCCCAACATACACACACCACCCCAGACCCTCCTGATGGCAGATCTTCAACAACATCTTTGCTCTTTCAGGTCAACATGGCGCTGGGAAGTGGGCCAAGCGCCCAGGAATAGGATGACCCATCACTTCATTGCCATCCCTCAACACTGCCACCTGCCACCGTGTGGCCCGCCCAGCCAGGGTCACTCACTTCAGCCTACAGGTTGGAAAAATGAGGCTCAGAGAGTGAAGCGACTCAACAGCTGGTGCAGAGCTAGGAACGACCCTGTCTTGTGATCCTTCCCAACCCACATTCTTGCCACTAATCAGCTTCTCCTGTGTCCCAAAGATCAGATAGATCTGGAGACTTTTTTTTTAAATACACGTTCCAGTGCCCCCCTACTTGGAACTAGGGCTCAGTAGATATGGGTTATGGCCCAGGAATCAGCATTTTAACAGACACCCCAGGTGATTTGCGTTATGACAAGTTTGGAAACACGGTGGATCACTGCACTGCCTTCTCTATTGATTTATTTTGTGTAGCTGAGAAAGTTACTTCATTTCTTAGGACTTTAATTTCCCAGCTTGTGAATTGGGTACTATGACAATGACCCATTGTTCTGTGCTAACTGTGCTTAAAACCTCTTCAGGGCAAAGTCTTAATTGAAAAGCTGGAGACCAATTTTCCAGCTAATGGATAGACTGAAAAATTCACATCAGTACAGAACTAGGGTGTGGAGTGGGCTCTGTGTGGGGAGCCACAGGTTTTGGGAGGTACCCATTCCATCTTCAATCCTAACCAGGCCAGAGTAAAATCAGGTTGCTTAGCCCCTCCGAGCCTCAGTTTTTCCATTCGTGATATGGTTATAATTCATACCTACCTTGGAAGGTTCGCAAGGTTTGAAAATATTGTATGTGAAGGCCTATGTATGATATATGTAAGGTTGGGGTTCATATGGTAGCTGCTGGTGCTAGAAGTAATAGTAACGGGGATCACCACTGAGATTTTTAAATCAAGCATTGGTCATTCATTCCCTATACTAGACAGGGAGATCCAGCCCCAGAGTGAGTGCTCTTCACTACGCCCACTATCAGTGACTTTGAGAGTGCCAAGCCAGGAGTTGATGTTGGGAAAACCCAGAGACTGTTCCAATCAATCCACTAACATTTGCTTTGTCCTCGAGTCTCACGCCCATGTTGACAGAGTGGCCATTAGAGGCCGATGGTGAGCCGTGGCCAAGTAATGGGCTGGAAGGAGGCGGCAGCACGCTGGATTTGGCACTTGAGGAGATAGCGTTTTAATCAATTGCAGGTTGTCATTAATGTCTGGGTGAAGGCGGGGTTGAGGTCAGGTGCATTATCACACTTGGGCCTGCCCACGGAAACAGCGTGGGGTTCCCAGCTCCATAAGGAAGTGGCTCTTTGGGTCTCAGAAACTTCTCGTTGCCCCAACAGCAGGTGTAGCCAGCCGTTAAGGATTTTATGTAGGATTCCCGCCCTGTGATCGGAAACGCAGAATACCCTTTTCTCTAGACGTGGGGAATGCCACACTAAACCAATTCATTACAGAGTTCCATCCTGATTTTCTAATTTACAGCTATTTCCCCTCTCCTGGGAAAGCAACCAAGAAGACAAAAAGAAAGGCTGATTTGCTTTCAGTCCTGCCTGCCTCTTGGTGGCTAAGATTCCCTGAGGTCGGTTACTTTGTGTCTGGATAAAACAGAGTAACAAGTCCACATCCAGGAATGCCTTGAGGTAGTTAAAAACAGTGCGGGGCGGGGGGTGTTCCTATCATAAGCTTGGAAATATCAGGCCACAGAACATTACACGAAAAAGGCAGAATATGAGCTGCATATACAGCGGTGGTCCATGTTTGTAAGGAAAACCGATGTGCACATGCGCACACTGAAATAGGGAAGGGTACACGTGCACAGGGTGACACCATCCCCACATCAGGGCTCTGATTATCTGCAGAGCAATGATGCAACCTTCTGTTTCCAGCGGGGAATGATGGGCATTTTTAATTTCCTTCTTTATGACTATCGGTACTCTCCCAGTTTTCTTCAATAAATATATGGGGCTCATGTCATTCTAAGAGTGTAAAAAATGAAAGAGGGACAGCCACACGCAGGCACGACGGCATTCTTTGTCATGGTTAGAAAATGGCAATATCGAAAAATCTAATAGTAGGGGGGACGTTAAATCAAATATGGTGCATTCATCCAGTGGAATATTAACCAGGACTAAGATTTCATTTGGAAGAACCTCTGACGCCCACGGTGAGCCGCAAGCTGCCTACAGCCCCTCTCCGTGCCGCCCCCGTTCTCTGCCTCCTACGCAAGGCTGAAAGGTTAGGGACTGCTCTCCACGTCTGGGTTCTGGCAGGTGACCTGGCTTCCGACAAACAGGTTCCTCTGCTGCTGTTGCTGCTGCTGCTGCTGCTGCTGCTCCCATGGCGCGGGCAGGGGTGCTATGCCAGTGCAGGTCGGTCCCTGCTGCTCCACCCCCTGCAAGGATTCTGCAAACCTCTAAGCTTCAGAAATAAGCCCCTTTCAGTTTAAAATCACAATCCATATGGGGCAAGATCTATTTCCATGCTTTTTTCTTTCTAAAACACGAGGTACCAAACTCTATCTATAACATTATCATCGTTGATAAAGAAGAGGGGCGTTTGGGTGGCTCGGTTGGTTGAGCATCTGCCTTTGGCTCAGGGTTCTGGGATCGAGCCCCGTTGGGCTCCCTGCTCAGCAGGGACTCTGCTTCTCTCCCTCCCTCTGCCTGCCTCTCCCCCTGCTTGTACTCTCTTTCTCACTCTCAAATCAATAATAAAATCTTTAAAAAAAAAAAAAAAGGAAAAGGAAAAACTCCTCTATAGGAAGAAAAATCCAAAGGGAATGCAACTAAAGCATGATTGTAATTGCCTTTGGGAGCTAAGATGATGGGAGGAGTTTGTTTTGTTTTTGCTTTTTTTTTTTTTTTAAGATTTTATCCATTTATTTGTCAGAGAGAGAGAGTGTGTGTGTGCACAAGCAGGCAGAGAGTGGCAGGCAGTGGCAGCGGGAGAAGCAGGCTCCCCGCCGAGCAAGGAGCCCGATGTGGGACTCGATCCCAGGACTCTGGGATCATGACCTGAGCCAAAGGCAGCCGCTTAACCAACTGAGCCACCCAGACGTCCCTTGTTTTTGCTTTTTTTAAAAACATTTACTTTTCAGTTTCTCTAATGCAAGTATGTGTTATCGGTAATTTTTTAAAACTTAACTTTTTATTGAAAAAAAGAGCAACTGCCACTTGATTCTCTCCATAGAAGTACAAGGAGGATTCTGTAGTGTCACTTCCACCTGCGTGTCCCAGCGGGAGCACTGCCTGGGACTGGTGGCCCAGGTTTGCCTCGGACCCCTCTTTCCTTCCATTGTATCTTTTCTTCCCTTTCCTACTTAATATTGACAATCATGGACACATCTTGTTTTCCAGATAGTTCCCTTCCTTCAGCTTCTCCATGGTTATGCTAGTAACAATCACAGCCTAGTAAAACAAGTGGAGACCGTGGGTCCAGGTTGTGTAAGCAGCTGGTTTATTCTGCATTCCACATCCCTGGATGAAGCAAACTTTTCCATCTGGAGCTGTCAGGCGGTGAGATCATCACCAGGGTTGAGTGAAGGCAGCAAACAGGAAAGCATCTTCATTTGCAAGGTGCCACTGGAGAGCATGAGGGTCGTCCCTGAAGCTAGAACCTGCAACCATCCAACCACCGCGCCAGATTGTCCGCGTACCGGCAGTTCAGGGACCAGGAGGGCCTGCAGGCAGGAGAGCAGGGAGAGTGAACAGGACACAGCTCCCCCGTGTCTGAGTTCAGGATTGGCAGGCTTCCACAACTTCTCCCCCAACCGCCACCGCCCCAGATGATCTATAGCCTGGCCTTGAAGCATTTGAACTCACCTTGAAGCATTTGAACACACCACCCTGACCGCTGCAAGCATGTTTCTGAAGGCTTTGTGCATCTTGAGTATGACCCTCTTGCTGACTGCAGCACAACCTAGCATGAATGTGGGTGCCCCCTAGATCCTCATGATCCCACCAACCCCCACTTCTTCCCATGAATCCCATACCATGAACTGGGAGGCTGTCCCCCAGCTTGGCAAGAGAAGTACTCAACTTCTCTGCAGTGAGCATCAGAGAAGTTCTGTGACTTGCCCAGGCTCAGATGGTGAGTTCTAGGCAGATCCTTGATCTGAAATGGGGATCCTTGACCTTGAACTACGTACTTCACCCCTAGCTCCTCAACCCTGCCTAGCCCAGCTAGACTGAGTTTCTCTAACCTATTCTCTTTATACCTCTAAACGTGATCCCTCTATTCCCAGTCCCTATGCCAGCGCCCAGACTCCAGGTCCTCCTCTCCCAACCTAGAGGCTGTGGGATTCACCAGCTCGGCTGCAGGCCATTAGAAATCCTGTTTACATAGGCCAAGCCTCAGCCAGGCAGGCCTCCACGAGTCTTCCAGGGTAAAGGGTCTCACAGTTCAAGAAGGGGCTGTGACCCCCTGGTCCCTCACAGCTATAAAGCAGCAGGGAAAACATACACATGCATATTTTTAGAAATTGCAGGGCTCTCCACAGCCCGGAGCATGCACTGCAGAAGGGAATCTGGGGACAAGCAGGCCCTTGGTCTTCTCCCTTCCTGTCTGCCTCAACTCTGCAGAGCTGCTTGATCTGAGCTTTGAAAAGACGTGGGTGCTTATTAGTTTAATAAGAGCTCACTTTGCTGGGAGTCCCGAGCAAGTGAGAAGGCTTTAATCAGCCTGGCCCAGCATATCTCTACTTAATGCTATACAGTAAAGATGATTTTAGCTCATTAGTGCTCACCCTAGAGAGCCAGCCATGCTTCCAATTAATTGGAGGGAGAGTACAGACTGTATGAAAGCTGTTTTAAGCTATTTTAAACACTGGGAAGACACGTTAGCAAGGGGACTCCCACTTTAAAATGCAACCTACTAAATGAGTGAGGAAAATGGATTAATGAGTAAGTGGTATAAGAACACTGATTAACCATTTGAAAGATATAAAGCTGGATCCCTACCTCACTTCTTATACTAAAATAAACTCCAAGGCCAACGATTTAAGTATAAAAACCTAAAACTGTGAAAATTCTATTTTCTATTTTGTTTTTTTTTTTAAAGATTTTATTTATTTGACAGCAAGAAACACACCGAGAGAGGGAACACAAGCAGAGGGAATGGTAGCGGGAGAAGCAGGCTTCCAGCGGAGCAGAGAGCTCGATGCGGGGCTCGATCCCAGGACCCTGGGATCATGACCTGAGCTGAAGGCAGACGCTTAACAACTGAGCCACTCAGGTGCCCCTATTTTCTATTTTGTTAACAAAAAGTTAATATAGGGCTTATTTTGTGCCAGGCACTGTTCTAATATGGAAGAAAACATGGCTTCATTTCTTTGCAAACTTGGAATGTAGTTTTGTACAAATTCAGGAGCCACAAAACAAAACATCGAGGAATCTGATTGTGTGAAAGTATACAACAACCATATGATGAAAGCACTATACACAAAGTCAAAATACAGATAGCAAACTTGAAAAAAGCAATTCACATAGATATCATAGACAAAGGTCTAATAACTCTAATTTATAAAGGGCACATCTAAAATCAATTTTAAAAAAAGAGAACATCATCATCTGAATAGAAAGTGGGCTAAGAATATGAATAATCACTTCAGAGAAAAATGGCCAACAAACACATGCAGGTTCTTTGTAGTTTAAAAATGCAAAGCAGGGGAGCCTGGGAGGCTCAGTCAGTTAAGCGTCTGCCTTCAGCACAGGTCATGATCCTGGGTCCTGGGATTGAGCCCTATGTCAGGCTCCATGCTCACTGGGGAGTCTGCTTCTCTCTTTCTCTCTCTGCCCTTCCCCTACAAATCATGCTTTCTCACTTCTCTCAAATAAATAAATGAAATCTAAAAAAAAAGTGCAAAGCAAAATAAAATGGCATCATTTTTATCATTTATAAGTTTCAGTTTCCAAAAACTGTACGAATTTGATTGTTCTAGATAAACAATCTAGAACACAGGCTCCGTCATGCAATATATCTGGAGGTGCCCCTTCTCTGAATGCCAGTTCAGCAGTCTCTCTATGAACACTTAAATGCACCCAATAATGCCAGCAAATGAAAACAATCTAAATGTTCATCAACAAGGGACAGGCAGATAATTACCCTCAGCATCCAGAAGGCAGAGACCTCTAGGTATTGGTATGCTAAGATTTGAAAGCTTTTTAATAAGTGAAAAAAAGTTAGGTGCAGGTCAGTGTGTATGTTGGGATTTCATGTGTATTTTATTTTATTTTTTCCCCAAATATGTTCCTTTTATTATTTCAGTGTTACAAGATTTATTGTTCATGCACCACACCCAGTGCTCCATGCAATACGTGCCCTCCTCAATACCCACCACCAGGCTATTTTATTTTAAAGATTTTATTTATTTATTTGAGAGAAAGAGAGCACACAAGCGGGGATGAGGCAGAGGGAGAGGGACAAACAGAGCAGGGAGCCTGACTTGGGGCTTGATCCCAGGACCCTGAGACCATGACCAGAGCCAAGGGCAGACACTTAACAAACTGAGCCAACCAGGCACCCCTCACATATATTTTAAAATATTTTCATATTTTAAATATAAAATACCTTATACTTTTATATAGTATTTATTATTAAATATTATTATGTATTTACATATTATTTATTTATTGAAATATTTATATAAAGTATTTATTAAAATATTAAAAATATTTTAAAATATTTTTCTCATTCTCAATATACATATTTTTCTCTGATTTACAAGACATATTAGTAGTGGTAACCTTCAGGAGGCTGCTGACAAAAGCAAGAAGTTTATTTTTTTATTTTCATTTTTAAACACATATGTATATTTTTATTTTGAGAAATAATAACTAATAAATTTTTTAAAATTTTAATGGCATCTAGGTAACAGCCCAAATGCAGCCTAGAACTTGCAACAAACATTTAGGGAGTACCAATTATATGCCAGGCACAGAGCAAGATGCTGGCGATATAGAGGCAAGAAAAACAGACAAAAATCTCTGCCTGAACTTAGCACCAAAAAGCACCAAAAAGGACAGAAAAGCAACAACAAAAAGCTGGCCTCTGACACTGACACACTTCCTGTTGCCATCCTTCAAATGGCAAGATTCTGAACAAGATCTCCACCGCCTATAGGACCCAGGGATCACTGTAAGAAACACCACTCAAGATGAATCCACTTACAGGTTTGCCCCTCCTGCACTCACTGCCTATGTTTGGAAACCGTGCGCCTGCTTCCCATGCAAGAACTGTAGAGGGTCCTTTGGTTGCCCTTCCACACAAACAGAGCCCAGATTTCCCAGGCTAACCATCCTTGTCTCTTCGAGTGGAAAATATTAGTAGAAGAAAAGGGGCATCATCATTAAATTCAGAGGAACATTCCTAGGAGAATAACATACTACAGAATCCAGAAGTAAATTTTACAAAACTGATAACATGTCAGTAAGATGTAACCAGGCATAACCTCTGGAGAAAGCCACAGAAGAGAAAAGAGAGTAAAAAGGTAACAACTTGAATTAAAAAAAAAAAAAATGGATAGACTAACACAGAATTGCAAAGATACTAAATATGTAATAACCAAAATTCAACACCATTCATGATTTAAAAAACCCTTAACAAACTAGAAATGGAAAAGAACACTCAATCTGATTAAGAGTATTGCAGAAAGTTTAAAGAAAATACAACACTTAATGATAAAATATTGAACTTCTTACCTGTGAGATTGGGAATGAGACAAAGAAGGCACTATCATCACTTCTATTCAACATTTACTGGTGATCCTAGCCAATGCCATAAAGCAAGAAAAAGAAAGAAAAAAGTATTGTAGAACCAAATGTGAAAGATTAAATAAAGCTTTTAGAAAAAAAGTTAAGGGCGCCTGGGTGGCTCAGTTGGTTAAGCAACTGCCTTTGGCCCAGGTCATGATCCTGGAGTCCCGGGGTCGAGTCCCGCATTGGGCTCCCAGCTCCATGGGGAGTTTTTTTCTCTCTCTGCCCTTCGCTCCTCTCATGCTCTCACTTTCTCTCTCTCTCAAATAAATAAAATCTTAAAAAAAAAAAAAAAGAAAGAAAGAAGTTAAGAAGAATACCCTCATGACCTAGGAGTAGGCAAATATTTCTCTAAAATAACCATAAAGGAAAAGTAATAATAAAGCAGACTGTATTAAGACTAAGAATTTCATTTTATGAAGACATCATTAAGAAGGTGAAAAAGTAACCCACAGAATGAAAGAAGATGTTTGTAATACTCGTATCCAACAAAAACTTTTACCCAGAGTAGATAAATAATTCCTGTTGAATTAATAAGACAAAGACAAATGCAATAGAAAAACTGACAAAAGATCTGAACAGGCACTTCACATAAAAGAATATCTAAATGGCCAATAAACATTGGAAAAAGTTCTCAATCTCATTAACTCCCAAGGAAATACAAAGTAAAACCCAATGCAATACCACGGCACAGTCACAAGAATAAACTAGAAAATACCAAGCATTGACAATAATTTGGAGCCACTGAAAACTACAACTGCTGATGGAAGTGTAAATTGAATCTCTTTAAAGAATGGTTTGGTAGAATACACCAAATCTAGAAATACGTATACCTATGATCAGTGATTTTATTCCTGGCTGTAATCAATGTGAATCCATTTTTATATTCACTAAAAGAAAAGGACAGAATATTCATGGCAGCACTAAAAAAATGAAAACTACACAAATTCCCACCAACAGAATAGTGGATATATATATATATATACTGATATATCCATATAATGGAGTACTATGCAGCAATGAGAACAAATTAGAACCTATACACAACAATATGAACAAGAAGTCAAAATAGGCCCAAACACTTGTAAATATTAGATGTCTTTCCAAGGCAAATATCTGCTTAAAGAAGAAATCAGAGTTGCAGTTATTTTTGGTAATAAATATATAACTATCAGTATGCTTGGGTGGCTCAGTCGGTTAAACATCTGCCTTCAGCTCAGGTCATGATCTCAGGGTCCTGGGATCGAGCCCCACATGGGGTTCCCTGCTCAGCAGAGAGCCTGCTTCTCCCTCTTCCTCTACTGCTCCCCCTACTTGCGCGGTCTCTCTCTCTCTCTCTCAATCTCTGTAAGATAAATAAATAAAAATCTTAAAAAAAAAAAGAACCAAGAAGATGTCTCAATATAGTGCCAAATAAGTGACCAAGAATATGTAAATTAAATGGATAATCTAGTGTGTTATTTCAACTTACATAAACTTCAATGAAATAAAAAAATACAAATATATAACTATCTGTTAATACATCTAACACCTAATATATAAAGTGTTCTTTCAAATGAATATGATGATCTGAGTTTTAAAAATAAACAAAGGACAAGGATGGGGGAAAAATCACAAAATAATACAAATATATAACAAAAATAATAGGAAAACACCCTAATAGAATATCACAAAATACAGAAAAAGATAAAATTGTTAGATACCTTTCAAATGGCAAAGATTTATAATTGATGAGAATGCAGTAGATAAGTGTTTTACTAAATTCTTACTATTAATATAAATTGGTACAAACTTGGAGGAGAGTCATTTCACAACATGATTAAGAACCTAAGTATTTAGATGAAAAAAGTAATCAGAAATATATACAGAGATTTATTTCAAGGATGCTCATCCTAGCCTCCTGAATAACCCCAAACGATACTTGAGAAGGAAAAAAATATATTCGACTTAAGGCAATTTGTCTGATAATTATGTCCTTCCTTCTGAGAACTTGGGGTTGCAAAACTCAATGGTGTTTCATTCCTTAGCTTGGTAAGATTCCACTAGTTTGAGACTACAGATGTGCAGAGACCAAGAGTAGGATTAAAGATAATGGGTGAAGGTCATTAACAGAGACTATTCAAAAATGTACCACTTACCATGCTCCCATACCGTCTTTATCTTTTACAATTTTCTTGGCACATTCAATTGTCTTCTTCAAATCTGGATTCAGTAAAGCTGTGGAGAAAATAAAGTGGAAAAATACAACTCCACAACTTGGCAGCTAAGTCGGAGTGACATCAGGGAAGGCACAGGGTGTCCACGTTAGAGAAGCTTCCATGTTAAAAACAAAAACAAAAGAAAACCTAGATTTTTTTTTTTCAGACAACACTGGGAGATAGTACCTTGTGGTCATCTTTTACTAAATCTATCAATTTTTTCCTTCAATTCTTATAATAACATTTTCATTAAAAATATGTATAGTGAATATTCTGTCTGTGCTAAGCAATATAAGCAGCAGTGGAGGTAGAATGGTGAGCCCAGTAAATCTGTCCCTGTCCTCCTAGAGCTTGCAGTCTGAAAGGGGGAGATAAAGGTCATAGACAATTATAATACAAAGGATTTGTACAAAGGTACAAATACCTGGAATGATAGGGGAATGCAGCTTGATGTGGGAGCAGTGAGTGGGGGTGGACCCAATTCAGACTTGAAGGGTCAGGGAAGGGTTATTGGGCCACATGACATCTAGAAGAGTAGAGAAGGAAAAGGGGTGGAAGGATCAGAGAACGAAAAGTGTTCCAGGCAAAAGAAACAGTATTGGAGATGGCCCAGAGGTGCCTCTGAGGGACCAACATTCCACTGTCTCCTTTGAATGTGGAAGCCGAGACCTCCCACCTGAGTTACTGCAATACCTACCTTCTTGACTGAGTCTCCGCTCCCTTTCCCTAATCCTGTCTGATTGCTTTTCCTTAAAACATTCCTTCGGTGCCCTCTAGTTCCTGTTAAACAGAGCCCCAAATCCTTGGCTTAGTCTGTCCTTTCTGCAACATGCCTTTCCATTTCTACAACCTTCCTTTCCATTGTCTTCCTCCATGACCCCACCATTAGAGACCTACCAAGGGCCAGGAGACAACGCTTGCACCAGCTCTGAAGGTGGGTGCTCAACTCCTGATACCCACAGCTTGGGAATCACATTCTGGACTCTTCCTGGACTTTGTTCATGCTCATCTCCCAACCTGGATCTGCTCATCTAAGCAGGACAGTCCTTAAAACTCTGTCACTGACCATCTAGCTCACTGTACACTCTCCCCTCTTCTGAATAAAATATCACTTCAATTCAGCTCTAATCAAATATATGTACATATATAAAACATACATACGTACATAGATACATACGCGCATACATGTTTACATGCACACATGCACATCCTAACCCCCGATACTTTGTAAATGCTTTGAATTAAGTTGTATTCATCACACACCAGGCAGTTTACCCAACACCAGGCTCAGTACTTGATATGCACTGGAGTATATTAAAAACTCACAAAAGCCCTGTACAGTAAGTACTATTATTACCTTCACTTTATAGATAAGAAAACAAAAGCTCAGCTCACAGAACTAGTAATAGGTCGAGCCAAGATTCCATCTGACCTCAAAGCCTGTGCTCTCTCTGTCCCTTGCCCTGCTGGACAAGGACAGTACACAATTCTGAACTGTCCTCAGGACTTAGCACAGGGCTTAGCTAGTACTTCTCAATGATGCCTTACTTCCTCATGAGTACTACTGGCTTGTGGTGACAAATTCCCAAGGAATTTGGGAATCATGGAATTCCCAAAGGGAATTCCTTGGGAATTCCCAAGGAGCCTGTTTTCCCCTCTATTTAGAATATGTGTGCTTTCAGGACTTTCTAGCTCATCCTTCAGCTGATAATGCAGTTCTCTGGGGTCTTGGGTTTTGGTGGAGTTGCTAATCCACCTTCTTATCTTGCTCAGGCCCTGTCTACACAATGACTGCAGACCTGTGCTTTAGGCCACAATGAATCAGCTGATGTCCCCAGAGTCATCATCAGTTTCAATCTTCACTTTGGATTCTTGTCTGGATTCTTGTTTCTCATTTTAGCCTTTAGGGATTTTACTTTCTCGCCAGCTCAACCAGGTACTATAGAAGATTTATTTATTTTTCTTTTTTAAGTAGACTCTGTGCCCCACATGGGCCTTCAACTTACAACCTGAGATCAAGAGTTACATGCTCTACTGACTGAGCTAGCCAGGTGCCCCAGACTTTTTTTTTACATTTTATCTAGTAGGAGGGGTTTTTTTTTAGGATATCTAATCCACTCTATTTTCATCACAGTACTTGATACCACCTCCATTACAGGTAATTATTTGTTTCTTCTGTCAGATTCTGGCAGTCAATCAATCAGTCTATCTTCTTATGAGATATAAATGATATCTCATTTATTCTTATGAGATATAAATTATGGGCCTACTGGGTTTCTCTTTTTGCCTTGGCTACCAGGAAGCTCAGGATGACACTGAATGTTCTATCACAGTAATTAAATTATGTTCTTAATGGGTAGACTTTCTTAATGGGTAGACTACATACTAGACTTTGATCACATGATTCCTATGGGCCCTGCACAGTGTTTTACATACATTATCCAATTTAATGCTCACAACAACCTTAAGAGGTAGCTAATGTCATCCCCACTTGACAGATGAGGAAGCTCTGGGAAGGGACCTACACAAGCTCCTATAGCGCACTTGTAAGGGGAATGGCTGGGATTCCTATGTGTTTTCGGCATCTTTCCCTCCTACTTTGCAATTCTGCTTCTCCTTGAATCTGGAAACCTTCTTACTTGTCTCTGGGGTTCCCAGGCTGAGCATGGGGCCCAACACTAAGTGGCTTTCTCTTGGACCACATGAGGAGGTTATGAGCTCTACCATGACCTCTCTACTCCTAAAGACCCAGCTCAGAAGCCACAGGTTCTGGAACATTTCTCCCTCATCATGGGGGAGGAAGCTTTGCTCCTCAGGGAGACCCTGAGAGTGCTGGACGCTCAGACCCTCCCAAGGCAGCCTCCGGGGGTCACGGAGAGCTCTGGAGTGGTTGTGCAGCCTATCGGTTCGACCCTGATTCAGGAGTCACACTGCGTGGGTTTGCCTCTCAGCAACACCACCTACAGCTGTGTGGCTTTGGGCATGTACTTATACTCCCTGGGCCTCAGTTTCTCCATTCATAGAATGGGATAATAACAGCGCCTGTGTCAGGGGGGTCTTTGTGACGATTAGATGAATTCAGACCTATGAAGAACTTTGAGGAGTACTCTGCACTTAGCAAGCACTAGACTGTAAGCTCCAGGAGCCTGGCATGTCGTGGGGGCTCAGGGATCCTCTGTGCATCCTCTGGACCACAGGTACTTGGGACCCCTGAGAGCAGCAGGGAAAGCTCCCCTTGGAATGGCAACTTTATTTATTTTATTTAAAATAAAATTTTATTTATTTATTTATTTATTTATTTATTTATTTATTTATTTATTATTTATTTTATTCCATTCCATTGGAATGGAGAGAGGAGCACTCTCTCTTCCCAGTGACCCTTTGTGCCTGTCCCAGTGGTCACTGTTCCCCTTGAAGGGTGTGTGGTGGAGCGGGGATGAGATGAGGCCCATGCAGAGCCCTCTGCTCTAACCCTTCAGGCTCAGGTGGGCTCTGATGCTGACAGCCTCCTCCCTGCCTCTTCCCATCCTGCCATCCAGATGGGGGTCTCCATGACTCTGTCCCCAGCCACCACCCACAGCCTGGACCCTCTGGTGCAAAGCACTCAGCCTCCCTGGCCCGACACCTGCCAGTCCCTCCACCTCCCTGCTCCAAACCTGGAAACTCTGGTGGGAAGGCCGGCCTCTGTGCTCTGAGCTGTGGCCCCCAGTGCCCGGTGTGGGACAGAAGGGGGCGGGACCTACCGGAGCAGGACACGTGGCAGCGGTTCTTGCCCCTGTCGCACCAGTCATGGTTGCGGATCTGAAAGAGGCCGTAGCCAGTGTAGCCAGCGGGCAAGTTCTCGTAGATGGCCGTGGGGTTGAACTTGCTCTCAAAATAAGCCAGGCACACCCCTAAGACGGAACAGGAGGTGGGTGGCTTGGAGGAGGACGGAGTTGGGGATGCCTGGGCAGGGGCCAGAGGAAAAGGAGGTGAGGGGAGAGGGGCCAAGAGGGACCTACTCACAGTTTTCAAGGCTGTAGCCCTCAAAATAATCCAGGCCTCCTTCGTAAAGCTTCTTAGCCACCTTGCAGCGCGCCATGATGGCCGCACCACTTGGAACCACAAGGTAGCCCATGAGGGAGAGAACCAAGGATGCCTTCATCTTTTTGGGCTCCTGGCAGCTCGGGGCAATAATGGCCAGGAGAGCCAGCAGAGTCCCAGAGAAGTCCTGCCAGGATCCCAGGGACACTGGTTTCTCTGAAGGAAAAGAAAGGCACTGTGGGAACGGGGGTGTGCAATTCAGTGTTTCAGAAAAAGGGGAGTTCTGCCTAGCTTGACCGTGATACTTCTTCCCACCCTAATCCTCGGCTTTGAAACCCTGACTCTCCTCCTCTGCTCTTTATGGTCATGGTCTCAGCTCAAAAATAAGCTCAGCATCTCTAATAGGACTCTCTGATCACTGCTCCATCTTGGAAAATCATTTCTATTGTCTTCATAACATAAGTCAATTTCAGAAATTGCCTTGTTCATTTGTTTGCCTATGTCTCCTACCAGAGTGTAAACGCCAGGAATACAGAAACCTGGTCTGTTTTGTTCTCTGCTTTATCCCCAGAACTTAGAACAGAGCCTGGTGTATCGTAGGCACTCTGTGACTCTCTGTTGAATGAATGAATGAACGAATGAATGAATGGGAAAAAGCCAACTCTTCCCAACAGAATTGTCATCCTATAGGCACTGAATGGATTTGTTGAGTACTCCTGCCTCTGGGTATCGTCACCTCTGCCCTGGTTGCTGCCCATCCTGTCCCAGCTCACCAGTCCACCAGTCCACCAGTCCACCAGTCCCTCTGCGGGCCTTGGTGCCTCCTTGGAGGAGGGGAGGAGCAGCCACTGCAGCAGTTCTGATCTTTTGCAGGAAAGTTGCTCTACCTACACAGTTTCCTGGACTTTTCAGATTCCACTTCCTTGATAACTCACTTACCTTCACCCAAGAGCTTCTAAACCACAAATGCTTCTCCATAACCTGCTCTTCTAGAATCTTTTCTATGACATCAGTTGCTATGGAGCAGAATATTCTGAAGTGGAGAGGGGTCCATCACCAATGCATTGTATTAGTTTTCTATTGCTACTGTGCCAAGTTACATCAAACTTTGCAGCATAAGCTACACAAATTTGTTGTCTTAAAGTTTTATAGATCAGAATTCTGACTTGAGTCTCACCAGGCTAAAATCTAGGTGTTGGCAGGGCCAGGCTCCTTTCCAGGGGCTCTGGAGGAGAAGCCATTCCCTTGCTCATTCAGGTCGTTAGCAGAATAAATCTCCTTGTAGTTGTAGGACTGAAATCCTGTTTCCTTGGTAGCTGTCAGCTAGCTGACAAGCTGTCTGTATTTCTTGACTCCACCTCCCCTCTCCTACCTTCACAACGAGCAATGATTGATCAAAACCTTCTCATGCTTTGACTCCCTCCTGCCTCTTCTTACATTGCTGTATCTCTGGTTCACTCTTCTGCCTCCTCTCTCACTTATAAGGACTCATGTGATTAGATTGGCTCACCCACACAATCCAGGATAATCTCCCCGTTTCAAGGTCCTTTACCTTTAGTTACATATGTAAAGTCCTTCTTGCAATGTAAATAACATGTTCAGAGTTTCAGGAGTAAGGGCATGGACATCTTTGGGGGACCATTATTCTGCGTATCACAGCATTCTTCTGCCCACCCCCCAGAACTGCCTTCTAGTAGAGAGCAGTGGGAGGAGCCATTATTTTGCTCTTCTACTCATGATGGGGCCATGGTCAAGGACATCTTCTCTGGAGCCCAGGCAATGTCATTTGTGACATGAATTATCTTTAAAATCCCTTCTAGCTCCTAAGAGTTAAAAGATGTTGACATGACTGAGGATAACGCTAGCCTTTTGAAACACTGAAGTCCTTCTGGCTGACTCAATTATGACTGGTAATTAGTTGATTAATTAAAAGGGATAAAATAGAGAATCATAAAAGAAACAGGCCATAAACACTGAAACTTAAATCCATAAATGCGCATTGGCTCAACAATCTTTAGTCATGGCCTTTTCTTAGATATTCGTTACAGACTGGAACACAAAAACACAACTCAAGGTTTTTGTATAAATCACACTGTGCCATATTCCCATATTCCTTTTCTAGTTTCCATAACTTTAAAGCAAAGCCAGAACTTGAAGACGTAGAAGCCAAGCAAGAACTTACAGACATAAAGCAATGTCTTCTAGATTTCCTTTCTAGATTTTCAAGATTTTTCTAAACTTTCTTAGTTAAATTACCCACAATTATCCCTTAAGTAAAATGATTTTTAATCATTTACCTTTCTCAAGTCTTTCAAAGGACTCATCTTAAAGTTTTGATTATTAACTTAGCTGGAATGACCAGCTTGTCCTAGTTTGGCTGGACAAAGCCTTATTATACTCACATAGCAGGCAGAATAGCACTAATGGTACATATCTATTTCCTGTTAACTCTTCAGCTAAATTTGCCAAAGTCACCATTCCTACTCATCACAGTATTTTGTAACTTTATTTACTTTTAAGTAGTTTTTCAAAGGTAATTCTGAATTCTTATATTTTCCAGAAAACCTCTGGTCAAGAGGGACAATGTCTCTTCTCCTAGAGTTGGTCTTTTATGGGAGGTTTGGTTATTAACCCTCTTCTGTCCCCCCCATACTTCCACTGCTGTTTATCCAGATTTCTTTTCCCGTGCAAGACTTCTGTCCGTTCACTAGAGTGCCCTGGAAACCACAAAGCAAGCCACTATTATTATTGTTGTTGTTGATATTATTATTATTATTATTAATTATTGGGGCTGGGCAGATATGTTTTATTGGAATACAGCCACCCTTATTCATTCATTATATTGGGTTAAAATAGGAAATGATTAGAAACAACTTATATTTCCATCAATAGAAGTTAATTACATAAGTTACAAAGTGATCTCATTCAGTGTAATTCTTTGCAGCCTTGGAATCAAGGAAGCAGCTCTCCATATACTAATATGGAAAGACATTTATGAAATATTGTTAAATGAGAAGGAGCCTCAAATCAGTATCTCGGTATGCTATCATTTTGTAAATAGAGTAATATTCATGCATTTGATAGGCAAGAAATTTATTACATTTGACCATGATTTCAAAACAAGTAAATAAATTGCCTATTCAAAAAATAAAAATATTTTAAAAGGTTTTAATGGCAGAGCAGAAAATAGACCTCGAATAATTGCTCTCACAGTGGGAGTTTTACACACTTATATGCACACACAAAATATGCCCTACCAAACAAGTTTTGAGCAACTTGGCTGCATGAATGGAGTTAGAACTTTCTAGAATTAATTTGTCTTAAAAATTAGGAAAAAGTGCTTAGACCTGCACAACCAGTTGACCTGCCAAGTAAGACAATGTTTATAACCAGACATTCCTCTCCCACCCAGTCAGACCAGGACAACCATTCCTCTGTCTTTTCTTATTCATTCAATCATTAAAAGAGCCGTTATTAAGCTCGGACAATCACTGAGTCTAGGGTGGGTTCAATGAAGAACAGACACCCTCTGCCCTTAAACGTGAAGGAACTTCCAGGCTGAGGGGAGGACATACCTGAAAAATAAAATGTAGTAAGCTGAGCAAAGGGGAAGTGAAGAAACTGGCCTCAAGGCAGCAAGCCGAAACTGTAATGTGTGTGTGTTTTTTAAAATATTTTTATTTATTTATTTGACAGAGAGAGAGAGACCACAAGTAGGCAGAGAGGCAGGCAGAGAGAGAGGGGGAAGCAGGCTCCCTGCTGAGCAGAGAGCCCGATGTGGGGATCGATCCCAGGACGCTGGGTTCATGACCTGAGCTGAAGGCAGAGGCTTTAACCTGCTGAGCCACCCAGGCACCCCCCAAACTGTAATGTTAAGAGATAAGATGCTGCCACTTGTTTTGTGGTATCTTCTGGGGAAGTTACATCTAAACTTACATCTAAACTTCTAAACTGACATCTTCTGGGGACAAGCCTGTCTCTGTCGTTATTGAGAGTGCTCCCAGCCTCTGCAAGGTGGATTCATACTTTGCCTCTGTAGTGTGAACACCCTAAATTTTCTCCCTGGACACACCCATCCCTCACCCACCCACCATCTGCAGAGGGCTCCGTGTGTGGCTCGGGTGGGGGGGCACATGACCAAGCCTAAGCCACTCTATGTAAAAACCCAAAAGACTCCATGAAAAAATTACAAGGACTGACACAGAAATTCAGCAAAGTTGTAGGATATAAAATCAATGTACATTTTGTACAGTTGCATTTCTATACATTAACAATGAAGCAGAAGAAAGAGAAATAAAGGAATCAATCTCATTTACAATTGCACCCAAAACCATAAGATACCTAGGAACAAACCTAACTAAAGAGGTAAAGAGTCTGTGCTCTGAAAACCATAGAACACTTATGAAAGAAATCGAGGAAGACACAAAGAAATGGAAAAACATTCCATGCTCATGGATTGGAAGAAAATATTATTAAAATGTCTACGCTACCCAAAGCAGTCAACACATTAAATGCAATCCCTATCCAAATGCCATTGACGTTTTTAAAATTTTTTATTTTTTCAGTGTTCCAAGATTCATTGTTCATGCACCACATTGACATTTTTCACAGAGCTAGAACAAATAAATCTAAAATTTGTAGGGAACCAGAAAAGACCCCTAATAAACAAAGAAATGTTGAAAAAGAAAACCAAAACTGGGTACATCACAATTCCAGACTTCAAGCTGCATTACAAAGCTGCAATCATCAAGCCAGTATGGTACTGGCACAAAAACAGACACATAGATCAATGGAACAGAATAGAAAACCCAGAAATGGACCCCCAACTCTATGGTCTACTAATCTTTGACAAAGCAGGAAAGAATATCCAATGGAAAAAAGACCATTTCTTCAACAAATAGTGTTGGGAAAATTAGATAGCCACATGGAGAAGAATGAAACAGAACCACTTTCTTTTTTTTATTATTTTATTTATTTTTCAGAGAGAGCACAAGCAGGGGAGCAATAGGCAGAGGGAGAAGCAGGCTCCCCGCTAAGCAAGGAGCCCAACCAGGGACAGATCCTAGGACACTGATCATGACCTGAGCTAAAGACAAATACTTAACTGACTAAGCCACCCAGATGTCCCAGAAAATGGGTCACTTTCTTACACCTTACACAAAAATAAATTCAAAATGGATGAAAGACTTAAATGCAAGACAGGAATCCATCAAAATCGTAGAGGAAGACAGAGGCAGCAACCTCTTTCACCTTGGCCGCAGCAACTTCCAGCTAGACACGTCTTCAAAGGCAAGAGAAACAAGAACAACAATGAACTATTGGGGCTTCGTCAAGATAAAAAGCTTTTTCACAGGAAGGAAACAGTCGACCAAACCAAAGACTACTGACAGAATGGAAGATATTTGCAAATGCTTTATCAGATAAAGGGCTAGTATCCAAAATCTAGAATGAAAATATCAAACTTGTCACCCCAAAACAAAAAAAAAATCCAGTCAAGAAATGGGCAGAAGACTTGAACAGACATTTCTGCAAAGAGGACATCCAAATGGCCAACAAACACATGAAAAAATGCTCAACATCACTTGGCATCAGAGAAATACAAATCAAAACCACAATGAGATACCACCTCACACCAGTCAGAATGGCTAAAATGAAGAAATCAGGCAACAACAGATGTTGGCAAGGATGCTGAGAAAAGGGAGCCCTCTGACACTGTCGGTGGGAATATAAGCTAGAGCAACCACTCTGGAAAACAGTATGGAGGTTCCTCAAAAAGCTAAAAATAGAACTACCCTGTGACCTAGGAATTGCTCTACTGGTATTTATCTGAAGGATACAAAGATTGTGATTCAAAGAGGCACATACACCCCAATGTTTATAGCAGCAATGTCCACAATAGCCAAACTATGGAAAGAGCCCAGATGTCCATCAAGAGATGAATGGATAGAGAATATGAGATATATATATACAATGGATTATTACTCAACCCTCAAAAAGAATGAAATCCTTCCATTTGCAACAACACATATGGAACTAAAGGGTATTATGCTAAGCACAATAAGTCAGTCAGAGAAAGACAAATACCATCACTCCTATGTGGAGTTAAGGAACAAAACAGATGAACATAGAGGAAGGGAAGGAAAAATAAAATAAGATAAAAACGGAGAGGGAGGCAAACCATAAGAGACTCTTAGCTATAGAGAACAAACTGAGGGTCACTGGAGGGAAGGTGGGAGGGAGAGATAATTGGGTGAGGGCACTGGGTGTCGTATACAAGCAGATGAATCACTAAATTCCCCCTGAAACTAATAATACAGTATATGTTATTGAATTTAAATTAAAATATTAAAAATAAATAAACAAAAATAAAAATGAAAAAACAACAAAAAAAGCAACTTCGTTGAAATGTAATTCATTCTATACAATTAACCCATTTAGAATATACAATTGGATCATTTGGGAATATTACATCAATTTTTTAAGCTGCGATAAAATACATGTAACATAACTTTAGTGATTTTAACTGTTTTCCAGTGTACAGCTCAGTAGCATTGATTACAGCCACAATGTTCTGCAACCATCATCACTATTTCCAAAACTTTTCCATCACCGAAACAGAAACTCTGTACCCATTAAACAATAATTCTCCATTCCTGCCTCCTTCCAGCCCCTGGTAACCTTTCATCTTTCCATCTCAGAGAATTCGCTTATTGTAGGTATTTCATCTAAGAGGAAGCATACAATATTTACCCTTTGTGTTTGGCTTATTTCACCTTGTTTGGCTTTTTAACTTACTCTAAAAATAGAAAGTAATTGGATCACTATTGATCTACCTGATGCTCCTCACACACAGAATCCCTCCCAAGACCAAATTGACATTTCTGTCCTTCAGAGTTACCCCCAAATGAGCTTTACCCCGCACACCTGGATTGGTGAAGTAAGGGTATATTCATTTTTCTAATGGAACACCCACATTCCTGCTGCTAGGAGGTCTCTGGTTTTCCAGAGCTGTGGTTCTGGTAGGTTCCTGTGATCCTGGGAAGCTCTGATGTCCTTTGCCCCTTGCAGGAATGGTGCGTCAGCACGCATTCCTCTTGGCATGGCCTAACCCGAATGTTCCATGAGGACAGAAATCGGTGGCCTTGGGAACTGGCATTCTATGCCCTTCTTGTTATCTGGACCTTCTATGTGTCCTGGGGTTAGAAGTGAATGTGCTGGTTCTGAAGAACGTGCACTGCTGAGAGGCCTTCTCCCCTGCAGTCCTAGATCCCTACCATGTCCCGTTCCCAGGCTTTCCGGCCTCTCAGGCTCTTCTCCCTCAAACCAGTCCTTGAGAGACCATACTACACACCACTTCTTATCTTTTCAGCTCTCTGGGCAGCCAGAGAAGGTGCTATTGTGGCTCCAGCCTGCACCTCCCACCTAGGCAACTGTCGGCCAATGCTGACATGGTGAGGGGCATCTCCCTGGGTTATTGTGAAAGAGTCCTTCGCCTTTTTCAGAAGCCAGCAAGAGCTGGGGCTCATATCTGACAAGATCCAGCACCACTGGCCTTGGAGAACTTTCAGAGATCTCAGATGTAGGTGAAATACAAGAGAAGGGGCAGCTCAAGGATGGACCCCGGGGCCTGGAGACTGGTCGACCAAGAACCAAAGCATTTTTCACAACTATGGGCTGATCAATAAATATGCCATCTGCAAAAATTATCATCTCTGAAAAGGCATATTATCAGAAAAGAAATTTCCCCCTCATCTACTGTAGTAGATCATTTGCCAAAAACACGAGGTCACAATTCTAGTCTTCTCTGTATCCATGCCTCTTGGTTTGTCCGTTTTAGCTCCTCCCATCAAGGAGGGATCTCTTTCACCTCCCCTCAAATCTCAGCTGGCCTCATGCCTTGCTTTGACCAACAGAAGGCCGTAGAAGTGATGCAGTGCCAGTGTGGATCCCAGGTCTGAAGAAGCCTACCGCTACCATGTAAACAAGTCCAGCCCCATCTTCTGAGAGATGAGTGGCACCCATTATACTGTTGCCTCAGTGGACAGCCAGCTAACTGCTAGGAATGTGAGTAAGGTCACCTAGACTAGCCAGCCTGTGGCTGAACAAAGATGCTTGAACAAGGATGGCCAAAATCAACCAAGTCTTGTCAAGGTAGGCAGAACTGTCCAGTTGACCCATAGACTTGTGAGCAATAATGAATGGCTCTTGTTTTAAGCCACTAAATTGGGTGGGGTGCGGGAATAGGGGAGGTTGTTACACAGCAATAGATAACTGACACATCCTCTCCACTCCGTGCTCTTGCCCTGGCTCAAGTCTCCAGGCAACCATCTGTCTGAGCCCTTAGCACACTGGCCATCTGCTCCAGCTCGCTATTGGCAAGCCACCCTATTGACTGAGCAGAATACTGCAATCACACAACCTCCAGCAAAGGTATAATTTCTACAGGGAAGACAATTTCCCTTTTTTCTTTATATGACCACATTTACCTTTGCCAGAAAAAATTGACCAAGAAGCCCTCCTGAGCCACCTCAGGCAAAGACACCAGACTTTGCTGTCCCATCATTTGCCCTTATTGAATTATGTGCATAACTGGATGGAATGGGTTTGGTGTTACCAATGGGATTTAATGCACTGGGTAAACTGCGGGGAGTCTTCTCTTCCTTAGATCAATAGCTTATGGTTTTTTCACCTAAAACATTTATCAGACCCTAATATGTGATAGAAACTGTGTCAAGTGCTAGGGATGCCAAGATAACTGGGAACCTTCCAGTCCCAAGCCTTGCCTTCCACAGTTGTGGGGTCCATCTCCTCTATTGTGAAGCCCACCACCTTTGCACTCCCTTTGCTGCCACTACACACACATACACCCCACAGGGCCTGGTGCCCTAAGCTCCAGGTCAGCAGGGGTCTGTGCCAGCACTACCCATGGCAAGGATGACTCAGAGGCAGGGGCCCTCCCTGAGGCTTCTCATGTCTAGATGTCAGGCCATAGAGGCAGCTATCTGTATTTATACTCATACCTTCTTCAGGATGGGGCACAGAGAAGATAGAGGAATGGGGCTACAGAGGCTAACTCTGGCTCCCAGGGTGAGAGAAGGTGCAGGCTTAGCCAACCAATAACTTAGATGGGATAGAACTCCAGCCAGGCCAGTGAGGGTCAGCTCAGGACCTTCAGCTGGAACCATTTGTGGAGGGGGTTCTCTCGCTCTCTTCTCTCTGTTCCTGGCATGGCTAGCAATAAAGGTTTATGAGCCTGCAGCTGTGATCACTTTTCCCATCGTGGAGGAAGGGCCTGCCTGTGGATGAAGCCAAACAAGGAAGAGCAAGAGATGGAGGAGGGAGGCTGACCCCTGATGACATGACCCCGGCAACCTAAAGCAAGAAAACCCTGGAACTTACTACATACTGGAGACCATAAATTCCTGGTACGTACTTAAACCACTGTGAATTGCTTTTCTGTCACTTACAACCAAAGACTCCTGACTAATGGTTTCCTTCCCTCCCTGGCCTGTTTTAGTTACAAAGGGGGAAATGGGCTTAATGTGGGAAAATCCAGAGGACACCACTCTCACCAAGGTGTCACACTTGGCACTGACAGTAGTGGGATGGCTTGATATTTTGTTCCCCTGATGCCACACAGGAGAAGCCACACAACATCGCCTTGGGGGGTTCTTACCAGAAACAAGGTAACAAGAAGAATCATGAAGAAACAGACAAATTCCTGAACGTGAATGTTCTGAAGACTAATGGTCCTAACGTCTCCCAAAGATCTAGGCTTATGAAGAACAGAAGGAAGGAGACTATTGCTCTTCACTGGGGGACACTAAAGTTTCATTACCACCAAAGGCAGCTGATAAACCTTGACTGCATTCTGGATTGAAAAACAGTAACCGTAGAGGTCATCCATGGGACCACAGGGGCCATTCGAGCACGGACTTCGTGTTGGGTGGTATAATTGAAATGAAGTTGATTTCCTTAGAAGTGGTAATGCTGTTGAGCTTTGGAAGGCAGCTGTCTTCATTCTTGGGAGACTCAAACTGAAATATTTAGGGGTAAAATGTCATTATGTCTGCTGTCAACTTCTAGATGATTTGGCACGAAAGAGAGAGAGAGTGAGTGTAGTTGGAGAAAGACATGAAGTGGGAGCAGCAAGGCATTCATAGCCAGAAAACCTGGTGAGCAACACACTACGGTTTAGTACACCTCTCTTTTAACTAGAAAAATAAGCTAATTCTTTAAGAGGCTGAAAAAAAAAAAAAAAAAAGAACCGGAGCTCTAAAGTTGGACAGTCCTGGTTCTGTGGCTGCCTAGCTATGTGACCTTCAGCGTGTAATGTATTTTCCTTGATTTCAATTCTTCACCTGTAAAATGGAGATAATATAAAATCTACCTCATAGGCTTATTGGAGAATTAAACATGATAAATATATGTAAAATCCTTAAAACAGTGCCTGGCACGTAACAGGTGATCAATAAGTAGTCCTTTTAATATTAAAATTAGAAGCAGGAAGAGAAGGGGAACAGGAGGAAAGGAAAGGAGAAAAGGAGAAGGAGGGAAAGGGGAGGGGAACAAATTTCTTCCCTTTCCCTTCTCCGAGCAGAGGTATTCCAAAACAGCCATACACGGGACACGATTTGACCAGGAAGGAACAAAAGAAGAGGAGCATGCTCATCACCCAGAGAGGTGGGCAGAGTTTCTCCTAGGTAGCACAATCTAGATTGGGGGAAAGGTTTTGCCTCAAAGCTCTTAGGGTAAGTTGGCTGATATCCTAAGTTGTAAAAGCAAAGCATTCAAGAAAACCATAAATGAATGCTGCTTAATTACCACCACACCAACTTCCCAACTCCAAGCTTTTCTTTCCCTTCCTTCCTTCCTTCCTTCCTTCCTTCCTTCCTTCCTTCCTTCCTTCCTTCCTTTCTCTCTCTCTCTTCTTTCTTTCTTTCTTTCTTTCTTTCTTTCTTTCTTTCTCTCTCTCTCTCTCTCTCTCTCTTTCTTTCTTTCTTTTAAATTTATTTATTTGAGAGAGAGAGAAAGCATGAGTCCACGTGCCAGCAGGGCAGTAGGGAGAGGCAGAAGGAGAGGGAGAATCTCAAGCAGACTCCCCGCTGAGCATGGAGCCCAACACAGGGCTCAATCCCATGACCCTGGGATCATGATCTGAGCTGAAATCAAGAGTTGGACATTCAATGACTGAGCCCTCCAGGCACTCCCCAAATCCAGATTTTTTTTTAAAAAATATCAGAGACAGACCAGTATCAGCTGCAGAGCCACTGGCTGCTCATCTCCCCCTAACCCTGGCGACCCAGGGAAAGACATCAGTCATTAAACTCCTTGTTCCTTGTTCTCAAGTCTTCCAGCAAATCTACTGAGATTCCCTTCTTCCACAAGTGGGGAACACCTGCACACACAGGCAGACTGCCTTTAGCTCCAAAATGCAGAGACATGTGTGCATCGGTTTTTTAAAGGATCCTTGGTCAACTATAATCCAGCAGTGAGAAATCGATATGGTTGGTTCAAGTCTCAAGTCTCTCATAGAAGCCAGGAGCCCTGAACTGGGGGTCTGGCTCAACCGCTTCTCACTGGGAGATGCGGAGCCAGCCCTGAATCCCTGCATCTCACTTGCTCTCTTGAGGTTGAGGCCCCTCAGTTGGCCCCAACCCTTGGCCCTGGCCAGACTTCTGAGCCTTCCCCGACAGATGGGTCTCCATCTGCTCTGCAGACACCACCAGATAACACAATCTATAATTATATTTGTATCTGTCAATATCTGCATCTATATCTGCAAGAGGAAAAAAAAATGCCTGGAGACAAGGAAAGATATTGGCCAGCCAATCCTGCAGACTCAGAAACATCCGAGGAAGAAGTTCCCTTTGAGATGATCTAGTTGACCTGTTTTCAAGATTGTCTCTTGCCACGGAGCCAGCAGTGAAGAGCAATCTCCTGCAGAAAACCCCACTGTTAGCTTGCCTTCCCTGCCCCCCTTGCAAGTGGTAACAGAGCTGTACTGAGGCTTGAAGAAGGTGCACCCAGTTCACCACGTTATTCACATCTGAGCAAGACAGAAACAAAATGAGGGCCAGAGCCCAAGGCTTCAGAGTCCCCAAGAAAGAGGGCTAGGAATACAGGTTTGGTCATCCAGCCAACGCCACCTCTCCCTGAGAGAACTGCAGTGGAGTTTCATGCATTGGGCAGAGACCCCTGAACCACAAAGAAGATGAGACCTGCCCCTGTGGACAGTCGGATGTGAGGGAAGTGTACAGGGGAGAGGGGTTGGGGAGAGGGGCTTCTGGGAATGGTTTTCCCCCAGGAGAGAGAGGCGAGAAAGGAGGGAGTCCCTGTTCTAAGCCACCCCACTCCCTCTTTGAACTCCGCTGCCAAGGCAAGATGTTTGGAGTTGCTGCTGCCATTTTTTGACAGGAGCGGACCAAGACAATGGCACTGATACCAAATCAGAACCCGACATCACTGATCCCTAAATCCGCATCAGCAGCTGCCCGCCTCCAGACTTCTTCTCCGGGAAAATAAGGCTCTGTTCATGAGCCCCCTTTAATCACCTAGTGAGCTTGTTGCTGCAAGTGTCTCTGATTCAAGTGATGGTGTAAATCTGCCACACGTTTATTTTCAAATCCAAGCATTTTTAGCTGTGGTGTTGCTTGCCTAGTTTAAAAATATTCAGCTTCATCTGAAATGGCATCAGAAAGAAAACAGCCCCAATTCTGTGTACTCATTGAACGCTTGTCTGAGCAAAGTGTGCTCACAGCCTTGAGAAAGGGGGAGGGAAGTGGAAGTGTTTTCTTTTATAAACATGCTTCTCGTGACCGTGTCGGGACAAAGACTCCCTGGCTACACACAACGCCCTGACATGGAAGGAGAAAGACATCAGGCTGTGCAGAGAGACATGCTGGGCAGGGAACAGGCAGGGGACCCATCATGACCACAAGTCCCGGCATGGTGGGAGGCAGCAACGCTGGTCCAGACTCCGGGGCTCGTGGACTCACTCACAAAAGGGATGAGAAAAGCCAGCAGGGACCACCTCACACCAAAGAGCCCTCCCTGAAGCAGGAAGGAAAGGCACAAACTGTCAGGTTTGTGAAAGGCAAGGACATGGGCCCGGAACCGTGCAGTGGTGATGGGGTGACTGGCCATACCTGTTCTTCTGGGACTGCAGGGTTTCCAGGCATGTGGGACTTCCAGTGTTAAAACTGGGAAATGTCCTAGGTGTGGATCCTCTAAAAAGTAGTTCCTTGAATGCAGGAGATACGCAGGAGAAAGAGCCCCCACCTCTTCAACCCTTGCACCTGCACCCCAGGGGGACATAGCAGCAGAGCCAGCTTGGTTTGGGGGACTCAGGAGGAGCTGTCTTTTGTCGCTCAATGGGGTCTGAGTGAACTTAGAAGGCAATGAATGAATGGATGGATGGATGGATGAATGAATGACTCCAACAGAATATGATTATTTATATGTATATGATGGTTCTGTTTCCAATAGGATTATTTTCCATTGACTAACGTATAAATTCCATCAACTGAAAAACACTGGGAAATTCACTGCCTCCCACCACTAGGAGCCACAGAGCAAAGGAAACCCATTTGAAGCCATGAATCAAAAAAAAAAAAAAATCACATTCACACACATTTTATACTTGTACTTTTTCTGCCTTGAAGGAACTTGCTTTCCACTTGATGAGTTGATGTGAACACAGAAGAGTTATAATCTGGAAGCCTGGGATCCATGCCAAAGCAGAGGGGCTCACGGCAAGTGCTGTGGGGACAGCATGTGGCATTGAAATGGCAGTGACCTTGGCCCAGGCTCTAGGGGCATGACTTACATGTTCCCCATAGCCCTGAGAAGTGGGTATTCTTATCATCCCCATTTTATAATGGAGGGACCTAATGCATGCAGGATCTAAGCAACCTGCCCAAGGTCACACTGACAGTAAGTGGTGGGTCCCACATCTATCTGGCTCCAGAGGCCATCCTCTTATCCCACACTCAGCTACTTTTGTGCCCCAGAGACAGAAGACCTGTGTGGATCTTGACCTTTCTACTTGACTATAGACCTGTCTACAAGTCTGTGTGTGTGACCTGGAACAAGATACTTCACTCTCTAAATCTCAGTTTCTCTGCCTGCAAAATAAGGAGAGAAGCAGTACTGACCTAACCGGGCTCTGTGGAAAACTTCTAGTCCCCAGTAAGCTCTTCATGAATGTCCAGGACAAGGGAGAGGGGTATCCAGGAGCACAGTGCAGTTAGCAGGTGGTGTTAGCAGGCCAGACCTCTGGCAGGAGAGGCTGAAGCCTGAGGGGCCCACCAGCAGTTCTCAACCCTGGGCACACATCAGAATCACCTGGATAGTCATGCACAAACCAAGTAAATCCAAACACCTGAGAGTAGGACCAGGCATTATAATTTCCATGATTCCCCAGGTAACTCCAGTGTGCAGCCAAGGTTGAAAGCCATTGACCTAGTCCTTTGCCCTTTGATGTGTGGACCTTGAAGGAACACAGGCATCACTGGGAGCTTGTTAGGAAATGCAGAATCTCAGGCCCCACCCCAGATCTACTAATGGGACTCTGCACTGGAACAAGATCCCTGGGTGATGCAAAGGCTCATGAAAGTCTAAGCATCCCTGGACTAGCCTGTGGGTCGTGTGGATGAGGAAAAGAAGCCAAATGCCAGGCATTGAACCTGATTAAAATCCAAAGTGCAAGTTGGAGGGGGAAATGAGGGGCGGCTATTTACAACAATCACCCACGGATAACCTCATCTCCTGGCAAACGCAAAGGGCAAGGGTGATAGGTCTCTGTGTGTTTAAACTTCAATGAATTTGTGATTGTGGACGCTCAGGAAGTCGGGGATTCTGCCAGCCGCCCGATGTTTGCTCATCCGCCACAGTATCAGCCAGAGGACTAACATTATCTGGTGTCAACAACGCACACGCTGGGCCCTGGGCTGGGATTAGCAGAAAAATACCATCCTGCGTGAGACCTTGGAATCATTATCGGGAAATAATTCCCAAAGAGCTTTACCTCACCCAGAATGAGCAGCTCTCCATCCCTAGGCAAACCTGAGGGGCACAGGTGATGTCTGGGACTCCAGCAAGGCCATGAGCTTACCCCCTGTGACACAGTGGGGGGAAACTTCTGCAGTGGCCCCACACACAGGGCTCTCTTGGGAGGGAAAGGGGGTCATAACATCTAGAACCCGAAGAAATGATAGAAACTAAATTCTGATCAGTATTTACTATCTCATAATCCTCATAGGTCCACCATCACTTGATAAAAGGCAACTAAAAAGCAGATTCGACACCTTATATTGAAAGAATTCAAAAAGACAGTACAAATAGAAGCCAGGGTTCTAAAAAAGCAATTCATTCTGGTTCTAGACTGAATAGATATCTAACAATATCTCAGAGTAGTCACCCCTTTGGAGTGGTCTTTGGTAATCTAATCAAAGCTGGGGACCCTCTCCCTGAAAAATGGGCATAGACATAAGCTTGTACCCACAGTTGTACCTACAACCTATCCCATTTCCCTGGCTACAGTGATTGACTCAAGGATAGGCACATGGACCCACTTAGAACAAATTAGAATCGATGAAAATTAAAGGGAGGCCCTTTCCTCTTTCCTATTGATGTACATTAGGAAGGCTGTAGCCACAGGAGCAAGAGGTTGGCAGTTACCATCTTGGTAACTTGACAACAGGGAAGAGTCTCTGTGAGAATGAACTCAACACAAAGGACACAGAGCCCAGAAATGAAGAGAAACCTGGTTCTGAATACAGCATCTAAGCCCTGAAGTCTGGTCAGATCTCTCTCTGGATGGTTTAGCAAATAAATCCTGTAAGCCTGTGCTTAAACCAGTTTGAGCCTCATGCAAAAGAATGCACTCTGATGGATAATCTTCATTAATTCATTGGTTATTTTGATGATTCTTCACATAACTACCGATTAAATAATGTTACCATACAAATGCTTTTTATGACCTAATGTTGGCCTTCAGTTTCAGTAAACCTCTTTATTCCTACAGTTAACCCTCAGCTTTTCCAAAACTCCTTTGTAAAGAAACCCCTTTTGACATAAGATCCCTTCATTTCCACGTACGGTGATATTTATCATTGACCACAGAATTGCAAATCATGATATCATATCCTATCACAATAAATATATAAATCTGCTTAAAGCAGCCTAGCTTAGGGTTCAACCTTTGGGAAACTACTTAACAACACAAGTATTCTGAAATCAAACAATTTATTGCTATAATTGTGGTTAAATGCAACCTGAAGAAAGATTATTCTTAGATCGTATGGATACATGTCATTTTTCAGACTACAGAATGTCGATTTCCAGCGAGCTAGAACAGAAGGAGACTTCTGCCAGCCCAGTCCCAGGTTTGGGTGGAATTCCCTACAGTCCCACAAAAAGGACTATGCCACGCAGTAAGGAGTTTGGATCTATTCCATTTACGATAGCACCAAAAACCATAAGATACCTGGGAATAAACCTAACCAAAGAGGTGAAGGATCTGTACTCGAAGAACTACAGAACGCTCATGAAAGAAATTGAAGAAGACACAAAAAGGTGGAAAA
>CM053603.1:57685142-57748525 GCA_028646535.1 Procyon lotor
CAACAACAACCTCCGTCAGAGTCTCACACTGGGCCACCATCCACCAGGCTAATCACTCCAGGGCCAAGTACCAGGGAACTAGGGACAGCTCTATGCCCCTGAGACAGCCAATCCTGAACCTGCTTACCCAGCATCACAGAAACTACAGTAAAGTCTCTTGCTCATGCTTTTCCTCACTCCCTCGGCCCGACCCCTGTGCTTCCACATGTGGCTCTCTGAGGCACGGTGTGTCCCCTTCTCTTGGGATCTGTGAGCATCACAACTATCTTTTCAATGGCAACCTCCCGATTTGTTGGCCTCACAGTGTCTGAATGATAAAACAAAACAAAACCTACATGTCAGAACAAATGAAGACTGGGGACTTGTTTAATACCTTTGACTGGATACATCCTCATTCTTAGTGAAAAGTGACTGAAAGACCATCTATGATGTAGGACCGAGTAGGAAACAAGTTGTCCTCCTATTGAAGCTGGGGAAAGTCACTCCCTTGAAAAATTGTAAAAGGACTATCTGAGACAAAAAACAAAGTTACATTTTGATTATGACATGAGTTGTATTTACTCAGTAGACAAGTTTCAGTGATATGTAAGTCATCATTATTGTTCACAGCCTGGAATGTTACTGCACCATGAGGGAGAAAAGGTATTCCACAGATCAGAGCCCTCCGTGGGCTTTGGATAAGGGATCCTGCAGCTGTCACCATACCCTTCACACTCTCCCTGTTCTGTGCTCACTTGAGTGTGCAGGTATTGCTAGGGAAGGAATAAGAGGGTTGGGTATGAGGAAAGATGTCATCCTATTCAACCTGAACATTTTGAGAAAAATAGAAGCAATCAAATCCAAGGGCAGACATTAATTCATGCCTGGTATTGTCACTAGAGGTGTGAGGAAGGACCCCAGGGAGATGGAAATCCTGATGGATGGAGAGGCACCTTGACGAGGCTTGCGACCATCTCCTGTCTACCCCCTGAAGTCACCCGAGAAACATGAACCCAGGGGAAATCTGCCAGGTGTCAACCAGAGATCAGAAATGTGGAGCAGTGTCTGCAATAAACATGCAGAGGAAGCCAAACTGAACAAGGCCACCAGGTGGACCTTACTGCTCAGAAAGTACTAGTCTCATGAGAAGGACATCCAGAAGGCCTGGGGCTACACGAGCCCCTCATCTTCCACCACCAGAAACAGAAGGGATAGAAGCAGAACAGACTATGAGCTGATGGGGGCTCCTGGGGTCCCTTTGATGGTTCTCAAATGTCAGAAGCACAAGAATGAACTGGCTAGCTCTTTAAAATGTTGCTTCTCAGGGGCGCCGGGGTGGCTCAGTTGGTTAAGCATTGGACTCTTGACCCCAGCTCAGTCTTGATCTCAGGGTTGTGAATTTAAACCCCATGTTGGGCTCCACACTGGGCTGGGAAACTACTTAAAAAATAAAAAATAAATAGATAAACAAAATGCTGCCTCCCAGGTTCCATGCCAAGAGATGCTGATTGAGCCGGTCTGGGAGGAGGCCCAGGATCGAGCAGTTATCAAGCACAGAAGGAACACTCTCAGCTAGGGTGACAGACCTGTCACTCACATGCAGACCATCCCTGCGAAACCCCTGACTTCACTCCATACCAGCCCTCGTGCCTGATTCAACACTGCCTCCTATCCCCCCGTCACTACACAGACACACATACACCACAGAAAGAAAGCTCTACAAAACCATTATGAGCAGTGGAGATTCGCTTAGGATGTCACAGGAAGGTTGAGAGGGAGGTGACGCTGTAGGACACATACCACTTCATCACAGACTTCCCCTTTGGACATCCCCTGCCCGGTCTCCACTCTTGGGCTCCAACCATGCCCAGTCTCTCCCTGCTGATCTTTCCACAACTGCTCTACATTCCCCTGGCTCTTTGCCAACTTTAACTCCACACCCTCTACCAACTTTGAGTACTCATACCAAGCAAACAAAATGTCCTCCAGCTACTAGGATCCACAGCCCACCCTTTAGAAGGAAGCCTTTCTTCCCAGGAGCCACAGCGACAAAGAGGCTCACCTCTGATAAGGACACCAGTGGGGAAGCAGCCAGACAGAGCTGACAGCCAATGGCGGGATGCTGAGTGCCTGGGTTTGAGATGCTGGTGGGCCATGGGAAAATGCATGTTAAAACCACAAGGAGATACCACACCATGCCCGCTAGGATGACTGGATTCAAAGTCAGATAAGAACTAGTGTTCACCAGGCTGTGGAGAATTTGGAACCCTCATACATTGCTATTGGTAGGAATGGTACAATTACTTTGAAAAACGGTCTAGCAGTTCCTCAAAAAGCTAAGCGTAGAGCTATCATATGACCCAGGAATTCTACCTCTAAGTATGTACCCAAGAGTAAGAACAGATCCACAAAAAGTCTTGTACGTGAGGGTTCATAGCAGCATCACTATATTAGCCAAGAGGTGAAACAACCCAAGTGTCCCTCAGCTGATGAAGGGATAAACCATAGGTTTATGGCCCTGTCCACATACATTGGATGGAATGCAATGGAACATCATTGAGCAATACAAAGGAATGAGTGGTGATTCAGGCTACTGCACAGATTGTCCTTGAACACAGGCTAAAGTGAAAGAAGCCAGACACAAAAAGGCTCATATTGTATGATTCCATTTATATTTATAGGGAATGTCTGGGATAGGCAAATCTATCGCGACAGAAAGCAAGATTAGTGGTGGCCTAGGGCTGGGAGAACTTGGGGGAGTTGGGGGATGATTCATGTGGGTATGGGATTTCTTTCTGGAGTGATGAAAATGTCCTGAAATGGATTGTGGTGATAGCTACACAACTCTGCGACTCTACAAAAGCCATTGAGCTGTGTATTTTAAATAAGCCAATTGGGGGGCACCTGGGTGGCTCAGTCATTAAGCATCTGCCTTCTGCTCAGGTCATGATCTCAGAGTCCTGGGATGGAGCCCCGCATTGGGCTCTCTGCTTGGCAGGAAGCCTGCTTCTCCCCCTCCCACTCCCCCTGCTTGTATTCCCTCTCTCGCTGTGTCTCTCTCCGTCAAATAAATAAATAAAATCCTAAAAAAATAAATAAGTGAATTGTATGGCCCATGAATTATAGCTCAATGAGCCTGTGATTTTTTTTTAATAGAAAAAGAGAGAGAAGGCCAGTGGGGTACATCAGTCTTTGAGCCAAGGAGTATCTAGCACTTCCCGGCCATGTGACTTTGGGTAAGTTATTTCACATCTTAAAGCCTCTGTTTGCTTCTCTATAAAACAGGGACATAAATGCATACCAACAGGCTTATTGTGAGGATAGAATAAGATCATGTGTGCAAACTGCTCAATACGCTGTTGGAACACAGGCTAGCGCACACTCAGTAAGCAGATGCTAATAGCACCCCTAAGAACGGTAATAAATGATGTGCCTTGCAAAGCCTCCAAGGTCTTGGCACTCATTTGTTCATTCAATGACTACATACCCAGGGCTGCTACCGTGGGTCTGACCGTGTCCAAGGCACTGGGGATACAGCAGTGAACAGGTCAGAAGAAAAATCCAGCATGCGTAAAGCTCACATTCCAGAAACAAGACAGACAGACAGATAGACATGGCAAATACCAGATGGGCCTCCTCTTCAGAGCAGCTTACTATTAGGTGTGTTTGTTTGTTTGTTTGTTTGTTTGTTTTTAGAGAGAGGGAGAGAGAGTGTGTGAGCGGAAGGGGAGTAGGGAGAGGGAGAGAGAGAATTCCAAGCAGGCTCCATGCCCATTGCAGGGCTAGATCTCAGGACTCTGAGATCATGACCTGAGCTGAAATCAAGAGTCCCAACGCTAAACAGACTGAACTACCCAGGTGCCCCATCACTCTTGGGTTTTGATTATTGGCCTTTAAATGAGGTTTTATTGGGATGTACAATCCTCAAAACTAAAGAACCTACAATCCTCACGTGGGCAAAACTCCTGCCCACTACATTCCCAAGACCCTCGGAGCATCTTGGGGCAAACACAACATCTCAGGCATAGATGGTCTTTCCAAATTTTATCCCAATGCCTTGGCTTGAAACAGGCTCTCTTCCCAAGCCGTACAGAGTTGAATTTCTCATCACTTCTCGTGAAAGCTAGACTTCCAGGCAAATGCAATTCTAAGTAGTCTTCAAGATTCATGCTGCTAATAGGGCCTCCTGTCTCTCTGATTCAGTTTGGATCTTTCAAAAACGCCTTGATTAAATTTGGCTCTTCTGAAAATGTCAGGGGCTTTGATTCAGGAAGTGTGAATTCTCAGCACGTTTGCCAAGTGTAGGATGCTCTCCCCATCACACATTCACTCTCCTTGGTGACTAAGGCCTGTGTCTTCCACAAATGGGTACATTTTTAGCCTGATGGCTGAGGAAGAGCACTGGCCAGAATTAAACCTTCACTTCCCTCGCAGGTTTGCAGTGCCGTGAAGGTAAGTAACATCGTGCATGGGCCCCCCTAGTCTCCTGGACGTGTCTGCAGGGACCAGGCTGGTTCATCAGCAGTGCTCAGGTAGGGAGACACGAGCACTCTGCGCGGTATCTGCCAGAAGGTGTATTTGGCTGCCATAAAGCACTTCTCAGTCGTCAAAAGTCTTAGCAGCATCCTCTGTCTTCTCTCCTCGGTCCGAAGCACACGGCAGAGAAAGATGAGCTCTCCTCTCTCGTGCTCTGCACCTGGCGTCAACCGAAAGACAGACACAATGACAGTCCCCTCTGGGAAGCAGCACCAGGAGCCGATTGCTGTGTTTTCTGACAGATGCCAGGGGGAGGAGGATGGGAGCGGACCAGGTACACCTGTCCTTTAATATCCTGACAGCTGTGACGACGACCACCTCCGCGGCCACGTGAACGAAGAAGAGGGCTGGGACAGGAATGATGACAAGACTGTAGGGATGTTTACGTGAGACCCTCCGTGTGTCGCTGGAGAACACCTGGGAATATTAGCTGCCGTTCCTCGCATGCCCGGATTCTTAGCTCCAGCAACTACCACGTCCCGCAGGGACAGGATGGGAGAACAGAGTCAAAACCATGGCTCGTGAGCCTGAGTTGTAAGAGACTGAAGGACTCAGAGCATAGTGCACGGATCATCCAGAAGCTTGGAAGACCTGTGACGGGTCAGAGCCAGTTTTCCAAGCTCCAGAGGAGAGGAAGTTCCCAGGATGGCAGAAGAGAGAGCGTCTGGGTGCTGAAATGCTGAAGGCAGCAAGGGACGTGGCTACTGGGGGTTTCCCTGGAAATGGCCCTGCTCCTCCACCCACCACCAGAACCTGCAGGGGAAGAAGAATAGGACTGAGACCGCAGGCAGGGGTGGAGGTCTTAGTAGGGAGGGTTCCACACTTAGGGTTGCCACATAAAATGCAATATTGGGACATATTTATACTAAAAAAACCACTCGTGGCTTACGTGAACTTCAAATTGAACCATGTGCCTGTATTTTTCTGTACGAAATCTGGCAGCCCTACTTGGTCCTCACCCCCTGGGGGGAAAACCCAAAAAGCCCCCACACCATAAGTATGATGAGAAAGACCGACGCAAGGATGAGCTGCATGACACAGGGGCTGGGACAGCCTTGGGAACGTCGCCGCCCCATGGCCAGTCACGGAAGGAAAACATTGACTCTGCGTCTGAGGAAGGCCCAGAGCCAGCCTCTGGGTAAGTTTCCAGAAGTCAAATGAGGAGGACACAGCCGCCACCTGCAGGAAAGCCTTCTCTTCAGACTGCACCACTTGGCTTGATAGCATCACCCAGACCACCAGACTTACACACACACACACACACACACACACACACACACACACCTCTGTGCCAAAACAATAAAAGCCCACACTTTACAGAGCACTTGCTATGTACTAGGGACTATTTGCATAACTTATACTTAATACTTTCTAAATGCACTACACTTTGTCCCCTCTGCTAATCCTTGCAACAACCCTACAAGGTAGGTAGTTTTATCTCCATTTTCCTGATGAGGAAGCAGAGACAAAGAAGTTAGGTGAGCATCCCAGAGTCATCTGGCTGGCAAGGGACAACCAGAGCCCACACTCTTAACTCCCTCTCAATGGCTCTACAACCTATATCCCTTGGGCTTGGGTGTGACAGCAAGTTATGGAGAAACCCAATTAGCAGTGACTGAAACACAAGTCCAGAGGTAGATGGGCCAAGACTGGGGACAGCTTCACAAAGCTCTTCCCAGACTTTCCTCTAACCTCACAAGGTGGCTTTCAAAATTGCGGTCCAATATGGCTGCCAGCGCTCCAGATATCACATCTGTGTTCCAAACAGGACAAAGGAGGGGAAAAGGTGGGCTATCTCCCCCACCCCCACCATTGAAACTCTTCCAGGAAGTCACACATACCAGCTCTTACTTACGTGGCCTCATCTTGCTGTAAGAGAGGCTAGAGCAAGTAATCTTTTGGTTGGTTGGCAGCATGCCCAGCTAAGACTGGGAATAAAAGAAGAAAATGACTACTGAGCAGTCCCTGTTATACTATCTCTGAAGTGTAAAAGTCCCCAGAATCATGTGACCTCTACTAGACTTCCCCTTCCCCCAGTCCCTCCCCTCAGCTCCACGGTGGATGGAGCCCACAATACAGTGTGAGGGGCTTCTCCAGGAGTCCATGAAGAGCTCATGAGGCTGGAAGCTGAGGTATGGAAACGTTCCCAGGCATTGTCCCCATCCCCCGCAAGCCCCCTTTAAAGCAATCACCATTCTGATGCCTATCACCACAAGTTAGTTTTGCATTTTCTAGAACTTCATATAAACCGGAATCACAGAGCGTGAACCTTTTGCATCTGGGCTCCTTCACCCAGCCTTGCACCTGAGATTCATTCCTGTGATGTGTATCAGTGTTGTGTGGTGTGCTCTTTACACGACGATGTCCCAATTTGCTTACCCATGCACCTGTTGAGGGACGCCTGGTCTGTCTCTAGTTTTGAGATACTGTAAGTAAAGCTTGTGTGAGGATTCTTGCACAAGGCTTTTTGTGGACATTGCTCTTCATTGCTCTTGGTTAAATACCTGGGATTAGAACTACAGGACAGAGGCGCCTGGGTGGCCCAGTAGGTTAAGCATCTGCCTTCCGCTCAGGTCATGATCCCAGGGTCCTGGGATTGAGCCCCATGTCAGGCTCCCTGCTCAGTAGGAACCCTGCTTCTCCCTCTCCTTCTGCCTGCTGCTCTGCTTATTTGTGCTCTCTTTCTGTCAAATAAATAAATAAAATCCTTTAAAAAAAAAAAAAAGAAAGAACTATAGGACAGATAGGCCTGGATCCTAGGACAGAGGGCATTTAACTTTTTAAGTAATTGCCAAGCAATTTTCCAAAGTGGTCACAGCATTTTACACACTCCCCCTACACCCATATAATGCGTAAGTGTTCCAGTTCCTCCACATGGTGAGTTCCAGGAGAAGCCCCAGGTGTGACACATTGTCCTCACGGGACCTCAGGGGCCTGGCAAGATCCTGGGTGAAGCTCCAGCCTGGGAAGCTATGGTAGGGGTTCTTCTACCCGATGGCCACAGGGAGGCTTGGGCTGAGGCAGTCCAGAGCAGAAGGCCACTGCCACAGGCCCTGTGATGTGAGGGTGACGTGGGCAAAGACGTTTGGGGGATCTTTTAGGCGGCAAGCCCCTCGAAGAGCAGCTCCTGCTGTCCCTCATGTCAGCCCTGGCCTGTCAGGATTACAGGCAAAAAGCGGAATAGAGGAAGGAGGAAGGAGATGAGCTTTAGACCCTCAGGACGGGCACCAAAGGAGTAATGGGCCCCAGAAAAGAGCCACTAATGCCTCTATCACAAACCCTCACATATTCTGAAAAGCCCGGATGCAAGGACCCCTCTGACCTGGAGTACAAGGAATGTGTGGGTGTCCCAGATGCCAAAGACACCATTGTCCCGTGGAAGACTCTCCCAACGGAGTCTTAGGTCCACAGTTCAGGAATTCTGGAAAATCGACAAGGATTCTGGGTGACTTGGTCAAGAAACATCTGTCTCTCTCTGTGTGATTCTTCTGATTTCTTCTGATTTTACTATGTTCTCAACACAGAACGTTAGTTCTGACTCTGAGTAAGGAAACTGAGGCACAAATCCAGCCCCTTCCCCAAGGCCTGGAGTCTCTAAGTAGCAAAGCAGTAGTTTCCATTTTACCTGGGTGCCTCCAAAGCTGGGGCTCCATGTTTTACACCCCTACTCCTCTTATTTACATCCTAGAAACCTATGAGCTGGGGGCGGGGGAGGTGGGGAGGAGTCCTGAGGACTTAGGAACGGGGTGCCACTGCCACCTAGTGGTGATGTGACCACATAGCCTGTGGCTGGGGCTCCCACTGAAGTCAAGGGGACAAAGATAAAAAGGACTCGGCTACTACATGAAGGACCACCCCAGGGCAGCCTAACCAATGGTATAAGACAGGTTTCCAAAGCCAGTCCGGAACCTGTGTCCGCAGAGGGCTCAGAATTCTCACCATTAGAATCTCTCTTTCTAGAAAAGGCATTTTGAGATAAAGGCTTGCCGAAGTTTGTATGTGTAATTAACATATTAACGTCTTGGGTGTTTACCCCGTCAGCTGGGACTAGGAGACCGAAGGGTCAAGGGGATGCGACCCAGGACTCACATAAGTTTTGATGGGGAAGATGCAGTCCAGAAGGAGGGCTTTAAGCATGGGCCTCAGGTTGGATTTGGGTATGGGCGCCGAACTCAGAGCCCTTTTTATAATTCTGTCCCCATTTGGCTTTCCCTTATCAACTCCCCCAGTTGGGTGGAAGGAGGTAGGTAAAAATTCTTCATGAGGAATATGAAGCCCTCTGAGCTCTGGCTCCTGTGATGTGTCCAGCCTCCTGTCCCTCGCCCTGCTTTACACCCTTGGGCAGTTCCACGCTTGGTGGGTAGTTATTCCTTGGGCTGCTCCCTGCAAACCCACTTCCTGGGAAATGCCTTTCATCCTCATTGAAGAGACAAAAACATCTTTTTTATTTTTACCCTTCTAGGTTCTTGGCTGAGGCTCTGCAACAAGAGAGCTTAACAAGAGAGGAAAAAAAAAACGAGCTGAAGTTTCTTAACACATCCATCGTGCACGTAACACACGGGAGGATCCAGAGATGAGTAACTCAAAGGGGTGTTCAGAGCTTATGTGCCATCCTAGGCTAAAGGAAAAAAGGGGGTTTGGTTTTTGGGTAGGGGCATGGGAAGGCGATCAGAAGTATGGTAAACAAGGGTTCTTAGTAAGGTTTGTTATGCAGATTTAAGGTGTGTCCACTCCACTGATAAGAGTAGTTAAAAGTCTTCCTCTTCCTGGTACAAGAGAGGGAAACTTCTCTACAAATAGAAATTCCCTTTATAATAAATGAAAATTTACTTTACCAAAGGAAAATTTGTTCCCTGTTTCTAGAGCATTTCCTGTACCTATTGGTTCTCAATAGCCTCAAAACGATCCATACGCCAAAAAGGCACATTTTGGGGTGGCATGTTGTGGAACCCCTCAACCCCCTAGCACTAAAGCCCCAGTGCTACATACTCCCAGAGTAGCTTCCACACTGTATTCTGGGCAGATGGCACCCCCGGGGCACAACTCCATAGATTACAAGATGAGGGGTGCCCCTGGGGGCTCGTGCACCTTGCAGAGGGCCTGCCATTGCCATTACCATCCGCGCAATTGTGGGCAGTCATCTTCACAACTATGCCCTGACCTCCAGGCCATAGCTGATTGGTCTGGTGTGGGCTCCAAAATCAGATAGAGCTAGTCAGATAGCTCCCAACCCCCAAATATGAAATTGATATGAGATTTCAAAATCTGATCGGCAGGGATGCCAAATAAAGAAAGTGTGGGTAGTTGCCCTAAACTGCGTGCTATGGTGCCTTGACCAGATCTTGCAGGGGGTTGTGGGGGGGTGGGTGCACCCATCTGCCTGGTGCTGTGTGGGCTGCCAACATTTCAAAGTGACCTTTTCTCTCAAAAATCAGCTGCTGCTAAAGAGAGCTCACCTCTCTCCGAGCCAAGAGCCCCAGAATTATAAAAGGCCAGCCTCAAGGCATAAGAACTTTCCAGTAGATTTGCGTCCCAGACGCCCTTCCACCAACCCTGGCCAGCCCTCTGCTTCCCATTCTTCCCTACATTGTGGGCTTTCCTTGAGAACACCCCCCCCCAACATATCCTCCAAATCCACCTCAGGCTCTGCTTCTAGGGCACCCACCTAAGGCAACCATGCTCTACCGCATGGACTAGAAGCCAAGGGAGCCAGTCTGTGGGGAGAGAGTGGCAAAGATCCTCTTGATCAAACTTTAGATGGCTTTTTGACGAGGCCTCAACTTTGACCTATGAAAACTGCAGACTGTCAGCACAAATGATTTTGCCCATCCCCACACGAAAAGAACAAACACTAACATAGTCTCCAAGAGCTCAGGGCTATATCCCTTCGAAGCCCCCCTTAAAGGGCCTGCCTGGGAGCTCAAGGCTGACAGGGGAATCATTGCTTGTTACCAGCCAAAACCTGGTAATAGACAGGTCCCCCAAACCTAGCCCCCCACCCCGACCCTTAGCACAGTTACTTTAGAAGGCTTGCGATTGTGAATCCTTTCTCTCCCCCTTGAGATGTAGCTCTTCCACCACCAGGAGTGTCTTCTCAAGGACCTGAGTGCTATCTCTTTGAAATGCAAATGTTTAGGGGAATCACTCCTGCCTCCCTCTCAGTCCTTGGGCTCGGTGCCTTCATTTGCACACCCTCCTGGCATAAAGATGGGAGAAGTTTGCTTCTCCACCAGATGAGCACCAATGAACAAACCCAGTCTCTACTCTAGCTCTCCCCCATTCTTCTTTGAAAACCCCCAGTCGTCTCTGTACAAACCGAAGTTGACTTCAATTCACACTGGACCCTCTTCCCCTTTGCAATGCTTATGACTGGATAAAGTCTATACTTACAGCATTCACCAGTATCCAATTTTGTCTTTAACAAGAGAAATGAAGCTACTATCCATTGGGGAGTAGGGGTGGGAAATGGGGACCAGCATTGCTAGCACCCAAGTCCCGGCTTCCTGGTCATTTCAGGGCACTTTATCCCTGCCCTAAGGCCCCATAGGATGCCTTGTGACTTAATATATCCCACTTCTTGCTTAAGCAAATTCATGTCAGTTTCTATTCCTTGTAAGGAATTCAGTTTTCACTGATGTGCTTCCTCGTTGTGGTGTGCCCTTCTCCCCCGTTCTGTCTGCCTGGCTCATACCTACCCATCTTTCCGCACAGCTCCCCTGCCCTGACCAGCCTCTCTGCGACTCCTGGCATGTGCATCACACGCAGAACCCCTTGAAGGTTGGCTTTTCAATTACAGAAGTCCTTTGAGTTTATGTGGGAGACTCACTCAGCCAATAGAACCGAACCTGTGTGTGTGCTTCCGTGGAAAACTATGCATTGTGTTTACAGCACACTGGTTCTGGTTATCTAATCTTGATTTTAGGTGAGCGAATTTGCAACTCTATAGACCGTAGACAATGGATAGCAATGCAAAAATCATTCTTGTCTGGAGACATGTAAATAAATTCTGTGCAAGGGAGGGGGAACCTTCCCTTCTGTGGAAAAGCCAGTCTTGCATCCACTTGTACATTCATTTCAATATTCCCAATCCATCTATAAATGGATCTGTTCTTTGGATTCTCCTTTATCTGGTTGTGAAATTTTTACCAGTTTTCTCATTAGTGAGCTAAATAAAATCTTTAACAGATGTTCATGTTTATATCTGTGTGAGAGTGATGGTTCTACCAGTTTTGGAAAATTACCCTTTAACAGAACATTGGGGTCTTTTGTTTTTCATTTTTGTAATAATGGCTACCACGAACTATACTCTGTGTCATGGGTTTTACTATCCATGTTTCATTCATAGTGGAGATGTCATCAGTTTTGATCTCTGAATGAAATATACCTCAGCTCCTAAAACAGTCTGTAGCATATAGCAAGTGCTCAAAAACTTATTTGTAACTAAATGAATAAATCTCAACCATGTCGGGCAAGCTGCTGTTCTCATCTCCTTTTTAAAGAGGAGGAGGCTGAGGCACCTAGCTATAGATGAGAGTGTGAAAATTTGAATGCCTTAGGTCCTCAGATGAAACTAAGACAGGAAAAAAAATCCCATTACATTTCCTTTTACAGAATTATGGAAATTGTTCCAGGAGGAACTCCCAGGGGCACCTGGGTTGCTCAGTGGGTTAAGTAAGCCTCTGCCTTAGGCTCAGGTCATGATCTCAGGGTCCTGGGACCGAGCCCCGCATCAGGCTGTCTGCTCAACAGGGAGCCTGCTTCTCCCTCTCTCTCTGCCTGCCTCTCTGCCTACTTGTGATCTCTCTCTCTCTAATAAATAAATAAAATCTTAAAAAAAAAAAAAAAAAGGAACTCTCAAAAAACTTCTCCTTATTTCCCTTTGGCCCAAATTGTATAACATGTCCTTTTGTGAACATCAAAGGAATGAACTCACATTTAGACCACCTGGGCCATGCCTAGAGTTGGTGATGAAGTCAAATGCAGGGGGGTGGGTCTGAACAAAGCAGGTAGGTTCACAACCAGTAGTGTCAACTCTAACAAGTCTTTCAATTGTCTCTTCCCGACTGAGCTCACCAGCTCAGAATCCATTTTATTTCAGTCTTGTTAAATCAATATTTTTACATTGTCATAATTTTTTAGAAATATATCATTTATATCAATGTGACATATCCATTTCAAATATAGAATTCAATAAGTTTGAGCTATGTAGCCACCACCTCAGTAAAGATATGGAACATTTACATCACCCCAAAGAATGCAAATTTCCAGTCAATCCCACACCCCCACCAAGAGGCAGGCAGTCACTGTTTTGATCTGTATCACTAGAGACTAGGTTTGCCTCTTCTAGAAATTCCCATAAATGAAATCATATAGTATGTACTTTTTCATGTCTGGAATCTTTCATTTAACGTATTTTTTGAAAAAAATAATATTGGGGGGATTTATCCATGTTTTTGTATGTATCCCTAATTTGTCCCTTTTTTTTTTTTTTTAAGATTTTCTTTATTTATCTGACAGAGCAAGAGAATGCATGCTGGGGAGCGCCAGGCAGAGGGAGAAGGAGAAGCAGGCTCCCTGCCAAGTGGGACCATTTCTGGCCCAGAATCCTAGGCTGCCAGGCTGAGATTCCATTCTTTCGAGAACTTGGGCAAAACAATACCATCCCAGCTCTGTATTTGACCCCCTGGCACACCCAGGGAAGGCCTCAGCAACTTTCCCTGAGAAAGGATTATACACTCCAGTGCCTGAGGTGTGCATTTTGTCCACATCAATCCATCCTCTGGGTCACCATACAGTTCCAATGCCAACTCACCACTGTGGCCATGGGTGTGAGGACATAGAGATAGATAGATAAGTAGATTTCTTTCTTTCTTTCTTTCTGTCTTTCTTTCTTTCTTTTTCTCTCTCTCTTTCCTTCTTTCTCTTTACACTCAACTAAAAAAACTTAGTCTGTTCAGTCATCCATTCATTAAATATTTATTAAGTACTTAGTGTGTACCAGAAATTAAGGATATAGCATTATACAAAAGACAAAATAAAAGCACAATAAGCAAGAAACCAAACCTTGTATTCAGAAGGACTACTCTCAATGACAAATGCAATGAAGTAGATAATGTCTAGGAAAGACCACAATTCTCAGCCTCCTTGTCAGTATTTGGAGGTCATATGGCTAGTTCTGACCAATGAAGTGTGAACAGTAACGACATGTAACATTCCAGAGTTGGGGCAAAGAAAACCCCATGTACAGTTCTCCAGTATCCCTCTTCCCTCAGCTTCTGGCCACCGGTCCCAGATGTGGCAACTACGAAATGATGGTACCTCAGTTAGCCTGAGCCCCTGAGTGTCAGTGCAGCAGTCTCCCTACCCTCTGCCAATACATGTCAGGCTTTTATTGTGTTAAATCACTGAGATTTGGGGGATTTTTGTTACCACAGCATAACCCAGCCAATCCTGACTAATGCAGAAAATCAGTACCAAAAAAAAGTGCTACTGTAACAAACCTAAGAAATAACTGAACAGTCAGCCCACAGGTAACAAGGAAATACATATACAAGGCTGGGAAGACAACACTCCAAGTTATGTGGGGACAAAACACTTGAGAGAACTATTCCCTGCAATAACTTGGTAGCTCACATGATTTATAAACCTATAGCTATAGGGGAAGGTTAGAAATCAAAACAGTAGTATATCAGGACCATAACTGAATAGAAAGAATTCAAAAGTTGGGGGTTTCACATTACCAAAAAAAGCCAAATGCTTGGAGACCTTAATAACCAAAAGATAAATTGAGAAAGCCCACCAAAACTCAGACTTTCAGCAAAGATCAGACTAACAGTAGAGCTTTCCCACAGAAGCCTGATGGCTTCAAAGCATCCCTCTTTAGAGTAAACACGAGGCGGGGTGCCATGGGAGGAGGCAGGCAAAGAAATATGGTGATCTGAGAACTAGATCTTGGAAGGAACTGTATTTATGGTTTCAATGACATGGAATTGGCTGGGATCAAATAGACAATAAATCTGCTAAGTTTTTGGACTGCCAAAAGAAATAGTTCTGGACTAAAAGAATTCTGTGACTCCTCAAGATTTACACTGACCCCTCAGCCCCCAACTTTCCTTTGTTTAGCTGGAAGTGAGCTAAGAAATTTATGCAACCCCCAAAGACAATATATTTGCAACCCCCACCTCAGGTTAGCCAAGGATATTAAAAAAGAAGCAAGGTATAATCAAAGAGAATTCCTCAACCTCACAATATCTACCCAGATATTGTGTAGATCTATCACAAGATCTACCCAGCGGAATTTCAGAATTGCTCTTGAGATACATTTGAAGATTGTGGAATAGCCTGGGCTAGAGAGTCATTATATTTTTTAACTTGCTAGTGAATAATTTATTTCCTCTGAGTCATCCAAATATTGTGTTATTATTATATACAGAAGTATTTGAGGCTGTAGGTCTGAAGAAGATTAACAAGACTAATGGAGAAGGAAAGTGGTCCAAATACTGAGACCAGAGATACTGGAAGGTTTAGAAGCCAGCAAGATGAGAGGGAACTAACAAAGAAGCCTGAGAAAGAAGATCCGAAGAGGTAGCTGGGAGCTAAAAGAGCACCGAAGCTCACCAGCCAAATGAATAAAGGGTGTAAAAGAATAGCTTAAAGGCATTGAGTTTGTATACAGCTGAAAATGTAGTCATATATCAGAAAGCACAACTGTGTATAAAGTGTCACTCTAAACAAAGTCAAAGGCAGGATTTATAGAGCAAAATTCATGGAGAGCATGTGAACAGAGCCTGAGCTTTGGCCCAAGTAGGATGGTTGGCCACAAATGCTCAGGAATGGAGGTGTGCCCTTGAGAAGGCTGTCAGGGTTAGGGAATGTAGTTGAGTTCTTTGTGGGATGTGTGAGAAGCTCTGAAGGCTCTGCTGCTGGGAGAGATAGCACCCCTGCCTTTTGTGGTGGCCAATGTCTTTCTACCGGTGTCTCCACCTTAAGGAAGCAGAGAGTCTCTCCATGTCCCTCATTATGACTTCTCAATCTGCCATTTAGTCAGTCTGACCTCACTGAGCAGCTGAGAAGGTCAGTAGGACCACTGTTTCTTTTTGACACAGTACCATCAGCTAGATGTCAGCTTGCGGTAACACTTAAGTGTTGGGTGGTAGAGATCAGAATAAGGTAAGAAGAACTAAGACGAGAGATATTTACAAATACCATAAGAAAAGGTAACACCCACGTCATATCTAGTTTCCTCTTCAGCCTACTTGTCACCAAGAGAATAAGATCAATTGACCAAGAACCAGGTGTCCTTTTCTCTCATTTGGCTGATTATTTTGCTCCCCCTTTAGTGGTGACCCAGGAAGTATAAAATGTATTAGCTATCGTACGAGATGTATTAGCTCTAGCCACTTTGGCTGGCTAGAAAATAGTCAAGGGAAGTTCTACTACCCAGGATTGCTTGAACCAATGCATACAGTCTGTTTCACAGTCGGTCAAGCCCCTGCAGTTTGAGTGTTTCATTTGTTATTTGGGCTAAAGTCACAAATAACTGGTGGATTTCTGCTAGATTTAAGTAACTGCTTATTAGTTTCTATAAATGTTTTAATCCAAGAGACTTTATAATCTAGTTGATTGAGTCCCTCTGGAGGGAGGGAAAGATACACTGATAAATTGCTCTGAGAAGTTTTCATATTTAAGAGAAAAGAGAGAGTGAGAGAAGTCGTGTATTTAGAATCTTCAGACTGGGGGTGGTGAGGAATGGCGGCCATGAAGTTCTAGGCAAGCCAAATGCTATGACCTCCTTTTATTTCTATTCCATCTGAGATTGGAACTCTTAAACAATTATTTAGGTTCATTTAAACTGTCCTTATGCAAACCAGGTAATCTTAGAAACTACAGCTCCCAGTTCTCTCCATCATGTGAAACCAATTTCAGTTGTTTAACTCTTTGTATACATTTCCTCCCTTTGATGGCAGGTTGGCAATATGAATTAGACATACATATGGTGCACAAAAATGACAAGCTCCTATGGCCATTTAACCTCTAAAATTCTCCCCCCAGGAAAGTGAGGCAGTCACAAGTACACACAGAGGAAAGGAAGATATTTATTGATAGGCAATGAGAACTAGCTGTCTCCTTTTTGAAACATCTATCAAGGGGCGCCTGGGTGGCTCAGTTGGTTAAGCCTCTGCCTTCAGCTCGGGTCATGGTCCCAGGGTCCTGGGATCAAGCCCCACATTGAGCTCTCTGCTCAGCGGGGAGCCTGCTTCCCCCTCTCTCTCTGCCTGCCTCTCTGCCTACATGTGATCTTTCTCTCTGTGTCAAATAAATAAATAATTTAAAAAATCTTAAAAAAAAAAAAAAAAGAACTATCCATCAAAAGCAATTACTGATACCTAAGCCAATTACTCTACTTGCCTTGTTGGGGCTTCCATAGATCTTCACACACAAACAGTGGCACCACAACAAGGGACATATTCCAGGCCTCCAGGCTCTAAACTGAAAGATGGATCTCCACCCAGGTCCGCCAGGCTCTCATTCAGGAGACAACCATACCAGAATATTTTGGACTCTCACTGTCCAAGTGCACGTCTGCCAGCCTTCCTTTGGCAGACAGTCCTGGCCCAGCACCAAGATACTCCTGCTTCTAACATGTGAAAGATGAAGACATCTAACTATATCTATCAGACAAATAATGTCAATCAGATCTGAAAATGGTCGTCTGCTCTGACAATGAGAACAATGTGTTGGGGCTCAGCATAAACTCACAAGTAAGTTAAGCAGTTCCATAAAGGAAAGGCAGGAAGACACCAAAGATCTTAAAGGTACATTTGCAGTGGTACTTCTGGATCTGGGGCTGTTATCAGATATCAAACATTATCAGATGTTTGCTTTGCACAAAATTCTATTTTCACAAATTTGTTAGTGATTTAAACTCATACTGCTGCACAGACAAGCAAATAACACAGAGGACACTATCAACTGTTGGGATACAAGGATCAACCTGGCCCAAAGAAGGGTTTGGCCCTATGCCTCTGGCTCCTGAGGGCTTTGAAATGTCCTGCCTGATATGAGAGTGTCTCATTTACCCAGAGACAGATTGTGCTAACAATGTGGTTTATGGTGGGAGCTAGACTTCTGAGGGGTGGAGGATGGAGACTAAGGTCAGCAACCTATGCCTTCCTCCATGTCTATGTGACCAGCTCCTGGTGGAAATTTTGGACTCTAGTGAGTCTTGTGGACTGGCAGTGTTCTGCACATATTTTCGAATGTGGCTGGGAGAAATAAGCACTATCCACATGATTCCAGCTTGGAGAGGACAACTACAAGCTTCATGCCTGGCCTCTCCTGAACTGTGCCTTACGTGCCTGTTCCCCTGGCTGGTTTTAGTCTATCTTTTCAGTATTACAAACCATGACAATGATTACAACAGCTTTCCTAAGTTCTGCAGATCCTTGTAGTGAATTGCTGAACCCAAGCATGGTCTCGGAGAACCCCAAACTACAACAGACAAAGAGACAAATAGTTTATGCTATAGAAGTACACAAGTGACATCTCAACACTGTGGTTGAGACCAGCTAACAATCTAAATCAAAGCTTTGTGACCCCATGATAGACAAATGCCCCCAGTGCTGAAGATATCATAATCATCAAGACAAAATGTCAAAAAATATAACAACAAATCACTCTGCTGCCACTACCAGAGAAAATAGAATAGCTATGTGCAAAACAGAATTAGAATAGAATCAGATGTGACCAAGAGCCATATGCAATGTTTGAGAACCAAAGAGTTTGATTATCAGAGAAGTAAAGGAGAGTGAAGCAGGGGTCAAGGGGTCAATGAGGTATACATTCAGGCAGGCTTATGATTTGCTCAGCTCTGAGAGAGGGCAGTATCTTAGTATTACCTTCAAACTGTCAAAGAGTAACTCAGGGATGTTTAGCCAAAATACAGCTAAAAACTTGCGTGTCATCAAGGGAGATCAATCATGTATACAAGGACAAAGGAAAGGTTTATAAAAGCAAAAATTACAGTCTGTGGAACAAAAAGTCATATTCTTTGTCCTTGAATTGGCTAATTGACTAAATGTGACCTAGAAAGGCAATTCACTCTTAAGAGGAAAAACAGGGGGGAGGAGCAAGATGGCAAAGGAATAGCAGGCCTAAATATTGTAGGGTCCCAGGAGTTCAGCTAGACAGTTATCAAACCATTCTGGACACCTACAAACTCAACAGGAGATCGAAGAGAAGAAGAGCAGCAATTCTAGGAACAGAAAAGCAACCACTTTCTGGAAGGTAGGACATGCAGAGAAGTGAATCTGAGGCGATACACAAGAAGAGAGACTGTGGGGGAGGGGTCAGCTCCTGGCAAATGGTAGAGCAGCTGAGCACAAAATCAGAACTTCTAGAAGTCTGCCAGATGGAGGGAATGTCGCTCCAGAGGCTAAGCAGGGGTGGGGAGAGGGAGGGGCTCATGGGGACAGTGTGGTCTCAGGACCTGTGGGGTCACAGAAAGACCATGGGTGCCTGAGTGTGGCAGAGCTCCCAGGTATCGGAGCGGGGAAACTGGCTACAGAGACAGAGCCAGGCAGGGTAGGGGGAGGTCTCAGCTCGGGGTTACCTTAACCATGATCTGAGGCACAGTCGGGCCACTGTTCTTCAAACAGGGACCCACAAGTGGCATATCCGGGAAGACTCACCTTCCTCCTCTGGGAGGACTGGTGCAGGAGAGCGGTGCAGGAATCTGCCAGTTTGGAGACTCCAAATGGGGCCAAGCATCAGAGACAGAAATGCTCTGTCACAGGCCAGCTGAGCTCAGAGAGCAGCCGGAGACCAGATAGATGGGAGGGATTGACTGCTTTTCTCTGGGGCCGCACTGAGGAGTGAGGCCCAAGTTCTTGGCTCCTACGGCTGGAGACTGGGAGGCTGCCATCTTCATTCCCATCCTCCAAAGCTGTACGGAAAGCATTCAGGGAACAAAAGCTTCTGAGAGCAAAGGCGAGCAGATCGCTTAGCCCAGGCCCTGGCAAGGGCGGTGCAATTCTGCCTCGGGCAAAGACACTTGAGAATCCCTGCAACAGGCCCCTCCCCCAGAAGATCAGCAAGAACATCCAGCCAAGACCAAGTTCACTGATTAATGAGAACCGTGGAACTCCAGAGCTAGGGTTGCTCAGGGACTGCAACACATAGAATTCATGGCTTTTTCTCCATGATTCTTTAGTCTTTCAAAGTCAAATTTTTTTAATTTTATTTTTTCTTATACTATTTTTAAATTTTTTCTTCTTTCCTATTTTAACCTTTTTAAACTATTTTATTTTAACATTACCTTTAAAAAAATCTTTTTAAATTTTCATAGTTATAGTCATATTCTATCCCTTCATTGTATATAACTTAATTTTTTGTATGCATATAAGTTTTACTTTCATTACATTTTTGGATACAGTTATCTTCTAAGAGATCAAAATATACCCTAAGTCTAGTGCATGGCTTTGTTTCAGTCTCCAGCCTGATCGCATCCTTGCCTCTTTCTTTTTTCTTTTTTCAACCAACTTCTTATCTTATCAATTCCTTTTTTTAGAATTTTTTTAAATTTTTATCTTTACAATCATATCCATCCTTTCATCATGCTTACCCTTATTTTTTTGTGTGTATATATACAAATACATATAAATGTTTTTCTTTCTTTAAAATTTTGAGAGGTGGTGTTTTCTAAGAGAATAGAATGCACCCAAAATCAAGTGTGTGGCTCTGTTCTATTCACTAGTCTAATATATATTAATATCAATATTAATATTAATATTAATTAAACATTAGTTAATTAAAACAAATAATTAATATATATTAGTGATATATATATTAATATATATATACATAAAATTCTGTTTTAGGGGCACCTGGGTGGCTCAGTCGTTAAGCGTCTGCCTTCGGCCCAGGTCAGATCCCAGGGGCCTGGGATCGAGCCCCGCATCAGGCTCTCTGCTCTGTGGGAAGCCTGCTTCTCCCACTACCATTCCTTCTGCTTGTGTTCCCTCTTTCGCTGTGTTTCTCTCTGTCAAATAAATAATATCTTTAAAAAAAAAATTCTGTTTTAATTCTGGTTTTGGGTCTCTTTGAATTGGGTTAGTGTATATTTTTCCAGGGTTGTTGCTACCCTTTTAGTGTTTTGTTCTCTCATTCATCTATTCTTCTCTGGATAAAATGACAAGGAAGAAAAACTCACAAAAAAAAAAAAAGAAGAAGAAGAAGCAGTACCAATGGATAAGGACCTAATCAATACGGACATTAGTAAGATGTCAGAACTAGACTTCAGGATGACAATTATCAAGGTGCTAACTGGGCTCGAAGAAAGCATGGAAGATACTAGAGACTCCCTTTCTGGAGAAATAAAAGAACTAAAATCTAACCAAGTTGAAATTTAAAAAGCCATTAATGAGGTGCAATCAAAAATGGAGGCTCGTACTGCTAGGATAAATGAGGCAGAAGAGAAATTAATGATATAGAAGTCCAAATGATGGAGAATAAAGAAGCTGAGAAAAAAGAGAGATAAACAATTACTGGACCATAAGGGGAGAATTCAAGAGATAAGTGATACCATAAGACAAAACAATATTAGAATAATTGCGATCCCAGAAGAAGAAAGAGAGAGAGGGGCAAAAGGCATATTGGGTACCAGACAAATACACCATCTGCTTCTGTCTTCAAAGTTGCCTTCAAGAAGAGGAAAATTCTGGTTATTATAGCAGAGAATTTCTCTAATTTGGCAAAAAGAACAAGCATCAAAATCCAGGAAGACAGAGAACACCCCCTCAAAAATTATTAAAAATAGGTCACCACCCTGTCATCTAATAATAAAACTTACAAGTCTCAGAGACAAAGAGAAAATCCTGAAAGCAGCTCAGGACGAGACCTCTGTAACATACAATGGTAGAGCTATTAGATTGGCAGCAGACCTATCCACAGAGACCTGGCAGGCCAGAAAGGACCGGCCAGATATATTCAGAGCACTAAACAAGAAAAATATGCAGCCAAGAATACTATATCCAGCTACGCTGTCATTGAAAATAGAAGGAGAGATAAAAAGCTTCCAGGACAAAAACTAAAAGAATTTACAAACACCAAGCTACTACAAAGGAAATATTGAAAGGGATCCTCTAAGCAAAGAGAAAGCCTAAAAGTAACAAACCAGAAAGGAACAGAGACGATATACAGTAATAGTCACCTTATAGGCAATACAATGGCACAAAATTTATATCTTTCAATAGTTACCCTGCATGTAAACGGGCTAATTGTCCCAATCAAAAGACACAGGGTATCATAATGGATAAAAAAAAACCAGGACCCATTGTTATGCTGTCTGCAAGAAAGTCATTTTAGACCCAAAGACACCTCCAGATTTAAATTGAGGGGGTGGAGTTTACCATGATAATGGACATCAATAGAAAGCTGGGGTGGCAATCCTTATATCAGATAACTTAGATTTTAGGCCAAAGACTATAATAAGAAATGAGGAAGAACACTATATCATACTTAAAGGGTCTGTCCAACAAGAAGATCTAACAATTTTGAATAGCTATGCCCCTAACGTGGGAGGAGCCAATTATATAAACCAATTAATAACAAAAATCAAAATCAAAGAAACACATCGATAATAATACAATAATAGTAGGGGGCTTTAACACCCCCTCACCAAAATGAACAGATCATCTAACCAAAAGAGCAACAAGAAAATAAAGGCTTTAAATGACACACTGGACCTGATGGACATCACAGATATAGTCAGAACATTCCATCCCAAAGCAACAGAATACACATTCTTCTCTAGTGCACATAGAACATTTTCCAGAATATATCACATCCCGGGCCACAAATCAGGTCTCAACTGGTACCAAAAGATTGGCATCATTCCCTGCATATTTTCAGACCACAGTGCTTTGAAGCTAGAACTCAACCACCAGAGGAAAGTTGGAAAGAACTCAAATACATGGAGGCTAAAGAGCATCCTGCTAAAGAATGAATGGGTCAACCTGGAAATTAAAGAAGAATTTAAAAAATTCACAGAAACAAATTGAAAATCAACTGTTTAAAATCTTTGAGATGCAGCAGATGCAGACCTAAGAGGAAAGTATATAGCAATACAAGCCTTTCTCAAGAAACAGGAAAGATTAAAAAAAAAAAAAAAAGAAAAGAAAAGAAAAAGAAACAAGAAAGGTCTCAAATATACAACCTAACCATACACCCAAAGGAGCTGGAGGAAGAACAGCAAAGAAAACCTAAATCCAGCAGGAGAAGAGAAATAATAAAGATCAGAGCAGAAATCAATGAAATAGAAACCAAAGGAACAGTAGAACAGATCAACGAAACTAGGAGCTGGTTTTTTGAAAGAATTAATAAGATTGGTAAACCTCTGCCAAACTTATCAAAAAGAAAAGAGAAAGGACCCAAGTTAATAAAAACATGAGCAAAATAAGAGAGATCACAACCAACACCAAAGAAATACAATTATAAGAATATATTATGAGCAATTATACACCAGCAAATCAGACAATCTGGAAGAAATGGATGCATTCCTAGAGATGTATAAACTACCAAAACTGAACCAGGAGGAAATAGAAAACCTGAACAGAACCATAACCAGTAAGGAAATTGAAGCAGTATTCAAAAATCTCCCAACAAACAAGAGCCCAGGGCCAGATGGCTTCCCAGGGGAATTCTACCAAACATTTAAAGAAGAATACCTATTCTCCTGAAAGTGTTCCAAAAAATAGAAATGGAAGGAAAACTTCCAAACTAATTTATGAGGACTATTTTATGAGGACCTTGATCCCAAAGCCAGACAAAGGCCCCATCAAAAAGGAGAATTACAGACCAATATCCCTGACGAAACTGGATGCAAAAATTCTCACCAGAATGCTAGCCAATAGGATCCAACAGTACATTAAAAAGATTATTCACCATGACCAAGCAGAATTTATTACTGGGCTGCAAGTTTGGTTCAACATCAACAAATCAATGTGATATAATACATTAATAAAAGAAAGAACAAGAACCATATGACATTCTCAATAGATGCTGAAAAAGCATTTGACAAAGTACAGCATCCTTGCTTGATCAATACTCTTCATAGTCTAGGGATAGAGGGTACCTACCTCAATATCATAAAAGCCATCTATGAAAAACCCACAGTGAATATCATTCTTAATGGGGAAAAACAGAGCTATTCACATAAGGTCAGAAACACGGCACAGCTGTCCACTATCACCACTGCTATCCAACAGTACTAGAAGTCCTAGCCTCAGCAATCAGACAACAAAAAGAAATAAAAGGCATCAGAATCAGCAAAGAAGTCAAACTCTCACTCTTTGCAGATGATATGATACATTATGTGGAAAACCCAAAAGACTCCTCTCCAAAAATGCAAGAACTCATATAGGTACACAGTAAAGTGTTAGGATATAAAATCAATCCACAGAAATCAGTTGCATTTCTATACACCAACAGCAAGACAGAAGAAAGACAAATTAACAATTTACAATTTACAATTGCACCCAACACCATAAGATATCTAGGAATAAATCCAACCAAAGAGCCAAAGGATATTATACTCAGAAAACTATAGAATACTCATGAAAGAAATTGAGGAAGGCACAAAGAAATGGAAAAATGTTCCATGCTCATGGATTGGAAGAATAAATATTGTGAAAATGTCTATCCAACTAGAGCAATCTACACATTTAATGCAATCCCTATCAAAATACCATCAATTTTTTCAACGAAATGGAACAAATAATCTTAAAATTTATATGGAACCAGAAAAGACCCCAGGAATGTTGAAAAAGCCAGAGGAATGTTGAAAAAGAAAACCAAAGCTGGTGGCATCACAATTCCAGACTTCAAGCTCTATTACAAAGCTGTAATCATCAAGACAGTATGGTACTGGCACAAAAGCAGACACATAGATCAATGGAACAGAATAGAGAGCCCAGAAATGGACCCTCAACTCTGTGGTCAACTTATCTTCAACAAAGCAGGAAAGACTGTCCAGTGGAAAAAAGACAGTCTCTTCAACAAATGGTGTTGGGAAAATTGGACAGCCACATGCAGAAGAACGAAACTGGACCATTTCCTTACACCACACAAAAATAGACCCAAAATAGATGAAAGTCCTAAGCATGAGACAGGAATCCATCAAAATCCTTGAGGAGAACACAGGCAGCAACCTCTCCGACCTCAGTCACAGCAACTTCTTCCTAGAAACGTTGCCAAAGGCAAGGGAAGCAAGGGCAAAAATGAACTATTGGGACTTCATCAAGATCAAAAGCTTTTGCACAGCAAAGGAAACAGTCAATAAAACCAAAAAACAACTGATATAATGGGAGAAGATATTTGCATATAACATATCAGATAAAGGGCTAGTAACCAAAATCTATAAAGAACTTATCAAACTCAACACCCAAAGAACAAATAATCAAATCAAGAAATGAGCAGAAGACATTTCCAAAGACATCCAAATGGCCAAAAGACACAGTGAGACACCACCTCACACCTGTCAGAATGGCTAAAATTAACAAGTCAGGAAATGACTGATGTTGACAAGGATGCAGAGAAAGGGGAGCCCTCCTGCACTGTTGGTGGGAATGCAAGCTGGTGCAGCCACTCTGGAAAACAGTATGGAGGTGCCTCAAAAAGTTGAAAATAGAGGTACCCTACGACCCACCAATTACACTACTGGGTATTTACCCTAAAGATACAAATGTAGGGATCTGAAGGGGCACATGCACCTGAATATTTACAGCCACAATGTCCACAATAGCCAAACTATGGAAAGAACCTAGATGTCCATCAACAGATGAATGGATAAAGAAGATGTGGTGTATATATATACAATGGAATATTATATATGGCATAGCAGCCATCAAAAAACACAAAATCTTGCCATTTGCAATGACATGGATGGAACTAGAGGGTATTATGCTAAGCGAAATAAGTCAGTCTGAGAAAGACAATTATCATATGATCTCTCTGATATGAGAAATTTGAGAGGCAGGGTGGAGGATCATGGGGGGAAGCGAGGGGAAAAAAATGAAACAAGATGGGACCAGGGAGGTAGACAAACCCATAAAAGACTCTTAATCTCAGGAAACAAATTGAGGGTTGCTGGGTGGGGGTGGGGAGGGAGGAATAGGGTGGCTAGGTGATGGACATTGGGGAGGGTATGTGCTATGGTGAGTGCTGTTAATTGTGTAAGACTGATGATTCACAGACCTGTACCCCTGAAGCAAATAATACATTATATGTTAGAAGAAGAAGAAGGAGGAGGAGGAGGAGGAGAAGGAGCAGGGAGGGGGAGGAAGGAGGAGGAGAAGAGGAAGAAAAATAGAGTTGTCAGAAAAGGCAATGTTAGTTTTTTGTGGATTTTCTCTTTGGGATATTAGCTGTTGAATATACTTTGACTTTCATGATCTCAGGGCTCTGAGATTGAGCCCTGCGTCGGGCTCTCTGCTCAGCAGGGAGCCTGCTTCCCCTTCTCCCTCTGCCTACCTCTTTGCCTACTTGTGATATCTCTCTCTCTGTCAAATAAATAAATAAAACCTTAAAAAAAAAAGAATATAATTGGAACTTATCTCAGACCTCATCTATAGTCATGGACTTGATCTTTGAGAATGAATTGCCAAGCCCTTAGATGTGGATCTGGAGATGGACAGTGGATATTGGACCTGGAGATAGACCTTAGATCTAGAATTCTCAAAAGTTCCTATTGCAAATTAGAGTGCATTAAAGTATATCTAAGCAGTATTTATGTAAAGAGCCATTATCACACATTTGGTTTTTTAAAGATTTTCTTTATTTATTTACGAGAAAGAGAGCATGCAAGTGAGCACACTGGGGTGAGGGGCAGATGGAGAAGGAGACTCCCCACTGAATAGGGAACCCAATGTAGGGCTTGATTCCAGGACTCTGGGATCATGACCCGAGCCATAGGCAGACACTTAACTGACTGAGCCACCCAGGCACCCCATATCCCACATTGTTGGTTTTTTTTTTAAGTTACTTTCTTATTGCAAGTTGGAACCAATTAAGATGAATCATCAGATCAGTGTATGGGAAAATAAATCGTTTTCCCATATTCCAAATGTGTAAATAAGCTAATCTCATAAACTATTCTCAAAAGTATGGTCTCACTGCAAGTTACATGAAAGCAAGTATACAAAGAGAAAGAAAACAAGCTCAGAATCAAAGTCAAATCCTTAATACGAACATCAAAGTCCAATTCTAATATCAAAGTCAAAGGTCTAGGTCTATGTCTGATTTCCAGGTCTAGGGTCTGGCCTGATGTCCAAACTAAAGCAAGATCCAACATCAAGGGCTAAGGTCTAGGTACAAGTTCCAAAAACCACATCTAAGGTTAAAGTCTAGCTCAAAGATTAGAATTATTGCTCCAATGTCCAGAATTAAAGTCCAGATCCAGCACAGAAGTCCATGCTGCAGGTCCTAGATTCAAAGCCAGACACAGAGCCAAGGTCCAAGGCCAATATCTAGCTCCAAATCTAATTTCCAGGTCCAAGGTAAGATCCAAGGAACCAGACAGACTATTCCAAAGACTAGGTCCAAGGTCTACATCCAGATCCCACATCCAGATCCATATCCAAGGTCAAGTCTCGGTCCATGATAGAAGTATAAGCCTCAGATCAACATCAGAGCTTAGTGGTCCAAATCCAAGATATGGTCCACCTACATTCAAATTCCAGCTCTAAGGTCATATCCATGTAACTAGGAAAACCAAGTTTCAGTTTTCAGGTCCAACATCCATGTCTAGATCAAAAGTCCAGGTCCGGGGTGCCTGGGTGGCTCAGTGGGTTAAAGCCTCTGCCTTCGGCTCAGGTCATGATCTCATGACCTGAGATCACCCCACATCGGGCTCTCTGCTCAGCGGGGAGCCTGCTTCTCCCTCTCTCTCTGCCTGCCTCTCTGCCTACTTGTGATCTCTGTCTGTCAAATAAATAAATAAAATCTAAAAAAAAAAAAGTCCAGGTCCAAGGTCAAGGTCAAAGATGCAAGGTACACTTCCAAGGTCCAGAAAAACTGTATATCCAAGTTCTAGGATTAAAGCTGAGCAACAGTTTGAGGTCAGTGATATAGGTTCAAGGTCAAAACCTAATACCAGGCTGAAGGTGCAAGACAAAGTCCAAGGTCCAATATATATTTCAGTCTGAGGTCCAAGTCCAAGTCTAGGTCCAAGGTACAGGACAAATGCAGGTCTGAGGTCAAGTTCTGATTCCCATAGATTCCAAGTTCAACATCCAGGTCAAGTTCCAAGATTTAAAGTCCAGTTTGAATTCTAAGTCAAGGTCTAATATCCAGATCCATGGACAAGATCAAAGTCCAAGATCCTAGTTGAGGGTGCACATCCAAGTACAAGTTCTAAGTGTGAGGTCCAGGTCCAAGTCCAAATTCTAATAACCACATTCAGAACTATATCCAAGTTCTAGTCAAGGTACTATTCTAAGGTCCAGGTCTGGGTTTAGGTCCAAGGTCTAAGATTGACTTTAAAGGCCTAAGTCCAGTTCCAGATTAAAGGTCTGGATCCAAATACAAGTCCAGGACAGAGATCCAAAGTCTAGGTCTCAGTCTAAGGTCGAGATTCATGTCAAGGTCTACGATCCAGGTACAAGATCCAGGTTCAGGTCCAATTTCCAGGAATAAAAGCAGGTGAAAAAATAAATAAATAAATAAAAGTAAAAGTAAAACAGATAAAGTTTAAAGTCTGCAGTTGCAATCCAAAGTTTACCAAAGTCTCGATTTGAAGTCTAAGTTAAAAGTCCAAGTCTAAAATGCAGGTCCAGGATCGAAGCCTGAATTTCAAGGTTCAAGTCTAGTTCCAGGATCTTGGACCTGGACCCAAATGCAGGTTCGCGGTAGAGGGTCAAGGACAAAGTGCAAGTCCTTGTCTAGGTTTAGATTAATATCTAAGTGTAAGATCCAAATCCAAGTTCAAACTCCAGGTCTAAGAGTGGGTCTAGGAACTGAAAAAAGTCCATGACCCAATTCCAGGTTCAAAATCAATGTCCCGGGTTAGTACCAGGTCCAAGTTTGCATGCCATGTCTGAAATCCATCCCAGGTTTAGAGGTCCAGGTCTAAGGTCCAAGATAGTTCTAAGGTCCATGTCTTAATCCAGTTCCCCCGTCTAATTCATATCCACATCAGAAAGCAGTTTCAACATATAGGACCAGGTCAATGTTCAGGTCTAAGATTCAGGTCCAAGGTTCAAGTCCACAACCTTGGTCCAGGATTGAGTACCAGTTCCAACTTCCAAGGTCCAGAATCATGTCCAATTCCAGGTCTGAGCTCCAAGATCAAGGGAAATGTCATGGTCCAAGATTCAAGTCCAAAATTCAGGTCCATAACCAAGGACAAAATCTAACATTCTAGGCCTTAGAAAAGTCCAAGCCAAAATTGAGATCTTATGTCCAATCTAAGACCCAAATCCATATCTAAGGCCAAGGACTAAGATTCAGGATCGAGTTCAAAGGCTGAAGTCTGGTACAATAAAAGTAAGTAAGCAATCCATCTTCAAGGTCCTGACCCAAGACCAAGGCCTAGGTCTAAGGATTAGGTCTATGTTTCAAGTACAAAGTTCAGGTCCACGTCTCGGTTTCTAATCCAAGATCAGAATCCATTACAGAGGTCCAAAGTCCAGGTCCAAATCCACATCTGTGTCCATGTTTGGAAGTCCAGGCCAAAGCTTCATTGTCCAAGTCCTGGTTCACATCTAAGGTACAGGTCCTAGGTCCAACTTCAAGGAACAAAGTTTATATTTGAGGTTCAGGTCCAGGTTTGAGCCCTAGATCTGAGGAATATGTCCAATACTAAGGTCCAGGAACAAAGTCAAAATTCCATTACCAAAGTTCAGGAGCAGGGTCCAAAGCCTAGATCCAAGGTTGACATTCATGTCAGAAGTCCTTGTCCAACATCCACATCCATAGTCATGTGTCAGTTCAGGTCTAATGTCCAGGTCTGAAATCAACTCCAAGTTTAGAGGTTAAAGTCCAAGTTCCAGTCCAGGGTCCATTCCCACAGAGCCAAAGTCCATATCCAAGTTCAGATCAAGGTCCATATCAGAGGTATGGGTCTAAGTTTCAGTTCCAAGATTAGAGATATTGATCCAAGGTCCAAGATCTTGACAAAAGAAAAGTCTAAATCCAGATCCAAGGTCCATAAGAACCAGGATGATGCCCAAGATACAGGTCCAGTTATGATGTCCAGTATAATATACTGATACCAAAGCCTGCTTAGATTAATTTTAATTTGGACTTGTTTGCACAAATACTGGTTGGATTTGTTTTAACCTGGTTTAACTTTCAATAAAAACTTTTCAGAACATTGTGTGACTTGGAGCTAGTTTTCACAAATACTGCATGGATTTATCTTGTTTGTTCTAACTCAAAATAAAAGTTTCCTTTTTAGAGTAATGTGTGACTCTGAGCTTGTTTTCACATATACTGCTGAGATTTATCAGTGTAGTTGACAGGAATGTGTATTTTCAGATTTTGCTCATGTAATGCTGATGCCCCTTACAGATCATTTTGCCAAGCAATAAGAAGTTACTCTGGAGAAGGGTTTCTGAGACTGAACTTGTTTGTACCACTGCTGTCTTGTTTCAAAACAGCAATGCAGTTTTCCAGCTTCTGAAGATGGAGTTGTCCCATTCTCTCTGCTCCTGCTTCTTACAACTAAAACTCCCTGGACATCATACAACAAACAAGCATAAGAAGACTCTCAAGGGTAGAAAGAAGACTACGGACTGCCTAGAGACCCCTAAATTTGATCAACACCATGGTGAGTCCCCTGGGTTTGTTTCTTCCTTACCTCCCAAATGTTCTGGACTGGTTTTGCACAAGCTCCCAACCCAGAACTACAAACAGACACAGCCATAAAAACTTCAAGAAAATCTTATTCTCTCTTGCCAAAGGACCACCCCCTCTCCCCAAAAAAAGTGGTCTAACAACAGAAGGTTTCAGCAATATTTGCCCTACTCTAATCAAACACCAATTTATAAACCACACCCTGCCCTGGAAAATTGAGCAGAAACATGAGGGGGTAGAGGGACTGATCTTCCACCTACCCTCCTCACTCCATGGAAGTAAGAGGTAGAATCTGATTTTTCTGCCAGTAGCATTGATGAGTCTGAGCAAGGAGCTAATATTCCCTGCCTGGCAAAAGCAGGCAGCATTCTGATTCCTCCCAAAGGTGGTGTCAGCCAGATCCAGTCATGAGCTCAGCCTCCATCCACCCACACCCAGCATCAATGCAATCCAACAAGGCACTGCAAGTTGAGGCTAGTCGTTCCTCCACTTTCCCTCCATTCCAGGTATCAGGGAGGCTCACATGCGAGCTCTACCTCCACATGCACCCAGCAGCAATGAGACTGAAGGAGGCAGTGCAAAGCAGGGCTAGTCAGTGGACTACTGACCACACTACCTTCCCAAGTGCTATCAGGGTCCAGTGAGGGGCTGAACTTCCACACCCACCCTCTAGCAATAAAGCGATATGGGTCAGTCCATTGTCTCCCACTACCTCGTAGCTGTGCAGCCCAGTGGGGAACTGAGATTAAACTCCCACTCAGAGGCAACAAGACAGTGTGAGTTGGTGCCCCACTTTTTTGCATCTGTGAAGCACAGGGGAAACTGAACTTCCACCCCATCTCTCTGCAGCAAGCCAGTGACCCACTTTTGCCAATGTGGATGCTGTCCAGGCCCAGTGGGAAGCTGAACATAACACTTACCCAGCCTGTGTGCAACACGTAAACAGAGGGATTCTCTGATTAAAAAAAGATTAGGGATACCTGGGTGGCTCAGTTGGTTTAGCATCTGACTTTTGATTTCTGCTCAAGTCATGATCTTGGTGTCATAAGATCAAGCCCAGCAAAGGGCTCCACCCTCAACATGGAATCTGCTTTAGTTTCTCTCCCTCTGCCCTCTCCTTGCTTGCTCATGCTTGCTCTCTCTCTGTCACTCTGTGCCAAATAAATAAATAAATAAATGTTTGATGATAACAAAGCTTAAACAGGACACAGCATCTTATGATATGATATCCAACACATCCAAGAGACAATTGAAAATCTACCATCAACCAAGAACCAAGCAAATCACAACATGAAAGAGAAAGCACAATAACCAGGTTCCACCGCTGAGGCGAATCAGACGTCAGAATTACCTGATGGATTTTTAAAGTAGCTATCATTAAAAAAAAAAGTTTCAGCGTGCAATAATAAATTCTCTTGAAACAAAAGAAAAAGTAAACACCTCAGCAAAAGAAATCAAAGGTTTTTTAAAGAACCAAATGAAAATTACAGAACTGAAAAAAATAATAACTGGGAAAAGATTGCTGCAGGGATTCAATAGTAGCGTGGGAATGAAGGAAAATAGAATGAGATCGATAGAATTTACCGAGTATTAATAACAGAGAGAATAGGGGCACCTGGGTGGCTCAGTCGTTAAGCGTCTGCCTTCGGCTCAGGTCATAATCCCAGGGTCCTGGGATCGAGCCCTGCATCGGGCTCCCCGCTCCGCGGGAAGCCTGCTTCTCCCGCTACCATTCCCTCTGCTTGTGTTCCCTCTCTCGCTGTGTTTCTCCCTGTCACATAAATAAAAAAAATCTTAAAAAAAAAAAAAAAATAACAGAGAGAATAGATTGGGAGTGGGGAGGAAGAACACTTAGGGGATGATAACAAAAGACATAACATCATACTATTGGAGTCCCAGAAGATGAGGGGGGGAGAGAGGACATGTAAAAGTATTTGAATAAATAATGGCTGAACACTTCCTAAATTCACTAAAAGATATAAATCTACAGATTCAACATGTTTCAACTAGGATCAACCCAAATAAACCTATGCCAAGACACATCATAATTAAACTTCTGAAAAATAAAGATGAAAAAAAATTCTTAAAAGAAGCCAGAGGGAAACAATGCATTATTAATGAAGGAACACCAACTCAAATGACAGGAAATTTCTCACTTGGAAACTAAGTTACAAGGTGAAAATGATACAACATTTTTCAAGTACTGAAAGAATATTATACTTAGAGCAACCACTAAGAAAACTATACAGAGCAATATACTCAGAAACACTATAAATAAATCAAGACAGAAGCCTTACAATGTTCAAATTAAAAAAAATTTAAATGTTCAGGAGCACTTGGATGACTCAGTCAGTTAAGCATCCAACTCCTCATCTCAGCTGAGGTCTTATTCTCAGGGTCATGAGTTCAAGCCCCCCATTGAGCTCCATGCTAGGAATGGAGTCTACTTTAAAAAAATGTTCAAATTATACACAAGAAGCCAAGAAAAGACAAACAAAGGAATAAGAAATACAGAAAACATGTGACAAAATAGCAAATCACCAATTAACATACATATACCAATGAAAAGAAATTGACAAAATAGATTATAAAGATGATACAACCATATGCTATCTGTAAGAAACTCACTTCATATACAAGAACATTAGTAGGTTGAGACTATTAGGGTGAAATACTCCACCTAAAAATAGCAAAATTATTTGTAAGCATGCACAGTACATTCACCAAGATAAACCATATCCTGGGCCATAGGACAAACCTCAACAAATTTAAAAGAACTGAGATCAGGACAAATATGTTCTCTGATCATAATGGAATCACACCAAAGATCATTAGCAAAAGATAAGAGAAAACGCACAAAACACTTGGATAGTAAACAATATACTCCTAGTTAATCTATGCATCAAAGGAAATTTTTAAATATATATATATCAAGAGAGAGCTGAATTAAACTAAAAATACAATGTGTCAAAATACGGATGATTCAGCTAAAACATGAATGAGAGGGAAATTTTTAATACTAAAGGATTATACCAGAAAAAAAGAGAAAGCTTCAAATCAATAATTTAAGCACCCATCTGAAGAAACTAAAAAAAGAAAAGCAAAATAAATGCAAAACAAACCAAAGAAAGGGAATAATAAAGATAAAGACAGAAATCAATTGGAAAATAAAAAAAAAAACAGAAAAATCAATGAAACAAAAAGCTAGTTGCTTGAAAAAAATTTTTAAGATTTTATTTGTTTGTTTATTTATTTAAGACAGGTAGGGAGTGGGGGAGAGTGCATGAGGGCACCTCCTCAGAAGCAGAAGCAGGCACCCCCTGAGCAGGAAGGGAATGCAGGACTCTTCCAGGACCTAAGATCATGACCTGAGCCAAAGGCAGCCACTTAACTGACTGAGCCACCCAGTCGCCTCTGAAAAAAACAAAATTAAGATAAACCTCTAAAAGGTCTGACAAAGATAAAAAGAGGGGAGACACCAATTACCAGTATCAGAAATGAAATACTAAAAGCAACTTTATGTTCATAAATTCAACTACTTAGAAGAAATTGACCAATTCTTTTAAAAACACAAACTACCAAGACTTAACTAAAGTGAAATAGATAATTCAAATAGTCCTATAAGCACTAAAGAAATAGAATTTGTAATTTAGAAGCTCCTGAAGAAGAAATATCCAGATGTACATGGTTTCACTGGAGAATCCAAACCATTTTTCTAATTGGCATCAATTTTACCAATCTTTTCTAGAAAATCAAAGAGGAAGGAATACTTACCAATTTATTTTATTAAGTTGGTATACCCTGAGATAAAAACCCAACAAAGACATCACAGGGTGTGGTGCATGAACAATAAATCTTGTAACACTGAAAAAATAAAATAAACATATTTGGGATGAAAAAAAGACATCACAAGAAAAGAATACTACAAATCAGTATCTCTCATAAGCACACAAATTTTCAACAAAATATTAGCAAATTGAATCCAACATGTACAAAAATAATTATGCATCAAGGTCAAGTGTGATTTATCCCAAGTATACAAAGTTGGTTCAACATTCAAAAATCACCCAATATAATCTACCACTTCAATCAGCTTTAAAAAAACAAAACACAAATGATTTTAACAATATACATGGAAAGAGTGACAAAATGCAGCACCATTCATGATAAAACTCTCAGAAAACTAGGAATAAAGAAGAACTTCCTCAACTCAGTAAAGAACATCTATAAAAAGCCTATACCTAACATCTTACTTAATGGTAGAAGACTGACACTTTCCCTTTAAGATCAGGAACAAGATAAAGATGCTTGCTCTCATCACTGCCAATTGTTGCAATAGTGGAATTTCTAGCCATTGCAGGAAGGGAAGAAAAAGAAATAAAATCATATAGACTGAAAAGAAAAAATATCAAGTTGTTCTTATTTGCAATGATATGATTGTCTATATAGAAAATCCCAAACAATCTAAAAACAAAAAAGCAAGTTTATTGAACTAATACATGAGTTAAGTGATGTCACAGGACATAAGATCAATAAACAAAAAAATCCCACAACTGCATTTCTATATCCCAATAATCATCATGTAGAAACTGAAATTAAAAATACAGTACTACTTAAAGTCATTCCAAAGAAAACACGGTACTTAGATATAGCTCTAGCAAAACACGTACAGGATAGATCCTGAAAATTTTAAAGTACTGACGAAAGAAATTAAAGAAGACCTAAATAAGCGGAGAAATGTACTATGTTCAGAAATGGAAAATTCAACATATTAAAATAGGTTTAATGCAATTCCTGTCAAAATTCCCAGCAAGTGTTTTATAGACAAGTTTATTCTAAAAAAATATGGAAAGACACAGTACCTAGAATAGCTAAAATAATTTTGAAAAAAGAAGAATAAGGTGGGAGGATTCACTCTACTCAATGTCAAGGCTTGCTACAGTAATCAAGTCAGTGTGGTATTAGGGACCGATGGACATGTAGATCAAAGGAACAAAACAGAGAATCCAGAAATAGACCCACACACATATGCCCAGCTGATTTTTTTACAAAGGCACAAAAGCAGTTCGCTCGAGAAAGGGACAAATAAATTGTTTCAACAAATGATGTTGGAGCAATTGGACACCCACTAAAAAAGTGACTAAAATTTAAAAAAACAAACAAACAAACAAACAAACAAACAAAAAACAACAGTCATAACACCAAATTGTTGGTGGGAATGCAAAATGGTAGAGCCACAGTGAAAACGTCGGCAGAAAGAAAAAAGTCGGCAGTTTCTCATGACATTAAACTTGCAACCACTGAAAGATCCAGCGATTACAGTATTGCACATTTATCACAGAGAAGTAAAATTTAATGTTAATGGAAAAACCTATATGCACATGTTCAGACAGCTTTATTTATAATTGTCCCAAACTGGAAACAACCCTCATGTCCTTCAGTGAGTGGATAAATAAACAAACTCTAGTACATACATACCTTCAAATATGGCTCAGCAATAAAAAAAGAATGACCTTTTGGTATGCTCCACAATTTAGATGAATGTCCAGGGAATTATTCTGAGTGGGGAAAAAAATCCCAGAGGTTGTGTACTGTATGATTCCATTTATATAACATTCTTGAAATGACAAAATTATAGAAATGGAGAACAGATCTGTGGTTGCCAGGAGTGGGGATCAGGAATGGGATGGGGAGCGAGAGGAAGGTGGGTGTCGTAAAAAGGAGGCCACTGGAGAGATTCTTGGGATGGACAAACTGGGTAAAGGTCAACATCGCACTCTAGGATTATAAGATATTGCCCTTGAAGGAAACTGGGTAAAGGGTACACTGGATCTCTCTGTATTATTTCTTACAACTGCATGCGAATCTATAATTATCTTGAAATAAAACATTCAATTAACCACTGCCTTCAGCTCAGGTCATGATCTCAGGGTCCTGGGATCGAGCCCTACAACGGGCTCTCTGCTCAGCTAGGAGCCTGCTCCCCCCCGCCCCACCCTCTACCTGCCTCTGCCAACTTGTGATCTCTCTCTCTCTCTGTCAAATAAATGAATAAAATCTTTTTTAAAATTCAATTAAAACATTTTCAAATACCAAAATAAAAATTGCTATCTAGATTCATCTTAACTGGCTCTAACTCACAATTTTAAAAAAGTTAATGATGTGTTTCTTAGTTTTCTTGCCCGGATAAAGCTTACATTCATATCTGTTTTCTGACAAACAGTAAGTAGTTACTTTTGAGAAGAATTTCAGAGACTGGGTTTGTTTCCACTTATAACTGTTTGTTTTCTCAAATGCAGTTTGAGTCATCTTCCTTTGCCTATGTCACAAATAGGTAGAGTTGAGAAGAAAATGTGTTTCTGAGTGTCTTTGTTCCCATTAGTCTCTAGTTATTCTAAAAAGCAGTAATAAGTTACTTTAGAGTAGAACATCTGAAACTAAGCTTCTTTGTTCTAATATTGCTTCTTTCCCCAACTGCTGCTCAGACTCATCTTTGTCTATGAAACTGGCAAATACTGGCTTTTAGAGCAATTTCTTCCACAACTCTAAGATCCAATTCAGGATCATTTATTTGGCTACCATGTCTCTTTAGTCCAATCTGTAAACAATCTTCACTCTTTGTTTTTTGTGACTTTGACATTTTTAAAGGGTACGGGTCACTGTTTGGGCAGAATGTCCCTCAGTTTTGGTTTATCTGATCGTTTCCTCATGATTCAGGTAATGCGTTTATTGGCAAGACTATTACATAAATGATAGGTCTCCAAGATCCCATCAGGAGGTAAACAATGTCAGTTTGTTCCCATTACAGGTGATGTTAACATTGATCTCTTAGCTAAGGCGGTATCTCCCAGGTTTTGTCTTTCTAAAGGTACCTTTTTTCTCTTTGTAATTTGTGTGGGTTTTTTTTTTTAGACTATATTTATTTATTTGAGAGAGAGAGAGCATGAACAGGGGGATCTGCAGAGGGAGAGGGAGAAGCAGACTCCCTGCTGAGCAGGGAGCCCAATGAGGGAATTATCCCAGGACCTGATGATTATGACCTGAGTCGAAAGCAGATGCTTAACCCATTGACCACCTAGGCGGTCATTTTGTTTTTTCAGGTGTGTTTGATAATCATGTCTCTTGATATTTAGAATATGTATGTTGAGAGTAGAAGGGCAAATGTCTTCCATTTCTGCCATTTAAATGTTGATTCCAATAAGGTGAACCTTGGTGGGACCACTCTCCAGTTTGGGAAGTTAACATCTCCACGATTTTGCATGGTTGTCCTTTAAGCACCAGGAAGCTGTTTTCACACAGTGTTGAACATCATATTAGGTAAGTGCTGAAAGCACTAGAGATGCTTGGAGATCCAACAGTGAAATCCATTTCATGCACCATGATAGGCTGAGAAGATGGTTGGTTTTCTGAAAGAACATCCAGCCAGAAGAGTACACCTTTCACTTGGGCCCTCACTCTAGCCCCACAGCTGCAATGGAGATGGAGACAGCCCCAGATGTTGGGATGTATGCTCTATTTTTAAGTAATCTCTACCCCCAATGTAGGGCTCAAAGTCATGATCCCAAGATCAAGAGTTGCATACTCTACCGAAGAAGCCAGCCAGGCACCCCTAGGCTATTTTTAATGTTCACATAATCAATATGAAGCTTTTGTTTTAATGAACATGGACATAGGTCCATGTTATATTTGAAATTAATCCATTAATGACAATGATGCAGATCTGCCAGTAAAATAGAATCAGTTTGTTGGTCAATACATAAATAATTTTTAAATACATTATCATTTAAAGCCTTCCCTTTCAATAAAGAAGGTGTGATATATATACAATGGAATATTACTCAGCCATAAAGAAGAATGAAATCTTGCCATTTGCAACAATATGGATGGAGCTAGAGAGTATAGTGGCATGTGAAATAAGTCAGTGAAAGACAAATACCATATGATTTCACTCATATGTGGAGTTTAAGAAACAAAACAAATGAGCAAAGGAGAAAAGAGACAGACAAATGGACTCTTAACTATAGAGAACAAACGTGGTTATCAGAGGGGAGATGAGTGCAGGGAATGTGTACAATAGGTGAAGGGGAGTAGGTATGCCTATCATGATGAGCACTGAGTAATGTATAGAATTGTTGAATCACTCTGTTGTACACCTGAAACTAATATAACCCTGTATGTTAATTACATGGGAATTAAAACATTTTTTTAAAAAAGCATCCCCTTTGAGTCTCAAAATTGTCCCAGTTTGGGGCACCTGGGTGGCTCAGTCTATTAAGCATAGAGCCTTTGGTTTTGGCTCAGGTGGTGATCTCAGGGTCATGAGATTGAGCCCTGTGTCAGGCTCTGTGCTCAGCACGGAGTCTGCTTGGGACACTCTCTCCCTCTCCCTCTGTCCCTCCCACTACCCCCATTCCCTCGCTCTAAAATAAATAAATAAATTTACTTTTTCCTAAAGTGCTCCAGTTTACTTAAATGTAAGACTTAAAACTACAAAACCCTTCAAAAACCTTCGAAGACAACACAGGGAAAAAGCTTCACAACATTGGATTTTGCAATGGCTTCTTGGATATGAATGACACCAAAGGCACTGGCAACAAAAGAAAAAATAGAAAAATTGAACTTCATGCAAATTTTTAAATTTAGTACATCAAAAGGCACTGTCCACAGAGTAACAAGGCAACCCACAAAATGGAAGCAAATATTTACAAATCATATATGTGATAAGGGATTAAGATCAAGAATATATAGAGAACTCCCAAAACTCAACCTTCCCCCGAAAATTCAAAAATGGGCAAAGGAAATGAATAGAAATTTCTCCAAAAAAAAGTTAAGTAAATGACTAATAAATGAAATGATGCTCATGAGACGGTGCTCAACATTTCTGATCATTAGGGAAATGCAAATCGAAACCACAATGAGATACTACCCCACACCAATCAGAATGGTTGGCGAGGATGTGGAGAAATTCAACCCCTTATGCACTGTTGGTGGGAATGTAAAATGGGGCGACTGCTAAGGAAAACAGTGTGGCAGTTCCTCAAAAATTAAAAATAAAATTACCGTAGGATCCAGCAATTTGACTTCTGGTATATACCCAAAGAATTGCTAACAGGACCTAGAGAGATATTTGTACACCTATGTCCATAATAGGGTTATTTGTAACAGCTAAAACATGGAAGCAACCCAAGTGTCCATCAGTGCATGGCTGGATAAGCAAGATGTGGTATATCCATATAATGGAATATCATTCAGCCTAAAAAAGGAAGGAAATTCTGGCCTATACTACAACATGAATCAACCTTGAGGACATTATGCTAAGTGAAATCAGTCAATCACAAAAAGACAAATACCATGTGATTCCACATATGTGAGATACTTAGAGTGGTCAAAACTGAAAGAATGGGGGCTGCCAGGTTAGAGGTAATGAGGGGATCACTGTTTAATGGATCCAGAATTCCAGTTTTATAAGATGAAAAGAGTTCTGGGGATGGATGGTGGTGATGCTTATACAACATCATGAATCTATTTAATATCACTGAACTGTATGCTTAAAAACAGTGAAGATGATAAAATTTATGTTATATGTATCTTATCACAATAAAAAATGTTTTTAAGTGTCCCAGTTTGGACATGTTAGCCCACATACCTGAGAATTCAGTGCAAGATTGACCGTAAGACGTTGAATTCAAACACTGGGGCAGAGATGGTAGAGGTAGTTTCAGAGTAGTCTTCAGCACCACCTTTCTGTCACCTCCGTGCATCCTCCCTTCCCCCATATACTCAGCATCAGAGCCCTAAGCCCCAAACCAGATATGCCCCATTGACAAGCAAAGGCATGCCCTCCACCCCACACTGCCAATGGGTCAAAGTTCTGAGTCAGCAAATAGCTCAAAGGACTTGGGTTCTGCTGAGCAGATCCATAACTGTAACTCTTCTCTCTTCCCTCCCCCCATCTCTCCTTCCCTTAAATGCCCTCATTTCACAAGTGAGGACAATGAGGTCCAGAAGGGGTGGAAGCTGAACCAATGGCATTGCCAAGATAACCACAGAGCCAGGAGCCAGCCCATCCTTCTAATTTCAAGAGAGTCCCTGCATTGGGCTGGGAAACAGGAATCTTGGCTCAGGATTCAACTGCTCTGGCTTTCGACTGCCTGCTCACTCCAGCTTAGAGGAGAGCCACTGTGGCCACCAGGACAGAAGCCCACACAGCATGAGACCAGGCCTCTGGGGGGGGGGGTCTATGGGGGATGCCTTCTGGGTCCTCTGGCCGCTCCAGGCTACAGTGCTCCTCTGGGTGCCCAGGGGTGAAGAAGTCTCAAACACTGGAAACTCTCCTTTTTAAGAATCTCAACTCTCCCATCCCCCGAAAACCCACCATCTCAAAGCCACCCACATTCAACCAGACAACTCAGGGCGGTAAGACCCTTCTACAGTCAGAGACAGCCAGAAATTGCTCCATGACCTGCTGGATCACCGTGATGATTTCAGAGTTCTTTTTTTTTTCTTTTTTTTTTTAAATTCACACTCACTAGTTTTCTGACTCAAACTCATTCACGGAGATGGGTAGGAAGTCTTATATTGGTTAATGTCTGGTCAGAGTCCCCAGCAGCAGAGCCTGAGATGGGGTTTATTGAGGGAGGGACTCAGGAGAAGGGGAACAGGGGGAGCAGGATGGGGCAGGGGAGGAGCAGAGCAAGGATGGTTTCGACAAGTCCAAGCTCAGCCTGACCCCACAGGAGCACTGGGGCGGTAAATGCCAGAGCTGGTCCCACCCGAGGCAAGGAGGCAGACTTTTTTTTTTTTTCTTAATCCCCTGTATTGGTTGGACTTTGGAACTGAACAGCCCCTGCAGGGGGGTGTGTGTGTGGGGGGGGTAACCCTCTAAATGATGTAGTTCCCACTGGTGTAAGGCAATTCTCCAGAGAAGGCTGTGCGCCATCAGAGCCACATTTACAGAGGCTGAGATGGAGGGTCTAATGAAGGGGATCTGGGTGGGCACCCCGTCATCCAGTGCAACTAACTACCAAGGCCCCTGCCCCTGGGATCACCAAATCCCTGGGACCTCCAAGTCCCATGGACCAAGTAAACGTTTAAGTCTGAGGGTGTTCACTTCTGGTTTTCGCCTCTACCCATAGGTCTTGCCCCGCCCTGAGGCTGACCCACTGCTTCAGATTCCAAGAAGTCTACACTTCCTTGCAATCTGGTCACCAACCCCCAGTATGACCCTCAAAGCAAAGTCTCTACTGCCCCCATTCTTGGACAATCCAGTTCATCTGGATTCTTCTGGGAGCCTCCCTCCCAGGCAGCGTCCCACTCTGGAGCACAAAGGAGCGTCGACTCCTCCCCGGCTAAGGAGCACCCAGGTCCTAGAACTAGGCTCCTGGGAGGGTGGGTTTGCCTCTGATCCTTGACGGGGGCCCTTGACAGCAAAAAACAACAACCCATCCTGTGACAAACCCAATTCACTCCCGGTCCTTCCAGCCGGTTCCCTCAGGCTCCAGGGAAAAGCTGTTACACAACTTCAGGCTTTGTGTGGGTGTGGGCGGGTGGGGTTGCTCAGCACCCGCCCCCCCACCGGCCTCCCAGGCAGAATGTGTGCCCTTTGTTCAGGGCAGACGTGCCAGGCCTCGGCCCGGAGCCCTGAGAAGACAGGAGCCGGTAACCCTCCAGTGTGTCGCCACACTGCCACACCTCCCCCAGGGCAGTAGGGAGTGGTGTTCCCGGAGCCATGGGACCCAGCCGCCTCCACAGAAATGGCTTGGCCAACCTCCAGATTGGTAAGGTTTTGTGGGGCTCTGAGTTCGACTATAGTTTAAGTGATAGGTCTCCATTAACCAGGACGTTCGATTACCCAGAACCTCACCAGCCAGAGGGGAGAACCTTCCCGTGTGGGTCAGGGACTTGCAGGACCACCTCTTTGCATCCTCCCTTCCCCCATATACTCAGCATCAGAGCCCTAAGCCCCAAACCAGCTATGCCCCATTGACAAGCACCATCGCAAGAGGAGAAAGAAGAGGAGAAAGGAGGCCATCCCAAGAGGAGAAAGAACCCCAAGTCCTAGCCCAGCCCCACTCTGTGTGCTTGAAGATCTTCTGAATCCTCTCTGGTTTTCGGCTTCCTCAGAGGTGGGCAGACAGTCTCTTGGGCTGTTCATTTGGATACTGCCTCTTGGCTCTTCCGTGTCTGCCTTCTGTTGGCTCCCCAGAGGATCCTCTAGCTCTGTGCTCTGCCTCCACCCCATGGGGTCTGGGGGTCAAACCCTCCTCCAAACCACCAGGTGTCTCCCTGGGGCCTGAAACCCCCAGCCCTCTCCAAAGCAGAGACACCTTGCACCTCTCCAAAGGAGTCCTCAGTCCTGGGGCCACTGGGATCTCTCAGCCACATCTCACTTCCCCAGAAGGGTACAAAAACGCCAAGTACACAGGAGGCTCTAAGGGCCATGATATCACATAGCAGGAGTGAGGGCAGGGACTGGGAAGTTTGGCCTGATTCCTCATGTGACGCTCCCCTGGACCTTTCCCCTTTCTGATCCTCAGTTCCCTCACCAGTATAATGGGCACAAACATACACATCGCCCGGGGCTTGGCCTAGGCTCCCCTTAACACCTGTTCAGTTCTGCTCCCTGCCCCAGCAGTCCCCCGATCTGTCGCCCTCTCCTCACACCACAGGGGAAACTGGGCCAGCTGACCCCTTCTCACAGGGAATTCGTGGAATTCCATCTTAAGGGTGATGATCAAGCCCAGACACAGCCCTTACCTACAAAGTTCTGGTCCAACAGGAATTGTGCAAAAGGACAATTTTTTGTCTCCAAAAGGAGAAAACGGACTGAATGGCCCCTGAATAATTTGCAATTCCCCTAGATCAGTGGAGAGCTTTGTTGAATATGGAAAATAAGCCCCTGCTGTCAGCTGGGCGCTGCTTCTGAAAAGGTTGGTGCTAGCTGCTGAAAACGAGTTGATCCACTCTCATTGGTAGACCTGGGGGGTGGGGGGAGCCTGGCCCCTTTCTAATGTCCTCAGAGCTCTATTTTCGAGCCTGACCTGCAACCAAGCCCCAGACTTGACCCTGACCTAGGAGAGGCCACGACCCCCAAAGAAATCTGAGCCCATCAAGACAGAAGTGTTTACACCAATCACTGTGCAATTATGGCATTACTCATGGCAATGGAACAAGTGCTGTATTAAACATATGAGCTGAGAACTCTGGGCAGGGAAAACTCAATGGGCTGGACTGTCCCAGTCATGTGGGTACTCCCAGAATCCAGCCCAGATGCTGGCACGAAGTAGGTGCTCAGGAAACATTGGGAGCGAGGGAGCAAGTTGGACCTGAAAATGCAGAGAGCCTTCCAGACAGAAGGAGCAGCATGAGCAGAGATAGAGAGTGGGAGCCTGTGGCAGATGGGTGGTCCCCCAAGACCCCTGCCTCCTGGTGTGGACACCTTGTGTGATCCCCTCCCTGTGAGTTTGGGTGGGACCTGTGGCTTGCATCTAACCAACAGCATACAGAAAAAGTGGTGGGAAGTTGTGAGTGTGTAAAATAAGATTGTAGTGCCCATCTTGCAGGCGCCTGGGTGGCTCAGTCAGTTAAGTGTCTGCCTTCGGCTCAGTCATGATGTTCGCATCCTGGGATCAAGTCCTGTGTCGGGGGTGGGGGGCTCTCTGCTCAGTGGGGAGTCTGCTTCTCCCTCTTTCTCTGTCCCTTCCCCCACCACTCCCTGCTCATGCTTATGCACACTCTCTCTCTCTCAAATGAATACATAAAATCTTAATAAAAAAAAAAAAGAATGTAGTGCCCATCTTGCTATTGTCTCTCTCCCTTCCTGGCTTTGAGGGACCAAGCAGCCATGTGTGGCAAGGAACCCAGGCAGCCTCTACTTGCTGAGGACAGCCTCCAGCAGCAAGCAAGAAAATGAGACCCTTAGTCCTAAGCTACAAGAAACTTAAGCCTGTCAACAACTCTGTGCGCTCAGAAGTCAATCCTTCCCCAGTTAAGCCTCAGATAAGACCACAGCCTTGGCTGACAGCTTGGCTGACAGCTTCCCAGGACCCTGGGTTAGTGGACCCAGCAAACCATGCTTAGACCCACGATCCACAGAAACTGTGAGATAAAAAAACATTCGTCGTTTTAAACTGTTAAGTTTGTGGTCATTGGTCACACAGCCGTAGATAACAAATAGAGGGCTGCACTGGGAAGTCTTTTTTTTTTTTTTTAATTTTATTTATTAATTTGAGAGAGACAGAGCATGAGCATGAGCAGTGGGGAGGGGCAGAGGGAGAGGGAGAGGTGGACTCCCCGCTGAGCAGAGAGCCTGATGTGGGACTCGATCCCAGGACCCTGGGATCATGACCCGAGCTGAAGGGAGGCGCTTAACCATCTGAGCCACCCAGGCATCCCTGCACTGGGAAGTCTTGATGGAACTTCTGGTCATTGGGAGAGTTGAGGGCAGCTAGCAGGTGACAGACTATTGGGCAGCAGTAGGAGTCGGGGGAAGGCAGCCTGAAGCAGGTGATAACGCCTACCTTTTACCGAGCATGTACTGTGTGCCAAGCAAAATGCTACATGTTTTACACGAGCTAGCTCATTTAATCCTCACCCACTTCCGGATGTGGGGACTATTACGGTCCCCATTTTACAGATGAGGAAACTGAGGTGAAGAGAAGTTAAACACCTTGCCCAAAGTCACACAGCTAATAAACGGTAGAGCTGGAACTCAAGCCAAGAAGCCTTGCTGCATTCCTCCCCCACCCACCCCACCCCACCCCCCTGTTATAAAGTGTTTTGTTACATGACTTCAAGAGCGAGGGAGCTAGGATGTCTCCACGAGGAACTGTGTTCTTTGGGCAGTGGGACACCTCGATTGGAGAGACAGAGGAGTGGCACCACCCGTTGTATATTCTGGAAAGCCCTCTCTGACAGGGCAGCAGGGAGGATGGGCAGGCGGGCTGTGGAAAGTCTTGGGGGCTGGGGCAGTTTCTGCAGGATGGAGGTGTCGCAGGGGAAAGCCAGAGGCAGATGGGCTGGGGAGTGGACAAGACACTGAGCTAATAATGAGCCACCGAGGCCAGCAGGCATCTCTGGGGTCAGGGCTGGATCGAAGTGATCCAGTCTGGTCCCTGAGCCTTGTCCCCTCTTGGGGGTGGGGGGGGCGGGTGCTGAGGCTGAAGGAGGCTGGGCCTCCTGTCCACAGGAGGCTCTTCTCTCCTCCCCCAAAAGTGCATTCAAGGATGCACGTGGGGGACAGACACAGCCAGTGCCACCAGGGCACAGACCCCCAACCCCATCCCGTGGGACTCGGGTTTGGCCAGGGTCCCTTTGAGCTGTCCCCTGCAGCCTCCGCAGCCCCCACCAGAAATGCCACAACCCTAGACATGGACAGGAATGAGCCAGGCTTAAGGCAAATGTTGCAATTCGTTTTTTAATCTGGCGATTTACAAACCTCTAAGACATCTGGGCCGCTGAGCCTCAAAGCAGCTGATCCCATGCTAGCTAAGGAGGGCAGTGGCTTCCAGCTGGAGGGCCTGGCAGCTGGCACTTCTGCGTCTCGCTGTCCTAAAGCCAAGATGCAGACTGGTGGCTGGACCGGCTCCCCTGGTGGTGCCCACATGAGGAAATGCCCGAGGGCTCAGCACTGTGGAGCTGGGGCCCAGCCTGCCCACCTGCTCATCTCTGTGCCTGCCCCTGGCCCGGCCTCCTTTCTTACTGTCCCGCCCTCCCTGACTCTCTAGCAGCAGCCTCACAGAAACGTGCTGTGTCTCCTGCTGGGGCGGTCCTCCACCACCCTGCAAATCACACCTGATTCTCACAGGCCAGTGTCCCAGCGACACCTTCCCGAAGCCCATCAAAAATGTCCTCTCTCCTTTCCCTACGGCTCCTCAGCATTCTGGTGGACCTGACCGCATTCACCTTCCAGGACCGGCACTATCTCCACGTTCCTTTCCCTCTCAACTGAGCTCCCTGCCCAAGGCAAGGGCTGACTTCGCTCCGCTCTGCCATTGCCTAGAAGCTAGGAGGATGCAGGGTCTGGATGCATATGTGCTGGAATTTCTCCTGACCTCCGTGATCCAACAGCAACCAGCCCAGGCACGGAGGATATCTCCAATGGGGTCCATGAGGCCTGAGAAGGCGACCCATCTCCGGTGAGGCTCCCCAGAGGACAGGGCATCTTATCCCTGAGTCCACTGACCCCCCGGAGAATACATAAATAGAAATCAGAGGGTCGGGGAGCCCGGGAGGCTCTGTGGGTTAGAGCCTCTGCCTTCGGCTCAGGTCATGATCTCAGGGTCCTGGGATCGAGCCCCGCATCGGGCTCTGCACTCAGCGGGGAGCCTGCTTCACTCTTCTCCCTTCTCTTCTCACTCTTCCTCTCCTTCAGCCACTCCCACGCTCTCTAAAATAAATAAGTAAATAAATAGACCTTAAAAAAATTTTAAAGTCACTAGAGCTATTGAGCCTGCCGCTAGGTCTTGTCATTTGATACATGAATTAAGAACTACAGGGGACAGATGACTGGGACAGAAATTTGTTTGCTGTTTCAGTTGAGTTCCTTTGCAATCCTTTATGTTTTATTTTTTAAAATGATGCTTTAAAAACATCATCCTCACCAGAGTCCACAGAGGGTCCGTGGCAGTGACAGGGTCCCAGCCTCTGCCACGGAATGACCCCCCTGCCCAGGCGAGCGGGAAGGGGTGACCTCCAGCCAGGAGGGGTCCTCCTTCAAGCCTTGTGGAGGGGGACCAGGGAGTGCTAGCAATGAGTGTTCCAGGATGGGAGCTAGACAGTCAGACTAGCAGAGGGCTTTCTTCCCTCTCTTCCTTCCACTTACCTTTGTTTCACTCGTACTCTGACTTCCCTTTCTGAATGTTTTCATTATGCCCCTCATGGAGCTTGGCCGAAGAGGATGCCTAGCAGGATGGCATAGAAGGTGAGCACCTGCGGGGCATGCCTGTGGTCCCCTGGACTGGGGCTTTAGGCTCACTGGGAAGCCCTCAGTTTCCCAGTTGGGGCTCAGGGACTGATCAAGCCCAGGGGTTTCCTGGAGATGGTCCACGCCGGCCGGTGAGACAGGGCCAAGAAGTAAGCCCCAGGCCAGGAACTCGAGCAAGCCCACAGTGCCGGGTCTCAGGAGACAGGGGCTGACAGCAGCCCTTCAAACCTCACAGCCCAGAGAGATCCCTGTGCTCAGGCACTTGGGGTAGCGGGCAGGCAAAATCAGCAGGCTACCTCGGTCGGAGATGCCGGAGTGGCTCCCCAACCTGTTCTCTACTTCTTCTGTGGTGGAGCAGGGGCTTTGGGGTCCCTCCTCTGATCACGGCCACAGCTGTGGTGCATAGTCCCGGGCAGGCTCTCAGCATCCCACTTCCAAAGAACAGAGATCTCCAAAGCCATGGAGCCAGGGGACGGCAGGCGGGGGGAGTTGGTAGAGTTAGGAAGTACAGGAGAGTTATTTCCCAGGTTGGAGCCCACATAGAGATGCCCCAGCTTCCCACCTCCAGCATGACCTCTCTGGGAGGTTTTTGCTGAGCTGAGCCCCCAGCCCCTAAAGCAGAGACCTCGAGAGCCAACTCCCTGCCCTCCCCCTCCAGCCCCATAGGATCAGCTCCCAAATAAACTGCACCCACGTTCCCGCCTGTGATGGTGTGACTTGTAATAAGAAATATGCATTTGGTCTTCATCCCCGTTTCTCGGCACAAAGTTCCTAAAACCTTTGGAATGTCTAAGTGATAAGAGCACTAGGAGCATGTTTAGTTCTATTTGGTCTTTGACCCCAGTTCCTGACATAGTATTAAGTGCTCTGGGGTTTTCTGGGTGATAGGAGTGACTTCCGTGCTAGTGAGACAACTCCAGTGGGTAGCCGCACGGCTCCTAGATGGGGACTAATCATCAGAGAGACCAAGCCGTAAGTAGGAACTTGAAAATTTCAGTTCTGCTCACCATTTTCTTAAGAAGGAGTGCTGAGGGGCACATGGGTGGCACAGTCGGTTAACCATCGGATTCTTGGTTTCTGCTCAGGTCCTGATCTCAGGGTTGTGAGATCGAGCCCCACATCAGGCTCTGCACTCAGTGCAGAGTCTGCTTGAGATTCTCTCTCCCTCTCCTTCTGCCCCTCCCATTCATGCTCTCTCTCCCTAAAACATAAATAAATAAATCTTTAAGAAAGACAGACAGAGGGGCACCTGAGTGGCTCAGTGGGTTAAAGCCTCTGTCTTCGGCTCAGGTCATGTCTCAGCGTCCTGGGATGGAGCCCCATATCAGGCTCTCTGCTCGGCAGGGAGCCTGCTTCTCCCTCTCTCTGCCTGCCTCTTTGCCTACTTGTGATCTCTCTCTCTCTCTCTCTGTCAAATAAATAAATAAATCTTTAAAAAAAAAAAGAAAGAAAGAAAGACAAACAGAGGGGCGCCTGGGTGGCTCAGTCGTTAAGCGTCTGCCTTCGGCCCAGGTCATGATCCCAGGGTCCTGGGATCGAGCCCCACATCGGGCTCCCTGCTCAGCAGGAAGCCTGCTTCTCCCGCTACCATTCCCTCTGCCTGTGTTCCCTCTCTCGCTGTGTTTCTCTCTGTCAAATAAATAAAATCTTTAAAAAAAAAAAAAAAGAAAGAAAGAAAGACAGAAGGAGAAGCACTGAAAATGGAGTTAATGATCCATCATGATTCCCGCCAAATGATGCCCATGTGAGGAACCCTCCATAAGAATCCCAAGAGTACAGAGTCCTGCAGCTTCCGGGTTTGGTACGTGGATGTACCAGTAGGGTAATGTACCCCAACTCCACGGGGACAAAGCTCTTGCTCTTGGGACCCTCCCAGATCTTGCCCTATTTATTTCTTCCTCTGGCTGTTCATCCGAATCCTTTGTCATATCCTTTAACTAACTGGAGAACATGAGTGTTTCCCTGAGTTCTGTGAGCTACTTCATCAATTTAATCCAAAACAAAGACGGGGCATGGGAACGCTGATTTATAGCTAATTAGGAGAAGCAGAGGTGACAACCTGGACTGGGCAAATTGGCATCAGAAGTGTGGTGGGTGGTCTTGTGGGACGGAGCCCTTAACCATTGGGCTCTGGGGCTATCTTCGAGTGGAAGTGACAGAACAGACTTCAATTGCAGGACATATATCTGGTGTCACAGAATTGCTTGGTAGGGAACCGCTCCCCACCCCAACATTTGGTGACCAAAGGGAACCCGCAAGGAGTGGTGGACTGGGGTTTTCCCTACTGATGAGGGAAAAAACGGCTTTCTCTATCCACTGTCCCAGCTTCTGCTCTGAGAGACTCACATCAAGACAGGCAGTTACAGAATTTTGAAGCAAGGGCACATGCTTGCCCCTGATAAAGACCACACTGCACCAGCTGCACCTTGTCGCTGCACGTGGCCGTGACTAAGTTGTGGCAAACGATACCCCACAGAAAGCCAGCAGACAGGTCCCCCCAGGGACTGGGTTACCTCCAGGTCACTCTGTCGGCAGGAGGGAGTGCTCTGTCCTTCCCGCTGACTGGAAAGCAGAAGTGGTGGTGAGCCACGGTGGGCCACGTGGACAAGGATCTTCAACTCCTGCGTGCACGCCATTGTGCAGCCTCCTCCCACACTGAATCAGGAATGGCCGGTGTAACCCATAGAATGTGGCAGAAATGACAGGGTGTGACTTGCAAGACTAGTTAGAAGATGCATAGTAGCTTCCTCCGTCTTGGTCTCCTGGACCCTTCACCCTGGGGGAAGTGAGACACCATGCCGTGAGGACCAGTCAAGCAGCCCCGTGGACGGGTTGGGGGGTGGTGAGGGGAGGAGATGACTGCAGCCCCGTGAGTGACCTCAAGCCAGAACCATCCAGCCAAGTTGCTCCCAAATTCCTGACCTGCACAAACCGGGACAATGAATGATTTATTTAAGACACTAAGTTTAGGGGTAATTTGTTGCACAACATTGGATGACGGTGATGGGTTCACTTGTCTCGCCTCCCCAAAATTCATATGCTGAAGTCCCACCCCTAATACTTCAGAATCTAATGTTATTTGGAGACAGGGTCTTTACAGAGGTAATCAAGTTAAAATGGGGTCATTGGGGTAGGCCCTAACCCAATATGATTGGTGTGCTTATAAAAGGGACAGTTTGGAGACAGACGTGCCCACAGGGAGAGCACCAGGTGATGACAAAAGCAGAGATGGGAGTGATGCTTCTACAAGCCAATCAATGCCCAAGATTGCCAGCTGCCACCAGAAGCTAGGCCAGAGGCAGGGGACAGGCTCCCTCTTGCAGCCTCAGAAGAAACTGACCCTGAGGACCCCTTGACCTCAGACTTCTAGCTTCCAGATCTGTGAGATGATAAATTTGTGTTGTTAAAGCTACCTGGTTTGTGGCCCAGGGGTACAGCAGCCCTCGCAAACTAATGGCCATGACTGACCCAGGTAATAGCCAAGGGGCAGCAGGGCAGCCAAATGCAAGGATCCTGGGCCCTGAACATTTCAGGGAGGACCTCCATACAAGCTCTGGCTTCCACGTTCCAAAGAAACCAACTTTCATCTCACTGAAGCCACCGTTCTTTTGGTCTCTACCACACGCAGCTGAAGCTATATCCTAATTACTCCAGCATGGAAAACTTCCTCCCCACATGAAAACATACTAATAAAAATTTTAAGAAATAAATAAAACTTCCTTCCCACCTGTCCTTCCCTCTCTCCGGCGCTCACATGGAAATGATTCCCGCCAAATAAATAAATGGAAATTTGCATTCTCACCCATGGGAAGCCTGCCTGCCTTCCACACGCAGACTCAGCGTTTCTTCCTCATGACAGGCAGGTGGGATTGGGCTGGAGGAGACGCCCGGAGCCAGCTCCCCGCTCTCCTCACCGTGAAAGGGCAACAAGTCTGAGCAGGACTGAGGGTGAGGCACCAGGGACCACCGGCCCTACCGGTCATATGGGGATACAGCAGAGCCTCTCACTATCGAAAAAAGAAAAAGTACCAGGAGAAACTCCAGAGATCAGGAGCAGAGGCCAACGTGAAGATTCAAAGGAAATCAATGGAAAGGGCGGGCTTTCTTGCTCTGCTCCCCTGAACAACTCGGGCACTAGAGGGAGGCGGGGTTGCAGTACTCGAATTCTTCCTGATTCGTGTGACACTGGCTTAAGCCAAGAGGAATGTATAGCTCAGAAACGGAGAAGTCCACGGAGACAGGCTTTCGGGACAGCAGGATCCAGGCACTGGAATAATGTCATCCGAAATCTATCCCTCACCATCTCCTCCATCTGACTTTGTGTGTACTGGCTCCAATCTCAAGCAGGTAAACAGGGCCACCGCAGCAGAGGGCTTCTATTTTCCTGGCGTAATAGCAAACAAAAAAGCCGCCTTCTTTCCCACAGTTCTGGCAGAGTTTCCAGGGCTGATGCTCATTGGCTCAGCTTGAAGCATGTGACCATCTGCTTGGCTCCCATTGGTCAGGTCTGGGACGAGTACCCACGCCCAGAGCCAGAATGGCCGGTGAACCCCACCCAACCACTGACCCGCATAAGCAGAGAGCAGAGGAGCTGCGGTTTCCACCCCAACAACCAAGGGGCTGTTACCAGCAAGCCGCCGGATGATGATGGGTGTGTCCTACATGGATGTTTCGCACACCGACAGACGACTGAGGAAATGACTGCGGCAGATGAGTGGCCAACTCGTGCCGGGCGAGAGCAGCCTGGCCATGGTAAAACACAGCCAGCCCGTCCATGTGGAGGGGAGACCAAGACCCCAACCTGGTTCTGGCCCCAGGTGAAGCCAGTTGGCACTTCCCCTAGACCAGGGGTGGGACGTTTCTTTAATGCACACAGTTCTGTACTTTCCTGGGGCAGAACCCTCCTCTCACGGTCCTCTGGTGATGCCCAGTTATCCTCAGATGCGGTCTCGGCTCCAGCCCACAAGGCTCTCTGGCTCCTTCCTGTTCCCCCACTGTAGGTTACACACGCACGTGCACACACACATGCACACAGTCACACACTCTTCCTCTATCACCCCTCCCTGGTCCTCCATTCACTTCAGTGCATTGTTCCCACTGAACCCCTCTCTCTAGTCTGCACCATCCCAAGAGTCCAAGCCCCGCCTACAGCCCGCACTTAAACCCTAACTCATCCCTATAGAAGATTCTGGTCTCTCCAACCACCCTGGGGGCTCCCAGGGCAGGGGTTGGGCTTCCTCCTTGCTTCCTGTCCCCAACCAGACCCTCCCCCTTCAAGGCAGAGGATAGACATGTCACATATATAAGTAGTCTCATATGTGGGACCACCACGAAGCGAAAGCTAACAGTCAATCCAAGGTGGCTTCCCAGAGGCAGCAGCAGATGTCAGGGTTTACTTGGACTGCAGCAGAGTTACAAAAGCTGCCTGGACCCCTGTCCCATCCCAGGCGAGAAGAGGCCTAGGGGCAGATACAGCTGGCAAGCGACCTGGGTCTGGGCAGGATCCAGAATAAGGAGGAAGTGAGAGAGGCTTGCATAGCTGAGGCTGTTTTTACCCAGACCTGTGCAAACAGAGGTGTGGGCTGGTCTGGCCAGTTTTCCCCTCCCCCGGTGCCTGGCCGCAAAGTCTCTTGCCAGGTCAGCAGCACCCCCCTGGTTTGGGAGCCAGAGGGGAAGGAAGGGCCCAGGATTGCCCCAGGTGCCCCAAGGCTCCCCACTTTGACGCCCTGGCCCTCAACCAGGACCTGTGGACTCAGCAGCTCCCACACTGCCTGCCAGTGGCGAGCCACACACTCTCAATCCCTAGGGTAGGCAGTGTGGATTGAGGCTGAAGCAAAGCCAGAGGTCAGCTAGGGCCTGTAATCAGAGTTATATATCACCCTGGGGTCGTGGGCCACTCTGGGCTGGGATCCATGGTCAGTGTCAAAGGTTAGTCTGGATCAAGACCTGTGATAAGGGTAAAGGGTCAGTCTGAGGTCAGGGATCAGTCTGGGGTCATGGGTAACTCTGGATGGAGGCCCAGGACTGCAATTAGAGATCAGCTGTGATCAAGGGTCAGCTCTGGCCTAGAGTGAGGAATAGGTCTCAGCAGGAAAGGCCTAGAGGAACTCTGTTTCTCTTGCTTACCAACCTTCATTAACACCTACTCTGGGCCTATCATCCCCAGCAGAGGCTCCAGAATTCTTCCCAGAAGGGATGATTGACATGAATTCAAGCCCAAGAGCATGAGAAAGTCACCCCCGAGCAATGTGTGGAGGGAAACACTCCTGGCAGAAGGAACAACCCAGGCGAAGGCACAGAGGCACAAAAAGCAGGGCATTCTGGAAAGCTTGGGTAGCACAGGACCAGTCTCCATGGCCAGGCTAAGGAAGGGAAGAGAGTTTCCCCTAGAACTGTGAGAGGGTCACCTTAGAAAGCTGGGACACAGAGGATAGCATCAGCTATGGATTTTAGGAAGAATCATGGGGGAAAGTAGACCCGATTGGGACCCAGGAGTTGGAGAGGGTGGAGCTCTCTGCAGGATTTGGGACAGATACTTGGGGAAGAGGGAACAGGAGAGGGAACAGCCAGTGTAAAGACCAGAAAGCAAGAGTGGACCAACTGTGAGTTCTTGGAAAGGCAGGGAGGCCAGTGTGATAGGAGACAAGGCCAGAAGGGGAAGGTCGGCAACGGGGCACTCACTCGGGGTCCGCGGGCACCTGGAACTGCAGAGCGACGGGATCTCGCTTGTTTTCAAATGTATTTTAAAATCATCAGTCTTAGAGAGAGAAGTTAAATAACAGCACAGGGATGCCATCAGCCCACTCAGACTGTGGAAAGCAGGTGGACAGGATCAATCCCATTCCTTCCAAAGAGAGTTTACAGGGGAAGGAGAGATGGATGGCAACTCTGTATTAAATTATAATGTGTGAACCTGATTTAAACAAATGACTTTTTTTTTAAGAATTTAGGGGCCACTGGGGTGGCTGAATTGGTTAAGCGCCCAACTCTTGATTTTGGCTTAGGTCGTGATCTCAGAGTTGAGAGATCAGGCTTTGTGCATGATGGAGCCTGCTTAAGATTCTTTCTCTCTCTCCCTCTCCCCTTCCTGTTCCCATGTCTCACTGTCGCTCGCTCTCTCTCTTTAAAAGAAAAAAAAAGCATTTATGAGGCAAAAAATGGAATTAAATAACAACTGAATATTTAATGCTATTAAGGAATGGAGGGTTAGGTGTAAAATTGTATTGTGTGATTATGCTATTGTGGTCATTCCTTTGGAAAGACATAGTGAGATATTCACAGATAAAATGATAGATCCGTGATTTGTTTCCAGATGATCGAGGTTGGAATGGGGACACAGGGAATGAACTAGGTGGGGGGTGGGGGGGAGCAAGGGAGCTGATTATATTATTTTATCAACTTTTTATATTTTGCAGATCTTCTTAATAAATTTTTAAAAATATGGCTCAGTGGGTTAAAGCTTGAGGTCAGGCTCAGGTCATGATCTCAGGGTCCTGCCATCAAGCCCTGCATCGGGCTCTCTGCTGGGCAGGGAGCCTGCTTCCCCCTCTCCCTCAGCCTGCCTCTCTACTTGCGATCTCTCTCCTCTCTGTCAAACAAATAAATAAAATCTTAAAAAATAATAATAATAATAATCAACCTAGCTGCTGAGATTGGAGGGAGGGGGCCCAGGGAGAAGCCAGAGGTTATGAGGAAGCTGCTGCCCGGAGGAGGGGAGGGATGAAATGCAGAGGAACTGAATGAAATAGGAAGCGGGGTAGCAGGGATGGGCTTGCTAGAGAAGACTTCCCTTCACAAGACTTGCCCCTGGCTCCAGCATTTGGCTTCCCGCTCCTGCCCTGCTCATTCCTTTCCTCCCTCCCCCTTCCTCTGCCCCCCCTCCTAACCACAACCCCCCCCAACCTTCCTCATCCCTCCTCCCCCATCTCTCCTTCCTCAGCTCTCTGCCTCCCACCTCCCTTCTCCTCCAGCTAGCATCTTCCTGGCCTGGTTCCCAGCCCTGCGCAGGTGGTCCCACCCAGCTGGTTCCTCTCTGCAGTGGGGATGCCAGTCACCAACGCCCCACCCCCCGCCTCCCAGGCCTGTTGTCCCCGTGCCAAGGGCTACCCCCTCCAAGTGTCTTCCAGAGAAGAAAGGCTGTTGCAGGAGCTACTCACGCTCCTCAGAACAGTCACCCCAGCAGTTCTGGCCCAGCCTGGGGTGGGGGGCAACCTGGCAGGGAGACCCTGACGTGGTTTTTGATGTTCTTCTCCCTGGAAGTGAGTCCTGTCTTGGGCAATGATCTCTCCCCACAGGGCAGGGTTGAAGCTAGGACAGGGCTGACCCTGCAGCGGGGAGGAGAAGGGGAAGACCTCCTTGGGATTCCCTGGGACCGGGGAGCACTAAACTCCCTGCCTGCACCCACCACTCCCCACCTTGAGAAGGGGACTGTAGTATATACTGGGAGGCCGGACCCTGGACAAAAGACCCCACCAAGATTCTCGGGCCCTGCGACCTCAGCACCACGAAGGCTGGGCTAATGAGTCCTGGAATCAACCAATAAGACCCAATAACCAAGGGGCATAGAGAAGGAAGGGGCTCCCTAGTACCTTCCCAGCACAAGGCACTGGGGAACCGAAGAAAGGCCGAATTTATATTTTCTGCCAATCTGGTGTGATGAGGGGATCAAGTCAATATTGATTTTAATTCGAAGAAAATAAAGACAAGCTATACTTCCTGGACCTGGGACTTTGGGGACTGGAAGTCCCACCCACGTGGAGAGGAGGCCAGGGAAGGGAACTGAGGGCTCCTGACTCCAGGGAGGCCCCAGCCGGGCTGACTGCAGACCTCAGACCCTGCCCATTTAAGGAATATGGCTATCCACCTGTGGACAGAGTCAGGCCGTAAAGACCCCAGAGGCCTCCTTGCTAGACATCGGTGGCTGGGGTGGGGGACAGAACAGGGACCAGAGACAGGCTGTCCCTGCCTCCCCTAGGTCCCTCGCTCTGTCTGCCCAGTCTTCAGCCGCAGCCCAGCCCCAGTCCCCGACCCCACTGTTCCATCTGGAAGTCACACAGTGGCTGCGGCCAAGTCCTCAGGTCAAACTGTAGGTCCCACGGATGGGACAAAGAAAGCCAGCTGGATGCTCTCACCCCAGCCCTGCAAGGACCACGACAATGGTTGTGCCTGACATTTTCCAGGCCTGGGTTATACTCCATCTTCTCTGGTCCACGTCAGCCCAACCTTGGGCCCATCCTTTTCTGGGAACAACTGGTTTACCAACCAGCCTCCGTGGGACCAGCTGGGGTTTCCTTCTCCTGTCTCAGCTCCCACCTGGCAGGTGAGACCGGCCTTTGCAGAAACACCTCCTGGGCCTCCAGGACTCCCACCTCGCCAGGCAGTGGCTGGCAGGGTCCTGTCCTCCCCCACTTTCCCCATCCCAGTGGCCATGGTGTGCCTCCCTTGTCTCCATTTCTGCTTCTGTGTGTATGTAGGAATGTGAATTAAACATTAAATGTGAAATTGAGTTACGTATTAACATAATTCATAAAATTCTTTATTTATTAACATCCAGCAAATTATAAAACAGAATTATCGTCTTCTTCACTGGTGCTCTCCATGCCTTGTTTTAATATCAGCATGATGATACCCCATAAAATATCTTGGAAAACAGTCTGTCTTCTTTGCTGCTGTCGAGCAGTTTGATTACATAAAAATCATCTGTTCCTTACGGGTTTTAGAATTCTCCTGTGATAATCCCAAACATCTTCTTGATAGACTGAACATTCTAATAATATGAACTATCTCTCTTAAATTTTCCATCTAAATTCTCCTTCGTTCACATGGATTATGGTGATCAGTGTTTATAATTATTCCCAATCTTTGGTTCAATGTTTTTATTTGCCATGAATTCTTGTCTCTAACCTACCGCCCTCCCGTACATATGATCTTTTATTGAATTGGCGGAGTTTTCTTTATTTTTCCTTCTTGTAGCTGTTTAGGAGTTACATAGAGACCTCTATTTTTTTTTCAACTGATACCTTTACATTTTTAACACACACGATTCTCTCATGACATCGATTATGTTACTTACCCCCATGTCTGCCTTGTCTTACCCACATTATCTTCCTTTTCCAGAGTCTCTGCCTGAGATCCGCTGCACACCAGTTCACAGGAACACAGGGCTGGGAAATGGGGAGGTGAGTGTGTAAATTTAGATCTCCTGTGGGGTTAGTCTGAGCTCTCCCTGGGATGGGAGTCCTCCAAACCACCCCCCCCACAGGAGTCTCCTGCCCAGGAATGAGCTCTGAGAGACACCCCGGGATTGTGGTCCTGGGTGCCCTCTATGACATTCGTTCCCTTTCAGCCCCTAGTTACCCAGAACCTTGCCCCCGACTCCACCTCCCGATGCGCACTGGCCAAGACCTGTCTCAGACACACCAGCTGGGAGCAGATGTGCCCACACACAAGGACACACAGTCCCATGCCCTTGTAGATGGACACGCTCATGTGTGTGCACATGCACAAAGACGTTACAGTGAGCATTTGCCCAAGAGACTGTGGCTGCTGTTCAAGAACAAATGGGGGGAGGGGGTCATCCCTTTCTAGAGTCTCCCAGAATCACCACGCCATAACCTGCATGCCAAGTTGCACGATGACAGACGACTGACCCCTGCCTTGAACTGAGCCTTGGGACTTTGAAGAAAGGAGTTCCTTCTCCAATCATCTCTCTGTGGGCCTGGACTCGGCTCTCCCTGAGAGTAGGACCGCAGTCTCCTCTTTCTGACTCCCGGGGCAGGACCGCTCCCACCCTCTTCATGTTCTGTGCCTCGGTTTCCCCTCTCTGGTAGCATCCCTTGGCCCTCCCCTCAAGAAAGAACTCGCCATTCAGCTGTGAGGAATGCAGTGAGCTGCTAGCCTCTAGAGGTGGCACTTTCAGGATCTACACCAGCAGGGGAGCGGAGGCCCTGTGCTTCCCAGACAGCTCCCAGCCCTTGACCAAGTGCAGGGAAGTTACGAAGGCCTCTGTGTGCCATCTTTGCCCTGGAGCTCTCCGGCGGGTTGGCAGGGGCTCTGCCTGATCCTGCTCTCTCCTCCAGTATCTTTCGCAAGGCTCCCCTGCTATCCCACCAACTTCCACCCTCTTACTTCCATCGTAGCATCTGCTCATGGGAGGACCTGAAAGGACGCACCTAACGTTTGCACGGTCCCCTCTGTTCCCTCTAAGCCCTGGCCTCCAGGACCAAGGGATGGTAGAGGCCATTCCAGAACGGGTCCTCACCTGTCAAGTCAGGACAGTTCTCCCTCCATCACCTGTGCTCCCCTAAACTATGGTTTCTTCCTAGGTCAGCGCCCCCCAAAGCAGTGCTAGGCTCCCCTAGAGGGGCGGCCTGTGGGCAAGCCACCTCAACACCTGCAGAGCCCATCACTGGCCAGCGCCAGTGTAGGGGATAAATTATGCTAGTTGCTGCCTGCTGTTAGAGAAAGAGGGAGGGAATATTGCTTCTTTAAATACCTGTCTGGGCCCCACTTGCCCTCCACAAAACCACAGCTTGGAGTGAAAACGCACCTTCTCACAGGAAGAATGGGCCGCAAAGAAGGGCAATTCAGAAGCCTAGAGAGGCTGCATCCACACAGCGATGTGGATGGTTCTGGAAGGGGAAACCTGGAGCAATGACTCCCCAGGCCAGATCCCTGCCTGCCTGCCACCCCCCACCCCCCATGCAGGCCCAAACTACACTGTGGTCCCCAGGGGCTGTTCCACGCTACCACAGAACCTCACCGGCAGTGAGGTCCCGAGCTGGGAGCCTAGAAGCAGTGAGCGCACGACTCAGGGATGTGGGGAAGGACTGGGGGAGGCAAGGGTGGCACTCACTGCAGGAATGAGGCAGGCAGCCAGGAAGCCAGGCAGGCTCCAAATGAGTAACTGCAGATTCTTTCCTGCCGCGCCTGTCGTCACGGGGAATGGCAAGTGACTGCCTCTCCCTCTTTCCCCCATCTTCTGCACCCCTGTGATTTCCGGCAGCCGGCAGCAGGCAGCCGGAAGGGCTCTGGGGTTTGGGCCACAGACTGGGGACAGATTTCAGGGATCCAGAAAGGGACACCTCAGAACAGGAATCAGTGCAAGAGAACACGGGGGGAGCAGGGAGCTGCGGCCCCCTCCCCAAGCCTGGACTGCTGAAACAAAGGCCAACTAGAGGTGGGGAACAAAGATCCAACCCCCTGCTTCTCACCGCATCAGGTAGCCTGCCCTTCCCACCCAACCCTGGCTTCAGAAATCGGCCTCCTCCCCACCAGAAGCCTTCCCAGACCAGCGAACAGGTGAAAGGATGGTTTTTCCAGAAGATTCCTCAGGACTCTCAGGGGCTGCCCCCTGGGCCTCCAAACACAGAACTGAACAAGCGAAACCGTTTGTAGACACGTGGTCAAATCTAACCTGGGCTGAATTCTTTGTCTTCCTGTGTGTTTGCTCTTTTCTTTCTTTCTTTTTTTTTTTTTCCTGCTCCTTCTTTCACTTCTGAATTTATTTTGTGTCTTTTGATATGTAAGGAAGGGTGGGTCCCCCAGGGGAACAATTCTGAAAGAACAAAGGAGTAATTTTCATTGCGAAGAATCTGCCCGGGAAAGTGTTCTGCCTTAGTCATCTGCTTCCTTCCTGGGAGCCAGGGGACTGCCTGGGGGTGGAGAGGGCCTACCAGTCACCCTCACAGCCTCTAGCCTGCCCAGGAAGCTCAAGAGGTTTCTTGTGGATGACTGTCCAGAGCAAGGGGAAAGGCAGCCCATCTCTGGTTGGGGTCCCTAAGATTCCCTGTCTCCTCCCTTCCCACCAGGCACCTGCTGGGCCAGGCTATCAGGTGGCAAAGTGGGGTCCAGCACCTTTCCAATTCTCCAATCTTCACCCCCTCACAAAGTACTTTCAAGTACCCAAGATTCTTGTCCTGGGAGAGGGCAGAACTTCAATAGACCAAGAGACAAGCTTTGATGATGGGATTTCCCCATTCTATGGCTGGCTAGGTGGTATATGTACGTGTGTGTGTGTGTGTGTGTGTGTGTGTGTGTGGAGTGAGCAAGGATTTATGAGAGCCAAAGCCCATAGATTTGCCATTCATGTCCAGGACTCCTAGGACACTGTGCCAGCAGAGGTGACTCCCCAGAACTGGGACCCAATTCCACTGTCCTGCTGGAGAACCGAGGCCTGAGAAGGGGTTCTGTCAGGGTCACAAGGGAAGGCAAGGACGCCTGGCTCCTGAGCCTAACCTGGCCCCCAGAAGTGGAGATGGCTGAGAAGCCTGGAGATTCTTCAAACATGTCCTCCACTAAGGGGCTGGGTGCCCACCCTAGAATGGCCAGGTTGGAGGCAGAGGCATCTCTGATGCCTCTCTGTTCCTCTGTGGGGGAAGGGTCTATGTCCAGGCTCATCTGGAAGGAGGTGGAAATTGTGGGGAGTACAAAAACTCTCCAGGTCCTCCTCCGGCAAGAGGTCCCGCTGTCTTACCCACCTCTGTGCCCCAGGGCACAGCACAGAGCCCAGCACACAGCAAGCTATGAATAAATGTGCAAGGGAGGGAGGGATAGAGGCAGAGAAGGGGGAAGCAAACGCCAGCACCCCAAATAAATTGAGGAGGGTCTGGGAGCTCATCCCTATCCGGCTTTTTCCTGATGCCCCATAACTTCCTCCCACGCCAGAAAGTCAGCGGCCGTAGTTTCCTGCGCTCCAAGGAGGGAAGCCCAGGTGTGTCTGCAGGGAACTCGGAGGCAGCTGCTGGTCCGCGGGAGCCTGGGTTTGGAGCCTCTTCAAGCAGCCTCGCTTCTCGCTGGGAGCCCTGGGTCGCGCCAGTCCTACCTGCCTCTCCACTGGACTCTGTCATCCCTTTATCACATTCATCCACCATCCACCCTATCTCTGTCGCCACCACCGCCACCTCCAGCCTCCAGCACACCGTTCCGAGTCCTGGGGAAAAGAGCAAGGCAGCCACCTGCTCTTGGTCTACAAGAAAACCTCCCGGGGCGCGGCGCCGGTGGAACCGTCGCCTCATTTTAGGAACGCATAAAATTGAGTCTTGACGACGCGAAGTGGAGGCAAACTGGTCCGTTGTCACCCCGCGGACGACCCTCTCTGTCTTGGAAGCGAGGCACCAGAGGGAGGCGGCCCGAGTCCAGGCCTTTCTCTACGCTTCAGTTGTAAAACAGAGAAGGCGGGAGGGGGAGGAAGTCTCTTACTTCTTTTTAGGTAGAATGTGCTTGCAGCCTGGTCCTGAGCACCGGGGACAGATCTTCCCTCCCCGCGCGGGGGCGCTGGAACTTCGGCCCAGCCTCCCTCGGGAGGTGCCTGGGCCGAGACGCTCGAGGGCGCGGACGTGCCATCCTCCCTAAAGCACGACACCTCACTCTCTGGTCGTGAAGGGCCCGGGAGCCCAGCCAATGCCAAGCTCGCCCTGCCTGGTCGCCTGGGCTCCGTGGTGGCACCGAGGAACCCAGGGTAGGGCCTCACTCGCGCCCCTGTCTCCCCTCGCTCCACCTGTCGGGATGAGGGATGAGCAGGGGCTATTGAAAACAGGTCAAACCTCCTGCCCCATCTCCGAATCGCTTACAACCTAGGATCCTACGCAGGCTGCCCCCCACAGCCTGGCGGATAAGAAGTGAAATGTCCTGTCTCGTAGTCTGGCCCGCCAGCCCCAGTCCTCCGAGGCGCAGACAGGGGAAATGGGGAGGCTGGCAGGGAGGCTTCCTGGAGGAGGTGGCCCTGAAGGTAGACGTGAAGAGCGTCCTGGGGGGGGGGCGCTGAGGGGGCGTGCGGGCTTGGGAGATGGCATCCAGGCGCTTGGAAACGTTGTGAGCTAAGCAGGGAAGGAAGCGGCTTGTTGGGGTCTCGAGACTCCCAAGGATGCGGTCCGAAGGGGTGAAGGCTTGTGAATGCCAGGCGACTGAGGACTGACGTGGGGGGCGGCGGAGGAAGCGCAGGGACTCCCCACTGGCGCGAGAGCCCCCAGCCCCGCCCCACACCTGAGCGGCGGCCCCGCCTCTGCCGAGCCATTGGCCAGAGCCGCCGCCCGTCAGACGAGCCCCCGGGGCCCGCCTCCAGCACCGAGCTGCTCCTTTTCGCGCCGGGGCCGACTCGACCTCGCCACTCTGCCGGGCTACCCGCCGTCGACCGCGAGGTGCGCCGACTGCCTGCCTATTCCCGGCGCCCGGCCGCCTGCCGCGGGGTTCGGGGCGGACCATGCGCCCGACCAGCTCGCCGCCCGCCCGCTGGCTCTGCGTGCTGGCCAGCGCCCTCGCCTGCGCCCTCGGCCCCGCGGTGAGTGCCCGCTTGGCAGCCCGGAGTCCCGGCCGCCGAGGGTGGAATGGGGGCGGCGGGAGCCGGGCCGTCTGTGCGCCCGTCTGTGGAAGCGGAATGAGGGCGAGGAGCATTGGGTCTCGCCTCCCAGCTCAGCCCCGGCCCGGATCTAGACCCGAGGGGTGGGGTCCCGGTCGCTCCTAGTCCCTCCCGGCGCTGCTGAGAGCCCGCTCAGAGCTGCGAGCTGGGACACCGGTGGAGGGGCGCCAGGAGAGAGCATGCTCCCTAAACTTGCCTTCGGTGTAGTGGCTGCGTTGTGCGTGGGGCGGGGAAGTCAGCGGAGGCAGGGTCGGGGACTGTGGTCGATTGAAATGCAAGGCCTGGTAGACAGTGGGTGGCAGCGAGGGAGTCTACGGGGGTCGTCGCTGCGCCCGTCTGGAGGTAGCGGTGGGGCGTCTGGAGATAGCGGTGGGGCGTTGCGTGTTACGTGTGGAAGTGACGTCTCACCAGCAGACCCAGCGCTAGGAAGGGGCTTTTGGGGTAAGGTGGCTGACCGGCAGGCCCTTCTGTGCCCTCCCACTGAGCCGCGCTGAAAGGTAAGAGCCCAGGGTGGAAGGTGGTGGGCAGTGAGAGGTTGAGGGTGGTGCTTATGAAGAAGGGCCTGACATGTGCTTGGAGAAAACTGAGCAAGGTGCACACACCTCTGGCGTCCTCTTTCTCCCGCTTCTGCTTCCTTCCCACAGGTGTGCCTATGCCTTTGAGGCATGTGTGCTGCTGAGCCCCACCTGAGGCTGTGGCCCCATGTGGGTGTGGCCTAGTGTGTGGCTGCGGGGGGGG
>CM053603.1:57748625-57769750 GCA_028646535.1 Procyon lotor
AAACCCATGTGGGTGCCAGGTCTAACACCAGCTCCAGGCTGGCTGGTTGGAGGTGTGAGGGGTAGAGTATATCAATCACTTAGTCTCTTCTATCCTGTGATTACCTCCCTCACCATCGCCTCCACCGAAGCAGGAATCTCTGTTTCCATCTAACTAATGTCTTGACATCCTGCGGATGAGAAGCTGGTTGCCTGCCCTAAGAGCAGAACTAGATAATCATTGGTGGGAGCCTCCCCTCCTCCAACTGAGGGGCATGAGACCCACCTCCTTAAGCACTCAAAGGCTCACCAGGTTCTGGCCCTAGGGCCACAGCTCCGGAGCTCTGGCACCACTTGGAGCCCCTCAGTGTCATGGGGGGCCTTGACCCAGCCCTCTGGCTCACCCCACTGGGTGACGACTCCAACTCTCCTTGGATGAGCCAGGGTTCTTGGGACCACTGCTGGTACCCCATTCCCAGCCTTGGAGGCTTCTCAGCCCAGGAGCAGGGTGCTTTCAGCAGGGTCTCCTTTCCTTCTCGGCCACATCTGCGCCCCACCTCCTAAGGCAGCCCAAGCCTGGCTTCTCCAATGCCTACCCTCCCCTGTCTGTCTGCATTTTATTCATTGAATACCCTACCCCATCACCTCCTCCAAACAGCCTTCCCTGATTGCACCAGCCACTCAGCCCCTTCCACTCTGACCCCACTCTTCAGCTACCCACCTCCCAGCCTGGGCTCTTCAGACCATCGCACGGGATGAGTTCTGTCATCCTCGCTGTCCCCCACAGCGCCGTGCAGGTCCGGGCCTGCATGAGGAGAAGGGACTCACCCAGGACTGGGTGAAGGCAGCCAGGAATGAAGGGGTCCCCACATCCTTGTCCACTTCTTCCTCCTCCCCACCAGCTCCCACACTGAATGGACACCAGGCAATCCCGCTCCAGCCAGACTCAGGGTTGAGGGGGACTGACGTTATCAGAGTCATAAAATGGCAGCTGCAAAGTTCAGTGTAAAGACCCAAGGCCTTATCACTCCTGTTTATGATGCCCTGACCTCAGTCAGGGAAGGGGAAATCTCTGAACAGGGAAGCAAAAAAAGGAAAGAAAACCTCTAGTGTCTCAGAAGAGGAAGTCTGCCCCAAGGCCACCTGTCAGGCCTTCCACTGCCCCTACCCCCTGGACAGCAGGGACGGGGCTCCTCGCTGGTAGCAGAACTGCTCAGGGCAATGCCCAGCCCAGGGACGGGGGTGGGGGGTGTCAGAGGAGAAGCAGACCCAGGTCCTGCCCTGGGAAGATTCTCAGGCTGGTCAGGAAAGCAGAGCCAGTGGCCCAGGAGGAAGAGCCCAGGGGGCTGTGGGGTGCAGCCTCCTAGCTCCGAAGCAAGGGTCGCTGAGAGGAGCAGTCAGAGAAGGCTCCCTGGGGGAGACAGGACAGCACCCTACAGTGTTTGGACAAATGGGCCAACCTTCCACCAAAAACTATAAAAGTGCCTCTGTTGGCAGGACCAATGGGCCTGATCCCAGAAGGAGGAAGAAGCCCCCAGCTGCTCCCTCCCCTTGCCCCCAGAAGCTGGGATGGCCCAGGGATCAGGAAAGGTTTGGCTTCTCCCAACTCCTCTCTGAGGTAGGTGGCTGGTCACCTGCTCCTGAAGGGCTCAGTCTGCCAGAGCCATCCTGCCCTGGCCGTCTACTTTCAGCCTCTCCAGGGCCTGTCCACAGCTGGCCCGGCCCTCTTGGCCCCCAGCAGACCGCCTTGTGGGCTTTAGGAAACACGGCTACAGTGGGGTCAGGCGTCCTCCGTGAGCAGAGTGACAATCTCCGGCCCACCTGGGGCTCCTAGGAGACTGTGCTGGAAGAGTGGCCTCCCCTCAGAAGTTTCCAGCCTCCCATCCTGGCGCCCTGAGTCTCAGCCCTCCCTGATGTTTCTGGAGCCCATGTGACCTGGTCCTCACCTTCCTCCGTGGCAATGGCCGGTTGCCCTTGAGAACATTTTTGATCTCTGTGGAAGGGTCTCGGTTTCCTGATCACAAAAGGGAGACTGGGAATCTTGCCCCACCCTACCTCCTGACCTCCCCCCAGCAGCGGAAATGGAAAGAGAGGGCCAGGCCCCCCAGTCTGTGACTGGGCCCAATCTTCCCCCTTCCACGAGACTTAAGGGAGGACCAAGAGCCGTGTGACCTGGGATAGGCTGTCTCTTCGCTTGATCCCCGGCTGGGGAGCCCTGTGAACAGGGGTATCTTTATGAGGTAGCCAGGCAATGTAGGGGTGAGGCTCCAGGCCCAGGTAGGTGAGGGGTCATCTCAGGGAAGGCTGGGAGGTAGACAAGAGGCCTCCTCCCACGGTGGGCAGCCTCAGGGGCAACCCAAATTAGGCCAAGCCTGCCACTCTCAGGGACCCCTCAGTGTGGCCCCTCTGGCCAGTGCCCCTCTCTCCCTGCCTTTGCCGCTCAGCCTCCCACACTCTGCCCTCCCCAGCTGGACTTCCCAGCACAATCGTATAATATGCCCAAAGTTACTCACGTACCTTAGATGCATTTCAGAAGTCAAAGAAATACAGCTTCATCTCTCTACCGCATTATAGGTTTTTTAAATCAACTTTTTATTGTGAAAAAATTTTTCAGATGTATAAGAGAGAGAGAATAATAGAATGAGCATGGAAATACCCAGTCCTTGGGGTAAAGTCAGCACCATGGCAGTGTGGGAACAGCCAGTGCCCGTCCCCTCCCAGGCCCGACATTTGACAACTGATAACTGGTAACAATTAATATTGGCATCATTTCCCTTTTTTGGCTGAAGTCTTTTCACATCAGTTGTAGACATAATGACCTTGCAGCCCGCGTGATTTTAAGATGCATTCTCTAAAACCAAAGGACGTTTTCCTCTACCACTACGATACCCCCAGCACACCGAACAAAACGAACAGGCACTCCTTGATATCTGATGTTCAGACATCCCCAAATAGCATTTGGTCCAGCACCCCCAAGCTGGGTAGTGATATTATTAGGGGTTGGGGCCTGACTGCAAGGATCCTGCTGGCCTGGGTTGTGATGAGCCTGAACAGCGAGCTGGTGGGTCAGTGAGCATCCAGCCCGTCCCGGGACAGGGCCCCAGTCTTTTTTTTTTTTTTTTTTTTTTAAGATTTTATTTATTTATTTGACAGAGAGAGAGAAATCACAAGTAGGCAGAGAGGCAGGCAGAGAGAGAGGGTGGGGGAAGCAGGCTTCCCACTGAGCGGAGAGCCCGATGCGGGGCTCGATCCCAGGACCCTGAGACCATGACCTGAGCTGAAGGCAGAGGCTTTAACCCACTGAGCCACCCAGGCGTCCCAGGGCCCCAGTCTTTATCGGCACCCCAGTTTCATGTGGCTCATGATACAAGGGTCCATATCTCTCAGGAAGTGCCTCCCACTATCTGAAAAACAAGTTCTTCCTGCACAGCCGGTCATCAAAAGAGGGGAAGAGGTCACCAACCGACTCCAAATGGGAGGCTCAGCCTGTCGTCTGCCCTCGCTGGTGTTCAGTGCTCAGCAGTTGGCCCCCACACCAACACTGCGCCCCACACATACCATGTGTGTAAACTGAGTCCCCTTTCCCCAGGGTGCCCAGGATGGCTTTCAAGAGGCAAGGAATTTAAACCTGAGTCCCTGCTGCTCCTGCTTCACTGGCCGCTGCCACAGTGATCTCCTACAAAGAATCCCCAAGAGGCTTCATGTGCCTAAGGACGTCCCGCAAGAAGGGCCTTTAGATGGGGCCAGGCTTAACCCCAGATGGAACATCTTTAAGCTTGTATTCCCATAATGAGAGTCCTTGTCCTGGGAGCACCCTGAGACGTGGGAAGTTCTTTCTTGCCCCATGCCCAAACCTGCATCCCTGTGTCTCCCTCTTTGTCTTACCCCTGCCCACCCCTCCACACACATACCACCCAGAGTTCGGCCTCTCCCGAGAGGAGGTGAGCTTGGCAAAATTTGGATATTGAAAAAGCGAAGGCTTCAGACAATTGGCAAAAGGATGTAAAAATACAGGGAGGGGGAAGAAATCGGACAGCAGTAGTGGGTGAGGGAATGCCGGACTCGAGACTTCCCCTGTGGTGGGCACAGCGGCCACGTGGCAGCCGGCAGGACCTTCAGACTGCAGCGCGTGTGGGAGGTGGCGAGGCCCGGGTCCAGACACAGACGGCAAGACCAGCCAGGCGCGAGGGGCTGGCTGGGCCTTTGGCAATGACCGCTAACCTTTCTTGGTGGTCCCCTGGTAACCTTGACATGTGACCCTGGACACAGCCCCGGAAGTAGATGGTGCTGTCATTGGCCCCATTTTACAGATGCGGTGGGGAGACTTGCTCAAGGTCACCCAGGCAGGAAGTGGCGGGCAGTCTGATTCTGGAACCTGGGGACTCACTCAGAGGAGTTGCTCCTTCCAAAGCAGCCGTAGCCTGCTGCGGGCTGCCCCAGGACTTCAGAGACATTTTTTTAATTCGTAAAATGTACAGATCTGCAGTGACTGCTCAAGGAGTTGTCCCCTGTGTGCACACCTGTGTAGCCACCGCCCAGATCAAACTAGCCCAGGTTCCCATCACCCCCGCTGTCACCCTTGTGCCTCTTCCCAATAGGATGATGCCTTATTTCAACTTCTTGGAGTGCCTTCTGAGAAGCTGGGAGCAGGTTTCTCCTCTTTTCCTGTGACTTCTGGATCCCATGATTTTCCTCACCTCCCTGTGCACCTCCCTCCTCCCCACTGCCCCTGTCTCCGCCTCCCTCTCCCTGGGCACCCTGGGGAAAGGGGACTCAGTTTACACACATGGTGTGTGGGGGGCGCAATGTTGGTGTTGGGGCCACCTCCTCCTCCTCCTCCCCCCACTGCACCCTCTCCATCTCCTCACCAGTTCAAACACAAAAGCCAGAATGAGGGGCACAGCGTGGGAAGCTGGGTTGGGGTCCTGCGTGCCTTTGACCATGCTGCTTTCTCTCAGGGTCCTCAGTTTCCCCCTGTGATTCTGCTGCCCCGTTATTTCAATGGGGCAGGAGAAGAGGCTCCAATAAATCATGGGATATGAGGTGGTGATGGGGGAATGGTAAATGGGACCACCCCTGCTCTTTATTCCTCCGTTCGCCAGCCGTCCCTGTCGGGGGCAAAGGGCCCTCCTCGACAAGCCTCAGAAGCACAGATCATTCAAGGGGGCCTCCCAGGGCTTGGTAATTTGCAGGCAGGAAGTTCTTTCTTCTGTCTCACTGAATCCAGCCTGCTGCATTTTAGACTGCTCTCAGAAACCAGCTGCCCCTCAGAGGGACTCCTCCTCCCTCACCACGCTCCCTTGGCTTCTCCTGCCATAGTTCTCTGGCTCTGGATGAGGCTGGGGATTTTTATTCCAGGCCAGTAGCTGTGAGCTCAAGCTCCCCTTGAGGGGTGGGTAGGGCACCCACAAAACCTGAGTCAGCCCCCCACCCCGTCTTTCAGAGCCCCTAGCATCTAACAGCCACAACTCCCGGCACTTGCACCCTACCCCAGATCTCAGGGAGCCCCACATGCAACACAAAGCAGGGCTTTCCCAAGCCCCTCACAGGGAAAATAGAGAGTAGGGACCCAGGTAAACAGGCAGAATTAACCAGACTGGGTTAATCCCTGCCTCCAACCAGAGACTCAGGATTCTCCTGCCAACAGCCAGCCCCTCACCTCCCCTATCCAAGCAGGGGGCGGGGAAAGGACCCAGGTGCAAAGGAGGCTACAGACTTCCTCAGTCTTGTCTGGGTCTCTTCTTCTGGGCTCAAGAACTCCTGTGATAGAGAAGGTGCTGGGGGCTCCATCTGGCCTGAAACTCCCACCTCAACCCACCCTCAAGGACAGGTGACTTGAAGCTCATTAGAGCTCAGCGCAGCCGGGGAATCGGTGAGGGCTCGAGAAAAAGGCCTCGTTTCTCCTCTCCATGTGGGGCATCAGGAGACAAATCAGGAAATGTAGGCAGTAGTAAAAGTAGGGAGGGCCTTGAATGTCAGTTTTGAAGTGTGGGCTTTGACTCCTAGGCCCTGGGGACTTTGGGTTGCAGGTGGTGGGGCTGAAAGCTAGTACACACTGGTCTAGGAAGGACTTGATGAGGCCTGGCCCCTGCTTGTGTCCCACAACTTGTCCCCTGATGCCTCAGGGGACCCCTTGCTGCCACCACACTGTATTTGCAATGTTGCATGTGTTAGGCGTTTTCCTACCTCCATGCTTCTGTACACACTGCTCCTACTTTCTGGAATGTTCTTACTTCCCCTCTAATGGTCAAATTTACACCTCTTCAAAGGCGCACCTCTACTACCCATTCTCTGTGAAGCCCACACCCCAGCTATATCCCACCCTGGAATGCTTTCCTAGAATCAGTAGGCTTGGCTGTATCTGGCTGGGAATTTTCCAACTTAGTGTGTCTGGAGTCCAGAGGGATAATGAGGATGTTTAGCATAGGGAAATAAGTGGAAGAGGAAGTTCAAAGTCTGCCTGAATTCCTCAATGATAAGGGCTACAGGGAGCTGCCCTAGCCCTGTCCCCCAAAGAGCAATGGTAGACCAGATGGCCAAAGGCAAGGTCATGGAGAGGGATTGATGTAGTCCAGACTACTGGTCAGAGATGCAGCTCTCATCTAGGAATGTGCGCTTGTTAGGGAATCTCCGGTCCCTCTTTGGGTCTCTCTTATCTCTACTCTTCTGTAGATGGGGTCTAACACTCAGCTTAACTAGGGTGAAGACAGAGCTCATCTTCCAAACTACCCTCACATTATTCAGGGACAGACCACACTGCCAGATTGCCCCAGGGCCTCCTGTCCCCCTCTTCTGCAAACTGTGTCTCTGGAAAGGCTTTATAGCTATGCTGCTGGGTGCGGCCGGCAGAGTTGGCTAGAGAGGTTGACCGAATAGCCTTCCACCTTCAGAGAGAGGTAAACAGAAGCTGCTAGGAACCTTATGATGCCTCGGGTGATTGAAAAAGAATTATCTCTTGGCAAACAGCATGGCCACAGCTCTGGCTTAAGCAGACCCAGCAAAGAGGTGACTGGGTGGCTCAGTTGGTTAAGCATCCGACTTGATTTCAGCTCAGGTGGTGATCTCAGGGACATGAGATTGAGCCCTGCATTGTCTCCACCCTGGGCATGGAGGTTACTTGAGATTCTCTCTCTCCCTCTGACTTGTGTACTCTCTTTCAAAAAAGAAGAAAGAAGAAGAAGGAGAAGGAGAAGACCCAGCATATGAGGGCATCCACTATCCTGTCCTCAGAGCACAAGTCTGGACTTTTTTGGTTACAGGGATAGAAAACTCAACTGACTCAAGCAATAAACGAAGATATTAACTCATGTTGCTGGAAACAGGGCTCCTTTCAGGCATGGCTGCATCCAGGGACTCAGATAATGTCAAGAGGACCCAGTTTTTCTCCATCTCTTTATTCAGCCTTTACCTGTGTGGCCTTCAGCATTGTGTTCCACAACAACGCAAGAAGCAACAAGATGGTAGCAGTAGTTCCAACCCCCTGCACCCTTTGAGGTTTCCAGCCTAGTTGGAAAGACCAAATCTGTTTGTCTAATCTCTTAATCCAAAGTCCCAGGAATGAGCCTGCTGGCTCTGAGCAGCATGACTTGGGCCATGTGCTAAGTCCAGGAATGCTCTGATGACATGCTGATCTCTTGGAAGACTGCTCATCAGAGCCCCAAGAATGAGGAGTGGGGAAGGAGGTGATTTCCCTGATGGAGATGAGGACATGGCACCAAAGAAGAGAAGGGATGGTGGAAGGCAACCACAACAGATGTCTACTCCCATCCATCCCATGTTCATCTGGTGGGGAGCAGGGTGGGGGAGAATAGGCAGGAGACACAGGCAGGGCTGGGAGGGGGCCAGAAGGCAGAACAAACTGTGTTCCTGGAGGGTAGTAGGGCTGGGAAGGCGCTTTGGGGAGAAGCATGTTCCAGAGAAGCAAGACAGACCAATGGTGGGACATGAGCCAGTCCCTAGGTTCTTTGTCCAGAAGTCACCTCTGGGGTCCTTTGGCCACCCCTCTTCCCATGCCTGAGCAGCATGAGCCAGCCACAGATGACCGAAGACAGAACATCTCGAGTCTTTCAGTCTGAGTAATGCTTTTGGGCAAAAAGGGAAACCCGTGACCCCAAAGAGACACCGCAGCCCATTTCCTTCAAACCCTATGTATTTTTTTTGAAACAGTTATACGAACAACCATATCCTGCTCCACAATAGATCTATGTTGCTTTCCATATGCCAAGTTTCAAATGATTTACCAGCTCATGTCATTCTCTCCCTTGGCTGATAAAGTTGACAGTCCAAGACCCAGGCCTCCAGACCCACAGCACATGGACAGGTGAGGTCTGGGTGCTGGGAAGACCGAAAGGCATCCTGGACAATGAGGCCTTCCCTTGCACCTGGGCTAGGCCAGGTGGTTCCTTGCTGCGTATGGGGAAGTTGGACATTGAGGACCTCTGTGACAATGAGGCTCCACCAAGGCCTCCATGAGGGACGAGAGTGTTGAGTGGAAGGGACTTAGCTCTGCAGCCTCTTGAGCACTGAGTTGGCCAGCTCCTGCTTGGACCCCCCTCCTCTATAGCAATGGCGAGCTCTATAGCAGGTGGGATGCTTATCCCTCTGTGTGGTCACCTTACTTAGTACAGTGGCCAAAGTCACACCCTTGGTACCAGGCCAGAAGGAAGGAAATACTTTCCTCCATAGCCCCATGGCAACACGCCTTTGAATCAGCAGGGGAGGAGCTTGAGGCCCATTCGAGGGAATTGAGGACCTTGTCCCAGGGCAGGAGGGACAAGCTGGAAGAGAGACCGAGAGTATTTGATTCAGGAGCTGCCTTGCTGAACTTGCTCCAACAGCCCTGTTGGGAAACCGTGGCATTCTCTTCCCTGAGCAGGGAGGAGGAAACTGATACGGGGTTGCCCAGGGGTGGCAGCCACTTCCCTAAAGCCAAAGAGACTCACAGAAGTTTCCACCAGCTCAACGGTTCCTCCATGGAGGCCTTCACCTGCCTTCGCCCACCCAGTGGTTCCCGAGGCTTGTTTTTTTCCTGTCTGTCCCTGGGCAGCCATCACCCATACTCATTTGTCGGCCCCAAGGGCCCGCCCAGCCCCCACAGCAACACGCAGGTCTGGTTCCATCCCTGATCCCTGGCCAGGGTGCGGGAAAGGGGAGGCAGGAGGCTTGGGCCTTCCCATCCCTTCTCCCCACCTCCCAGGGGCCTCTCTTATTTCCTGAAACCTCTCCTCCTTCATTAGATCTGATACAGCTGGAATCGTTTAGAAGCTAAGAAGAAAGCAGGTGAGGTCTAGACAAGGAGGGCCCCCGCCCAACCTCGTGACCTGGGAGCCTGAGCACAGGCTCCGGGAATGGGGACAGAGCCTGGAAGATGGAGCCAGACTCCTGGATTCCTCCCAGGCCTGGCTCCAGGGACCAGCTGCTCATAACCAAGTAGCACTAGCTGGGCCCCTCCCATCCAGAGAGACTGAGGCAAGGATCCAGGACTCCCAGCCCAGGTGGAAGGTGGCAGAGTCCCCAGGGCCAGCTCTGGGCCCCACGGAGAGGCCCTCCAACCTTCGTCCAGAGTAATGCTGTAGTACTCCTGCTCCCCCCCAAAAGGGCCAAGCTGTGACACCTGCAGCAGTCTTAGAAGCCACCAAGAAGCCACGACAGGACCCCCAAGGCAGAGCCGGCTGTGGGGACAGCGGACAAGAGTTCTGGGTCCGACCCAGGTCCGGGCCAGGTTTTAGTCTGGGGTTGGGATTGGGGTTCCGTCTGGAACTTGGGTCAGTCAAGTGATGGGCCTTGAAACTTGAGACTCCATCCTGGAGTCTGCGGACGGGAGGTAGGCAGCTGATGAGGATGACGGGTCCCCTCCCTGTGTCTGTCCCCCAGGGTGGCCAGGCAACCAGCCTGCAGTGGGAGGAGGAATGTTACCATCTGCGGATGATCGAGGTGCAACGCAAGAGTTGCCTGGAGGAGGCCCAGCTGGAGAATGACACAGCAGGTGAGGCCCAGCTTGTGTGTCCTGGACCCCCCGGGAGCCCTGCCTCATCACGTCGTGAGCCCAGATCCAGGCACATCCCTCCCACACGTGTCGGGTGGGGATGGCACCACGGAGCTGCTGGGGGCGAGGAGAGGATGCTGGGAGAAGCTGGGGGACCAGATGGAAGCAGGAAACCCCCACAGGCCTCTCTGATCCCATCCCTGCCCCAGGTGCAGGAGCTCCGTGCTGTTAACCAAGGAGCACACACTAGGCTGGGGGCTCTGAGGCCCCCAGCTCCTTCCTCCCAGCCCCAGGCTCTGCACCCAGAGGCATCAGCACGCGCACTGGCCACTAGGCGCATGCACTTCCCTCCCCATCCCAGCCCACCTTCCGCAGGCCACATGAACCAGCAGCTCATTCACCGTCAGGCTGCTGCGACGAATCACAGTCCAACCTAGAGGCTGAGCACATGGGGGCCCAGCTCGTCCTGCTCCAGCCCCGTGGTGGGAAGGGGGATGCCGGGGTCCCCGCAGGCCAAGGCTGCCCAGCTGCCCAGAGCCAGCAGAGCCATCCCATCAGATGACAGACAGCACCCTCTGCTCCCCACTCCCCCACCCTGGGAGCCCCGCACTTGGCACAGCAGCCCCAGGGAAGGCACAGGAGGAATTACAGAGACTTTCCTTTGAAAGGTACACTTGAGCCAGATTCAAAAGGGGGTGGGTGCGGAGGACATGGAGAAGCAGAGAGCCTGGGGAGGTGGGAGGTGCCTCGGCAGACTGCTCGCAGGGAGTGGGGTGGGTTTGGAGCCCCGAGGCTTCTCCTGGGCTCCCCAGTCTCCTGTCATCTCTCTGAGGCTGCCAGTTATGCAACCCCTCCTGGATCCCTCCTTCTTGGCCCAAGTGCCACAAGTCTCTGCCTCCCAAAACATAAGTATCTGTAGCCTCACGGAGGCCTTTACCTCCCCCAGCTCTCAGGGAAGGACAGATCCCTGCCTCCTGGGGCTTTAAGACTAAGACCTGGGTGAGGGGCGGCCAGACCACTCACCGTCTATGCACCGCCCCCCCACCCTCCAGGGCAGGGAGGCAGGACACACGGCAGACCGGCCCCAGCAGACCCCAGCAGCAGGATCTGGGACTGCAGGCAGCCCAGAGAGGCCCAAACCCCAGAATCTAGGCCCCACTGCAGTGCCTCCTAGGCCCCGAGGGCGAGCCACCCTCGTGATCCCAGTGAGGTCATTGCTGGCACAGGGCACCTGCCGGGTGCCAACATCCTGCCACCAGGAAGACGGCCTGGGATCCAGAGGAGGGCAAGTATGGGTCTGTGGGCAATGAGTCTGCCCGTGACCTTGTGTGGGGGCTCTGCGCGCGTTCGCACGTGTCCAGATGTGTGCTCTCGACCCACGTGGGTCTGGAGCTGCGTGTGCCTCTGGGACCCGTAAAGCCCCATGTCGGACTCCGAGTGTCTGTGCGTCAGGGGCATGTGTAAGCCTGGAGAGGCCTGGGTGCATCTGCTCTGTGCGCGGTGTCTCTGTGTGTTGGTTTGTGGATGTGTGTGTGTGTGTGTTGGAGTGTGAATATCTGCGGAGTGCCCACTCCTGTCTTTGCTTATGTGCCTGTGAGTTGCATGTGTCTCTCTCTGCCTTTGTTTGCTTGTCTTTCTAGGTCTTTCTATGTCCACGTAAACACACATGTATGTATATTTGCACATATGTCTGTGGTCCTTTATGTCTGGGAGTGCGAGTCTATGTGTGTCTGTCGGTGCGCACAGAAGCCCCCCGCCCCGCCCACCCCCCTCCCACCCCAGGCTCCAAGCTTCCTTTCTTGCTCAGGTGAAGTCCCCAGTGGGCACTCACGGCCAGCCAGGGCCATGCATCTCTGTGGGCCTGCGGACATACATGTGGGACCTGTGGGGCCTCTCTGGGGCACACACACAGAGACAGCAGGCTCTTCAGCATTTTCTCACCTGCCACTCCGTTCTCAACTTCCTGAACCTGCTGCCTCCTCCAGGAAGCTTCCCTGACTACATGCCCCCAGTGGCCTTTCTTCCCTGGCTCCCCTGCCATGTCACAGTTCACGGCCCAGTCCTGGTGGTGTTGAGAGCCCTGGAGGTCCAGTGCAGCCTCCTGAAGGGCAGTGCCCAGTCTCCCCGGTGCTTCTGGGGAAGCCGAGCTCAGGGCCAGGGACCCAGCTCCGAATCTGCTCTCCGGCCTGTGCTGCAGCTGGAGATCCAGAGAGCTCGGAGTCTGGCAGGGACCCAGACACAATAACTGGCCCACAAAACAAGGTGTGCCCAGCATTGTCAGAGGGCTAAACAGAGTGCAGCAGAGCAAAATTCCCCCGAGAAATGGGCCTGGAGCCCTTCGGAATGGGAGGAGTGCCAGAGCTTTGTTGGAGAGGGAGGGTGGGAATGGGTGAACAGGCTGCACCGTTCACCAGCGATGTGACCTTAGGCTACTTACCTAAGGGCTCCGTGCCTCACTTACTCATCTGTAAAATGGGAGGGTTCAATAAGTTGTTTATTTAAACAGGGTAGAACCATGCCTCCCACATACAAAGACTACCTAAGTGTTTGCTGCTATTATTATCAGGGTCTTAAATGGCGAGCGGGATGTGCCTGGCCTCGTGGGCCCCTCCGGGGCCTCCAGAGAGACTGGCACAGGAGAGGAGGAGGGACTGGGAGCCAGAGGGAGGCCACAGAAGCCTCAAGACAGAGTGGACAGAGGGGTTGGGCCCCCAAGAGAGGGAGGCTGTGCTCTCTGGCCCCGCCCCCGGCAATCCAGTTGCGCTCAACCTTCAGCGGCCACCGCGGCCTGCCTGCTACGGCCCCAGAAGGCCCCCCCTCCCCAGGGCCAGCCCACTCCAACACTCAGGGTCCCAGGGCTCTTCCCCAGGTGGGGACGTCCTTTCACCTCTTCCCAGGCCCCCTTCTTGAGAACTTATGAACCTTCGGACCTGGGCTGGGCTGGGCTGGGCCCAGCTGGCACTGACTTTGGCTTGGGGGTTGGGTTTCCCGAGAAAATCTATGGGCCTGGCAGGGTTGCAAAGAAACAGTGACATCTCCCCCAGGGAAGGGGATCCAGAGGGGTCCTAGTCCCTCACGGGCACCCAGACCCTGAAGAGGCAAAATCATGCATCTGCCTATTAAAAGCAGCCGCCTAGGGACCCCACTGTGCACCCTTCACCGGCCAGCCCTTGGGGCTGGGTTCATAGGTACGCAGTGGAAAACACAGCCTGCAGGGCGGGGTTTTCTCTAAACTCACCTCCTGAACGCCACCCCACAGCGCAAGTCAGTTTGAGTTGGGGGCATAGGTGTTGCTTTTTTAATTTTCTGAAGACTCCTCAGGACCTAGCTGAATCCCGATATACTCACCACCCCTTCGTACCTGATAGCTCCTTTTATAACAGATATCTTCTAATGTCCCCTTTACGAAATTCAGGATATGTGTGTTTTGGTTTGTTTGTTTGTTTGTTTGTTTTTTAATGAAGTTGTGGTTGTAAAAGAAAAATGAAAAGGAAAGTGATTTATAATGAAATACTATGCACACATTCAGGCACGATCACACTGACAGATAAGAAGACATAGTCTGAAGGCTGTATCTATACTTGTACATTCTGGAAATGTGACGGGTGGGTTGATCTATACGGTGGTCACTTGCTTCCCTGACTCAGGTTTACGGGCAGCTTTGTTGGAGGTAATGTGATTTTCTAAAACCTTGAACAGCTCTTAATAATGTTCAACATACTGGGGCACCTGGGTGGCTCAGTGGGTTAAGGCCTCTGCCTTCGGCTCAGGTCATGATCTCAGGGTCCTGGGATCGAGCCCCACATCAGGCTCCCTGCTCGGTGGGAAGTCTGCTTCCTCCTCTCCCTCTGCCTGCTGCTCCCTCTGCTTGTGCGCTCTCTCTCTCGCTCTCTCTCTCTATCAAATAAATAAAATGTTTTAAAAAAATAATGTTCAACATACAACAAAGCATAGTCTTCCCTCCCTTTACACAGTTGCATTTCTGGAAGACCCTCCCTTTACTCAGTTGTGTTTCTGGAAGACCCCACATATGTTAAAACTATACAGGAAGTACTTTGTGGGGTTTTGTTTGTTTGTTTTAAATATTTTATTTATTTGACAGAGAGAGAGAGATCACAAGCAGGCAGAGAGGCAGGCAGAGAGAGAGGGGGAAGCAGGCTCCCTGCCAAGCAGAGAGCCCAATGCGGGGCTCCATCCCAGGACCCTGAGATCATGCCTGAGCCGAAGGCAGAGGCTTTAACCCACTGAGCCACCCAGGCGCCCCGTACCTTGTGTTTATATGTGAAATGGAGTAAGAGTCTAGGCTCTGTCATTACAAAACCTTTTCACCTACACAAATGCCCAGGGGCTCCCCTGCAAGTCTTGCAGAATACTACACAATTCATAATCGTGAGACACCTTGCAGGATGTCTGCCTGGCGTCCCTGGGACCTGCCCACCAAATACCAGGTGAGACCCCTGATTTCTGCAACAAACAAAACCCCCACCGCTGTTCAAAACACCCCCAGGGGGCATTCCATCCCTCATTGAGGACCATGGAGCTGTGGTCCTCCTGCCCATCCGGAGAGGCCCTTTGCAGCCCCGGGCAGGGTGATCCCAGCCCTCTCAGACTGGAGGTTCCTCCAGGTGGGACCCCAGAGGAAGAAGAATGGGTGCTCATGGGCGCAGGCCCCATTCCTGGAGGAACCCGGTGACTGCGCTGACCTGTGTGTCCTCTGCCTTCTCGCACCCCCTCAGGCTGCAGCAAGATGTGGGACAACCTCACCTGCTGGCCAGCCACCCCACCGGGCCAGGTGGTCGTCTTGGCCTGCCCCCTCATCTTTAAGTTCCTTTCTTCAACTCAAGGTAAGAGGCCCGGGTCGAGGCCAGGGAGCTGGGCGGCACAGGGGGTACCAGCTGGAGCGGGTCCCCACCTGTCGAGGAAGTGAGAAGGCAAAGGACAGTGGTCAGAGGGGCTCGAGCAACCAGCGGGAGGCTTCCTGGAAGAGGATGTATTGGGCACTGGTCTTTGAAGGATTCACAGGATTTGATTAGCGCTTCACATAAAAGATAAGCACGTGGGAAGGGCTCACTAAATATTTGTTCAGCAATTGATAACCGATTGACTGACAGATGCATGACTAAATCATGGCCTCTGTGGTTCCCGTTGTCTGGTCATGATCATCTTTCACTGCCTGGAACCGATGACCTTTTGGGCTTTGCCTACACACCTTGTCATGTTCTGCTTCAACGAATGTTCTCGGAGAAGGCAGAAAAGAAAAGGAGGAGCCTCTTTAGGAACCAGGCTTTCTCGCCATCCACTCACTTAGGAAGCTTCCAGGATCTATTCAGCCATTCTTTCATTGAGTGGGTGTTTTATTAAACGTCTACTAGTATGATGGGCATGGGCTAGGCAAACACAGGGCGGGGAGCGTTAGACCAGCCATGCTGTCTGCCTGGCTCTAGCTGCAGAGATATTTAGCGTGAAAACAAACACGTGCCGTAAACGGTAAGGTGTCCTAGGAGGAAGAAGGGGGTAAGGCACAATATTAAGGCAAGTGTTTGTGGATGGAGGGGGTGATACTTCAGCCACGGTCCAAAGACCTGCAGGTGGGAAAGATCCTGGGTCGGGGGATCATGGAGAGGGAGGATCAACAGCCCTGAGGAAATGCAGTGGAGGTCCCAGGCTGAGCAGTGGAGGGAGGAGAGGAAAGAGACGGGTGGCGGAGGCCATGCCAGCCCTGAGCACTTTGACTTTTCCCTAAGTTCACTGAGAAACCACTGGGGGCGGTCCCCAAAGCTGGGGACGGACACAGTCCAATTTAGCTTTAGGTTTTTAACCGATAATTCAGATTTCCATGGAAAGGATTCCGGGGGTGCAATGGGAAGACCCAGTCACAAGGCAAGTGAGAAGCGGTAATGGTTTGGGACTTCGAGCGTGGCATAGGAGGGACGTGGGAAACTTGCCTGTGAAGGGTGCGAGGGACTCCTGCCAGGGAGGGAGGGATCCAGCATGCCCGCCTCGGGTCTAGATTTGATGAGCTGGAGACGCATCAAAGACTAAGAGAGGAGCAGGTCTAGAGTGGAGAGGACTCAAGGGAAGAGCAGGTCTTCAGGGGGAAGGACCCAAGAGAAGAGAAGGTCTGGATGGGGGAGGACCCAAGGGAGGAGCAAGTCTGGAGCAGGGGAGGACCTGAGAGAGCAGCAGGTCTAGAGGGGGAAGGATCAGAGGAGTAGGACCTAGATAAGTATTCAGAGGCTGAGCAGAAAGACTCTTGGGCATCTCATTCATATTCCAGGTGGCCTTTCGCTCTCTGGACCTGTTTCTGTGTAAAATAGAGACAGGGGGTGAGCCAAAGGGACTCTGGAGCAGGCTGGTTTTGCCCTCCAGTGCTCAGTGTTGTGACCTCAGCATGAGGGAGAGATGTCTGTGCCCTCCCTGAGGAGGAGTCTGGGAGCAGTCAGAGATGTGCTATGTTCCAGGCCAGCTCCCACCAAGCCCAGCTCTCCAGGGGGACCCAGAACCTGGGCAATGAACTCTTCCGGCAACTCTCGTGCGTCCAGTCCACAGGGCCTGGCACCCAGCCTTCTCTAAGATCCCTGGAAGTGCCTGCTACTTGTGTTCCTCCCTGACACTCCAATAATTGCATTCCTCCTGATGGCTTTTCCTTCTGTCCCTGCTGGAATTGTCAAGGCAGCTCTTTCCTTAAGAACCTGGACTGCAGCCCACCATCTGGCTAACCCCGAGGCTGCCAGCCCCACCGGGGCCCACATGGTGCCTTTGTGCAGATGAGAAGAAGGCAGTCCCTCCTCAGGCAGAGTCAACCTCTCACCAGAACCCACCAGAACCCACCTAATGACAAACTGAATATGAAGTAGATCGCAGCCCCCATGTTTATCAGCCAGATGCCCTTGTGCAGTGAACAACCTGCACAACTGTACCTGGCAGCCTTAGCCTCTGAAAATGATGGAGAGAAATAAGAGACCAGGGTCGGGGCTGCAAACAGAAGGGAAAGAGTGTGTGTTTTCGTGGGAAGAAAGTGTGAGCCTTAAACTCCAAAGAGGGAGGTTTGCAAGAAGGCGAGTATAGAGTGGGGACAGTGTCAACCCCAACTCTCGCCCTTTTGGGTAACAGGACTGGGGAAGGAGCGTCCTCCTTGGAAGCACTGGAAGGGACATAATTCTACAGGAAAAGCTGAAGACACCTGAAGAGGATAAAGACTGTAGAGTTAGAGAGAAGTCATCTCCCCAGGACAAGCCAGGGACTGCTCATCAGGGCACCAAAATGTCCATGGGGGCCTAGTCCTTTGATTCCTGGTCTGCATGTCTTTCATCTGTGGTGTTTTTACCTTGAAAATTTTGAAAAGACATTTTTTAAGAGTGACAACTAGGAGCTCCAATTTGGTTAAGACTCAACACTGGCTCCATTAGCATGTCTGTGGGGTCTGTGGGACACCTCCCCGCGCCGCCCCCTGCGTCCTGAAGCCATAGATACGGAAGTCTTGATGCCAACCCGAGATGTTTGCCGTGGCTCACTGGGACAGGGCACCACAGACAGAATTTCAGCAGGAGAGCACCATGGTCAGAGCCAAGTCTGAGAACAATCTCCTCAGCTATCTCCGGGTGGGAGCGGGTAGGAGGGGACGGGAAAGCGGGGAGAGTCAGCAGGAGGCTCCTGCCTAATTCCAGGGAGAGAAGGTGGCAGGGAGGCGGTGAGGAAGGGAGGCTAGGATGAAGCGACTGGTGATTGATGGGGGAGGAGAGAGAGGGCAGCGGGGAGGAAGCAATTCTGTCATTTCTACCTCTGGTCACTGAGCTGTGCTTTTCTGGTGGAGAGCCCAGGGAGGAGTGGAGAGGAGGCGATGACTTCTTTGTGTGACACAGTGAGCCGCAGGAGCCTGGGAGACTGTGGGGTTAAAGTCCCCAGCCCCTCCCTCCCGTCCTCTATTCCCCTCTGCACACGAAAGTTGTACTGGTGCCCAGGCCCAGGCTGGAGAGAGACTTTGGACTGCTTCTTGGGGTCTCGGGTGGCCACCCCTGAGATCTCTCTTCAAGAACAGTTCCCTTTGAGACCGGGACCACAACCCCAGGGCTCTACAAAGAGGCCACCCAGCCCGGAAGGTGACCCACTACCTACTCCCTTCCCCCGATATATGGGGCAGCCAGTTTCCCAGGGGACAGGGTGCCCCTTCAGCCACCCCGGAAGCCCACAAAGATGTGGAGTCAGGCCAACCCACGACTGTATCGCAAGCCTGCCGCCTCCTTGCTGTGTGACCATAGGCAAGTCACCCGACCTCTCTGGGCCTTGGCATTCCCCTCCTTTAGTGGAACTCATAATAACTCCTAATGGCTAGCTTTAACACAGCCGCATTTGCTGCCCCCTGCCCCTGCGCTGTGGATGCTGCTGGTGGGTCCCCTAATTGATGATGGTACTGGGTACCCGCTATGTCACAGGTCTGGCCTCTCTGAGCCCTAGTCCTTCTGGCCAGTGGGGCGCTCACAACTTGATGCATTGGTATCCCAACCTCAAGGCTGGCTGATAAGGACATTAGGACCCAGCTTCTTCCTCAGCTCTTCCTCCTCTCCTCACCTCATCCTGCTCTCCCTCCTCCCCCTCCCTTTACCTCCTCCTCCTGCCCCTGCCCCTCCCTCCTGTCCTCCTGTCTCCTGCTCCTTTCCTCCCCCCTTCTCCTCTTCTCCCCCGCTCCCTCCCACCCCAACAAGCCAGCTCTCACCCGGACTTGGACTTGGGTGCCTCTTTAGTGAGTCCTGGGATCTTCTCTGGTGGCCACGTTTTCCCTTCACCCGCCCCCCAGGACGAGAGAGCCGGCAGCCACGAGGGCAGCCCTCACATCACAGGCCCCCCTAGTGGGTCCTGCCCCTTTGCTTCAGCTTCAGGCCTCCGAGGACAGTGGAGAGTACCACAGCTCCAGTGCCCCAGCCGCAGTGAGGTTCAGCCCCAAGACCCTGCGGGGCCATGCTGCTTGATGCCCCCTGCCACGTGCCTTTGTCTGGGCAGGCTCCCCAGCCAGGACTCCCTGCTTGCCCACTGAGGATTTCAGACCTGCACCCTTCTCAGGCGTCCTCCTAACTGCCTCACCTTAGGTCCCCCTGCAGTGGCGCGGCTGAGCCACCCCGGGTGTGAGAGGAAAGCAAGCCTGTTGGCCCCGGCAGGCCTGTTGGCCCCGGCAGGCCGAGCCAGGAGGAACCTCTCGACCCAGCCAGAGGGCTGCTGTCCGTACCCACGGGGCAAAGAAACCCTCAGCCACATCAGCATCTGTGGCCCGGTGACCAGGGTAAACACCCAGCTCATGACACGGGTCATTCTGCATCAAGAACGCAGGCTGTGACGAGGGTCACTTTATCTATCTTGCCCCGGGGTCAGTTTCAGCCATGGCAAGGGGCAGGGCTGAGCCCAGGAAGGTCTGCTGTGACTGTCCCCTGTGTTGGAGGGTCCCCCCCACAGCCCTGGAGGAGATTTGCCGCACCCCAAGTCCCCCATGATGCCCCGGGGTCTGGGGCGGGGAGACTGGAGCCTGACACCATGGGGCAGGGGTGGGGGTGACCGGGATAAGGTGAGCTCAGAGACAGCCAGGCCCCACGCCTACTCCATGGACTCACCCGGCTCCCAGCCTCAGCCTCTCTCCTCTCCACCCCTGCCCTCCACCCAGGCCTCAACGTGAGCCGTGGCTGCACCCCCGAGGGCTGGACGGACCTGGAGCCCGGCCCCTACCCTGCTGCCTGTGGCTGGGATGACAAGGCCTCAGATTTGGACCAGGTGGGCCCCGTGCACCCCAGCCTCCCCCCTCCCCCTCGCCCCTGCCCAGAGTGCCTCAGCCTGCAAGGCTCCTTGCACTCTCTCCCAGCAAGGAGTAAGGTTGCTGTCAGTGTGGAAGCCAGGACCCGGGTGTGGGGGTCCGTCCTCCCCAGGCCTCCTCCCTTACCACACCTGCACTTCCAGATGCTCATCTCCCTGTCTCTCCCTGACCCGGAACAGGAAGGGGGCTTTCACGAGGATGACATGTAGCAACAAAAGCTGAAGCAGCATTTCAGACCCCCTGCGTCGTGGGCACCTTGCTCCAGCCCTAGAGGGGGGCAGGCCAGGCAGGCCTCATCTTCCCGTCTCATGCAGAGGGGAAAGCAAGGGGCAGATCCTGGAAGGAACCACCCTCAGATACCCGGCAGCCAGCCAGGGACAGGAACAGGGACAGGACTGTGGTCCTGAGTCCCAGGACAGGGAGACGCCGGGGAGCAGGTGAAGATGTGCTCGCTGTATGGATGTGGGCCCAGGAGCCAGGGAGGGATTCTGATAGGAAAGTAGAGTGTAACTGAAGTCCTCAGCTACGACCCCATCACTGCTTTGGTGTGGGGACACAGGTGTGTCCATGTGTCTGTTGGCTGTGACATCTGTCCCATCCCTGATGCTCTTCTCAGAGCTTTCACTCCCCCCACGAGGGCAACTTCCTCAGAGGCCCTCAAAGCCCACCAGGTCCTCAGGCAGGATCTAAATCCCCTAAATCCCACTTGACCACTTGCCTGGACTCCGGCAGGGGTGGGGCGTGGCGAGCAAGAAGAGAGGGGTCCAGTGACCAAGGCTCTGCATGTGTATCCATGGGGAGGGCACTGGGTGGCATCCAGCAAGAAACTCTTGGATTCTAGCTTTGTCCTGCCACCCCCGGGAAGGCCAGATTGCCCTTATCCTGCTGACCGCTGCCTCTGAGAACCCACAGTGGCAAACGACCCCCAATGTCTTCTTTGGTGTCCTAATTCCCTGCATGCTCTCTCTGGTTGCCTCCGTCTTGTTGGGCCACTGGGGGGCTGATCCCTGGGCCTCTTCACCTGCCAAGGCGGGGATGGGAGGCAGGGTGCGTAGGGCACACGACCCTGCAAGCACCTCCTAGGTGAGCCTACCCCACCTCCCCCCTAAGATCACCCCTCCCCCTCCCCCCGTAGCAGCAGCGATCAATGTTCTACAATTCTGTGAAGACCGGATACACCATTGGCCACAGCCTGTCCCTGGCTGCCCTTCTCATTGCCACGGCCATCTTGAGCCTGTTCAGGTGAGGTCTAGCCCCAGCAGCAAGCCTCAAGGCCCACCCAGCCAGGCCATTCCTCTGCTCCAGCCCAGCCGGGCCCAGTCGTGCTCCAGCGCCACCACTCCCCCCCCCCCCCCCCCCCCCCCCC
>CM053603.1:57769850-57815597 GCA_028646535.1 Procyon lotor
GGGGACAGGGCTACCCAGGGGCGGGGCCTGCCCTCAGAGGCCACAGGCTGCCCCTGCCTTGCCCTGGCGCAGAGCCCGGGACCGTGTGGTTGGGGCGGGCGGCCGAGGCCCCTGCAGCCTCCCAGCTCTGCCCGCCTCGCACAGGAAGCTCCACTGCACGCGGAACTACATCCACATCCACCTCTTCATATCCTTCATCCTGAGGGCCACCTCTGTCTTCATCAAAGACCTGACCCTCTTCGACAGCGAGGAGCTGGACCATTGCACCAAGGGCTCGGTGAGAACCCTGCCCGGCCCGCCTCGCTCTCCCTCTTCACCTTCACCCTCTCACACCTGCATCCCTCTTCTCCCGCTTTCTCCCCCTTTCCTCTCTCTTCCTTCCTCTTCTCTCTCTCTCCCAGGATGCCCCCCCCCCATCTGCACCCATCCGCAGCTCCTTGAATCCCACTCCCCTCACAGCTACAGGAGATGGCGCTCGGCTGCCTGGGAGCTCACACACCTGCCCGTGCCCGTGACAAGGGCCTCTCCTTGGGCGGGACTTGCGACATTTTGTGGCCAGAGTCCACAGGCCCCTGTCCCGCCGCTGTTGCTGGCTTCCCAGGTGACCTTCGGGAACTTCCTGCCTCAGTTTCCCCATCTTGCAAGGACTTCCAAGCTTCCTCCCTCCACCACCCCCCCACCACCACCTGGAGCCAGTCCAAACACATGGCCCTACTCTTCCCCTGACATCAGCCCGGTTCTGGGGCTTCCTCAGGAAGGGCAGTTAAGAGAGTATTTAAAGAATTCATTGCCCATCACTAAGGGGTCCATCTCCAGGTGATTATGAGCGCTGAGCCCCCCTCTCTGAGTGCCGCAGACCTAAGACAGAGAGCTCAAGACCAGCCCTGGCTCCCGCCCCTTCCTGTGGCCAGTGACTCACTGCTTCATGAGGAACCTCAGAGGCACTGCACTATTTCGGGGTCAGCAATACCTTCTCCCCAGAGAATGAACCTATCATGGTGGAATCTCGGGCTTCTTGACAAGAAGATCTGCCACCCTGGCCAATCCCAGAGCTCCTCAGAGGATCCCACCCAGGAGGAGCTGGGACCTCCGAGCTACAGAGCCTGGCAAGCCAGGAAGCCTCCAGCACACTTGTCAAGGATAATTACGGAGACTGGCTTCCCCGTTCATTAGCAACTATCTAAAGCTTTTCTCAGGCAAGAAGCACAAACAATTGTCCCGTTAAAGAGATGAGCTCCTCTAGCTGTAAAGCGAGTGGGGGAGGATGGGGGACACCACCCGCCTGTAGCTGGCCAGCCGGGTGCGACACCTAAGGAGCTAGCAGCCGGAGGGATAGGAGAGCAAGCTGCTCTCCGAGGACGTCTTAAAGCCAAGGGCACAGGAAGGAAGGGTGGGAACCTGTGTTCCAGGGAGGAGTGGAATCTCGAGGGCTTCTTGGAGGGGGTGGCTTTAAGCTCTGGCTCCCAGCTTAGAGCTTAGAAGGTGAAGCTACTTGGGCTTGATCTGAAATGGAAGACTGTTTCTGGAAGAGGACAGAGGGCCCAGAGGACATAGTCATGCCAGGTGGGCCACCCACAGCCCCTGATTGCCCTACTCAGGGATCCCCCTGACTCGCCCGTTGTCCTCATCTGCCTGGACCCACTCTCCCGCCAGCTCCTCTGCCCCCAGGAGGACCGACCATCCCTTCCCTCTCCTCTTCCTCATCCCTACTTCCTCTTGCCTCTCCTCTGCCCCCATCTGTCCCCAAGACTTCCATCAGGACCCCACTCCACAGCCCACAGCCCGTAGCTCCACACATTCGGGCAACTCTTGCAAACTCAGGCAAGAATTCTCCCTCAGACCTCTTTCAGCTACCTTCCATCCTAAGTGAAATAAGGTGAACGAGTAGCTGGGGGAGGGGTTAAGTGAATGGGTAGGTAGATGGCCAGCTGAGTAAGTCAGCGCGTGGAAGCCTGTGTAAGTGGAAAGATTGATGGGTAAGGCAAAGAGAAATTGGATAGATGATGGGTAGAGGGGCAGGTCGGTAGGTAGGTGGATGGATGCTTGTGGGTGTCTAGTAGGTGGAAAGGTAGAAGAATGGGGAGATAGATGGGTGAGCGCACGGACGGAATGATGGATGGGAGATCGATTAATGATCAGTGGATGCATGGAAGGTGGATGGACAGATGGGTGAGTTGGTCGTGGGTACCTAGTGGGTAAAGCAATGGATAGATGGGGGTGGGAAATTGCAAGCTTATCCCAGAATAACAGAGGATCTAAAATCAAGGGTAATGGGAACACCACCGGGGACATTTCTAAGGGGACAGCGCAAAAACAACAGAGAGATTAAGTGGGCCATACTGCACCTGTGTTTATTGTCCCCAGACAGACTGGGGGCAGGTCGGGGACCCCTGCGAGCCCAAGTGAGCCCCTTCTCTGCCCTCCCCCTGCAGGTGAGCTGTAAGGCAGCCATGGTCTTATTCCAGTACTGTGTCATGGCCAACTTCTTCTGGCTGCTGGTGGAGGGCCTCTACCTGCACACCCTGCTGGCCGTCTCCTTCTTCTCCGAGCGGAAGTACTTCTGGGGGTACATACTCATCGGCTGGGGTATGGTACCAGGGAGGGCTTCCAGGCTGGGGACAGAAGGGGCAAGGCCTGGGGAGCCCACTAGGGGGTGGGTGCCAACTCTGCCTACACTCTTAGGTCTCCCTGGGCTGCGGGTCCTGCCTGCCAAGCTCTCGGCCAAGGGTTGGCAAAAGTCCCCCAAACATCTGACCCCAGGGCAGGTGCCCTCGGGCTGCCGCTGCACCTAGGGCTGATCTGGGGGACAGGTTCTGTGAGCATCCATTTCCCCTTCAGCCCCTGAAACACAGGGTCCCTGCTAGTCTGTAAAGTGCCTCCATCAAAGTTAGAAAAAGATTCTCCCTTTGGGTGGACACAGCCCCTCAGGCGTAGAGCTCCAGCCCCTTAGTGGAGGGAGCATCTTTGTTCAGTGCACAACCTATGTAACCGCAGGGGGCAGCCCTGGCAACCCACCCTTTCCTCCCTCCTTCCCTCCCTTCCTTCCTTTCTCTCTGGTTCTTTCTCCTAAACCTCTCCCTGTGCCCTCTCCTCTCTTTCTCTTGCCTTTGGCCCTGACAGGGGTGCCCAGCACATTCACCATGGTGTGGACTGTCGTCACGATCCATTTTGAAGATTTTGGGTGAGCTGCCTCCCCACCCCCTCCCCCTGGCTGCCATTGCTTGGGGCCGATCCCCTGGGAGGGATGAGGGGGACTGGGAGCAACAGACCCTGGGCCTGTAGTTTCTAAAGGGTTCGGGGGCAGAGCTGGAACACCAGGGAAGGCCTCTGACTCCGGCTGAGGACAACTGCTCTCATTCTCCCCCACCATGCTCTGTCCAGATGCTGGAACACCATCAACTCCTCATTGTGGTGGATCATAAAGGCCCCCATCCTCACCTCCATCTTGGTAAGGCCTCCTCCCACCACGTAGAGATGGGGAAACTGAGGCCCAGCTTGGGTAGTCGACTTACTTCCGGCCACACAGGAGATTCATGTCAGGGTCAGAACGGAAACGTAGGCCTCCCAGTGCCTGTGCAGGACTATCCCCAACCCTTCCCCCATCAGTTCCTCCTCTCGGGTAAAGAAAATGGATTGTGAGGCCCAGTCCTTGGAGATGTGAAGTAGAGTTCCCAGATGGCCTGCCCAAAGGGGAAAGAGCTAAGGAAGAAATAAAATGGACAGGCCGCAGCATCCTGGGGAAAAAAAACAGGCCATCAGCCCAGGGAGCTAGACACACCAGCGGCCCCTCTCTGACCACCGACCTTGACCTCATCCACCAGGTGAACTTTATCCTGTTTATTCGCATCATCCGAATCCTGGTTCAGAAACTTCGGTCCCCAGACGTTGGGAAGAGTGACAGCAGCCCATACTCGTGAGTATGCCCTGGGTCCCCCGGTGTCCCCATCCCCTGTCTTCAAATCTGCCCACATTTCCTGGAAGTTCTCCAGGAACTTAGGTGACTCCGGAGTCACCAAACAGCTACCTTCCTCTTGCCCACCTCCACCCCCATGACCTGGCTCAGCCTGCCAGTGTCGCCTGCTTCAGGGCCCCCTTCCCCTGCAGGCCAGCTTCTCCTGCAGTCACTTGCCTAGCAAGTGATCTGAGCCAGGTAAGCATCTGCCGCCAAGCCAGGTAGCTTGAGAAGATATCAGAGGACCTGGGCTCTATTCACACCCTGTGCCCGGTCCCTGGCGTGTGCCTGGCACAGAAAAGGGACCCAGTAAGTGCACGGGAGGTATGGGCCCTGGGGGAGTCCCCAGGTCAACAGTGAGGTAGCCACCTTCAGGATGTTCATTCCCAGTAATAATAACACCTGCGCTTCAAGTGCCACGCATATGCTAAGGGGTTTCTGAACGTCATCTCATGTCATCCACACCATCCCCTATGACCTGTTCCCATTTTACAGGTGAGGAAATGGACACGTGCTCCCTCCTCTTCAAGGCTCTGGGAGCACATGGCCGTGGCAGGGGAGGGCAAAGTGTGGGACAGCGGTCGTGCTCCTTGCTTGGAGAGGCGCGAGGGCTGTTCTCTACTCCTGGGAGGGCTGGAGAACCAGACAGGGTTTCATGAGAACAACAGAGCTCAGAAACAGAACTATAGAACCATGGACAGGGTGGCCATGGGGAGGTGAGTAGGGGTCTGCCTGCCGACAGATGGGAATAGGAGATTCCTGCTGCAGAGACCCGACAACCCTGGGGCGTCCCATAAGGGCCTTTCAGTCCTGGGATTCTGGACTCTTCCTGGCCTGGCTTCTCTTTGGGGAGTCTTGCGCTGTGGTTCTAAGATTCTTGGCTAGAATGTCACGAGTTACTGGATTTAGGATTCTATTCTGGAATCCTGTGATTCTCTCTGATGAGACTAAGGCTCACGTTCCCCGTGTGACGGCATTCTCCCCCGCTGGGCGCGTAGGAGGAGCTTCCCTTCCAGTCTGAGAACGGAAGGCCCCACAGGGATCTATCTGTCTTCTGCCAGGGGGCAGCACATCAGGCCTGCGCATCCCTAATCCTCCCCTTGACCTGTGGGGCCCTGTTTTCCCCAACGTACAACTGCTCCAAAGGGCTCAAAGCGGAAGCAAAGAGAGCTGGTCATCGCCAGGTCCCCGTGGGCAGGCAGAAGGGGTGGGGGGAATGGGAGATGGAGCTCCCCGCTGAGGGGCCGTCAGCTCCCACTCTCCACCTCCCCATAAGCCTTCAATTTAAAGAAAGCCTCCATCTGTCAGCCTTGGGCATGGGGGATAGGTTTGTGGCCCAAGAGGAGTGGGCAGTGCTCAGGATCTTGGCACGGTTGGGAGCCGGGTCCAGGAAGAAGCAGGAGGGGCAAGGCCAACTTCTCTGCCCCCAGTCGGCTGTGGGACCTCAGACCCAGGACTAGGGTTCCGTGGACTGACTGCCAAGGCAGAAGAGATAAAGGTGGAGATGCCCTTGGCCCTCAGACCTCTCCCAGCTAGGGCTCACTGAGCTGCCCAGCCCGGCTGTGGGGTCCAGGGGCTGGCAGGATGAGCCCTGCTCTATCGGAGAGGGAGGGGTCATTTAGAACGAGCATCAACCCTGCCTCCACACAAGGCTGGTGAAGGAGGCGCTGGCCCTTCCAAGCATGCTGGGAGTGTGCGTATTGGTGGGGGGGCCGGGAGGGAGGGAAGCAATTCCAGAAGAAGTGGCAACTCCTAGAGGAGTGGATAGCAGAGAAGCCAGAGACACAGAGCGGTACCGAACTAGGCACAAACTTGAGTGCCCAGCATCCTCCCAAGTGGCCTCGGGCATATGGGGTCAGCACCCCAATTACAGAGGCTTCCTTCCCCCAAGTGTCCTCATCCCCAGTAGAGAATGGGTCTCTCCTGGATGCACTGCATTTTACAGCCTCGAAAGCACTTCTGAATTTACAGCGGGTCCCATGCCTGTAATTGGATCATGTTGAGCAGACATTGACCCCCCTGTGAAGATTAGAGGAAACTGAGTCCAGGCAAGGGAGAACCAGGATTTCCTGGGAGCTGAGACTATCTCTCCTAATTGGATCATGTTGAGCAGACATTGACCCCCCTGTGAAGATTAGGGGAAACTGAGTCCAGGCGAGGGAGAACCAGGATCTCCTGGGAGCTGAGACTATCTCTCCCTTTGCTGTCACAGAGCTTGAAATACTATGTCTCATCCTCAGGGTTCAGGACTGGCCTCCTTTATAGACTCCCCTCCAGAAGGGTAGGAATAGTTTCCCTGTCCCTCATGCTTGTCTCTAGGCTAGGAGAGCTGGGGGGAGGGGGGGCGGAGGGCGGGGGGGGGCGTGAGGGCATGGGCACTGTGGATCACCCTTGTTCACCAGTGATCACACGCAGAGGTGAACACAATATTTCCAGGAGCCAGCAGCCCAACCTCACACATCCCCGTTGTTAACCCTACCTCCCGTACCCACCGTCTGCCCCTCTCCTGTCCACAGGAGGCTGGCCAAGTCCACCCTTCTGCTGATCCCCCTGTTTGGAGTGCACTACTTTGTGTTCGCCTTCTTCCCCCACAACTTTAAAGCTGAAGTGAGAATGGTCTTTGAGCTCATCGTGGGGTCTTTCCAGGTATGAACCATTGACCAAAAGCTGCGTTCTTCTGTGGGCTTTAAGGGAATTCAACCTGGGGCCTTGGCCACTTGCCAGTGGCTTCCATTTTTTTCACTGTAATAAGTACTGCTTAAGCCCCTACTGTATGCTTAGCTCTTTGGTTCACCAGGGGAACAAGGGGCCAGGGCCAGGGGTGGTTCGGGGCTGGGGGCTCCCGGAATCTGTCTGCCTCACGTCTCCTGCTCCCTTCTTCCCCAGGGTTTTGTGGTGGCCATCCTCTACTGCTTCCTCAATGGTGAGGTAAGCCCCTCCCAGATCTTGGGGACCCGGCAATAACACTCCCTTTGGCCCAGGGTCTGGAAATACTGATAGAATGTGTGCAAAGTATGGATGGGTTCAATCTGGTTCTCAGACCAGAAAATAGGTGGGGGCGCTCACCCAGGACCTTGTTAAAAATGCTGATTTCTTCCCCGACCTGGCCCCCAGACCTACTGACTTAGCATGCATGTTTTAAGACACACACACACACCTGGGATTCATGGGCACATCAGTTTGTTAAGCACCTGTGCGTAGTGAGTGGGGATGGGGAAAGGGGGTGGCCACTATCCGAGGCTGATTTACTGTAGAAACCTGGTTACAAAGCACAGAACTCCATCCACTCGGATGAGCCCAAGTGAGCTGGAGGGCAGGGAACAGAAGAAGGGGGATACAGCCACCTCCAGGCAGCACCCCTCTCCCTCCCTGGACTACACTCTCTGATCCTTTCTGCCTCCTACCTCCTCCCACTCCAAAGCCTTGATTTGACTCCCATTCCTGTGTGGTCCCAACTGGGCACTGGCCAAGGGAGCATCCAGGTATCTCAATGTAGACTCCCCAAGAGGATATACTGGCTGGCTCAGCACCCTAAATCCGGAGCAGCCCAATCAGCAGTGGAGGAGGCCTCCTAGGTGCCGGCTTGACCAGCGTCTCTTCCCCCAGGTGCAGGCGGAGCTGCGGCGAAAGTGGCGGCGCTGGCACCTGAAGGGCATCTTGGGCTCGAGCCTCAAATACCATCACCCCTCGGGAGGCAGCAACGGGGCCACATGCAGCACGCAGGTGTCCATGCTGACCCGCGTCAGCCCCGGCGCGCGCCGCTCCTCCAGCTTCCAGGCCGAAGTTTCCCTGATCTGACCGCCAGGCGCCCGGGGGCCCAGAGCGGGCCCCTTCCGCCCGCACCACCACCCCGGGGCGCCACCGGGGACGGAGGCCTGCCCCGGGCGAGGCCAGCCCCAGCCCCGGGCTCGGAGGCTGTCCCGATTCCCCAGGCCACTGTCCGGACGCCCCTAGAGAACTCTGCCCTGGCGTTTTCCCCGAGGAGAGGAGGGCGCGCGGACGCCGGAGGGGTGTCTCTGCAAGCGGGCGCGCCGGGTGCTCCCACCTGGAAAGACGTGTGGGTGGAGCTCCGTGGTCAGACTCCTCCCCGCAAAGGCGCCCTCCGCCAATCAGGGGCAAGAAGTCCACACACGCTCACCTGACTCCGCGCCCCCGGCTCTCAAGAGCCAAGCCAGGAAGGTCACCGGCCGTCCCCCACCCCACCGCGTGGTGTATTGGGGAACGTGGAGTGCGCCAAGGATACAGATCTTGCTCCTAAAGGCCACCTGCCGCCGCCGCCTCGACAGTCGCTGTCAAGTTCCTTTGGGTGAAGCATTGCCGCTCAGGCATCTCTTCCGAGGTGCCATCCCCTCCCCCAGCATTGAGCTCCAAGCCGCCAGCTCCTCCCGGTGGAGGAGTTCCTCTGCCTCAGGCGGGTGCGCTTCTGATAGGGAGTTTAGTTTGGGGTGCACAGGGGTCTCCGTAGTCCCCGCCGAAGTGGAGTGAACCCAGGTCGGTTGGAAGAGTTGAGACTGCCCTACGGGCTGTGGGAGCTTCCCTTGGCTGTCCACCTATGTGCCAACTATTGGAACCAGGCTCAGAGACGTGCACTGATGAGCCCCTTCGTCCTCGCATACTCAGTAAGGTGGCAACTACGGCCCCTATTTCACAGATCCAGAAGCAGTCTCCCAGCGCCGAACCTGGCCTGTCGCACAGCTAGGGTTTGATCTCAGATCTGACTGATGGGAAAGTGAAATTAACCGCTGCATTTTATATACTATAACAAGCTGAATCCTCTTGGTTATTTGTATTACCACTAATATTATTACCACCCAGCCTGGAGTGCTGCTGAGGGGTCCTCTGGCCCGTATGTCATCCAGACCAGAGCCTGGGGGGGGGGGGTCGCATCCTGAGTCTACCCTGCACCCTGTGGCCACATGGCTTCCTGCCCACGCCCCAGCCAGAAGACCCCTTCAGCTCTGTAACCAGGCTTGTACAATAAAAGGTGGGTTGAATTGGCTTGGTTTCTCTGGTGGATGATGTTCCCATGTGGCTTCCAAAGTACAGCACACACACCCCTTCAGAGGAAAGGTGGTTGAGAAGGAGGGGAGGTCGCTGTAGGCAGCTGCCACCACCCCTCTGGTTTGGGATGGGAATCCTGCACTTACAGGTGATGAGCACGTGGTTCTAAAAGTCTTCAACTCATGTTCCATTGAGTGGTATCCTCTGCCTTCTGAGACTGATGAAGCGTCCTCACTCTCTGATGAGGACCCTCAGATGAGAGGACCTGGTATAAGGTCCTCGTTGTGTCCCCTGACCCTCTAAATCCAGCCAAGAGGCGACAATTCTATTCCCTGCAAAACAGCCGACAGAGCTGCCTGTGGTCCCCAAAATGGTTAAGTGGGAGTCTTTTCCAGGCCTCAGTGATTCCTGCAGACAGGGAGGGCTGCATGGGGTGTGATCCGACCGTGTCGACATTGCCCAGAGTTCCGCTCAGAGGGGCTACATAGAGGACAGAATGAATGTCACCAAAAGGAGTGACAGAGCCAATACGACTAATGGAAAAGGTTAGATGCCGAGGCAGGAGAGCGAAGTCAGCGTCAGTTAGCAAGAAGTCTCCGATACCAAAAAAGGAAAGAAAAAAGAAAAGGAAGGGAGAAGCAGCAGCAGCTAGAATAAGTTGGTAGAGGCTCAGATCTGCTTGCAGGGTTCCATAAAAGCCTCGTCCTACTCAGAACCATCCCAGGACCCATTACCAACGACGCCATTCCAGCACCACCCAGGACGCTGCAGAGGCCTAACGCAGGGCAGTTAGGCCAGGGTCAGAGTGACTGGACCCAGAAGAGGGATGGCCCCAGGCACATACCCTCGGATCCCTGGCTCAGGAGGTCTGGCGGGAGCAAACTCCATCTATATTCACATGCCACACCTGCTTTGTGCATGGTCAGCTCTGGACAGGGGAGGGAATATTCCTAGCTTTGGTTTCAGGCACTCTCCGGCCCGCTGGAGAGAGCATTCTCGCCACTCACCATCTCTTCCCCTGCCCAGACCAACAGTGGTGACCACTGATGGGGTGCTGGCGGTGGAGATTGGGGGTGGGGGGTGCATTTGGGTCTCCTTGAACTTGCTCCGTTCTTCCCTGAGCGTGCCCATCCCTACTACTCCAAGGCACGGGGGATGAGAGAGAGGGGACAGGCATGACGGCCATGCTCTTCTCACCCAGCTGGCCCATGTCACTCACTCTGATTTCCCTCCTCCCCTTTTCAACTTAGTGCCTCTCTGAACTGGTTCCAGAGACACTGTCTACCAGTAAGTTCCAGAACACCCAGCCCTAATCTTTTAGTCCCAGTTCTGATTCAGACATTCGTATAGATCTTGAGCAGTTCCCCATCTCTCTCTGGGCCTCAGTTTCCCCATCTGGGGGATGGCTAGACTTAGCTCCCGGCTAAGGCATGAGCAGTTAACGAGGAAGGGGCTGGCCGCCCAGAGCCCTCTGTCACCTGCTCTGTCCTTTGGGCTCAGGGAGGACAGCAGCTGGAGGGAGATCCCCAAGCAGACTGAGAACAAGGTATGCAGAGAGGACAGAGGCTGTGAGAGAACAAGGAACAGCTCTCTCGAACTGAGGGATGAGCTCAGGCTGGTGGGAGAGGGGAGGGAGGGAGGGGAAACAAATGGCAAGAGTTAACAGATGCTAGAAGCAGGGCTCAGCTTCCAAATCAAGGACCCTACAGGCTGCTGGGCTATGGGAAGGCCAGGAGGGGCCTCCAAAGCAAGCTGGGCTCAGCCTGTTCACCCCTGTGCCTGGAGTCGACCACTAGTATCACGGCTTCGGGGGCAGGAGAGAGCCCAGGGGCGGTCATCTGTATCAGCCAGAATGGTGGCAAGTGAAACAACCATGGAGGGACCAAGACGTGGGCAGCCAAAGGGGGGGACTATGAGTGGGGTCCTGCCCTGAGAGGTGGCAGTAGGTGAAAAGGTAAATGCCCAGTGTTGGGCATTTAGAGAGGGTGAAACACTGTCTCAGGCCAGCAGAAACCATGGGAAAACATCCCAAACTGCCCGTGCAGTGGGGGTGACCCCTAACAGAATTTCTCCTGTGCTCCCTCTTCCCTCCAGCCCCTTGGTCTCTCTCCTGCCTCCTAGGGCTCTCATCAGGCCAGTCCAGCTCATCTCTGTCGCCACCTGGTGGTTCCCATAAGGACTTCACCAAGGTTGGCCTTTGGGCCCAAACAGGAGAGTTCAGGCCCCTCCCCAGGAAGCCAGGTAACACAGAGGGCAGGTCTCCCTCCTCAGCTCCATTTCAGAGTGAAATACAGGAGGGAAGTGGGACTGAGGCCACAGGCCTGGTGAGTGAGCCCAGGGACAGCCTGGGATTAGGGAGACCCAGGGCCCGGCCCTCAGACCCAGGCCCCTAAATTTTGTGGCTCACAGTGATCCGTGTCCCAGTCCCAATTGTAGAGCTGGGCCCCTCGGGGACAGATTAGGCCCTGACCCTGACTGAGCTCCGACCCCAGTTCCTGAGGGCAAAGCCCAGTTAACTCCGGTGGATGCCTCCTGGAAAGAGGTGTGGGGAGCACCCCCCATCCCTGTGCAGAGGGCCACCATCAGTTGATGGCAGAAGCCACCATGTGAACAGCGCTTGCCACTCTTGGGCACAGGCCGAACAACAGGGTTGGGCCAGTGTACCAGCTGGATGGATAGGGAGCGGCTTTCCAGGTGAAAAGACCTCAGGTTTTCTCGGGACTAAGTAGGGATCTCTAGGTCCCAAGGGGGCATTATGGACACCAGGGACACCCAAATCCAAGTGAGCAGCAGGAACCCGGGGAAGGCTCCTTAAATGAGGCCAAGGGGATGAGGCCTAGGGGTAGGCTGCTCTGGCTGCTGAGAAGGGCCCCAGGGGTAAGCTGAGGAAAAGCCGCGCATCCATCATCCAGGTGAGGGAGGGGATTGGGGAGCTGATGACTCAGCTTGGGACAGGCTTTCTGTAACATCTGTGGGATGTCTGGGGAGAGCCCTAAGGCTACTGAGATCAGGATCTAAAGCGACAAGGCGCAGGCAGGGGTGGAGAGACCGGACAGCCCCCACAGGGAAGGGGGCTCGGGGAGTCTATTTCTGCAGGCACCCCCGTCCAGCAGCGCTGGGCCCAGTGCGGTGAGGAATCAGCGTCAGCCCCTCCATTCCCACCACTCGCCCAGAGCCCATTTCCTGAGCAATGACCCTGCCTCCCTCCCCTCCCAGCTCCCCCCATGTGGGAACAGGAACTGCTCTTATCTCCCCCGAGGGAGGGGGCCGGAGCCACAGCTGGCAGTCATTAAACACCCTGATCAGGCCAGGGATGGCGGAGATATTATTAGCCAGGAGTCAATGGCCCAGGAGACACAGCCTCCCAGGGAGAGGGACAATAACCTTGGCAGGCCAAGGGGATGAGGAGGACCGGTCGGGAGGCCATCCTGGCAATGCCCTAGTCTCCACTCAGGACAGCTGGGGTAACCGGAGTCCACAGAAGGGAAGGGACTTGCTTGGAATCGCCAGCAAGTCATTGGCAGCGCTCGTCTCCAAATCCCGGAGCCCTGCTTCATCATATATGGATTGTCACAGATGAGATTCACGCAGAGCGCCCTGTGTGGAAACACAAGCAGAGCGGACCCAGCAGGGAACACCAATCCTTTAGTCTCTTTATAAAAATCTCAGTATCTTGTTCATTGTGTATTTTTTTTGCATTAGCTTTTTTTTTTTCTTTTTTGATATTGCATTAAAATTTTATTTATCCGGCTTACTGAATTTTTTTGCCGCCTCCTTAAATTTTGCATCTAAGGCGGATGCCTCACTTGCTTCTGCCTGGTCCCAGCCCAGCTCCCAGAGGTCCAGGCATTCCCTGGGTCCCAGCATGTCAATGTGGAAAAAACTGAAGTGTTCTGAACCAGCCTCTACGTGGCTCTGAGGGCAAGGGTCCTGCCTGGGTGATGCCTACCAAAAGTAGGCAGCTCCTGGGTTAATGCAGCAGCTCAGCCTAGTAGTTTGTCTGTCTCCTCTGCCAGCCTCAGGACTTTGGCTTTCATCCATAGACGTATCCCCTCATGACTCCAAGATGGCTGCCAGTACCACAAGCATCATGTTCTCTCAGAACGCCATCCAGTGGCAGAGAGAATGTCTCCTGTGTGACTCTAATCAGAGAGATAAGCTATCCCAGAACCCATCTTTGCACACTTTCCTCAGGGTCCTGGGCCAGGACCAGCGCACATACCCAAGCCCTGGCTACAACTTCCAAAAGGAAGATTGATCTAATAAGGAAGGAGGGGTGACTGCTGACTCTCGGTCTCTTTCTGGATGTCTCTTTGGGTCAATATGTGGCCTTTCGGCTTCCCTCCACCTGAGCCTGGTGGCACAGCCTATGGTAGAGGTGAGGAAGCCCAATCAGTCAAGGTTAAGTGCAGCAGTGTAACTCCTGTCTGTCAGTGCCCACCTAGCAGCCACCATGCTGCCAGGAGAATGGCCTCCGCCTCCTTTCTCCCCCCGCAACAGAGTGTGTCCCTCCCGCAGCAGCAGAGAGCAGCATCCAGATCCCCAGCAGCAAGGGGGTGCCGGGAGAGGTAGCCTCCAGCCTTCCAGCCCCTGCAATGCGTGGGACTATGGAAGGGGCAGAGAGGGGTGCTGGCTGCCTTGGGATGATTTCAGCACAGGGGCTCAGGTGGCCTGAGTCTCCAGAAAGAGAGCCTGGGACCAAAGTCTGTGACCAGGACATAGGAATGGGGGACAGAGGAGTGGGAAGCAGGGAAATGAAGAAAGCCAAAGCGAAGGTGGGTTACTGCGCCGATCAGGCGGAGTCCCTCAGAAGCGCCCTCCCAAGGGTCAGGACAGCGTGACCTGATGGCTCCCACCTTCTAGGGTTCAAGTGGGTTCCCCATGCAGCTGCAGAGGAACTCCGGGCAGAAAGTGATAGATGAGGTGGGGAACGGGTTATTCCTGCAGGAGCTGGAAAAAGGAGGTCAATAGGATCGGAGGCGGCAAGTCCAGCTCCAGTGACGTCCTGCTAGCAGAGAAAAGGAGCCTTGCACAGGGGTCCGGGTGCTATGCCATGTACTAGGGTCTCTTGATGGATGCTCACCGTGGCCAAGGGACGCTCAGCCTGCTGGCCTGGCTGGGGGCCCGGGCCCCTGTCCCAGCAGATCCAGCCCTACCTTGGCCCGCTCTGGCCCCTCAGCCAAGCCGCTATCCAGCTGGGGGTGCGAGCCCCCCTCACCTTACCACTGGCCGCGGCAATGCCACCAGCCCGGGCCCACCAGCTCTAAGTCAGCTGTCTTCCTCATGCTCCGTGGAACACACAAGAGCTTCTGGGTCCCTTCCAGGCCTCTGGGAGCTGAGAGGGGCTGGGTGGCGCTCACTGCTCACTTTCCTGCCATCAAATCCACGGCTCCCCCGGCTCTCCTTTTTTTACCCAGTAGGGCCCCCTAAGGGACACAGGCAGCAGGCCGGCTGATTCCAAGCACAGAGTGGGACACATGCTCCCTCTGTTTTCACAGTTTAGAGTTTATCCCCCCCTCAAGATTTCATCCCACAGGATGAGAACAGGACCTGTCTGAGAAATTCCTCCTCTTCTCCATCCTGACACTTGCCTGCTGGTTTTCCTTCCTCCTCACCCCTTCCCTCCCATCCTGCTCCCCATCCCATCCCCTGGGTCACAATGGCGGAGTGGCTCCAGAGGAATACAATTTCAGGGGTGAGGAATACAATATTATGGTGTGGAGGCCGTAATATTATTTCAGCAAATAGCTACCGAGATCGGACAGCGTGCGCAGTGTGATCAAGGCCCAGCCCTCGCGCCGCTGAGCCCCCTAATGGAAGAGTCAGATCATCAGTGAGGAAAATTCCTCGAGGATGAACAGTACGGCACAGGGGATGTAGTCAATAATATCATAATAACGTATGGTGACAGATGGGGACACTTACTGCGGTGAGCATCGAGGAATGTACAGAATCGTGGAATCACTATGTTGGACACCCGCAACTAACACTGTATGTGGATGACACTCCAGGAATAAAAAAAATAAATATAAAATAAACTCTCGATGCTCGCAGAAAATAAATGAGGAAAATTACACGAGGAAGAAGGCAAGATGAGGGGCCAGAGGGAGGGGGTGCTCTGTTAGCTGGGGGGGCGGTCAGAGGAGGTGACGTCCCAAAGGATGACGGTGGCGTAGAAGCAAGTCATTCCCCCTTCCCAATAATGCCGCAAAATCAGAGGATTGTAAACCAGGGACACCAGAGCCAGGGCCCAAGACCTTAAGGTCCAGGTCAAAACATGGCAGCCACCACCACCGCTCCTCCCCTCCCCCCGCCTCTGTAACAGCAGCCCGAGCAGGACAGGAGGAAAGCACCTCCTAGAGGCTCAGGGGCTCACTGCTTCCTGAGTGACCGGCAGAGGTGACCGCCTGGACACAGGGAGGCTTGATTCTTGTTGCCCGCCATTGCGACAGTGACCGGTCAGGCCCACAGACGCCATCTGGGTGTGGGGACCAAGAGCCCCCGCCCCCCCCTTGCAAATCCCAATTCAGTGTCCTTGGTGGTGCCCAGTGACAAAGAGCAGACAGCTCTTGAAAAGACTAATATTTACTCTTTCAAACGGGAGCTGGCACAGGCTGTTTCCTGCGACCGGCGTCTGGCTAGCCCCATGGGATGGACGTGACGGGAGGCACCAGGGGGGACAGGCCGATGTCCCTGAGGACACCGGCCCCCGGGACGAGACGAGGTCTCCGAGATGGGGACGGGGTGTTCCAGGGTCCCAGGCGACACATCTCATCTCGGTTGGCACACCTTCGCAGTGGAGTGCTCAGTATCTCCCTGAGCCCTGCTGGCCGGCCCTGTGAGAAAGTTCATCCTACTGGTAGCCCTGTGTCCCTTGCTTCTGGCCCCCGCTCCTACCCCTGGGGCCTCAGAAAATGTGCCTAGAGTAACCCCTCGGGGCAGTGGTGGTCCTGGTTAGCTTCACCGTCCCAGACCAAGTCCCTTCCGGCTTTGCTTCCCCAGGCTCGTGCCGGGGGCTCTGTGGCCGGAACAGTCTTTCTGGGGTGGGAGGAAGGCCTTGCCTTGGGGGCACCTCGGCCCCTCCTGCAGCTGTGTTCCTTTTTCCCTGAGAATCCCCTGTGACAGTCCCTCAGCTGAGTGCCTCACGTGGGAAAGAGTCTCCGCCAGGAAACTACTGGTCAGACAGCGAGAATCTGGGAGGGAGGGAGTCCCCAGTGGCCAGAGCTGGCTCACCCACCTACTTTCCCCCCTTGAGTCCCCTGCTCTCCGCTTTCTGCCCTTCCCCTTCCCCCATGGGTTCCCGAAGCCCTCCCTGACCACGACGGCCCCTGGCCTCGGCTCCAGTTCCCCCATCCTGCCCAAGGGAAAAGCTGGGAGGCTCTAACATTGGCAGCATTTGGGGCCAGAGCCCCCACAGAGGTGGGCCTTCTGGGCCTCAAGTCCGGTGAGGGCTGGGGACCCCCAGGGCAAGATCGCCAGGAACAGGGCAGCCCCCCTACCGCCCCAGGGTTCACCCAGGGCTCTCAGACCTGACTGCGGGCTCTAGCAAGCATTCTCTCTTTTCTTTAAATTCCTATTATCCCAACTCACCAGCTCCTGGCCCCTTGTGGGCAACAACTCAAATGTATTTACACGCGTCTTTTCACATATATTCTTTTTTTTTTAAGATTTTATTTATTTGTTTGACAGAGAAAGAGATCACAAGTAAGCAGAGAGGCAGGCAGAGAGAGGAGGAAGCAGGCTCCCCGCTGAGCAGAGAGCCCCATGCGGGGCTCGATCCCAGGACCCTGAGATCATGACCCGAGCCAAAGGCAGAGGCTTTAACCCAGTAAGCCACCCAGGCACCTTTAACATATATTCTTACAAAGTATTTCATCATCTTATGTGCATGTGTTTCTGATCAGATGCATGTTATTTTTCTAATCGCTTCCGCATTTTAGAGATCCATCCACACCGCTGCATTTCCAGTACTTCTGCCTGCTGTGTGGTGAGTGCAGGATCCCCAACGTGAAGTGTGGGCACACGAAATTTGGGTAGGTAGCCATCTTCATTTGCGAGGGCCACCATGACCAAGAACCGCAAACCGGGTAGTTAAACAGAAATTTTTAAAAAACCATTCATTCACCATTCATTCATTCAGAGAGCATAAGCAGGAGGAGCAGAGGTAGAAATAAAAATCTCAAGCAGACTCCATGCTGAGTGTGGAGGCCCACACAGGGTTCAATCTCACAACCCTGAGATCATGACCCTGAGCCAAAACCAGGAGTCTGATACTTAACCGAGTGTGCCACCCAGGGCACCCCTAAATGGCAGAAACTTATTTTCTTAGGATTTGGAGACTGGAAGTCTGAGATCAAGATATCGGCAGGGTTGGTTTCTTCTGAGGCTTCTTTCTTTGGCTTGCAGATGGCTGCCTTCTCCCTTCCTCCAAACACAGATGATCCGAGTTACTGGGGTGGGGGCTCAGGACCTCAACATATGCATTCGGGGAGAGCACGGTTCAGCCCATGACGTGGCATCGCCCTTCAGGTGGCCTGTGCAGGGAGTCCTATATCCCTCCACACCCTCCAACACTTGCAGCCATCCAGCTTTCCAAGTTTTGCCCAACTAATAGGCATAAGGTGATATTTTACTGTTGTTTTAATATGCATATCTCTTTATCGCTAGTGGTTTTAAACATCTTCCTATGTTTCTTAGCCTTTCAGGTTGCGGTCTTTCTTGCTGACCTAAAGGAATTGTTTGTATAGTGATCCTGATCGGTTTCAGATGTTCTAAAGATCTCCTGCCATTCGTTTAACTTTGCCCGTGACATCCTTATTTGCATGTAATCAAATTAATCAATCATTTTGCCTCAAGGGTTGTACTGTAACATTTTTCTTTAAGAGCATTTTTCCATCCTAGGTCACAAAGGAACTTTCCTGTTTTTCAATGAGCTTTCCAGTGTTTGCCTTGCACATCCGACCCAGCAACATCAGAGAGCTGATCACAGGCAGCGCTCCCCGGCCAGGGGCACCCATGGGGACTCCTTCCTCTCCGAGCCTCACTCCTCACTGGCACCGCTCAATGATATTTGACAGTTGTCACACAGCACGTCTGCTCAACCCCATCAGTGGGTTGAGCCCAAGAAAAAGGAAGGCAGTTCATCAGCCTGAACTGGCACCCGGCCCTCCTGGCACAGAAAGGGCATCTTTCATGGGCCAAGATCCCCCTTTACTCTCTGTGGTGCTGCCGATGGCGTAGAGTCCATTATTCCCAGCCCAGGGGATGGAGCTAGCTGCCACACTGTCACTGGCTCCCTAGGACAGTCCTCAAATTCCCCACTTGAGCAACAAGGGGGTTGAACCAGGTGGTGTCCCAAAGCTCTGCCATCTCCCAAATCCCAGAACCCAATATCTTAGTGTTTATTTTGGAAGCTTTTGCCCTCCCCTGAAAGTTTTTGTCTCAGGATGGATGGTGGAGAGAAGCGTGGAGCACGCATTTCCCCCTGTGTGTTTGGGATACGGGCAGGAGAAGCTGGTACATTTGTTTCCTTTCTGGGAATTCTGGCAGCTGCTGCAGGAAGGACCTATGCAAAAGGGTGCAGTCCCCTGGGCCGGGAGCCCGACGACCGGCTGGTGGCTGCGCCTCCTGCTGGCCATTTTGTGGCGGGGCTGGTCCTCGGAGATGGAAACCAAATGGGCCTTGGAGCGCAGACAGGAGCTCAGAGCCTACAGCAGGGTAAATGCCTGCCACAGCCACAGATAAGCAGGAGCTTGTAGAGAACGTGGGCCTCCCTGGCCTCCGCCCAGGGCTGTTCCCCGTGACAGCCCTGTTGGCTTTTCCAAGGTCTCTCCTGGACCCATGATTGCATTCCAGAGTCTAGGCATTAGTGTTAAGGACTGAGGCCACGCACCTGTCCAGACATTGGACAGGAGGACCTGAATTCCACTTCTCTCAACATCCCCCCTCCATTATGCCAGGCCCACATCACACCCTCTGGGAAAACAGACCTGTTGCTCTGAATTTTTTTACACGAATACACGCACGTTAATAAGCACCTTAGGTTTATTCTCTTCTCGCTTCTGAAGCCACCTTATGTGATTTATATATACATAGTATATAAATGGCTAGACAATATTCTTTACATAAATTAACACGAGTTCAGGCTTTACGACTGTATGAGAGTGCGTTAAAACATACCCATCATTTATTCAAAATAGACCTTTGTTATCACATGAAAACAGTAAGAAGCTTGTACAACATGGGCAGCAAGCATTCAAAACAAAGATGTGAAGTCAACGGTTTTGCCCTGGCTAAATCAGCCTCAATCTTTTATGCTCTTAGTAGAAAAGTCTATTAAATAGAACAGAATTGGAGGGGGGGTTAAGTCATATGATTAATCCATGAAATAATACTTCTGATGTAACCCCAGAATCACACAAGGATTAGAGAAGGTCATATGTACCAAGCACAGGTAAGAACAATGGATTTGATCGTTTTACCCTAAATAAAAGGCGCTTGTGGGCGGCGGCTCTGCCATCAGTACACATGGCCAGATGTTTCCATATCCGGCCATTCCCAGGTCTCACTGACGAGCCCATTTCCATAGGTTTCCTGCCAAGACGTTTCCCCAGAAACAGGTCTGACATCACTGCTCCCCGACGGGAGAATCGGAGCTCTCCTCATTTGAGTGGGGGACGGACCTTGAGGTCTGGTCCAACCCAGAACTGGCCTCCTTGGGCCCTAGAGGGCCCAATGCCAACAGTACCAAGAGCTCTGTGACTGGAGGGCAGGAGGCAGGTTCAAGGAGGAGAAAGAGAGACCACTACATTTCTAGAGTGAAAGAATGCCATTTACATTGCAGTCTCATAAAATGCCTATTTCTGTAAAACTTGGAAGCCACATCGTGCTGCCTAAAGCCTAGACCTCCTTGTATCAGGCAAAGGCCTTTCTCCTGCACATGACCAAGGGATTTGCTTGGCACTCTCCCTCCCTAGGCTTTTATCCTCCCACTAGCAGGCCAGGAGGCAGACTGTTCCCACCACTGCCCAGCTGAGGACACGGAGACCCATGGGCATGACTTGGCCCCCGTGGTGCAGGGCTGAGTAGAAGAGCCAAGCCGATCCCCAGGCCTCCCCCATCTCTCACGGGCACATCTCCCCTCTCTTCCTCCACCATGAACACAGCGCGCATTGGAGCTTCCCTGTACCTGGGCAGGATTCTGTATGAGAGCATCTGGAATGTGAACCGCACCGGAGCAGGGGTGCACATCTGTCCCGGCAAACACTCCCGTGCCTCCTGGGCCTCACCTGTGTTGTCCTGGTCATGCACGGCAGTGGGCTCCTAAGGGCCACCTGCTGCGCATATTACAGGAATAGCAAACAGCAGCCCTGGATGCAGCCCTGACCTGCCCAGGGGCAGCTGCGTGAGGGCCCCTCCCCCGGCTCTGCTCCCCACCTGTCCCCTTCTTCCCATGCCCCCAACAGCCGGCCCTGCTGGGTGTCGTCTTTGATTGTGAGCAGGGCTGAGCACCCACATGCTCCTCCCCACTGAGCGTGGACTACCACGTGTGTGCTGAAGCTCCTACGGGCACAGAGAGAGCTGGGCCTCAGGGCAGTGTGCCCCCACACCCCAGCAACTACAATCAAAGATGGTTTTCTCATCCCCCCAGAGATCCCAAGTTCAGTTTCTGTGTCCAGGGCTGGATTGCGTGGGACAGACATGGAAAGAGACACAGGAGTCCTGGAGAATGGGGGCACCTAAGAAAGGAACAGGGAGTTCCAGTTGAGACGAAGGTTTGAATTTCAGCACTCTTCTTGATGCCCTTTGGCCCACTCCTTAAGGAACTTTAAAATGGTGGGCCTTGGCTCACAATGCCCGCAACAGAGTTCACAGGTTAACAGGGGGGCAAGCCTGAGAAGCAAAACCGGGAGCCTCTGGTCACATTCCTCCTGCTGCCAGTGGTGGGCCTCCCGTACTGAGAGCAAGTACCACCCCAAATATGCCCCGGATTGTCTCCACCCAGGAAAAAGAAACTCAGGAATGATCCTCGTCGCAGGAAGGCTAGCCTAGGGAAATGAAAACCAGAGTCTTTGACCAGCATACTTGGGGAAGGGAAAACCCCTTGGGCCCTGGCCCCTTGGTTGGGAAACTCTGGTCAAGAGCGCTGAGCCCCATTCCCAGCCCGATACAGTAGATGGGAATAATGTACTCCGACGTTCCTGATCTTGCAGCATCTGATCTCAGAAGGCACTTTGGAGGTTTGTTTTCAGCATTATTTCATCTATTCCCAGATCTACCCCTGCGAGGTCGGTTGGGCAGGTAGCATTTCACCCCTGGGAAAACAAAGTGCTAGAACAGCAGTGAGTCTGTGGGACAGCGAGGATGACTTCCACGATGAGGGGGTTGGGGGGGGACAGCTTTCTGGCATCAAGGATGACATTGGGGGGGGGGGGCGGGGGTACAAAACTCCAGGCTTGAACCAGGTCAATCCTCAGCCTGGGATTTCCCTTGGACGATATCCCCAGAACTTCTTTCCTATCACTTGTCTCTTCCTCCAGTGAGCTCAGGCTTCTTTCAGTTGGATTCTAGGTAAACAATGTTTATGTGGCCATTGTTTTGTACAATTTGTCTAGTGCGTCTGTTCCCTTTTGTTTGCAAAGATCAATCTCAAACCCCATTTAGATGCTAATTGATGACAACCACATTCAACCAGGGGTAACATCGCCACTAGTGCAGGAAGCATTCACCAGGAGGGACTCCCTCTTCAGGGATGGTTCTCTACTGCGTGCTGAATGTGGATCACAGGCTCGGACACCAAGAGCAAGAGCATCTGGGGTACAGGGCTAAATGGCAACACCAATAACACAGGGGCTCAAAAATAAATAAATAAATAAATAAATAAACAAACAAACCCACAATTCATTTGTAAGCTGTTCTTATCAACTTTTAAAGCCTTTTTTGGGGGGGGTGCTTCCAATGTACAAGGATTTTTCTCCCCTCCCTGGCTTCCCATTCTATTTCTACCATCTGTTCAAAATTATGTCCCAGAAAGCCTTTAGATTCACCTGCTGGGTACGCCGAAAATCATGCAGATGCAGAATCGAAGGAGAGACAACAACGAACCTGCTATCTGAGGATGGTGCCAATACACCATCACATCCAGATATTGTTTGATTAAAAATAGAAAATTGTATTATAAGAAAATAAAATGCGGCAACATTTTCCCAACGATTTGCAGTCACATAAACTTGCTTTTCTTAAAGAGACATCAAGGTCGCTCAATAGCAATGCACTAGCAGTAACAACCAAGTACAACTGCATTCCCTCAAATAATACTCTTGCTTTCCCCACATACTTGATAACTCTTGCAATGGTTTCCAACTTTTAAAAACTATCAAAGTAGGATTTCTTAATTTCTCAAGACCACATAATTCAATCCAAAATCCCATGCAAGTGCTATTCTGATACCAGCCTTCTACCAAGAAGAATCCAAAGGGCAAGCTCCCAAAATGGCCCCCTGAATGGCACCGGACAACCCACGCTGAAATTTCTGGAGACCAAAGGGATCTTATTCAGAGCCCCATTTTGGAAAGCTGTGATCAATCAACGATTTTGACAATGAGACAAGAAAAGTAACTTTGCAGAGCACAGGGTTAGTTGTGCCTTTATGAAGCTTTAAAAAAGTTAACGCCTACTTAACTCCTGTTCATAAAGAATGAGGCCCTCGATCTAACTAAGATGACTAGGAAAGGTGTAGAGGAGTAATTAATTTGGGAGCACGTCTGGGAACAAGGACACAGGGTCAGGCATTGCTCATCATTAAAATGACGGGCACTCGGCTGCCATGTACAAGGCTGATGACAATAGCTTTTTTTTTTGTAATGCCCCCTGCATCTATATAGTGCCACTGTATGAATCCAGTCTGTGGCCCACTGCAGAGAATCCTGGAATTCTCAGGCTTATAAGTTCATGCCCACGCTCATGAGCTATGATCCAGTAGCACGGGTTACTCAATTTTTAAAATACTCAGATATGCCCTGCAAATAAATACAAAACATTTCCTTACCCACACGGCCCCACCACCATAAAAAGTTGTAGACAAATTAAATAAATTCAGCTTTCTTAACTATTTTCTCAGCTTATGTTTGTCCTTTCCCTAAGTGAAGATGAGTTCAATTTATATCCAAAATATATTTAAATATTCTTAATGGTACCATATCAGACCTAGGTTATCAAAAAATGTAAACAAAATTTATCTAGCTTATATTTCTGAGCCATATTTTAAAATTTTTGATTCACCCTGTATTGACCCTCTACGAAAAACTAACCAAGCCACATTTAGACTGAAAAGCTGATATGGGTTTTAAAGTGGTTCCTCAGAGACAACTGCCGGTTACTAAAACTGGTGTTATTGGATCTCGTGGTTTATTGCGTCATTCGATCGAAAAGACCAAAACAATTCCGTTCTGATCTTCCAGTAATGCTCCTTGAGGGGTGAGCCCCCAGATTCTGCTGTCCCAAGGAGAGGTGCTGACCTGGACATTCTGCCGTAACGCTCAGCACGAAACTGGGCCCGGGTCTCAAGCCACCCCCTGCCTTCCGCTGCACCTGCTCAAAACCCCCACTTGTCGCTCTCCGCCTGGTCTGGTCGAAGGGAACTCTGAGGGCAGAAACTTGAGTGAAGTCGAGAAGCCAGGGAAACAGAGATGACCCTCCTAAGAAAGCCAAAGGATCCGTTCGTCACACAGAGTCGCCTTCACACTCCACAGTCGCTCTGCTTCTCCTGAAGCTGCCTGGTCAGTATCTGATGCGAAGACAGAGAAGCCACCCCGATGTGGAAGAGGATTTGCCAGACGTTCCGCAGCCCGTGCAGGTACACGTTGCCCAGGCAGATAAAGAGCAGCAGCAGCAGCACCTTCCTAGTCCTGGCTGGACTGTAGAACAGGTACAAGTAACACTGAAATGACACCAGAAGAGGCAGTCCGATCAGAGAAGAGGACACGGCCCCAGGTCAGATGCAAGAGGCACGGCTTGCACCTGCATGCACACGCACTAGCTTTATCAAACCAAATGCACTACGGTGGGGCCCGGACGCGCTGGGTGAGTTGCTGGTAATCACTGGATGAAAGTGGAGATTCAGAAGAGAGAGAGAAGTGAAATAGAGGTCATAGGAGGAATGAGAACAAGACATTCTTTAACACGTTTAAGAAGTACAGAGAGCAGGAGCACCTGGGTGGCTCAGTGGGTTAAAGCCCCTGCCTTTGGTTCAGGTCATGATCTCAGGGTCCTGGGATCGAGCCCCGCATCAGGCTCTCTGCTCGGCGGGAACCTGCTTCCTGCTCTCTCTGCCTCTCTGCCTACTTGTGATCTCTGTCAAATAAATAAAGTTTAAAAAAGAAGTACAGAGAGCAATGCCACGGCTGTGGGCTGTGGAGAAAGAAGAGATGCAGGTAAGGGGAAGGGAGCCAGGCCAAGACACCCTAACGAGGCTGACTGGCTGGCCTCCAAGAATCCAACTGGATCCTTCCTTCAGGGGAGTCATGACAGGCAGGACCGCCAGTGAAAGGAGCCACCTTTTTCCATTTGTTTTTCCTGAGTTACAACTACATCAGGGACCAACGTTCCCTAGACATCCCCTTATCATGTCTTCAAAAATATCTCTGACACAGGGAAAGTCTCACAGCCGGCAGAGTGACCAGTATTTTGTATAGGGCTATCACACAGAAAAGAGGCCATTCTTGTTCTGTACAAGGTAAAAAGTAGCTTTTGGGTTCAACATTGAAAAAAACAAGAAGCACGTTCTCAAAACCCAGAGCAATTCAACAAAGGCTCGAGTTCCAGTGGGTGGGAGAGAGCTCCCCATTGAAAGAGCTATCCAAGTATGAATGCAGTTGAGATAACAAAGGCCGAGGGGTATGACCCCCGCAGCCCTGAAAAGCAGGCTCTGAGCACCTCAAGTGGCAACACCCAAGGTTCTGGAGACTTGATTTCTCAAAAATGAATGCATTTTCAGTCCTGGGTTGAAAATTTCTTTTGGCACAACCATGTCATTCTTAAAAAATAGACCATTCAAGGAGAGATGCGGAAGAGAGAGGAAGTGTCCTGAGATCAGAAATTTTAATTGAAAGGAAAAAAAAACAAAAAAGCTTAAGAATGTAGAGAAAGCACTAAAATCTTTGCCTTTCGTAGAAGATAAGGAAAGAAAATTACTGCCAGATTTTTTACTAGAATGAACTCTGCCTATAGGGGATTCAAAAGCTCCATTTCACTCCATCCCTTAAGTATGACGCTTACTTGAAAATAACCAAATGATAATCAAAGCCCACTATTAATGTTGCAATGTTTATCTCATTTCCTATGGACAGATTTGAGTCAGATGACATTACTGTTAAAAACAATTTGGGGGGGGAGCGTCTAGGTGGCTCAGTTGGTTAAGTGTCTGCCTTCAGCTCAGGTTGTGATCTCAGGATCCTGGGATTGAGCCCTGCATGGGGCTCCCTGCTCAGCGGGGAGCTTGCTTCCCCCCTCCCCGCCGCCTCTGCCTTCCTCTCTGCCTACTTGTGATCTCTCTCTCTGTGTCAAACAAATAAATAAAATCTTTAAAAAAAAAATTTTTTTTTTAACCTAGTCCTGGGTTTAAAAAAAAGCACATATAAGTAGTGGTTACTTCTGCAGAAGGATGAGTCTGTACTTGGACTGCCCTAACAATAAGTAAGACCCTGCCCCACATTAGTCAGGCCCAATCCAATCTCCACCGTGATCTCATCCCTCCCTTCTTGGGCATCGAATCCAAATTCCGGGCTTCTCTTCAGCCATTGTCAAAGGCTCTGCGGCCCAGGGCAAGTGGCTTTCCCTTTCTGAGCCCAATATTCTTCCTCTGTAAAATGAAACAGCTGGGCAGGAAGTCTAGGTCTAGGCTCCCCCCAGGAAGGACCTGGTCCACGACATGCCTTGGGGGAACAAAATCACATCTAGAAACTTGTTGATGGTTCCAACAGAAGAACAAAAATAAGTCCATGGGGTTCGACCCATTCATCAAAATATCAATGCTTTACCCACCTGGAAAATACAGGCTACAAAAGGAATAAGAAAAGCCAGAATATTTCCAATTTCCTCGTGGGCAACCTAAAACAAATGTAAGAAACACAAGAAAAGGAATATTCAGATGAATGGCAACACAGGACATGAAGCCCTTCACACCGCATTCGCTCTGGTATGGCCGATAATGCAAAATCCCCGGCTGCAGGAGACGTAAGTCCCCATTTATTTACCAAAGCAAGGGCCAGCATGCAACTGTTTTCAAGAGCCTGGACACACCACGGGCCCGCACGTCCCCATGCACCTGTGCTAGGCGCCCCAAGCTGGATCGCCCCCCAACACCACTACGCATCTGCACTCAGCTTTCCCTAACCTGCCCACCCCCGGGCGCCGCTACCTCCTGAGTGACGTCCCCACACTCTACTCTACCACCTGCTGGCCAGGCGCCTGTCCTAGTGCGTACAGATGTGTGGGAAGTGTCTGGGTGGGAATAACCATAAAAAACAAGAGTGGGACCCACGGCACACATTGGCTAAAGACAGGACGTGGGGACAGGCGGCCACTGCTGCCACTCTCCACACAGGTCAGCCCACACTAGTCTCCTGAGGCCCAGCCTCAGCTGTGCTTCGGACCTCGGCCCCCACCGGCATGGCTGTGAGCATTACGGCTCTATTTTTAAAAGTAGTATCTATCTGCTTATGCCTGTGATAATTCTGTAATTCTTAAAAGTGTTTTCAATACGTGAAATTTTAGAAAAAAATGTTATAAAAGCCCTGAAATAGAAGGCTGCTTTGATTGGAGCAGGCTGGCAAATCCGCCTCCCGGTCTACAGCTCTCGGACAAAGACACAGGGAGGATAGCGTGTGCATGATATACATCAGAGTAGGAGGAACTTTCCCCAGGCGGACACAGCCTGAACCTCAAAGTCGGAAAATCAAATTTGCTTTTGAGCCATCGGGGCCCTGGTGTGACTCCTGGGGCCCCACGGATGTCTCCAAAGCATGCGATTTCTCACCAGCTCCCCCTTTGGCTTCTGAGGACAACACATACAAGAGAGCAAGTCTCATATTTGTTCAGCCTATTATAAAGAATGGATTTTAACATAAAAATCATATTTTAATTTAAAAATTTTGAAATCTTAGGGGCATCTGGGTGGCTCAGTCGTTAAGTGTCTGCCTTCGGCTCGGGTCGTGATCCCAAAGTTCTGGGATCGAGCCCCAAAAGCTCCCCACTCAGGGGTTAAGCCTGTTTCTCCCTCTCCCACTCCCCCTACTTGTGTTCCCTCTCTCACTGTCTCTCTCGATCTCTGTCAAATAAATAACCTTTTAAAAAAAAAAAACCTGAAATCTTTGTGCATAATAACCTTACAAGTAAAGTGGATCCCCACCAGTTTCTTCCATCATAATTCCTTCAGTGTAAACTATAATAAAAAAGAGGTTACCTGTAAAGAATGTTCTGCAAGGTGAATCCCACGGATGAGATTCAGAGCAGCACACATGATGTTGAGAATAAGCGAGAGGACACCCAAGGCTGTCACTGGCTCCATTCGGAAATTAGGAGCTTTACAATTAAAAAAAATAAATAAGTATCTAGTGAAAATAATTTCTATGTGAAAGAAAATAAAGACATTAACTAGACCTCCACTAATGGTAGGCTCAGTATGTTAAACACAGAATTACAAACATATTAATTAAAAGCAGATGCTGTTAGAGAACAAAAAAGAAATGAAGGACAGAATGGATCTGGGAATCCGAAGTGAGTTCTTCCAGAAAGAGGTCCTTCTCCGAGTAAGCAGAGGTTTTTCAGGGCCTGATTTTCTTTCTACTTAAAACCGTGGTTTTCAGCCAGGAACATCTGGAATGCCGAGAGACATTCTGGGTTGTCACCACTGCAAACAGGGCGGTACTGGCATCCAGTGGGTAGAGGCCATGAAGGCTTCTGAGCGCCCTACAATGCATGGGACAGCCCCTCACAACGAGGGATTATCCGGTACAAAATGTCAATATGGCTTAGATTGAGAAATCCTGATTTAACGCAATTTATGGCTTTATCTGTAAATTGGCTGTCAAATTCTGACAGCATTTCTATCATATACTTCAATTCTCAACTTCCAAACAAGGACAGTATTCAGTGTCTCCTGTGCTTCAAAAGTAATTCGCAGGGGCTCCTGGGTGGCTCAGTGGGTTAAAGCCTCTGCCTTCGGCTCAGGGCATGATCTCAGGGTCCTGGGATCGAGCCCCACATTGGGCTCTTTGCTCACCAGGGAGCCTGCTTCCTCCTCTCTCTCTGCCTGCCTCTCTGCCTACTTGTGATCTCTCTCTCTCTGTCAAATAAATAAATAAAATCTTTTTTAAAAATAAAATAAAGTAATTCGCAGTAAATGCAGTTTCTTAAATTCTAAAATAATTGGGAAGAGGAGGGAAACATTCATTATTTGAGCTATAAGCTGTTTCTGAAACTCTAGAACAAATGATCATTCTCTTCAAAGACACCTGCTAAGACTGATTCCAGGTCACACAATTAAATGGTGACACCTCACCACCCTAATTCTCTTACTGTGATCTTTGAAAATCATCCCTTCTTGTCCTACATTTCCCACAAACACACACACACACACACACACACACACACACACACACACACACACACGCACACACACACACAAATATTGAGCCACAGCCCAACTGATGCCTATTGTTAGTGTGTTAGAGTTTCCACCGAACTATCAAAGTTCCTGTTAGAACAGAACATGCTACCTGTAAAGATTCTAGCCTCGGGACAATAAGGTGAGTCAAATCACTGTAAAATGTCCTAGAAAGATAAGCAAGTTGACATTTTCTGGATTTTGCTTCTCTTGTCTAAGTGGTTAAAAACAAAACACAAATTACAAAGTTATCCCATCTTTATATAAGGCAAAAGAAGCTTTGGGCTCAAATACCCAGTCTTCCTTCTATGAAAGTTAAGTTCAATCCCCATAAAAATGACAACTTACTGATTGGCATGAGAGCCAATCCATGTAGTGGTTGAAACAGGTTAAATCAAAACACAAAGGTAAGCCAAAATGTGAACATTTTTAATATACCACTTTTAAAGTTCAAGTAATGAGTTTAGTATAAAAACTGTTAAAATTAGACTGTTATAGTGGAGACAACTCTATCTTTCAAAGAAAGATTCAGTTCTTACACCATTACAGAATGCTTAGGATGTAAATATCCACTTTAATTAAAAACTGGTTTAATTGTGCGTAATCGACAAGGAATGCAAAAAAAAAAAAAAAATCATGCTTTGTTAGGTGCTAGGTATTGGCTAATGGTGTTAATGTCAGACCGTGTCGTGGAATGCCAGGGCACTCAGCTCGATAAACCACGGGCACAGATGGACGTCCCCAGAGCTCACGGGGGAACCCAACAATGAGAGCCCTAGAGCCCTCAGCTCTGGCCCTGCCCACTCTCTCGCTCCCACCGTCCTTCCCTCCCTCCTCTAAAGGGGACTGGGAGTTTCTCAGCGGAGATCTGCAATGTTGCACTAAGTGATAAGATAAGGATTCACTGTCGAAGGGAAAAACAGAAAGGAGAGAGAGACAAAGAGCATGTACAAACCTATAACTTGTAAACCTGTAACTTCCTTTATGTTGAAACTCATAGACTTCACCCGGTTCAGAAAACAATCTGCCAAGTCATTCTCCTGAATGCCATCCCGAGCTGCCCACTCCCCCAGTCAAATCACTGTCCTAACACTCAAGTGTTTTGTAACAGTCACCTGGAAACAGTCCATACATTTCCCCACATACTTTATACACACCCCTCCAAAAAACACCTCCCTGATTTAAAAAAAGTCAATGTCCATTTGAAACACCTAATGTCACGTCATCTTCATCAACACCAGAGCAAGGCTAACCACTTACCAGGCTCCAAGTGTATCTGTGTGTGACCGTTCATTATTCCATTTGCCACGTCGGTGTCCTCCAGAGTGAGGACCACTGGAGGCTGGAACTCCAGCTCCTCCTGAATTTTTTCTAAGCTGCTCTCCATCTGAATGGAACTTACATGGTTAAAATGCCACTTCACTTTCTGAATGATACTGTCTGCAAAAAGAGAGTAATCCAAGTTAAGCAGCTTCATCGGAATGGATCTCATAGAACAATATGTACAAAATGAAGTTGACCTTTCTTAACCAGCTAGTAAGTCAGCCAGAGTGTGGAGATATACCTAAAGGTCAAATGACTACTATGTGTCATTACCCGTCTCATCAATCTCTTCAGTTCACAATACTTAAAATATGCGTGTCTACAGAGAAGGCAACGATGCTCCCTAGCATCTCAGCGATGAGGGAGTCAAGGGATAGGGGCTTGAGTCTTCGCTCAGCCAGTACTGATAGCATAATCCAGGGCAATTCATCGAATGTTTCAAAGCTTAACAAGGGAAGACAGTTATTCTTTTTTTTTTTTTTTAAAGATTCTATTTATTTATTTGACAGAGAGAGAGAGAGCTCACAAGTAGGCAGAGAGACAGGCAGAAGGAGAGGGGGAAGCAGGCTCCCCGCTGAGCAGAGAGTCCGATGTGGGGCTCGATCCCAGGACCCTGAGATCATGAGCTGAGCCGAAGGCAGAGGCTTTAACCCACTGAGCCACCCAGGCACCCAGGAAGACAGTTATTCTTGAATTAACTACCCCCAAAAAATGCACGTGAGAAAAAAGTTACAAATAAATGTGATTATATAAACTAAGATTCTATATTTGAAAGGTATTGGTTTTGGGCACCTGGGTGGCTCAGTGGGTTAGGCCTCTGTTCAGGTCATGATCTCAGGGTCCTGGGATCGAGCCCCACATCGAGCTCTCTGCTCAGAGGGGAGCCTACTTCCCCCTCTCTCTTTCCCTGCCTCTCTGCCTACCTGTGATTTCTCTCCTTTCTGTCAAATAAATAAGTAAAATCTTAAAAAAAAAAAAAAAAAAAGGTATTGGTTTTAATTATTGTATTTACCTTAATATTAATCCATTACCAAGTTTTAGTAAGTATTTGGAGTAGTTGCACACATACTGGCAGAGCAAACTGATGCATAATGCATACACAGAAAAGCTCCTATTATAATCTCCCTCCATGCAGCAGGGGGCACGCATGATGCTGGGGCAGGGTCTGCTGTCAGATCACGCACAGCACTTTGGAAGGAAGGCACGTGCAGGGCCGAGGAGGGGAGAAGAACAGAGTCCACAGCTGCTAAGGGACTGAGAGCCAAGGGACACCACAGCTGTGGTCTCTCGGGGCAAGCGTGCCCTCTTTGCAGGAAGAAGCAGGGCTGAGAGCAGCAGTGAACGAGGCCTCATAGGGAGACTTGGGGAGAACCTTCTGTCTCACAGGTCTGTCAGGCAAGAGGCCTGTGTCCCAGGGACTTCCCCAGCACCTCTTGGGTGACAAAGAAATGCACCAGGCTGTGGGCCCCATGATGGGGTATGAGTGCTCTAGCAGTAGTTCTAGAAAGCACACGTGGCGAAACTTCTCTGCACCCACCAATTGCTGCCAGCCCCTCATTCGAGCATTGTGGAGACAGCAGCAGTCTATACAGAGGCCACAGAAGGCCCCCAACTCCCACCTCAACTCCTGTTCTCTTGAGAGCTCAAGGTGACTTGACTCACCTGAGAAAAACAGAGCATACAGCCTCTACAAGGCCTGTGGCAACGCCTAGGAAAAAACTATCCTCTTTCAGAGCAGTATTTCTCAGACTTCTGAGTGAAGGGCCAGTTTTTCTTATTTCCAAATGGATGCAGAATGATACTCTGATAAAATGCAATAAAAAGACTGCAGGAATGTCCAATTACTGCATGAATTTCTAAACACTTGTTAATCTCACTTTCTGTACCTACCTCACGACAGAGAAACTGCCCTTTGAGTAGTAACTCTCTAGAGCAGGGAGGGATTGGCAAACCATAAAGGGCCACATAGTCAATATTCCCCCGGCTTCTAGGCCCTGTATGGTCTCTGTCACAACTATTCAAATCTGCTGGTGAGGGGCAAAGCAGCCACAGGCGACCCATAAAAAAATGAGCGTAGCTGAGTTCCACTTTATTTAAAAAAAAAAAAAAAAAAAAACCAGGCAGCTGGCCCTCGGACCACAGTTTGCTGCCCCTGCTTCAGAGGACTATGGGAAATAACCGAGACGGGTCTCACCATTCCTCAGCCCTGCCTCAGGCTCCGAGGAGACGGGAAGCCAGCGCTAAGCCCTGAAGGTTTCTGGGCCACTTCAATCACGGTGAAATCTCAGGGTACCAGGCTGACCTCCAGTGACATAGAGAGCCACAGCAGACCTCCAGAGCTACAGCACCTCCGGGGGCTCCCCTTGATGGCCAAAGCCAAATCTTAACCGTCAGTTTGACACATACGATGCCGGAAGAGAAAGCAATATATAAGACAGAGGGTTACAAACCGAACTCGAGAAAGGCGTACGGCCTGGAGGCCAGGCCAATACAGGTGGTGTCGTAGGAAGCTGTGAATTCCCACCACACGGTCTCCAGGAAGCAGAAGGCCATGGCCGCTGGACACTGGCAGGAGCAGATAGCCATGCAAGCCACATCCCGCAAAGAAGAAAAACTGAAACAAAATGGCAACATCTGCATTAGCAGGGGGCGGACCCCTGTATTCCCACCCCATACTCAGACATAGCCATGCCTGCACCCTGCACCTGCCTGGCCTTGAACAGCCCTGTAGCTGTTTGCCACGTGTCTGTTGTCTCTTCGGCCGGGCCTACCTGGCACTGTGCCTTTCTCATCCTTCCTCTAAACTAGGAGCGGTTATTTGCCACTGTCACTGTGTGATCACTCTTCTTGATTCCTGCACAAGGGATGCACATTCCACTAGGGAGAGGTAGCCTCAGACTCCTCTGCACCTATAGAGCAAACTGTTCTTCTTTCGGTGCTCTGCAATTTTTGGTGAGAGGGCACCAGTGTGGAGTTCTTTTTTTTTTCTGTCAGAATCTCTCAAGGACTGAGTTGTGGGGCACTCCTTCTGGAACGGCTCTCCATTTGCTCTGATCAGCTACCCCACCAATAACGATCACTGAACCTTGGTTTAGACTAAAACTCCAATCCTACAGGAGGCACAGAAGCAGGGTTTCAATGTCTTAGATGAGATTTTCTTTTTCCTTCCCATTCAGAGCCAAGTAGAGATGAGCAGCTCCTGTACCAGTGGGCAGCTGTTTCCCACCTATCACCGTTCCACCGGGGCTGTTGCCTAACAAGAACGCCTCCCTCATGCAGGGATCTTGTTCCTCCGCCTCACCCAACATAAGCCCAAAGGCCTCTCCGTTTATGCGCGCTGAAACTCAAAGCCTGAGTTGATCCTGACTGGTTACCCAGGAGCCTCAGCGTCAGCTCATACCCTTCGCACCTTGATATTCTATTCCCTTTCATTTCTGGCACCTTGGGAATTCTTTCTTTCAAGCTGAGCTACACATTTAAAACAATTTTTCATATACATTTACCCACATTTCAAGATGTTTCTGGCAAAGAGTTTTTAGGTTATATTGTTCTATCATCTTTTTATAATTAGAGATCTCTATATAAAAATTTTGTCAAAAAAAAAATTAAAAAAAAAAAAAATTTTGTCAAGGGGCGCCTGCGTGGCTCAGTGGGTTAAAGCCTCTGCCTTCGGCTCAGCTCATGATCTCAAGGTCCTGGGATCGAGCCCTGCATCGGGCTCTCGGCTCAGCAGGGAGCCTGCTTCCCCCTCTCTCTCCGCCTGCCTCTCTGCCTACTTGTGATCTCTCTCTCTCTGTCAAATAAATAAAATCTTAAAAAAAAACAAAACAAAACACTTTGTCAATTAAAAAAAAGGATAACCTCCTAATTATACAAGGAACTTTTCAGAAGGGCTTAAGTCTGTCTAGGGTGGGTATTTCTATATGAAAGAGGATCCCGATTTGTGGGCTGACTTGTGTCTCCCAAAAAGATATGTTGAAGTCCTAACTCCCAGTGCCTGTGAATATTACCTTATTTGGAAATAGTCTTTGCAGATACAATCAAGATAAAATAAGGTTACAATGGATTAGAGTAGCCTCCATCCAATGACTGGTGTGAAATTTCGTTACAGGGACAGGGAAGAAGGCCATGTAACCAAGACGGCAGAAGATAGGAGTAACTCTTCTACAGGACACAGAATGACAAGGGCTGCCAGCAACCACTAGAAGGTGGTAGAGAGGCTCGGGAAGGGTCTTCCTTAGAGCCTCCAAGAGGGCATGGCCCTGCTGACACCTTCATTTCAGACTTCTGGCCTCCAGAACTGTGAGAGAATAAAGTCCTGTTGTGGTAATTTGTTAATGGTAACTGTGGGAAAATATTTAAACTCCTTACCTATAAAATAAGCTATAGTACTGCTCACCTGTGTGGGGGAAAAAAGCCTGTTTCATCTGTAAAAAATAATGAATATTTAATCAAAAATACAAATGGGCAGAACATTTTACATTCCAGTTTTTAAAAAAACTACTGAAGCACCCAGAATGTTGTTTGAAGTCACAGACCTCTTTTTTTTTTCTTAAGAGAGAAAAGTTTTCCTATTTGCAGTTCAGCACCAAGTTCCCATAAGACGTTAGATAATCAGAGCATAATGAAGAAGGGGCACAGAACAAGGTGGTTTTGGGTGTAGCTCAGTTTTTGTTCCCAAGAGCCGGGAGCCCACACCACAAGGTGACAGCAGCACGAGCTGGCCCCCTGGCGCCCCCTTCAGGCCGGTCCCTTCTCACCAGATCACACCACCAGGCCTGGAGTCAAGCCTGGACTTTTCCTTCTGCTTTTCTGATTCTGAGGCTGAAACCCCCTAAAAGGACCCCCCACCTTATCAGGTCTACTAAAAATTTACTGTTCAAGGGGCGCAGGGCGGGGGGGCAGGGGGGGACTTGGTAAGTGAGGGCCTAAATAATGGAAAAGCGTGGTGTAAAATCTATGACTAGCCATTTGGAGATTTTCAACCCTGCCTAGCCCCTGATCCCTCCTGTAGAATGGCTTCTTGCTCTAAGTCCTAGAATAAAAAATGATGTTTACACTTGAGGAGCAGCCCTTGGGGTCCAGCTGCCTGCATTCAGACCCTAGCTCTACCACTTACTAACAGACAACCTCAACTAAGTCCCCTTACCTCACCTTCCTATTACCCACCTCACAAGCTAATGAAGCGCTTAGGATAGTGCCTGCCATATAGAAAACACTCAACAACACTAGCCATTATCACTAGGATTATTGGAACCACCTGAGTCCCACTTCTGTTGGAGCCTTTTCCTCACTGTATTATATTCGGTTAGACGTCATTCTTGTTCCCTCGTAAGACTTTAAGTCCCTTCAGAAAAGAGACCGACTTGCGCTCATTATTGACTCCCCTGTTCCTGGTACATAAGAAAAGTTTTAAAATTTAAAGAATTTTTTTTTTAAAAGGTGAGAAATTTTAAAAGGAAAAACTAAAGGCAAGAACTGTAAGCCTTTTATTTTCTTGGCTTTCCCACTCTCATCCTTTTCCTCCCCTGACAGGCAGTCTAATCTAGACTCTCCCTGACTCCCTCTAAGGCAGAATAAACTACCAATCCAAAGGCATGAAAACCAGTTGAACCCAGGTCTCCCGTTGCTCCCGAGCCCTCCACCAACAGAAGGGCAGGAGTGGGAGCAGCAGGCTCTGTGCAGAGGTTGGGGGGGGGGGCAATCACGCTTCCTTGATTCTCTGGCTGTAAATCCACACCACCTCACTGTCTGACAGCAGACCCACTCGTGACACGCTACGTGATCAGCCTAATGTTATCCCAACACATGCTTCAGTGTAAACCGAAGTTTGCAGATGTTCTGGAAAAGCGAACATGCTTGCTTACTGTATATTGAAGTCACGTCCTTCCGCAGAACCTCGACCTGGGTACTGAGCCAGTCTCAAGGCTAAAGTCTTGAGCCGTCTCCGGCATTCCAGAAAATCCTGGGTGTGGTAAAAGTCAGTGGAGGCCGAGAGGGGCAGTCCATCCCTCACCCTCACCACACAGGCAAAAAGGATCATAGACATGGTCTGCAGGGGAAGTCATGAGGACACCTGAGGAAAGCAAGGTCATCTTATTACTGAGAGCAGATAATGGTGACAGACACAGAGATGTCCCTGCACCTGAAACGTCATTCTGGTGGTTTCACCCTCACCCCCACCGGAACTGCAGGTGTTGCCTGTATTACTACTTTCCTGGCCCCTCCTGCTATGTTGCTCCCTATCTTTGTCCTTCGTTTTCCTTCAGAAAGGAAGACAGTAACCTGTAACCCCACTTTTACTTCTCTCTAACCAATCTCTCCCCTTCCAGAATGAAACCAACGAGGATCAGGGAGAAAGGAATAAAGAAGCAAGGAAGCCATGCCAGAAAGGCTCAGGAGCAACAGCAACAGAAGCGGGGTAGCCAGGACACAGGTATCAAGATGGCCCCGAAGGGACAGGAAGCACCTGACCCGGAAGCAGTAGGGGTGGGGTCCAGTGCCCTGTGCACTTCAGGTCACCCAGGAAGGCAGCTGTTAAACAGTTTACTTGTCTTACCCTCATCTGCGGTGGAGGGATTCTGAGCATCAACCTGAGTTTGTAGTAGGAAGAACTGAGGGAGAAATGGAACTGAGGGAGAGTATGTCCTCCTGAATTTCTGTAAATGTTTGATAACACGGCAGTGTTCAAAATGATGACTGAGTCCCTACAGGTGGCTAAAGGAAGTCATTTAGCAAATTATATTATAGTGAGATCCTAAATATTTGGCCACAATATGTGGGTACTAGTTAAGAGACAAAAGGAAACAGATTTTGAGCCCTCATGGTGCCCTTGGCAAACGAGAACAAGGTGCTTCTCAGGGTAGAAACAGCCTGGACCAGTTCTGCTGGCAGAGCCTGGCTGGGTTTTAGCCCCAGCTGTTAACTCTGCAGGTGCTGGCACAGGGCATAACCTACACATGTAGGGCCCCCTAGCCCTACCACCAGGGATCAGTGAGGCGGCCACCACAGCTTTAATGGCTCTTTCCATGCACCCACACATCCTGTTTCCCAGACTGGATTTGTGAGGTCCTCTACCTGATAGGCTGTTAATAGATACAGATGCTGGTGGACTTTTCTTTCAAAGAACTCCAAAGATGTAACCTCATTTGGCCTCTCATTTCCTATGAGCAAGAAGAAAGGGGAAACCCTATGATACACTCTTCTCTTCACCTCTGTGCCTCGATGCATTCTCTGCCTGTGTCTGCTACTCCTCTGATCACCCCATATCAAATCCCCATCAAGGACTGTCTCCAATCCACCCTTTCCGTGAAACCTTCCCAGACTTGTCCAGCCGGAAGTACTTCTACCTATTTCTCTGTTCTCTATTTTACTAATTTACATTTCCATTACCTAAGTGTAAGTTCTAAGAATAAAGACCATCTCTAGAATGGATAAATGAATAATTATTCCCATTTTAGCCATGAAGAAACTGCAGTGAGAGAAAGCAAAAAAAAAATTTAGTCTACTAGCCAACAGGTCCTACAAAGTCCATTTGTCCCATCTCCCCACACTTTCCATTGAGGAGTAAAAATGTGAAAAGCCCCAGGAAAAATGCCTCCACACACAAAAATGCTAAGTTCCCAGCACTGCTGGAAAGGCCTGGCCAACTGCCAGAACCCTGTGGGCTGTACCCCAGCTGCTTGGCCAATGCTGAGACCTCCAGCACCAAAGAGGTCACCTGAGCTTGGATGTATGGAGGCTAATCTCATTACCTTCTTATACTTTCGTGAATGTTTGAAATATTTAATTTAGAAATAATTTTTTAAAGATTTATGGGTGCAAAGCCCTGATAGAGACAGGGGAAGACTACAAGATCAATGTGAGACTAGGGCTTAGGGGCGAAACAAGAATCACAACTTGATGGTCACCTTGAGAACAGTGTTATTTCAGTGAATGCAAGGTACAGCCATTCTGCAATGCATGTAGAGAAATGTTTAAGAATACTCATAATAAAGATGTTTCTGAGAACACCACTTGATAAGAACAACAACTTCAACAAGAATGCTAGGCCAAGATTTAAAGACACTGAGTACTCCTCCTACCCTCCCCACCCCTCCAACCCCCTCCCCAAAAAAAGGGGGAGAGAGAGAGAGAGAGAATATGAATCCAGGAAATACCAGGCGAGTCAGAGACAAGACAGAAACACCTCAAGGCAAAATAAAAAAGGTACTTTCTAGGGGGCTGAGTAAATTCTATGCTCTTTAAGGGAAAGCATTCCAACTGTCAACCCCCAACATCCTCTCTAATGCTATTTTTTAGAACATCTACTACGTGCCAGGTATTGATTTAAACCAGTAAAAAGGAAAACAGTGACCTTTCCAAGGGACAGTAATTGAAGAACCAGTTCTACCACTCTCTAAAGGGCCCAAACATCCCCTCCAGGCTCTCTACTTCACTCTCTTGATCCTTTTGGTGATAAAACCTGCTTCTCCTCAAAGAACAGCATTCAAGATAAATAAAACCAGTTGTCAGTTCTATCAAGTTAGTAGTATTGTAAACTAATGAAACCCACATCCATTTATTGTAAAATTGTTATGATGCTTAAGTGAAGGGGACACTGATATTAAGGGTTACCTGTGTTTGTGCACGGGTATAAGTGTGAGAGTACGGGACAGCAGCTGCCTGAGGCGTGGACGTGTCTAAGAACAGAGACAACAGCATTTTGTTCCTCTGTGACGTGTACTTTGTATTCAAAAAGATGAAAAAACGTTAATACAAACAGGAAAAGGCTCACCTTCCTGTGTTCGCAGGGCCTGGTAAGAGCTTTATATACTGTAGGGATCTGGTGTTTCCAAATTCAGGTTATGAGCTATGATGAGATGGTCTCTACTTGAATAAGAGATCTGATCACTGCTCGAAAAAGAATGAACCGGGGACCTCTGCTTCTGAAAAGGTGGGATTTAAGTACTTTTTCCTACTCCCACTAATAGAACTGAAAACCATGGACATTATATATAAGATAAACATAAAAAAAATCTGAATGGTGGAGAGAAGGCAGCAGACTGGCGAGGGACTTTGGGAACTGAGGAACGACAGAGTTGTGTGAGCTTGCTCAGTTTTCTCTTTGCCTCATATATTCCGGTCTTAGTGCTGGAGAAGCTGGTAACCCCAAAATGAATGTGGTGGTCAATGAATGTGGTGAAGAAGAAGGAGGAGGAGGAGGAGGAGGAAGGGGGAGGAGGAGGGGGAGGAGGAGAAGAAGAAAGAAGAAAGAAGAAGAAGGAGGAGGAGGAGGGAGAAGAAGAAGAAAGAAGGAGGAGGAGGGGGAGGAGGGGGAGAGGAAGAAGAGGGAGAGAAAGAGGAAGAAGAAGAAGAAGAAGAGGAAGGAGGAGGAGGAGAAGAAAGGAGGAGGAGGGGGAGAGGGGGAGGCGGGGGAGAAGGGGAAGAAGGAGAAGAAGAAGAAAGAAGAAGAAAGAAGAAGAAGAACCCCAACAATGAAAAAAAGCCTTCTTTCTCTATCCAAAGAAGCAAGAAAGGTGCATGCAGCCCAGCAAAACAGAAAAGTTTTAGACAAAAAATATTCCACTTCAGCCAAACACCAAAGAAAAACCTGTAGCCATCACATATCCACAATAAAGGCTGAATTAAGAGCCCAGAATTTTACTCTTACCTGACACTAATGAGGTGTCCCCTCCCCAACTCTCCATGCTGCTGGCATGTCAGAGAAGACCAGGCAGGGCGCTACAGGGAGCAAAGAGCCAACATCTCCCACTGCATCATTAAGGAGACAGAATTCCTATCTCTGCCCAGCAATAATGAGCAGCCCCTTCCCTTCATGGAGCCAAAAAGAGGCCTAGTGGGGAAACCTGAACTTTTACTCCCACTTGGCAGTAATGAGATAGCGCTCCCACTTCCCTGCTAACAGAAAGGCCAACTAAAACAGATCCATGTAAGATCCGGAGTCTTGTAACATAATGCCCAAAATGTCCAGGTTTCAATCAAAATTCACTGGCCATACTAAGAACCAAGAAAATCTCAGTTTGAGTAAGAGGAGACTATCAGCTGATGCTAACACCAAGATGACAGAGTTTAAAGTAACTATCATAAAAATGCTTCAATGAGCAATTATAAACACACTTGAAACAAATGAAAAATTAAAAGTCACAGCAAAGCAAAAGAGATACAAAGAACCAAATGGAAGTTTTATAATTTAAAAAACACAAAAACTGGAGTAAAAAATTCAATAGATGACCTCAGAAGCAAAACGGAGGGGACAGAAGAATGATTCAAACCAGTAAACATGAGGACAGAACAACAACAAAATACTTAATTTGAACAATCTGAGAGAAATTAGATTGAAAAATATTATACAGAGCCTCTGGGACTGTAGGACTATAACGAATTATCTAACACACGTCACTGGAACAGAGGAGAAAGAGAGCAGGACTGAAAAAGTATTCAAAGAGATCTGAAAACTTCCTAAATTTGACAAAAGATATAAGCCAACAGATTCAAAAAGCAGAATAAATCCCAGAAAGGATAAACCCAAAGAAATCCGTGCCAACAAATACAACAGTCACTCTTAATAAAACTAGAGACAGAAAAAATCTTGAAAACAGCAAGAAATAATACTGGAGGGGGGTAGGGGAACAATTCAAATGACAGCAAATGTCTCATAGAAACCATGGAGGCCCAAAGAAAACATATTTCTCAAGTGCTAAAAGAACTGCCAACCCAGAATTCTGTATTTTCAGCAAAAATATCCTTCAAGAATGAAAGGAAAATTAAAACATATTTAGATGAAGAACACTGAAAAAATTTGCTACCAGCACACCTCCTCTAAGAAAACAGCTAAAGGAAGTTCTCAAAACAGAAAGGAAATAATAAAAGAAGGAATCTTGGGAAGAAAGAAAACACCACAGAAATAAAAACATGGGAAAATACAAGATACTATTCTTCTCATAAGCTTTGCATATTATGTTTGATGATCGAAGCAATAACTATAACATTTCTGGTGCTCTCCATGTATTTAGAGGAAATATTTAAAGGGTACAGAGATATAAAGGGAGGCAAAGTTTCTATGCTTCACTTGAAATGGTAAAATGCTGATTTCAGGAGACTATGATATGTACATAGATGTACATGCATGCATATATAAGTATACATATGTTCACAGCTGTATACTAGAGCAACCATTGAAAAAGCTATACAAAGAGGTACACTCAAAAACGCTGTGCGTAAGTAAAAATGGAATTCTAAAAGACATTTGAATTATTCACAGGGATGCAAGAAAAAAAGAATACAGAATCAAAAAACAATAAACAAAATAAAAGAGTATACTTAAGTTCTATCAATGATTACATCAAATGTAAATGGTCTAAATAGACATTAAAGACAGAAATTGACAGAGTTGATAAAAGACATGACCAAATTATTTACTTTCTATAAGAAATTCACTCCAAATATAACAGTATAGGTAGATTGAAAGTAAATGAATAGAAAAAAATACACCATGCAAACATTAATCAAAAGAAAGAGTGGAGCACCTGGGTGGCTCAGTCAGTTAAGCATCTGAATCTTGATTATGGCTCAGGTCATGATCTCAGGGTTTTGGGATCCAGGCCTGCACTGGAGTCTGTGCTCAGCAGGGAGTCTGCTTGAGGGTTCCCTCTCCCTCTCCCTCTGCCCTGCCCGTGTTCTCTCTCTCTCTCTCAAATAAAAAAAAGAATAAGTTATATTAATATGAGACAAGGCAGGCTTCAAAGCAAAGGAAAATTCCAAAGATGGAGAACATTACATAATGATAAAAGAATAAATCTACCAAAAAGACATAAAACTAAATGTATGTGCACCAAACAACAGAGATGTAAAATAGAGGAAGTGAAATTGATAAAACTAAAGGAGAAATAGACAAATCCACAATTACAGTTGAAAATTTCAACATTACCCTCTCAACAATCAATAGAAAACCAGCAAAGATATAGAAAATCTCAACAACACTATCAACCAAAGAATGTAATCAACACTTATAGAACACTCCGTCCAACAACAGAATTCCTTTCAAGGACCCACAGAACAATCAGCAAGATAGATGTGGGCCATAAGACAAACCTCAACACATTTTTAAAAATGCATACAGAGTGTGATCTGGGACCACAATGTAATCGTTTTAAAAAGTAATAATAGAGAGGTACTAAAAACCTCCAAACACTTAAAAATTAAACAACACATTTTTAAATAACCCATGAGTCAAAAAGGAAGTCTCAAAGGAAATTTAAAAATAACTGAATAGGGGTGCCTGGGTGGCTCAGCGGGTTAAAGCCTCTGCCTTCAGCTCAGGTCATGATCCCAGGGTCCTGTGATCGAGCCCCACATCGGGCTCTCTGCTCAGCGGGGAGCCTGCTTCCCCTTCTCTCTCTGCCTGCCTCTCTGCCTATTTGTGATCTCTCTCTCTCTGTCAAATAAATAAATAAAATCTTTTAAAAAAAAATACACTGAATAAAAAGGAAAACATATCAAAATTTGTGGGACACAGCTAAAGTAGTGCTAAAAGGGAAATTTATAGCACCAAATGCTAATATTAGAAAAAATAACAAGGGAATACTATAAACAACTCTATATCCATAAAGCTAACAATGTAGATGAAATAGTCAGTTCCTCAAAAAGCACTACCACAATTCACCCGATATGATATAGATAATTTAAACAATCTTATAACCAAATTTCCTATTAAGAAATTTTCATTTGTAGGGGCACCTGGGTGGCTCAGTAGGTTAAAGCCTCTGCCTTTGGCTCAGGTCATGATCTCAGAGTCCTGAGATCAAGCCCCACATCAAGCTCTCTGCTCGGCAGGGAGCCTGCTTCCCCCTGCCTCTCTGCCTACTTGTGATCTCTTTCTCTCTCTCTCTCTGTCAAATAAATAAATAAAATCTTAAAAAAAAAAAATTCATTTGTAATTTTAAAACTTCTGAAATCTCCAAGCCCCGATCATTTCACTGGAGGATTCTACTGAACATGTAAAAAATGTAAAGAAGAATTAACACCAATTCTGCACAATCTTCCAAAAAATAAAAGAAGAAGAAACAATTCCAAATTCTTTTTATGAAGCTAATATTACCCTGATGTTAAACCCAGAAAACTATAGACCAATAATCCTTATGAATTTGTATGTGAAAATCCTTAACAAAATATTAGCAACAGAATTTAACAATATAATAAAATAAATTAGACACCATAACCAAATGAGATTTATTCCAAGGATGCAAGGCTGGCTTAACATAGTAAAATCAGTCACTATAATCCATTATATTAACAGGTTAAAAAAAAAATCACACAATGGGGGCGCCTGGGTGGCTCAGTGGGTTAAAGCCTCTGCCTTCGGCTCAGGTCACGATCTCAGGGTCCTGGGATCGAGCCCCACATCGGGCTCTCTGCTCAGTGGGGAGCCTGCTTCCCCTTCTCTCTCTGCCTGCCTCTCTGCCTACTTGTGATCTCTCTCTGTCAAATAAATAAATAAAATACTTTAAAAAATCACACAATGATATCAATTAATATAGAAAGGGTATCTGACAAAATTCAACACTTCTTCCTGATAAAACCTTCAGCAAAATAGGAGTAGAGGTGAACTTCCTCAACTAGTTGAAAAACACTTACAAAAAGGCTACAGCTAACATCATACTTAATGGTTAAAGACTGAACGCTTTTCCTCTAAAATCAGGAACGATGATGTCTGTGCTCACAGCTACTATTTAACACAGTACTGGAAGCTCTACCCAGTGCAGTAAGGCAAGAAACAGAAATAAAAGGCATTCAGATACAAAAGGAAGAAACAAAACTACTCTTATTTGTCGATGACATAACAATCTACATGAAAAATCCTGAGGAGCCTACAAAAACACCTCCTAGAACTAATGAATTCAAAAAGGTTGCAAGAGGTGCGCCTGGGTAGTTCAGTGGGTTAAGCCTCTGCCTTCCGCTCAGGTCATGATCCCGGGGTCCTGGGATCGAGCCCTGCATCGGGCTCTCTGCTCAGCAGGGAGCCTGCTTCGTCCTCTCTCTCTGCCTGCCTCTCTGCCTACTTGTGATCTCTCTGTGTCAAATAAATAAATAATATCTTCAAAAAGGTTGCAAGATGTAAGATCAACATACAAAAATCAACTGTTTTTCTATAAACTAGCAAGAACACATAGAAAACAAAATTTTAAAATAAAATACCATTTACAATTATGCCAAAAAATCTCAATGAAGCCATAATTTTTAAAATGAAATACTTAGGTATAAGTTTAACAAAACATCTACAGGGCTTCTATGCTGAAAACTACAAAACACTCCTGAGAGAACTCAAAGAGTCTTAAATAAATGAGGAAATATACCATGATCATTGATTGGATGACTCAACATAGTACAGATGTTAATTCTCGCCCAAATTGATACACTGGTTAAATGTACTTCCTATAAAAATAACAGAATGACAGTTTGTAGAGATAGATAAAACTATTCTAAAATTTATGTGGGAAGGCAAAGAAACTAAAATAGCTAAAACAGTTTTGAAAAAGAATAAAGTGGAAGGAACCATGCTATCCTATTTCAAGACTTATTATATAGCTACACTAGTCAAGATTGTGTGCTACTGGCAGAGAACAGACACAAAGATCAACAGAACAGAATAGAGAACACAGAAATAGACCTACAAAAGTACAGCCAAATGATTTCTGACAATGGTGAAAAAGCAATTCAATGGAGTGAGGATAGTTTTTTCAACAGTTGGTGCTAAAGCAATGGATATCTATAAGGAAAAAAAAAAATTTTTTTTTTAAAGATTTTATTTATTTGACAGAGAAACACAGCGAGAGAGGGAACACAAGCAGAGGGAATGGTAGCGGGAGAAGCAGGCTCCCTGCTGAGCAGAGAGCCCGATGCAGGGCTCGATCCCAGGACCCCGGGATCATGACCTGAGCTGAAGGCAGACACTTAACGATTGAGCCACCCAGGCGCCCCAAGGAAAAAAAATTCTTAACCTAAACCTCACATCTTACATAAAAATCAATTCAAAATGTGTTCATAAATGTAAATCTAAAAAATAAAACTATAAAAATGGAAGAAAATATAAGAGGAAATCTTCAGAACTTGGAGAAGAGTTCTTAGACATGATACCAAAAGCATAATCGACAAAAGAAAAATCAGTAAATTGGATTTCATCAAAATTAAAAATATTCAACCTGCAAAACCTCACGCAAAAAGGATGAAAGTGGAGACTTTCTCCAGACTTACTCCAGAGACTGAGAGAAAATATTTTGTAAACCACATATCTGATATATAGATATCTATATAACTGGAATCTACAAAGAACTCTTAAAATTCAACAGTAAAAAAAAAAAAAAATCCAATTAGAAAATGGGCAAAGTACATGAACAGACATTTCACCAAAAAGAATACACGGATGGCAAATAAGCACATGAAAAGATGTTCAGCATCACTAGCAATTAAAGGAAAAGTAACTTAAGATCACAATGAGATAATACTACATGCCTATGAGAATAGCTAAAATTTTTTAAAGTGAAAATATCAAATGCTGACACAGCATGCATAGGAACTGGATCTCTCATTCGTTACTGGTAAGACTATAAAATGGTAGAGTCACTTGGGAAAGTAGTTTGGCAATGTCTTTTAAAACTAAACATGCAATCTCTCTGATATGAAGAACTTGATAGGCAAGGCAGGAGTTTGGGGGGGTGGGGGAGAGAAATGAAACAGGAAGGGATGGGGAGGGAGACAAACCATAAGAGACTCCTAGACTCAAGAAATGAACTAAGGGTGGCCGGGGGGG
>CM053603.1:57815697-57858691 GCA_028646535.1 Procyon lotor
AACAAAAAACAAAACAAAACAAAACAAAAAAAACCAGAACATTCATATCATGGAATACTACTCAGCAGTAAAAAGAAAGGAACTATTGAAACTCAAAACATCTTGGGTGGATCTCAAAAGCACTGTGTTGAACAACAACAACAAAACCCTATCTCAAAAGGTCACGTACCATAGGAATTCTTTTATGTAACATTCTCAGAATGACAAAATTACAGAGATGGAGAAATGATTAGTGGTTGCCAAAGGTTAGGGATGGTGGGGAGGAGGGGAATGAGTGCGACCAGAAATGAGAATAGGAATGAGAAGAGGAAGATCTTTGCGGTGATGCAATAATTCTGTATCTTGACTGTGATGGTGGTAATAGGAACCTACACATGTGGTAAAGTGGCAGGGAACCATATACACTTTATAATGACGTTAATTTCCTAGATTTGATATTGTACTATACTTATTATGTAAGATGTAACCAATGGGGGAAAACTAGGTAAAGGGTACATGGGACCTCTCAGTACTATCTTAGCAACTTCTTGTAATAACTTTTAAATAAAATTTGATGAAAAAAAGTATTAACTTAAGGTCTTTATACCATTACTTAAATGATGCTCCTACCAGCTTTTTATGTTTAAGTGTCACTTTCAAATATCTCTGTAAGTAGATCAATAATCTTTTCTGCTACTTAACTATAGTTTAAATGATTTATCCTTGAATATTGAAAAACATGTTTTATAGTGAGCAGCTCCATAACTACATGACATTTCCAAACTGGAAGGTGCTCTAATCTCAGAATTAATTAAAATAAAAGCTGTTTATCAATAACTAGTATTCAGTTTAAAAAACAAGAAGTAGTGGTATAAATCTGGAAAATCATGCCACAATTAAGGGAAAAAAATATGATCCATTATACAAGGACCAAAGCACCCCAGGAGTACTCACACAGAGACACTAGTCTGTCTTCCAGGTCTTCCCAGCTCCTTCTACAGGCCAATAGGCCTCATAACCTGACACACATGAGGAAGGTCTCAGTAAAAACTACTAAGCAGGTGTGCCTGGGTGGCTCAGTCGTTAAGCGTCTGCCTTCGGCTCAGGTCATGATCCCAGGGTCCTGGGATCCAGCCCCGCATCGGGCTCCCTGCACGGCGGGAAGCCTGCTTCTCCCGCTACCATTCCCTCTCTCGCTGTGTTTCTCTCTGTCAAATAAATAAAATCTTTAAAAAAAAAAAAGAAAAGAAACTACTAAGCAATGAATGAATGACATAAGAGCTGCTTTATTTTTGCCCACTGGGAAAAGAAATGTGGGTTTGCAGATCTTGCCACATTCTGATCCATATTTTGAGCACTGTTCCACAATAAATTTCTACTTGGAGAGAAAAAAAAAATATGTAAATAGGATTTTTTTTAAAGTAGAAACTGAATTAGTAATCAAATATACAGCACCCAAGTTACTATTGGGCTTTACAAAAATTATATCTTAATCTGCCTCCCCCTTTTCCTAAATCCTCTTCTCAGCATCTATTTATAAACTGCTCATGTCATAGATTATCCCTATTCTACCAGCAAAGACTTTGTACCTAGCTGGAGGCCACCCTTGTTCCCACTGGCTTATCTCCTCCCCCCTTATACTTAGCCCTCTCCCAAATCCCTACCACATATACTCCTCCCCCTCCTCCATCCAAAAGAGAGAGAGAAAGAAAATGTGAGAGAAAAACAGCGTTAAATGACCAGGCCATGACTGGGCCTTGCAAAAGTGTAAAATAAACAAGCAAAAAAAGTTTCATTTGGTACTCAAATGCTCAAACAAGTCTTCACCATAAGGCATATTACTCACTCCTCGAATATACAATACAGAAAACAATATTGAGTTATGTCATCCTTACTGAATTCATCTTCAGCCACAAGACTTGAGAACTGGTTACCCAATTAAGATCACTCAGGCTCCTTTGTTCCATGTTGCTTGGGGACAGTGCAGGGGTGGGGGGGTGACGACAGGTAGAGGTCAACTCTTTGATAGGAGCTAAGAAGAGTAGGGGACTGAATTTGATAGCAGCTAATATTAAATGCAAGGCACTGTGCCAGGAACTTTTAAACTGATAATGTTATTTAATGCTCATAACTATCTATGAGGTAGATAATCTAATAATCATAATCTACACTGGACAGATGGGAAAACTGCAGTTCCAAAGGCATAAGTGATAGAGCCAGGATTCAAAACCAAACTTCCCTTACTCAAAATATTCAAAAGTCTATGTAACTTTTTCACTTTATTCTGCCTCTCTCAATCCAATCTTTGGGATTACAGCTACTTACTCATAGAGCATTACTACTCAACTAATCGGAGACCTGTTAATAGAAGGAACAGAGACCTAGGGTTACACTTGTTACAACTGCTCCTTACTCATTGTGTTACTTTGAATGTCAGTTTTCCTCTCTCACCATCAATCACCTTTTGCATGCAGCTGGTTTCTGAGGCTCCTTCTAAGAATAAAACTTTCCGACTCCAAATGTCTTGTGTTGTCAACACAAACACTCAGAGCTATAATAACCATAGTCTAAAATGTATTTTCCAGAGCAAATTCTATTATATCAATTTAATTCTATTTAAATTTAAATATAAAATTTAAATTCAATATTAAACCACTCTCAATTGTTTACACTTTAATTTTACTAAAATTATCTTTATCAGGATGAATTCTTTTGTGAAACATAATTAAGATTATCTTATCCATCAGTCTGAGCCTTATTTTTTGTTCTATGTAACAAATTTCACCAATTACTTTTCGCCACTGGGAATATTCTTCTGTGGCTCTGATTTCTAAAAGCATAATTTTCCCCAGAGTGCTTTATCCTTCTGGGTCTGGAGGTCTAGATGTAAGCCTATAATGGACACAGGTGCACATCACCTCCTACACCTGATGTTTGGAAAAGCTGGTCCAATGCACCCAGTATTTGGTAACCCAAGTCGTATAATTTTGGCATGCTAAGGAAACTTGGCTATTAAAATTAAAGAGTACTTGGGCGCCTGGATGGCTCAGTGGGTTAAAGCCTCTGCCTTCGGCTCAGGTCATGATCTCAGGGTCCTAGGACTGAGCCCCACATCGGACTCTCTGCTTAGCAGGGAGTTTGCCTTCCCCCCCCCCCCCCCCCCCCCGGCCTCTCTGCCTACTTGTGACCTCTCTCTCTTTCTGTCAAATAAATAAATAATCTTTTAAAAATAATAAAATTAAAGAGTACTCTGACAGGGGCTTCGTGGATAATCAAGGGAATGATCGCCCCCTCTCTCATTTGGACACACCCCTTCTCCTCCCACTGGGAGCAGCGCTCGACGCGCATCTATCAGCTTAGGGTCCCGGCTGGCGCGTGCCTCGGTTTTCCCCAAGTCGGGAGAAAAGCCGGGGGAAGAAAAGGGGACTGAAGACTCCGGGAAGCCCCACGAAGCCGGGTGGGGCTAAGCCGGGCCTGAGGGCGGGGCGGGCCCGGGGCCGCCTCCATCTCCAGGCCCGCCCTGCGCCACACCCGACCCCGCCCGCTTTCGGCTAACGGGCCGCGGCTCCCGCCTCCGCCCGCGAGCCCTCACCTCGCCCCGACGGCGGCCTCCGGGAGTCGGCGCCCGCCCGTCGCGCCGCCTCGCCACCGTACCACCCTCCGCCTCCTCTGCAACCTCGGCCCACCGGGCGGACCCGGCCCAGGTCACTGGCGGCCCAGGCGCAGGTAGGCGATGGTACGCATGCGCAAGTCTTGAATTCCCATTCGCTGCTGCTAAGCGACACCCGCACCCGAGCCGACCAATCCTGGAGCGCTTTCCCCGCCTGGTCCCGGAGGAGTCTTGAAAGAGCGGGTTCTTAAAGGGCTGCGACCCAAATGTAAAGGGGGTGTGACAGGGGCACGCGCGCCTCCCAACTTAATTCCCATCTCCTGGCTCTCACCCGCGCGGGCTTGATGTCCAGTCCTGTAATTCCCACGTCCGGAGGTGCCAGGAGACTTCTCGGTCTAAGCTCGATTCCTGTCGCGGTAGAGTACACAACTGACGTGCGGAGGCAGGGAGGTTCCGCGTAACTGCACGACACGCCCCAGCTGTGGGTTCAGCTGTCTGCGCCCCTGGGCGGGAAGCCCGAGATAGGCAAACCAAAGAGCACAGCTTCCTGCCACCCTGGATGAGGTGCTGAAGTCCGACCCCGGGGGGACACACCCCAGTCTGGGGATGGAGGCACTCACAAATACCTCAGATGGATGGTCCCATGCAGAGGAGCAGAATTCATCCATTTACTTTTCGTCCAACAAATTTTGAGCACCGGCTGTGCGCCAGACACTATGCCAGACACCGGGGACACAACGAGGAACTCCTGACACTAAAATCAATGTTAAGAGAGGGCAAGAGTGAGAGCACCCATCAAACACTTAAACAATTACACGTGTGTTCAAATGCAAACGGAGCTATGTGCTCTTCAGAGAGGAACAAGTTTTTTCAGAGATGTAACAGGAGCTTCTGGTCTGAACTTGGGAGTCCGAGGAGGCTTCCTTGAGAATGTGACACCAGCTGACTAGTAACTAACTAGACAACAGGGGAAAGAAGTATTTCAGATAGAGGTAGAGTATGTATAAAGAACAGGAAGGCTCCTTGGAGGCATGAAAAGAAACAGGGTAGTACATGAGAAGGTAGTGTTTAACAGGGACAGAATTTCAGTTGGGGAAGATGAAAAAGTTCTGAAAAATGAATGGTAGGGATGGCTGCACAACAATGTAAAATCTTAAATGTCACAGAAATGTACATTTTAAAATGGTTAACATGGGAGTGCCTGAGTGCCTCAGTCAGTTAAGCATCTGTTTTCAGCTCAGGTCATGATCCCAGGGTCCTGGAAATGAGCCCAATGTCGGGCTCCCTACCCAGCAGGGAGTCTGCTTCTCCCTCTGCCGCTCCCTCCCTCTCGCTCACTCTCTCAAATAAACAAATAAAATCTTTAATAAATAAATAAAAGTTAAAGTGATTAAAATGGTAAATTTTATGTTATGTATATTCTGCCACCAAAAATAAAAAAAGACATGAAAGAAAAAAAACTCAGAGTTTAGAGAGTAAGGAATAGGGTGAGAGCCACCAGAGAGCTAAGACCATGTAGGATCTTTAGGTCATGGTAGAAAGTTTAGGACAGTAAAAAACTGATGAAACTAGTATTTTCTAAAATCACTATGGTTGCTGTAGTTAAGATCAAAATGAAGAAGGCTCATGGAAGGTCTGACAGAACCAGCTGGGAAGCCAATGCAGCCATCTGGGCATGAGAGGCTGATGCTAGCTAGAGCTTGGGCTTGGACTGGAGCCACGGTGAGGAAGAAGAGAAGCGGACAGTCTGCAGAGACTTGTAGGAGCAAAATCAACAAGACTTAGTAATGATTTGGATGTTAAAGGGCGACAAAGTAGTTTCAAGGGTAATGCCACTCTTCAACCTTGAGTAAATGGGTAGATAGTGGAGGGATTCATAGGACATAAAGAACACTGAAAGAGGATCTGATTTTGGAAAGAAGAATGACCACTAGTTCCATCTTAGACAAACTGAATTTGGGGAGCCTGGGTGGCTCAGTGGGTTAAAGCCTCTGCCTTCAGCTCAGGTCATGATCTCAGGGTCCTGGGATCGAGCCCCGCATCCAGCTCTGCTCAGCAGAGAGCCTGCTTCCCCCTCTCTCTGTCTGCGCACTCTGCCTACATGTGATCTCTCTCTGTAAAATAAATAAATAAAATCTTTAGACAAACTGAATTTGAGGCATCTTTGAGATTTCTGGTTGGGATGTCAATGTAGGCAGTTGAATTTATAATGTATGCATTCCATGTACCAGTCTGGGCTGGACATAGATTTTTGAAAGTCATCACCACATGGGTGGAAATTGAAGCAGACCTTCCGTAGCCAGAGAAAAATTACAAAATGAAAACAGAAGAGAGTTATGACAGAGTCCAAGATGACCTCCAGGGAACCCTGCCTCCTAGTATTCACAATCTTTTGTAGTCCCCTCCCACACTGAGTCAGGGTTGGCCTGTGTGACGAATGATCATGAGGGTAGGTCAGAAAAGGCACAAAGGATAAAATCAATGGGATTTGACTGACAAAGGCGACTGAAACCCGTTCACTGTACGGGCCAGGAAAAAGGCTAGGATTCCGTCTCAAAGTGCATTCACAAGTGAATGAAGACAGGTTCTTCTCACCACAAGTCATGAAAATAAGGCTCTGGCTTGGATGAGGAAGGAAAAATTAGCACCAGACCCACAAAACCCCAGAGTTTTTGAATGTGGAGGCTCAGGCTCTCAGAACCTGCAATGTGAGTGCTTTATAATAGGGCTTTGTGCCTTCTGAATGGTGCAGCTAGTGTGGCTCAGGCACCTCAGTGGATTGGGCTGCAGAGGTGAGATGTGGCATCTGAAGTACTAGCCCTCCTCTCCAATCACTGGCCATTCTGACTCCAGAGGGTTTCTCTTCCCGGCTCCTTCATCCCTCCACTTCCACAGTCACACCCTGGACTGCTGTTATCACCACAGAAGAGCTCCACGTCTGAAGTTGTAGATGCAGACACCTGATCTTTGACTGTCCCTGGGCTGTTCCCGGAAGTCTGCCGTCTGTTCTCTGGCCTGTAGAACCCTCCAGTCCACTTGGCCTCCTACTTTGTTCTGTGTATCACCTCTCTCCAATCTTGATTTCCAATCACCTCGCTCCACTCTTTCTCATCAGCTGAAAGTCCAAGGTCTATCACTTCCATCACCTTCTTCCCACTATGCTTACCTCCATTGTGCGGTTATTCTTCTGTCACACCTGCCTGGCAGCACTCCAACTGGGGGGGGGGGGGATCCAACCTTCTGGCTTCTCTATATCTGTTCCTGAGCTTTAAGTGCTGCTGGAAAAAAATCTCAAACCCACACAGATTAGTGCAATGGATGTACATTGCCCACCTCCACCAGGTCCTCAACATGGTCCAGCATCCTGTTTGCCCCTCTCCAATTCTCCGCAACCCCAACCTCGAAATCTCCCGCATGCTCCCCAGATATTCCACTCTTCAACATCCCCCTCCCTCTCCCAGGTGCCTCCTTCACAGAGGAAAGAGCAACCATTAAAGTGATGGTCTTCAGCTCCCACTAACTTCCAACCCTCCAGCTACCACCTTCATTCCCTTTTCCCCTTTATAGCCAAACTTCTTGGGGAAAGTGGCCTTCTCTAAAGGTTCCATTTGCTTCACCTTTCCTGTATTTCACTGTCCCTGGCAATTCTCACTGCTGCCTCGACACATCACTGAAATTTCCTTCATTAAGGACATCAGAGTTCTAGCCTCTACCTTGACTGACCTTTCAACAACCTTTGTAATTGCTCTCCTATCTTGCTGTCTCAGTCACTCTGATTTCTTGTATGACTACTGCCCCGCCTCTCCCGGATTTGGACGGGCCTTGATACCGTGTGACCCTGAGCAAGGTACTCCCGCGGACAGACGGGATACGGTGCCTCAGAGGCGAGGAGCTGACGCCTGGCCCCGCCCCCGAGACTAGTCCTCCCGACTGCGCAAATGCAAAGGAGGGGCAAACAGCTCCGAGCCCCGGGGGCGGGGCCGAGGCCGACGCTGTGAGCATCTCTCTTGCGCGCCCAATCACAAATGACGTTCCGCCTGTTCCCAGTCAACGGGAGGACCCAATCAACGTCGAGAGCGTGGGACCCACCTATCGTAGGTCCCTGCTGCGGTCGCAGCGCGTCTGGGGCTGCTGGTTGGCTCCGGTCTAGTTGCGCCGGGGTCCGCAGGGCCTGAGGCCCGGGTCCAACCTGGCTTCCCGGTATGTCGGTGGCCTTCGTACCGGACTGGCTGAAAGGCAAGGCGGAAGTCAATCAGGAGACGATCCAGCGGGTGAGCGCTAACTCGGGCAGAGAGGTGTTCCTTACTTGAGATCCCAAGGGCTGCGGGTGAGTGCGGGAAGCTTTCTGGACTGAGCGGCATCCCGGCTGAGGCTTGTGGTGTGCGTAGGGGGATGACTTGCAGGGGTATGGAGTGAGATGGGAACGAAGTTGGCAAAGGCACCGAGGCAGGACAGCCCGGCATTGGAGAGAGTTGGCGCGCGGGGGCGGCGGCAGGGGCAGTGTTCTTTGGTTGGTCCCGTTTATGGGGACCAACTTAGGTGGTCCCGTTTACGCGCTGCATTGACACTCTTCTTGGGTCTTTCAGCTCTTGGAGGAGAATGACCAGCTTATCCGCTGTATAGTGGAGTATCAGAACAAAGGCCGGGCGAATGAGTGCGTCCAGTAAGTACCACCACCACCACCCCCGCCCCCCGCGACTTTTGAGTGTAGGGTGAAACCACTGTGGAGATACGGTGACCTGAACTAGGAGTCTTGGGTGATTGGTCGCCGATAAGGCTCAGAGAGGTTACTTACTTGCCCAAGACTACACAGACAGCACATTGTGAAGCCTAGAGTTAGACGTGGCACCCTCTTTAAAATTTGAATTATGCTCATTGCAAACCTCCTTCACGTAGACGGGTCAGCTGATGACACCAGGGACGGGGAAAAGAACACATGGAAAAGTAGTCTCAGGAGATGTGGGCTCTGGCCCCTTTCTCCTCCTGGATCCTACTTTATCTTTTTTCTGAGGGGGCCAGACCATTTGACTGCTAAGTTCCTTTTTTTTTTTTTTTTTTTTTTAAAGTAACCTCCAAGCCCAACACGGGTCTTGAACTCACCACCCTGAGATCTAGATCTGAGCTGAGTTGAAGAGTCAGAAGCTTAAACGACAGAGCCACCCCGGTGGCCCGCCCTCCTCATTTTCTAACTTGCAGTTGGTCTGGAATGCACACAACAACCAATAAAAGACTTCCAAGTTAAGCCAAAGGCAAATTCTGCACAGTAATTGAATGTGCTATCTAGCTATATACCAAAATTAGAGAAAATTGTCTCTTTTCTAAATGTAGTCCAGGAACTATGCTCCATTTATTATAGAAAAATATATTATTTCATTCTTACTGAAGACATCTTTAAGAAAACCATGGTTTTCCCCATCCCCTAAAAAAAATCACCTATAGTTCCTCACTGAACAGCTCAATGGAATATAGTCATCTTTGGGTACATCTTTATATTTGGTTCTGGCATCTGGTAATTTACTTTTTTGCAGTTTATAGTAAAATCTCATTTTTCTATGTAGAAAATCATTGCAAAACATTTCTTTTGGTGTAATGATTCTCAACCTGTTTTGGTTCTCAACGTTTTGATAAGAAAGTTATCAAAATCTTCTGGTGGGCCTTTTCATATTGTATGGGCCATACTTCCTGCCGCCCCCACCAGTCTGATTTGTCTTTCTGGGTAGAGAATATAACTACTACTGAGTACCAGACACTGTATCAGCTACTGGGGAATCAGTACCAAAACCAGCTCTGCTTTTTATCCAATCAAGTGCCAGCTCTGGTTTTATGGACTTTACATTCTAGAACCTAGAATCTAGAGGGATCTAGAGGGAAGAAATCATACAATTAGGCACATACTAATATATGTTTTGAGTAAGAATAAAGCAGTCTAGCTGGCAGGGAGGAGTGCTGTTTTACACAGGGTATCCCTGATGGGACATCTGAGTAGACACCAGGGGTGAGGGAGTCAGAGATATATAAAGCAGAGACAGCATCAGGTGGAAAAGCCCCCTAGGCTGGAGCACACTGGTTAGCTTCAGGTCATGGCCAAGAGAACATTGCAGTCAGAACTCAGTGGGTGAAGGGAAAGTGGTAGGAGCTGAGGTCAGAGAGATAACTAAAGGCCCCAATTGTGTAGAGTCTTGTAGGCCACCAGAAGGGATAGAAGGGCTCAGCTTTACTCAGAATGAGATGGGAGCCTTTGGAGGGTTTTAACAGGTATGGCAAGTCTTGACTTAAACCATACAATAATCACTTAGGTTGCTATGTGGGGAATAGAGTAGGAGTGCAAAGGTAAAGCAGGGAGACCAGTTAGGAGACTGATCCAATACAGCAAGGATAGTGGCTTGATCCAGAGAGGTAGCTATGAAAGTGACAAGTGAGAACAGATAGATTCTGGATGTATTTTCGCTGGTGTTAAACAAGGAGGTTGATGATGCTGAAGCATCTAATCAATAGATGAGTCATTCCAATAGAGTGGGCTAATTCCTTTCCAGTCTTTTGTTCATGTTCAGCAAAACAAAGCCTCTAATTTTTGCCTCTTTTCACCCGTAGGTACCAGCATGTGTTACACAGAAATCTCATTTATTTGGCTACCATTGCAGATGCCAACCCAACCAGTGCTTCAAAAGCAACGGAATAATCTTCCAGTTGGCAATCCTGAGGAATAATTGAGTATAATCCATGTCCTATGAAGTAAAGACAGGATCTTTACCAACTCAACTGCTTAAAACATGAATGAACCCTCCATGGCTCTTTTAAAAATGTGAAGAAAGCTACTAAATGAACTGCATTCTCAGTGTAAATATTTATTTTAATAATTAAGCTCCAGATGTCCTCTGTCCTGAAATAGGCATACTTGGGTAACAGAGATATTATGGGCATCTTCAATTCTACCTTTTCAGTTTCAACCTGAAGAGGAAACTGATTAGGGGGTGGGCAATCGAAAGGAATTGGCAAGACTCCTAACTGAGGCCCTACTTAATGTATGTGTAATTGTGTGCTTACCCCTCCTACCAGTTTGTAGTGGTGGACCTGGCCATTTTCAGGTTGCTTTGAAATAAAGACTGCCTTTCCACGAAACACTCATATTGAAGTATAGAGATTTGCATATGCTAAGTGTTCCATTTGGTCGTCTGGAAAAACTGTGAAGACTTAAAAATATATATGTAACAACACCATTATCGTTGCTAACAAAATCAATAGTAATTCTTAGTTATTACTTAATATCATCTAATGGTATCTTTTTTTTTTTTAAGATTTTATTTATTTATTTGACAGAGAGAGAGATCACAAGTAGGCAGAGAGGCAGGCAGAGAGAGAGGGGGAAGCAGGCTCCCCGCTGAGCAGAGAGCCCGATGCGGGGCTCGATCCCAGGACCCTGAGATCATGACCTGAGCCAAAGGCAGAGGCTTTAGCCCACTGAGCCACCCAGGCACCCCATCATCTAATGGTATCTTTTAAAATACTTTTGAAAAATATCTTCTTCCTCCTATCTTTTTAAAGTTCTTGGCTGGGGCTCTATACCAAGAGACAGATTAACAAAAGAAAAGCATATAAATTAAGTTTTATGTGACATGGGAGCCCTTCGTAAAGAAAGGAAGACCCAGGGGCGCCTGGGTGGCTCAGTGGGTTAAAGCCTCTGCCTTCGGCTCAAGTCATGATCTCAGGGTCCTGGGATAAAGCCCCGAATCAGGCTCTCTGCTCAGCAGGGAGCCTGCTTCTCCCTAACTCTCTCTGCCTGTCTGTCTGCCTACTTGTAATCTCTCTCTTTCTGTCACATAAATAAATTAGAAATCTTAAAAAAAAGAAAGAAGGAAATGAAGACCTAAAGAAACAGTTAAACTTGAATATTTTTATATGAGATTAGATGAAAAGTAGAAAGCTATGGAAAATTGAGAAGACAAGGATATGAGCTAAGTGTAATAAATTGGGGAACTTAGCATGGCCTTTTCACTCAAATTCTCAGTGTCCATCCATTTTTTTTTTTTAAAGATTTTATTTATTTGACAGCGAGAAACACAGCGAGAGAGGGAACACAAGCAGAGGGAATGGTAGCGGGAGAAGCAGGCTTCCCGCCGAGCAGGGAGCCCAATGCAGGGCTCGATCCCAGGACCCGGGATCATGACCTGAGCCGAAGGCAGACGCTTAACGACTAAGCCACCCAGGCGCCCCAGTGTCCATCCATTTTTAAGAGACAATGATGCTCCTTTCTTCTAGGTATAGGGAGGACACTTCTCACATGAGAGTCTTGTGACCTGCTTCATGAGAGGTGAGAGAGACCTTCCAATATCTGCCATTTCTCGATCTTCAGCTTAAAATATCCAATAAGCCGAGGTGCCATAGTTTGGAGTAGCATGTCCTGAACCCCACCAGTTATCATAGAATGTCTTTTTTTTTTTTTTCTTTAAGATTTTATTTATTTGTCAGAGAGAGAGCACAAGCAGGGACAGCAGCAGGCAGAGGGAGAAGTAGGCTCCCTGCTGAGCAGGGAGCCCAATGTGGGACTCAATCCCAGGACCCTGGGATCATGACCTGAGCCAAAGGCAGATGCTTAACCAACTGAGCCACCTAGGCATCCCCATAGAATGTCTTTTTGTTGATTTCTCTAACTCAGGATCCAAACAAGATTCATACACTGCATTGTGTTGATGTCCCTTAAGTCTCTGTAAAAATACTTAGTAGTTCCTCTTCTTCTTTGACATTTGTTGGGAAAACTAGGTCCTTTGCCCTAAAATTTCTCATATTCTAGATTCACCTATTGTATCCCTATGGTGTCATTAAATATATCCCACTATTACCCACTTTTCCTATAAACTGGTAGAAGTAGAGGCTCATTCAGGCTCAGAATCTAATATTTTTGGCAAGTATACATCATGAGAGGTAAGAGGTATTTGCTTTTGCATCACATCAGGAATGACCTGATTTATTAATCAGCCCAATAGCCTTTCACTTAAATTATGATCTACCTAGTTTTGATCTGTTACTTCATTAGGGATTGCATACTGGTGATTTCCTATTTTATCACCCCTTCTGCCTGAATTAGCTTTGTTCAATAAAGAACTTTCCCTCTTTGAGACTTATCTGTAAAATGAGGCAAGGGGATTTTCCCAAGTGAACTCAAAATTAGACCTTCTGGAGCCTGGCTCCTTTTGTAGGAATCAAGGTTGCAATGCAGAGAGACTATACTGTGTAAATAGTGCAGAGAGACCTCATTTGGAATCCCAGCTCAATCGAAACCTCTGAGAGCTCTCATTTCCTCACCTATAAAACGAGGATAATGAAAGTAGTATCTGCCTTTTGAGGTTGTGAGATTGAGATACTGTAGTTGAGAGCTGGGCACGAAGTAAATACTGTGTGTGTTAATGTATGATCTGCGGGCTCTGGCCCTTTCCAGCTCTTCTCAAGTCTGGGAAGAAGCCTATTCTTTGCTCCCTCACCCATTCTTCCATCCTTAGGGTTCTAGCCTATTAATGGACACTCCCCACCCCATCCCCCACCGTTCATAGAGTTGGTGCCCATACTCTGTGCCAAGTGGGCTGCTCATGGGCCTAACCTAATCAGCAGATATGGTGGGCACTATGCAATGTTTTTTGTCTCACGTTAGTTGCTAACATTTAGAGAGGATTTCTCATTAAAACCTGGATTTCTAGCAATGCGGGGCCTGGAAGTCCACATGGCAGCCGTCAGCTGGAGTTGGATGGCAGCTGTCTCCCTTTACTAGGCAGCTTGACTTGTTTACATACGGCTTGGCTCTAGCTGGAATGAGAGCACCAGCTGATGTTTCAATTTGGGTCTTGCCTAAAACAAGCCTGAGACAAGGCCGTGGGCGCAGATAGTTTATTTGGGAGATGATCTCAGGAAGCAGGAATAAGGCTGTGAGGAGAATGAGACAGAGAAGGAGGAAAAGCCACTAAATATGTGTTTCCAAGGTCACCGCTATAGACAATAAGGACTCATCGGGGAGATGATCTCCCCAAATATATAAATGTCCCATATGGGACATTTATATATTTGGCATATAAGCATATAAATGTCCCAGAGTGTCTGCCTGAATTGGGGTTGCCTACAGGGGAGTTAGCTCCCCTGGACTAACGAGAAGCCTTTGCAGCCAAGTCGGCCGATGTCAGAGGAGAAAAAATAAAAAGTGGCATGGCAGTCCTGAGGTGGGCTTCTGCCAGCACAAGGTGAGTCTGATCTTGTAGACGCTGTCCACTACTGGCAAGGTAGGCGGGGGTCCATGACAGAGCATCAAGAGGTTCCAATGTGGGCTCTGAGCAAGCCAGTCAGGCCTACAGGAGGTAAGTGTAGCGAAGACAATAACTTGAAGACAAAGCTCAGTTCTCCTGCAGGGGGAAGGAGTTTGGGACCTACTGTGTTTCCCTCCCTCTGTCTCTTGGAAGGTGTTTCAGTCCACGTGTAGAGGACTGAAGCAGGGCCAATCACAAGCCTCTGCAAATGGCCAAGGCGATTTAAACCACAGTTTACCCTACTCTCCAGAGGGCCGTTTTCTGGGGAGATACACTGGAGAAGCTGGGGCAGGCCAGTTAGCTGTCATCTTATGTGTCCCAGCTTACCTCTACCTGTTTCAGAGACAACCTAAAGCATAAGTATCTGCCATCCCTCTTAAAGCACCAGGAAATCAGTATAGCTGTGAAAGGCAATTTAAAAAGGTAAAGACCGGGGGTGCCTGGGTGGCTCAGTGGTTTAAGCCTCTGCCTTCGGCTCAGGTCATGATCTCAAGGTCCTGGGATGGAGCCCCGCATCGGGCTCTCTGCTCAGTAGGGAGCCTGCTTCCCCCTCTGCCTACTTGTGATCTCTCTCTCTCTCTGTCAAATAAATAAAATCTTAAAAAAAAAAAAAGGGTAAAGACCAAACTACCAGAATGTATTAACCACTCTCTCTTCTCAGAGGACCCCCCCTACTTCAAGATTAAGCCTCTACTCAGCCTGTCTGCCTTTTTCCAACTCTCAGGGTCAAGCTGATCTCCCAACAACCTATATAGGGCCTGAGCCTTTCTCTGGGGTTTCCCAGCCTGCTTCCCAGGATTTGCAGCTGTGGTAACTTATTTCTGTCATTATCACATCCTCCCAAGATGAGAATATAGCAGCTAAAACAAAGAGAGCAGATAATGTGAGGTCAGGTGTATTCCACAAGATGTGAAGCTATTTTTCCACTTCCTCATGAGGTTTTTTGACATCTGAGTCTGATTTCTGGGGACCCCATTTAACAATATGGTAGAGAGGAAAGGATGTTCAGTGCTATCTCATATGCTCTTGAACCTCTGTAATAAACTTTCATTACTAAAGATGATCCTGAGTATATTTCTTAAGCTGGGTACATTGTATCTTCATTTTCTTGTTACTCTACCTCACCATAATACAGCTTTGATTCCAAACTAATAAAAGCAATTTAGGGAGCTCCAGGGGCTCAGTTGGTTAAGCACCCGCCTTCCTGGCTCAGGTCATGATCCTGAGTCCCAGGATCGAGTCCCGCATTGGGCTCCCTGCTCATCAGGGAGTCTGCTTCTCCCTTTGACCCTCTCCGCTCTCATGCTCTCTTTCTAATAAATAAATAAAATCTCTAAAAATAAAATAAAAGCAATTTTAATAAGTTAATTAATCTGTTACCTCTTTACCCAATGAAAATCCTACAGATTCCTCTGGAATCTAGATGTTCTATTCAGTCACTGGAACCTTTCTTTCCTTCCTAAATCTTTTCAATAGGAGTCTAGGGTCCGAAGGGAGGTTGTTTTCATTTCTGTTTATGATAAATTCATTCATTAAAAAAATATTTACTGATCCACTAGTATGTGCTGAAGGTACTGCATTGAGAAAGCCAGACAATATCACTGCTCTCATGGAAACTTTATTCTTATATAAAGACAACACAGTATAAATAACCCATATTTATGGGGGAGGCAGGCAATTAAATAGAAACAATCAAGGAAGGCTTCACATGGTAATGAGTGCTGTGTAGAGAATTACAACAGGCCATGTGCTGGAGTGTCTGGGTGGTTACTTTAAATCAGGGAATCAGGAATGACCCAAGGAGGTAACTTGGCAGCTGAGACATGAATAACAAGAAACCTGACATGTGACCATCAAGGGAACTAGCAGTGCAGGCAGAGAGCAAGAGCTATGCAAAGACCTTTGATTCCAACGGGTTTTCTCTCTTCCCCTCTCTCGTCCATTTATAGAGCAGTATTTGCCTATGTGGTCATCAACTCAATTATAACATGAGTTCTCATTTGACCAGGGCTTGTGCTGGGCTCTACAGTGAGAAAAATAGAGAAGAGGCACTGGGACTTGCTTTCAGGGAACTCCTAATAAGCCTGGCAAGACAAAAGAGACCCACACCCAGGCACGGACCAGGGCACTATGCAGGACCCAAGATGCTGAGAAATCATCCAGACATTGAAGCTGCAGGGATTCTAAGTGGAAATTATCAAGTGCTTCTTATATATAATAGAAAATGTCTATGCTTTTCCATTCCTGCACACTCTTTTGTCTGTAAACAAACAAAAAAATATGGCCAGTTGCAGCAGACACTTTCATTATTCCACACTCATTCCTTGAAGTTTACTCCTTTTTTTTTTTTGACGTTTACTCCTTTAATTGTGCTGCGACTCCCAACAGTCCATATCCATATCTCTATCCTGAGAACTTTTTTCTAAAATTGGAAATCTGCCTTGCCCAGGCATAGCAGACCAGAAGAACCTGGGGATTACCATCCTGGGAATAGCTCTCCACGAATGACTCGGTAGATGGAGTATTAACATCCCGGCTCCCTTCACCCCTCCATAGGGACAATTTCAAGATGTTTCTTCTTCTGTACTGGTTGCCAGAGTTCCCCATCAGGGTTAATCACCATTATGGTAGCTGGCTTAATAGCACACACTTTCCTGCTTATCTTCCCTGTTCACTCTTCCCTGTTCACTTCTCCACCCACCAGATGGGAGTTTCTTAGGGCCACTGCTAAAATAAGCAGCTTGCACTCAAACCATAGTCTGAGAGTCTTCTTCTGAGGGAAGCAATCAAGATACCAGTTGCTTAATGCCGTATCGTTGGTGGGTAGACCCAGACGGACTGGCTGAGCAAATGTAACCCCACAGCAGATGAAAAATTTTTACCAAAACCCAATCTTCTTGAAAAGAATGGGTGTCTAGAAAAGGCATCAGAGTCAAGGAAGATTTAGAGTTTGAAATCAGAGAACAAGTTGATCAACATAGAGTAAGGAACATGTCTGACAAGAAATGCTTATTGTAGTGAGTTTTTCATATGCATTTGATGGCATCCAAGCTCCCTGCTAATAAGGATGAAGCATTAGACATTTGTGAAAACACAGTCATGCTTAAAAGCGAGTTAGTGGGGAAAAAAGCCACTTGCCTAAAAGGCTAAAATGTATATGCAGTATCCACAATTAAGGTAACTCCTTTTTTTCTTTTTTTAAAATTATTTAAGAACTTTATTAACGGGTGCTTGCTGTTTGTTGACTTTTTTGAAAAAATCAAGTTGTAAACTTGGATTACAAATTAAAAATGAGATTCTTAAAAAATCTCAACTTGGGGCACCTGGGTGGCTCAGTGGGTTAGAACCTCTGCCTTCAGCTCGGGTCATGATCTCAGGGGCCTGGGATCCAGCCCCGCATCAGGCTCTCTGCTCAGTGGGGAGCCTGCTTTCCCCCCCTCTCTCAGCCTGCCTCTGCCTACTTGTGATCTCTCTCTCTCTGTCAAATAAATACATAAAATCTTTTTTAAAAAAAATCTCAAATTGACCAGATAGAAAACAATTTAAAAACTTTCAAAGCTGTATTGAAAAAAAAAATCAGGCTTTTTTTTTTTTTTTGGTGACACGTTTGTCATTACCAAAAAGAAACATCTTTAGGTAAAAATAATAAAAACCCCATGCTACATAGATAATGCAGATAGTTCTATTTATCTGTCCAATAGGCAAAAAAGCATGCATTTAAGGTCTTCAGCTCCAATCTTTTGTTCATTTCTTATTGCTAGAATTTCATCTTCATTTCTTGTGTTGGATGACTAACTGGATGATGGTAGAGATGGTAAGCCGGCATTTACTCAGCCTCGGGAGTGGACGAATTCTCAGCTGGTGGATCGGCTGCTTTTGTCTCTTTGCCATCTTGTGGTTTACGGTTTTCTGTGCCTCTGTAATTGAAGTTGTGGCGGTTCAAACGTCCAAGTGGCTGCTGACCTTGGGTGCCATCTCCTTGATTTTCCTTATCTTCTTCATTGCCATCCTTTCTAGGCTATCTTTGGCAAGGAGGCCCCCTGCAGAATCGCGGTCTATAACCCTGATACATATTGTCTCACTGGTTGAGATGTTGATGACAACATGCTGGTTATCAGCACCTTCTACCACCTCTCCCTGCACAGGACTATTGGAATTGGTGGTGGAAGCCCATAGGGTCTCCCCGTGTAGTAAGTGCTGTCGCCCACGGGAGGGCCGGTGCTGTTGGGCCAGGCCTTCGGGAGCACCTTCTGATCCCTCCCTCTTTTCCCCACTCTCACTATTCTGGTAACTCTGCTGGGAACTGCGTGGAGGGACCCCGAGACCTGGATAGTGTCTGTAATGGTTGCCGTCTGCTGCATGGCTTTTTTTTTTTTTTTTTAAGATTTTATTTATTATTTGTTTGTTTATTTATCAGAGAACAAGGGGGAGAGAGAGCACAATCAGGGAGAGCGGGAGGCAGAAGGAGAAGCAGGCTCCCACCAAGCAAGGAGCCCTACTCGGGACTTGATCCCAAAACTCCGGGATTACGATCTGAGTCGAAGGCAGCCGCTTAACTGACTGAGCCATCCAGGTGTTCCCGGTCGGCTGCGTGTTTACTGCCTTGCGCTGGAACTCCACCAGGGCCTATCACATCTGGGGCCTCCGCACTCTTTTGTCCTTCAACAACATCAAACTCCACAGTCTCTCCATCTTCCTGGGGTAGGTGCTTTCCTGGGTTATTCTTTATGGCAGTCCGGCGTACAAATACATCTTCCTGGGTGTCATTCCTGTTGATGAAACCATATCCATTTCTTACATTGAATCATTTTACTGTTCCCCAAACCTACGCTGCGATGACCTTCCTGTCCCCGAGGGCAGGTACAGCGGACGTGTGCGGCTGCGGGGTGTTGGGCTCGGTGCAGGCATCACTGAGGGCGGGGGTGGCTGGTGGCTTCTGGGTCTCCACCTCGCCGCTCACGGCTGCGGTGATGGTGACTGCGGCTGGCAGCAGCTACTCCCAGGGTGTGATGGTAACTAGGCTGGCAGCGGCGGTAGGGTTGCTCGGGGCTCTGTGGGATCCGCTCTCCGCTCCCAACCGAACTGGACTTCTTAGACTTAATAGTTGGCAGCCATTGCCCCAGGGGTCATCTCTGTGCTGCCATAACCCCATGCTTCTCCTGGTTACTGGCCCCACACCAAGCTGATCAGCCGAGGTACCCGCCCATCATTGTGGCCATCAAGACCAATGAGCATATGGGCCCCTGCGTGGGTCGTATAGTTAAGCGACTGCCTTCGGCTCAGGTCATGATCCCGGATTGGGTCCCGCATCGGGGTCCCAGGTCCACGAGGAGTCTGCTTCTCCCTCTGACCTTCTCCCCTCTCATGCTCACTATCTCTCTCAAATAAATAAATAAAATCTTAAAAAAAAAAAAAAAAGACCAATGAGCATATGAACCCCATCAAGTCAATCAAATCTTTCACTGGGATTTTTCCCACTGGGTGTTGGCAGGAAATGTGATTTCCCTTCAGACTTCCCTCGGTGTAAGGATGTATGCTTGGAGCTACTATGGCCTTGTCCCCTGGCCCTCATGGAGAAATAGCTTGTCTAATAGCATGAGATTGTTCTTCTATAAAAATACACATTTTTCTGCAAAATGACATAGTCTACTCCTTGTTTTCCACAAAAAAAGGAATCTAGGATTTACAAAAATGTTTTCAAATTTTTAATATAGATTGTGTATCAAACTCTGGTAATATTTGCTGCTGTGTGGTAGATCTTAAGATTACCTGCAGGTTTGATGATTGGCTAGGATTCATAGGATTCAGCATATAATTGTACTCACAGCTATGATTTATTATAGCAAAAGAACACAAAGCAAACTGGCAAAGGGAAAAGGCATATGGGGTAAAGCCCAGAGGAAACAAGGTTTAAGCTTCCCCTTCCCAATGGAGTCACCCAGGATGAGCTTAAATCCTCCAGGGATGAATCAGAACGTGAGAAATGTCTACCAGGGAATTTCATTCAAGACTCAGTGCCTAAAGTTTTTACTGGGGCTGGTCACATATGTATGCATCCTCTGCCTAGTACTTAAGAAATTTCCAGAGTCCCAGAAGGAAAGCAGGTGTTCAGCATAAACCACATTGTTTGCTCAAATAGTTTAGGCAAGTGAAGCACTCTAATCATTTAACTCAAGTTATTTGGAAGTGTAGGGAATTGATTCCCAGATTCCACCCACAGGGCAACCTTTTAAGCAGGTTTTTCCAAAGATAGCAGTCTTGGACCTATTCTTTTTCTGCACAATTTCCCATTTAAGATATAGGATACCCTTTTATTTACAAAAGGGTGTAACCAAATAAGACAGAATTACATATGTACCTTCTCATTGGATTCCTTTTCTTTCCTTTTACCTTTTTGTCCTTACCTAAGGACATACAAATGTAAAAGTTAATTTGGTAGAGATCCCTGCTTGAGGCTAAACTGTGGGATAATTGGGATAATTGTATGCCTTTTCTTTAATCTGTTAATATTGTGAATTATAGGAATAGATTCTCTGATGTTGAACCATCTTTGTATTTCTGAGTAAAAGCCAACCTAGGTCATGAACATTTTGGGGCTTAAATGCTGCTAAACTCCATTTCCAGAGATTTTGTTTGGATTTTTAAGCCCATGTTTATAATGAGATTGGTCTATAACTTTCTTGCCCTATCAGTGTTTGGTATCGGTATCAGGATAAGTTAGAAAGTTGTCTTTTTCCATTTTCTAAAATATTTTGATTGAGAAAAGATTATTGATGCTTATTGGTCTGGTAAAATGTGCCTATGAAACAACGTGGAACTTGTGTTTTTGGAAAGGAAGACTGTTTATTCTTACTGGTTTTATTATGAGTAATTCCAAAGAAATATGAGTAGAGAACATAGCTCAAAAATCTCCATATACCTCTCACCTAGACACAACAATTGTCAAGATTTTGCCACATTTGTTTCACTCATTATATCTAAAAAACTAAGAACATTTTCTTGCATAACCAAAATTTCATTATCTTTATTAGATATTCATTATTCATTATTAGATAGCTAAAAAATTAAGTATATTTCCTGGATTTCACCTAATATCTAGACCACTATCAAATTTCCCATTTGGTTATGTCAAAATATCCTTCATAGTTATTTGGAAGAAGATTAGGGATTACTAATTCAATCTCTTCAAAGGTTGCTTGTTTATTCAAGCCTTCTATTTCTTTGAGTCAAGTTTGGTAATTTCTCTTTTCTAGAAAATATGTTTTCTAGAAAACAATATGTTTCATCTAAATTTCCCCACTAGCACTCGTGATTAGTTTTGCCAGAGCCCTATCCATTGAAGTGTCAACTGCTGGTGTAATCCCACTCTAAAAGGCTTAACACCCAGAATCATTACCTGAAAATTCCTACTACTAAAGGTTCTTCAAGTTAGGACTTGAGTCTGTCAACTGCTTGGATATTAATTTTCTGCCACTCTTTTTTTTTTTTTTTAAGATTTTATTTATTTGACAGCGAGAAACACAGCAAGAGAGGGAACACAAGCAGAGGGAATGGTAGCGGGAGAAGCAGGCTTCCTGCCGAGCAAGGAGCTCGATGCGGGGCTCGATCCCAGGACCCTGGGATCACGACCTGAGCCGAAGGCAGACGCCCAACGACTGAGCCACCCAGGCGCCCCAATTTTCTGCCATTCTTGATGATGAGGGAGGAGGTATCTATCCTTTTGGTGGATGCTAGCCCTAGGCCTGCCTTGTTCCAGTAGTTTCTTCACCTTAACCACAGACCACATAGCATACCTTATCCTCAAATCATCTGAGATATAATTTCAACTCACAGGACAGAATAAAAAGATTTTGAGCAAGGAGGGAACTTAGAAGGTATTTTGTCCTGCTTACTTTACAGATGAAGAAACTGAACTCCAGGATCAAAGTGATTTGCCCTACATCATATAATCAGTAGCAGGAAAGAAACTTCAGTGGAGTGTCAAGATAAAAATGAATATAAGGAGATTCAAAGTATTTTAAATACTCCCCAAATTAAGCATTTCATTCCAGAGTTCTAAAGCCAATTTACATTGAAGCCAGCTGCCCCAAAGCACAGTAATTACATATTATCTCCCTGGGTAATGCTCCTCTTCTTTTCCTTTCACAAGTCTTTGTATGAAAGTTAGCTTTACCAACCCATTTCATCTCTGAATAGGCATGTACATTTCATCTTTTCCAAACCTATAAATGGTTAGCTCTAATAGTGTAAGCAAGATCAGACCTAGGACCACTAGATTCTCAATTCAGCCTAGGTTACAAAGGTGAAACCCAGGAGACTGTTGTTCTGATAGGATACTGTAGATAGAGAGAAATGGCAACTTCCGACAGGGCTAGCACTTCATGATGGTGCACAAAGTCTCTGTACTTTACAAGGTGGCACAGATGCAAAAACGGATTAGAAACTACCTAAGTGACCTTGATTTTTAAATTTACTATAAAGCCACAATAGTCAAAACAGTGTGCCACTTCATACTCATTAGTATGGCAATTACTTAAAAAAAAACAAAAACAAACAGAAAATAACAAGTGTTGGTGAAGATGTTGAGAAGTTGAAATCCTTGTGCAATGCTGATGGGAATGTAAAATAGTGCCGTCACTATTTTACATTATTTACATAAAATAGTACAGGAAAACAGAATGGCAGTTCCCCATAAAAAACAGAATTAGCTTGAGGCGCCTGGGTGGCTCAGTCATTAAGCGTCTGCCCTTGGCTTAGGTCATGATCTTAGGGTCCTGGGATAGAGCCCAGGCTCCCTGCTCAGTAGGGGAGTCCACTTCTCCAACTCCTTCTCTCTCTGTGCTGTCTCTCCCTCGCACTCTCTCAAATAAATAAATAAAATCTTGGGGAAAAAAAAAAGAAATTTAAAACAGCTTATGACCTAGCAATTCCACTTCTGGGTATATGCCCAAAGGAATTGAAAGCAGGATCTCAAAGAGATATTTATACACTCATCTTCACAATAGCCAAATGATGGAAGCAACCCAAGAGTGCATCTGCTGATGAATGGATAAAGAAATTATGGTTTATTCATACAATGGAGTATTATTTAGCCTTAAAAAAAAGAAGGAAATCCTCCAATATCTGAGAATACTGATGAAACTTGAGAATATTATGCTTAGTGAAACAAATTAGTCACCAAAGACACATATTGTATGATTACATTTAATATGTGGTAACTAAAACACTCAAATTAGTTAGAAGCAAAGAAGAAAAGAGTGGTTGCCAGGGGATGGGAAGAGAGGGAAAGTAGTTGCTATCAATGGTTATAAAATTTTCTTCTATGCAAGATGAATAAAGTCTAGAAATCTGTACAACATTGTGGCTATTGATAAAATACCATTTTGTACACTTGAAAATCTGTTAAGGTGGAGGAGCTGGGTGGCTCCATGGGTTGAGCATCCAACTCTTGATTTTGGCTCAGGTCATGATCTTGAGGTTGTAGGATCCAGCCCTGAGCCCAGTCCCAGGCTGCCTACTCAGCGGGGTCTGCTTGTCCCTCTCCCTCTGCTCCTCTTCATACTCATACTCTCAAATAAAAAAATAAATAAAATCTTAAAAATCTGTTAAGAGGGTAGATGAGGGTTAAGGGTTAAGAGGGTAGATGAGATGTTAAGAGGGTAGATGTTAAGAGGGTAAGGTGTTCTTACCATAATAAACTAAAAAAAAAAAAAGAAAAAGGAGAGTGGTTTCCTAAAGCTGGGTAGAGAGAAAGCAGTTATTGTTTAACGGATAGAGTTTCAGTTTTCCAAGGTGAAAAATGTGCTGTGGCTAGATGTAGTGTTGATCGCACAACAATATGAATATACTTACTGCCTCAGAACTATACACTTAAAAAGAGTTAAACAATAATTTTGTTAGTATTTTAGTTTCAAGAAAATAACTTAAAAACAAAACAGTTTGGGGGCACCTGGGTGGCTCAGTCGTTAAGCGTCTGCCTTCAGCTCAGGTCATGATCCCAGGGTCCTGGGATCGAGCCCCATATTGGGCTCCCTGCTGGGCAGGAAGCCTGCTTCTCCCGCGACCATTCCCTCTGCTTGTGATCCCTCTCTCGCTGTGTTTCTCTCTGTCAAATAAATGAAGTCTTTAAAAAAAAAAAAAAAGTTTGGCCCTAGCATAAAGATACATAGAACAGTCAACAAAATAGAGTCCATAAACAGAACTACACAAAGCCAAGGTAATTCAACAAAAGGCAGGTTTTTGTTGTTGTTGTTTTAGATGTTGTTGTTTTTTAAACAAATGGTGGAACTACTCTGTTTCCATAGGGGAAATAAAAACAAAAAAACAAAAAAAAAAAACAAAACCGAACCGCAACCTCTACCTGACACCACAATGAAAAATTCCAATAGATCTTAGACTTAACACGTAAAAGTTCTAGAGGAAAACACAAGAGAAAATCTTCAGGAGTTTGGGAAAGCAGAGATTTCTTAGCACACAAAAAGCACAAACCATATGAGAAAACTGGTAAGTAACCTCACTAAAATTAAAAACTGCTTTGCACAAACCACCATCAAAACAATGAAACGACTCAGCTCAGGAGAAAATACTCGGAATTACATATAACAGAAGATTTGTATTTAGAACATACACACATCACCTGTTTAACAAAACATTTGTACTCGGAACTCCCGCATTCAATAGTAAGACGAACACAAATACAACAGCGGCCAAGGTCTTGAACTGACGTCACAAAAGATGCATGGCCTTGAACAAAGACTATCCCTGTGGCGCTGACGCCAGAGGAAACGGACGCACACCAAAGGCCTTTGAAGTGAAACAGTTTAATAGGAGAGTGTCATAACTACGCCTTGCGAAAAGGAAAACAGACCAAACGATCCGTCCGTTCACTGAACCTCGACTTCATTTCTCACAGCTTCCTCGCAGGTGTAGACAACACGGAATCACCGCGATACCGGAAAATGTACAGACACTCACGGATCTTTAGGGAGGACGAGAGGAAACAGAGAGCGCAGGCGTGACCAGGGCTCCCAGATTGGGCGACTGACTCTAACGGGGAGAAAAGAGGCGGGGCCAAAAAAAGACTAGCTCAGGTATAGGAGCGTCGGGCTAGAAGGTCCTCTGGAGCTCCCAGACACGCCCACTTGCGCGCGCACTCTTCAGTTAAACACCCACTGCGAGCCTGTGCTCTCGCGGTATTTGTCCCGACTCTCGCGGGGTTTAGCGTGGCACCGGGAGGCCGGCCCGGGGGAGGGGGTGGTGGTCCGTTAGTGGCGTTGGGCTCCGGCCGCCGCGGTGGCAGCGCTTTGTCCTGCGCTCACGGAGAGCTGCTCAGGCTGGAGGCCGACCAGGTGAAGAGCTCGCCCGCATGTGTGTGCGCGCTCCTTGGGAGTCGGGAGGCCCGGGGCTGGAGGGAACACCGGCTCGGCCTCCCGTGGTGTCGCGACAGGCCAGCGCGAGGCGACCGTGGCGCGGGCTCCGCCCCAGCCCCCGCCCTAGCTCCCCGCCCTGATCGCTTTCCTCCCCCTTTCTCGTAGCTCTTGCCGCCGCCTCGGTCGCGATGGGGGCGCAGGACCGGCCGCAGTGCCACTTCGACATCGAGATCAACCGGGAGCCGGGTGAGCGGGAGACTGGGCTCCTGCGGGGGCCTGGACAATCCTTGGGGAAGGGGAGGGGTCTACTCTCAACCCTCCCCCAAGCCTTTTTGGGAGCTTGTAGGCGCCGTCAGCACTACCTTTGCTCCTGAGCGAAAATCATTGGGAGAGGAGAGTGGCCGGGATTCCCCACTCCCATCCCACTCAGAGTCCGGGTCTCACTCTCCGAAGCCCCTCAAGCTTTGCACCCCCGGACTGAATGTTCGTACCATGCCTGGCGCCAAAGGAAAGGGGTGCAGTCTGTCTCGGACTTTTTCTGTCTCAGTGTCTCTAAGGGGGCAAACACTCCCAATTCCTATTTCTGGTATTTTTCTCTGCTGTGAGGTTTGGATTCGTATGTTCTGTATTTCCTAATTCTTGTATATCAGGTTACCTCCCACTTATATTTTTCCTTAAGTATCTTTAGCCAGAATTTTTTGGTTCATGGGAAAATGACTTAAAAGTCTTGTGTGATAAAGCGAAATGTTCTGTACCAACAGAGACTTGCAGCACGCATGTATTTAGCATGAATGCTTCGTTTTAAGGAATCCAGCCATTCCTTAATACATATTACTGGAAATAAAATATTTTCTTCTAAAGGGTGGTTGCTTCATTTTAAGTAGCAGAGGCTGCCGGGTTCCGAAGTGTTTTCTTAGCTTTTTTTTTTTGTATCTGTGGCAGAAGTTGGAAATATATATGCAGTCTTTGTGCATCATCTTGTTCAGCAGATTCTTATTGAGAGCCTGATACTCTGGGGATAGAGCAATGAATAAAACAAAGGACTCTCTTCCTTGTAGTTTGTATTCTGCTGGGGGAAGGCAGCCCATAAACAAGGGGGAAAAATACAATGGTTTGTAGTAGGGGTACCATTTTAATATGTTGGTCAGAAAAGGCTGTTTTGAGATAGCAGTTAATGCAAACATCTGAAGGAGATGAGGAGGTAAGCCTTCCTGGATACCTTTGAGGAGCATTCCTGGCCAAGGAAGTTGGTACAAAGGCACTGAGGAGGGAGTGTGCTTTGGTCTTTGAAGAACTGCCTGAAGCCCAGCGTGCAGTAGAGGAGGGATGAGAGTAGCAGGAAATGGCTATAAACTACAGTAGGACTTTTGACCCTGTGAGATAAGATATAGAAGGATTTTGAGGAAAGGAATGTTGTGATCTTAGAAATATTGTTGCATTCTCTGTGTTTAATATTTTGAGCCTTGATGGATCTTAATCCTTACCCTATAGTGAGTCCATGCCACAGATAACAGGGCTTATGTTTTTTTAAGAATTAAAAATAACAAATTGAACATAATAAAATAAAGCTATTTCACACTGTAAAAAAAAAAAAAAATAGCCGACTCATGAAAAGTATTCATATCCTTGATTTGCAAATACCTGTTATGAACAATCTCCAGAATATGTTTGTTAAATGTTGAATGAACTTCAGTCCCCAGCATTCAATGTAATTCATTTTACCATTCTGATAGAAGTGACTAGCTCTTGTTAAAACGCAGAATCATACAAGGAATATTTATACTGTTCTGGGTTAAAGCAGTTGATAATTGGCAATTTCATATGGTTCAATCTCCTGTGTAATAATACTTCTAGCACTTTTCAGTGTATTATCTAAATAGCAGGTACTTGATTTTTACACAACCTTTAAGGATCATTTCAACTGAGGTACTCCACTTTATAGGATTTAACCATTAGTATGTCATTGAGTACTTAGCCAAGTGATAGTCTTGACTTCTTGTATTAATAATTTATTTAATGTAAATACAAAGTAGTATCAGAGATCCTTTAGGAGTGGCCATAATAACCACATTAATGAGAAATCAAGAAATACTGATAAAAATTGAGTTGAATGCATCACAGTATGTATTCTTTTCCATTACTGTTCATGGAAATTTGGAAATTTGTATGTTTTATAGTAAGTTATCAAGGCTTTTGAATTACAAAATGAATTTAAGTATATATTAGAAAAGGAAGTGTCTCTATATAGAGGGTTTTTCTCTGTGAATGCAATAAGATGATTCCTATTTGAAATGATTCCAGGACTGTACTTTAGGTTTTTTTTTTTTGGAAGGTTTTTAATTAAGATTTTCATTTCTTTCATAGTTGTAGAACTATTCATCTTATTTCTTGAGTGAGTTTATCTGTGGAATTTGTAGTGATGGCTCTTCCTTCATTCCTGATATTGATAATCTGTGCCCTTTGTCTTTTTTCCTTGGTCTGTTTGGCTAGAGGTTTATCACTATCATATTTATTATCCTTTCAAAAAACTAAATTTTGGTTTTGTTGATTTTTTTCCCTCCTATTTTCTTCAGTTTTAATGATATCTACTGTTCATATATTTTCTGATGCTTGCTTTGGCTTACTTTGCTCTTTTTCTTGTTTCTTTAAGTGGAAATTTGGATTGTTGACCTGAGACCCTTTTCCAGTATAAGGATTTAATGCTATAAATTTCCTTTATATGTAGGACCCCACAAATTTTGACGTATTGCTCATTTTTTTTCAGCTCAAAATAATTTCTGATTTCCCTTGAGGCTTAGTCTTTGGCTCACGAATTATTGAGACGTGTTTTAATTTCTAAGTACTTGGCTATTTTGCAGTTTTTGTGTTAATGATTTCTACTTTAATTCCATTATGGTCAGAGAACATACTTTGTGTGATCTCAGTTCTTCTAAATTTATTAAGGTTTGATATGTTCTATTTTAGTGAATTTCCCATGTGCATTTTAAAATAATGTATATTCTGCTGTTTTTGTGTGGAGTGTTCTATAAATGTCAGTTTGAGTCAGTTGGCTAATAGTGTTGTTCAATTCTTCTATATCCTGGCTGATTTTTTGTCTTCTTTTTCTATTTACCAAGAGAGGAATATTGAAGTCTCCATTGATAATTGTGGATTTATTTCTTCTTTCAGTTCTGTTAGTTTTTGCTTCATATTCTTTGAGGTTCTCTTGTTAGGTGGATGCATACACATTTAGGATTGTTATGTCTTCCTAATGAATTGACCCCCTTATAACAACCCTTATTATTCCTGGTAATTTTCTTGCTTGGAAGCCTACTTTGTCTGATATGAATACTGCTACTCCATTTTTTTGTTAAGTGTTTATGTGGTATGTCATTTTCTATTCTTTTATTTTTAAGTTATATTTAAAGTGTGTTTCTTGGGGCACCTTGCTGGCTCAGTTGGTGGAGCTTGAGGCTCCTGATCTTGGGGTTGTGAGTTCAAGCCCCACGTTGGATGTAGAGATTACTTGAAAATAAAATCTGGTGCGCCTGGGTGGCTCAGTCAGTTGAGTGTCCAACTCTTGATTTCAGCTCAGGTCATGAGCTAGTGGGGCCCTGCACTGGGCATGGAGCCTGCTTGGGATTCTCTCTTTTCCTCTCCCTCTGCTTCTCCACCCCCCCCCCCCAAAAAAAACCTTGAATAAATAAAGTGGGTTTCTTACAGATGGTAAATAGATGGGTCTTGTTTTTTAACCCATTCTCATAATCTGTCTTTTAATTAGTATACTTAGGCTATTTACACTTAATGCAATTATTGTTTGTTTGGATTTGTCTAATATTTGTTTTTGTTTCCTCTGTTTTCTTGCATTCTGGATTATTTGAATATTTTTTAGTGTTTCTTTTAAATTTTTCTCTTACTTTTTGATGATCTCTCTATAGTTTTTTTAGTGGTTACTCCAGAGATTATAATATATATACTTGGCTTTTCACAGTGTACTTAGAATTAATATTTTACCACTTCAGGTGAAATGTTGAAACCATCCCACCATATAATATCCCTTTACAACCTTATATTGTATTGGTCATATGTATTGTATCTACAAACATTGAAAGCCTTTGCTTTCACACATTACACATACTAGCTTAAGAGGAGAAAAAAAACTCATTATTTACTCACATTTTTACATTTCTGTTGCTTTTTGTTCATTCCTGAAGTCTTAGATTCTCTCTGGTATCATTTCCCTTTCACCTGAAGAATTTGCTTAAAGCATTTCTTTTAGAGCAGATCTTTTGGCAGTAAGGTCTCTTTATTGGTTTTTTTTGGTTTTTGGTTTTTTACCAGAGAATTTTACTTTGCCTTTCTTCTTCTCTTTTTTTTTTAAAGTAGCCTCCACGCCTAGTATGGAGCTCAGTGAGGGTCTTGAACTCACCACCCTGAGATCAACACCTGAGCTGAGATCAAGAGTCAGATGCCTAACCAACTGAACCACCGAGGCACCCCAACTTTACCTTTATTCTTGAGAGATATTTTCACTAGTTACAGAATTCTGGATTGACAGTTCCTTGAAAAATGTTCCACTACCTGCCGGTCAATTTGGTTTCTGATAAGAAATCTGTAGTCATGCAAATTGTTGTTGCCCCATATGTAATGTGTTGTTCTCCTCTGCTTTTGAGATTTTTACTTTGTCTTTAGATTTCAGCAGTTTTATTGTGATGTGTCTGGGTGTCTGGGTGAATTTCTTCGGTTTATTCTCTTTGGAGTTTACTGATTTTCTTGAATCTTTGTCTTTTGCAAAATTTAAGACATTTTCAGCGACTGTTTCTCCAGATATGTTTTCTGTTTGGCACTCTTATTCCTCTCTTTCTGGGACTTTGATGACACAAATACATCTTTTGATGTTACCTCACAAGTCTGAGGCTTTGTTCAACTTCTTTTTTTTTTTTTTTTTTCCAGTCTTTTTTTTCTTCTCTATTTTGCACATTGGATAATTTCTATTAATTGGTCTTCAAGTTCACTAACTTTTCCCTGTCCTCTTCATTGTATTTTTGAGCCCATCTGGTGAATTTTTAATTTTGACCATTGTATTTTTTTTTTTAATTTCCTTGTGGTTTTGCTTAAGATTTTGTTTTTCCATTCATTTAAAGAGTATTTGTACTTAACGTAGTATGGTTGTAATAGCTGCTTTAAGGTCTTTGTCTCGGGGTGTCTCGGTCTTTGTCTCAGTCGGTTAAGCATCTGCCTTGGGGGCTCAGGTCATGATCCTGGAGTCCCAGGATCAATCCCTACATTGGTCTCCTTGCTCCCGGATGAGCAGGGAGCCCAATGCCCCTCTGCTCCTCACCCTGCTCTTGTGTTCTCTCTCACATTCTCTCTCTCAAATAAATAAAATCTTTAAAGTCTTTGTCTAACACACTTTGGGCATCTCTATTATCATAGAGTTGCTGTTTTTGTCTTTTTCCCTTATGAAATATGAGATTTTCATGGTTCTTTAAATGTTGATAAATGTTGAATTGTATCTCGGACATTTTGTGTACTATGTTATATGACCCTGGGTCTAGTTTAAGTCCTGTGGATAATCTTCAGTGTTGTTGATGGTGATGATGATGATACTGTAGTAGGCAGTCAGCCTGGTGAGGTTCAGCCAGCAACCACCTCCTGCTCTTTAGAATCAGATCCACACATGCATAATGTATGGATGAGCCCTGGAGTTCATATACCATGGGACTGTTTTCTTGGGGGAGCTCCCTCTTCCTCGAGATTTCCCCAGTATATTCTGGCCCTTAGGGAGTTTGGTCATGCAGCCAGAAAGCCAGGGTTTTAGTTTCCTTACCCTACCATGTGTTTCTTATAACTGTGTCTGTCTCTGAGGCTAAGTAGCAAGAGAACTGAGAATAAAAGAGCAGCAGGGATTCTTCTGTGCTCTTGGGAGCACAGTTCCTCTAGTCAGAAAGATTCTTTGCCTGCCTTGAAGTTTTATGTGCTTGCCTGGTCCCCACTGTTCTTGGCACCATCCCTGTGGAATTGCCTAGGAGCTAGAACTGGAGAGAATGGAAAGAACAGAAAGAAAATGAGATTTCCCCCATTTACTGTAACCTGTAGGGGTCCATTTCCTCAAAGCTCTTCAGATTTCTTTTGATTCCAAGCCATGAGATAAGGTAAGAAAACAAAATTCATTACCAATTCGGTGGGCTTTTTTTTTGTTACTTCCCCAGTCTGATTGCTTCCATTTTTTTTCAGTGCTTAGATAATTGTTCTATGCCTTCTGTCCAAGGTTTCTTAGTTGCTTCCAATGAGAAAGATAGGGTGAAGTATATTTATTCCATTTTGATTAAACCTGGAATTCCTTATAAATTTCTAAAGATGTTAACTGGCAGAAATTAGCCAATTTTCATTGTCTTTACAAATAAGTTCTTGTTTTTGGGAGGCAGGACTTTTTGTATGAAATGTACTCAGTTTGGAAGTACACACACACACACATAAATATATGAAATCCTCATTGACAACTTCATTTTTCTGACAGACTTACCTTTCTCTGACTAAATGTTCTCTAGGGTTGTTAGTAAGAGCGTCCGGGGTAGGTGTGAAAGAGTAATCTTATTTTTCCCTCCTCTGGTGCCTCAGAAGCTTACCTTTTCCTTGCCTTATCATTCAGATGCTTGTACTAAGAAATTAGAGCCCAAGGAACCAGGTTTTTTAGAGATCTACCAATAAACTGATTTAAGCCAAGTTAGTCAAGAATGACCATTATGGGTTTTTTAAGTACATATCAGGAGTCACCAGTTAAGTTAGGTGAGGGCCATAGGTTGCCTTTATGACAACCTTGCTACCGGGGTACATCAGAAGTCACATTTTACCATACATAGACATTAGGAAGCAAGTATGCCCACACATAAGAAGCAACCCGTTCTGTTCTTATTAGTGTTCCAGGCACTTTTTATGTGAAAGATTCCTGCTTTTGAATATTGTCATGCAAATGTTGGTCAGGCACCAGAATACTCTAAATGTGGCTAGACTCGGGGACTTTTCGTGGACCCTACCTCAGGTTCTACTCCAGTAGGGGACCCTCCAGATTCATTTGTTGTGTTAATGCAAGGGTATGGAATATCTCCAGATAGTTTTGTTCTGTCTGTATATCACTAATTCTGAACATCACTAATTTACCAGTAAAAACTCATTTCTAACGTTTATGTTGCTAATAATAAAGCTCCAGGTTGATGAGAGATAAAGATAGCAGAAGTATTTTTAGTAGGCATCTCTGAGTGTGGCCTTTGAGTCTCACTTTGGAGGATATTTCTTTCTGGTTAAAGTTTAATTTAAAAACTCATGATTCCTGGGGCGCCTGGGTGGCTCAGTGGGTTAAAACTTCTGCCTTCGGCTCAGGTCATGATCTCAGGGTCCGGGGATCGAGCCCCACATCGGGCTCTCTGCTCGGCAGGGAGCCTGCTTCCTCCTCTCTCTCTGCCTACTTGTGATCTCTCTCTCTCTCTTTCAAATAAATAAATAAAATCTTTAAAACAAACAAACAAAACCCTCATGATTCCTTTATATCAATGTTTATGTAAGGTATTTCAAAGTAAACTATAGTTATAGTATACCACATTATAGTAGTAAAACGATGTAGGCCTTTTGTTTTCAAATTGCAAGATGGCTTTCATGAGGCCCTAGGGTGTCGGACACCCATTTGTTCACTCACATTCTGTCAGTATGCAGTGGTTTCCCACAGGTCACAGGACCTGTGATGATACATGTAATTCAGGAGCAATCAGGAAAACCTGTCTTCGTTTACACCAGACATTAGTGAGATTTGCAAATATGTAAAATGATGACAAATTAAAACTTCTTGTTCATTTTCGAAAATATTAATTATTAAAAATATTTGTGTTGACATATAATGAGTTTATTGAAAATTGATTAATATTAAAGTTTCTCCACTTTAATTTCTAATATACTAAATATCAATAGATATAGCCCATATGAAAAATCTTTAAGGTCCTCAATAATTCTTAAGAGTATAGAGAGGTGGGTTGCCTGGGTGGTTCAGTTGGTTAAGTGGCTGCCTTTGGCTCTGGTCAAGATCTCAGGGTCCTGAGATTGAGCCCCAGATCAGGCTCCCTGCTCATTGAGAAGTCTGCTTCTCCCTCTCCCTCTGCTTGTGCTCTCCTAACTTGCATTCTCTCTCAAATAAAGAAAATCTAAAAAAAATATATATATATAGAGGGGTTCTAAAACCGAAGTTTGAGAACTGCTGTTCTAGACACAGGCTTTCACAAAATGCAAGCAGTGGGCTTTATCTACAGATGTTTTGAACTTTTCGTTTAACTATTATTTCACATTTATAAGACGTTGAAAAAATTAGTAAAAATCACCCATCTGTCCTTTATACAGAATCACCCGTTTACATTTTATACCATTTGCTCGCTTTTTCTTTCTGCACACGCAATTTTTTCTGAACCATCTGAGGGTAAGTTACAATCATAGCTCTTAAATACTTCAGTGTATTTTATTTAGCTTATTTGTTTAGAATAGAGATATTATGGGGTGCCTGGGTGGCTCAGTCTGTTGGGCGTCTGCCTTCAGCTTGGGTCATGATCTCAGGGTCCTGGTATCGAGTCCTGCAACAGGCTCCCTGCCCAGTGGGGAGTCTGCTTCTCACTCTACCCTTCCCCCTGCTTGTGCTCTCTCTCCTGTCTTTCTCTCATGCTCTCTCAAATAAATGAATAAAATCTTTTAAAAAAGAGAGAGAGATTACATAAGCACAATGTAATTATCAACTTTATGAATTTGCATTGATGTGATACTTTAATCTACCATCTCTATATTCCTTCCATTTTTGTGATTGGGTGTAAAAAGTCAATTACAGCATTCTTTCTCCTCCAATACAAAATCTAGTCTAGTCTGGATATTACATGCAGCTGCCATGTCATATTATCCTCCATTTTTATAGCTTTTTTCTTTTTTTTGTCTTTTATGACATTGACATTTTAGAGGAATATTTAGAGTGACGTTCCTCTTTTTTTTTTGAAGATTTTATTTATTTATTTGACACAGAGAGCGCAAGCCGAGAGGAGAGGGAGAGACTTCCCAATGAGCAAGGAACCCAATGTGGGGCTCGATCCCAGGATCCTAAGATCATGACCTGAGCTGAAGACAGCCATTTAACCAACTGAGCCACCCAGGTGCCCCAAAGTTTGTTTTCAAAAGTGATAACCAGGGTATTTCTTTAGAGGAATGATTGACTTTGGAATTTTTTTTTTTTTTTTTTAAATGTGGACTTCAGAGCAGTATCATAAAACTCTGGCATTTCATCAAAATAGGTAAAAATGTGTATATAGTTGAAATTGATGTTTTTATTTCATTGCTTAAAATTCACACGGATCCAAGAAACTGAACTGAATGGAGTACTACTTATGACTTTGTGCAAGCCACCTTTTTTTTTTTTTTAAAGATTTTATTTATTTATTTGACAGAGGGAGAGATCATAAGTAGGCAGAGGGAGAGGGGGAAGCAGGCTCCCCACTGAGCAGAGAGCCCGATGTGGGGCTCGATCCCAGGACCCTGAGATCATGACCTGAGCCGAAGGCAGAGGCTTTAACCCACTGAGCCACCCAGGTGCCCCCAAGCCACCTTTTTTTAAGTGAAAAAATCATTCTTACTGCAACCTTAAATTCCCTTGTCCCCCAACTCTCATTTTCCCATAGAAACAGTTGTTTTTATATGTGATTTTTGATAATGCAGTATTTCTTTAAATGCTCTCATGTTGTTTGCAGAGCAGAGTGTTAATTTGTAAAGACTCTAGCACGATATCTGACATGATTTTTTTTAAGTTGCTTTAATTATTATATGTGTATGAACATGAGCATGTGCCCTTAGTCAAGTTCGTGGCTTTCATATTAAGGTATTTAGACAGACTTTTGTAAAGATTAAGCCTTTTTGTTCACATTTTAGGAAAAAGACTTGTTTCTGCTTTCTGTAAACAAGAGGGTTTGGTGTGGTTTCTTTTCCTTTTTTTTGTTCGTTCGTTCGTTCGTTCATTCATTCATTCATTCAGATATTGGGCCTGAAGAATCCAGTAATAACACCAGGCCTGATTGGATGGTTTTGAAGGCAGACACATGGATTTTTATGGGGACCTTGAGAGGAAAAAGTTCATAGCACCTTCCTTTCCCTCCCCTTTATTTTCCTCAAAACCCCAAGTGAAATATACTTTTTTTTTCCTTTTCTACCTTTAACATAAGATGGCTGTTCCTTGTCTAACTCGTACCTCCTACTCACACATTGAATCCCTGTGGTTTTCTGTTACTTTTCTACCTTTGTTGATACTTATCTGTCAGTGTTGTTGCCAAGGGAATTCTGACTGACATTAGTGATATGAACTAGCTGTCCAGTACCATTCCTTACAATTCTATTTTGCACATATTGTATGTAGTCTTCAAGCTTCCCAGAATATATCTTTCAGCCTGAATCCTTGGTAGAACTTAGCACTTACACAGTCAGTCAGGTGTTCAGTAAACGCTTATCTTACTGGGAATAAAAGCAGATGGAAACTAAAAAAGATTTCTTTAGGCAGAAAAAAGCTCAGGCTAAAAAGGGGAAGACTTGGGTGACTGACAAAGTTATCTAGAACTGAGGTACTTTCACAATTATCTCAAAAATTGGATTCAAAACCAGTAGCTGTGAATGCCAGACTGTAAGCCTTGCCACGGGTTGTCCCCTATTTTAGTTTCATTGTGTTCCAGGAGAGAATGTCTTAAGTAGATTGCTATTTGGTGAAATCCCAAATTCCTGTTTCCAGTCCTTATAGACTTGCACAAATTAGTGAAGCCTTATTCTTAATTAGGTAATCTGTGTGAGTAGAGGGGCTAAATAGGGTAGATCTCTATATTCAGGTTGAGTACCCCATACGATGGGGAAAAGGGAAGAGTTATGTCCCTAAATTAGGCTCCAAGAAGGGATCCTCATAGGTAATATAATTAATACGAAGACCCTGACATTTTCATCAGAAAGTGCAGTGACACTAATAGTTAGGAAGTGACCCAAACAGACAACCCAGACGGTGCAAACTACTACAGCTGCTGCTCTGTCTCCCTGCTCTTACCTAGCTGTTGTCACCACCTGAAAAACGTGGTGTTTTTTTGTTTTCTTTTTTAAGAAGTCTGATTCTGGGAGTAGAAGGAGACTGTGAAAAGCAGGAATTAACCAAGGGTGCCTAGCTTCTGCCCCCAAGACAATCATCTTTCCCAGAGAGCCTGAAAGTTTATGAACTACATTTCTATTAACACTGAAGTAAATAAGATAAATTTGGGCAAATAAGTGTCTCCTTTTAAAGAAGGCTGTTATTTCTAGGAAGGTTTGTTTTTCTACATGACCTGAACTTATGCAGCAAGACTACTTTCTTTAATTGCTCAATGAGAAAGCCAGTCTGGGAGTTGTGTGTGGGGCAAGGGAAAGTCAGTGATGTTAGAACCTGGGAAGACAGCTGAGTATATTGGAAAGAGCACTGGATGAGGACTCAGAAGATCAGACTCTGGCTCTGGCTCTGGCTTTGGCTCATTTTTATATAGGTGGCCTTTGATAAGTCACATTGTTAATAGCCAGCTGTGTTTGAAACCAGGTAATAATCTTGGCTGTGATTGTGTGTGTGTGTGTGTGTGTGTGTGTTTTTAAAGATTTTATTTATTTATTTGACAGAGATCACAAATAGGCAGAGAGGCAAGCAGAGAGAGAAGAGGGAAGCAGGCTCCCCGCTGAGCAGAGAGCCCGATGTGGGGCTCGATCCCAGGACCCTGAGATCATGACCTGAGAAAAGGCAGAGGCTTCAACCCACTGAGCCACCCAGGCGCCCCTGTGTTCGTATTTTTTAAGTAGGCTCCATGCCTGGTGTAGAGCCCTGCTCAGGGCTTGAACTCACAACCCTGAGATCAAGACCAGAGTTGAGATTGAGGGTCAGAAACTTGACCGACTGGACCATCCAGGTGCCCCATAACCATATATTTTTAGGTTGTCTTAGTCCACACAATATTATGATGTAAGATTTATATCCATTTTACAGATGAGGAGACTCTCAAAGGGACTATTTGATCCAAGATCATATAGCTAGTAATTGTGAAAGCTAGGTCTCTAGCCTAGGTTTTCTTTCTTATCTGTTATACCATGGCTGCTTTGCAAAACCTAGGTGTTAGTATTGTGACGTTCCTTGAAGAGCAGGTCAGGTTTGAGAGGAGTGCTGAGTCCTAGGGTAGCATTAGGATATTTGTTGGGTAGGGAATGGAGCACCCGAGATAGGAAGGAGGCTGGATATGGCAGTAGGGAATTCTTAAACAAAAAAGTATTTTTTTTTTTTAAGATTTTTTATTTATTTGACAGAGAGAAACACAGCGAGAGAGGGAACACAAGCAGAGGGAATGGTAGCAGGAGAAGCAGGCTCCCTGCTGAGCAAAGAGCCCGATGCGGGGCTCGATCCCAGGACCCTGGGACCATGACCTGAGCTGAAGGCAGGCGCCCAACGACTGAGCCACCCAGGCGCCCCCAAAAAAGTATTTCTGAAATGTATCTTCTATCATCATCGTGTACAGGAAGGGATGAAAAACTCATTTACTTCTTCTTCCCTCCTAGAATTTTAGCTCATACTCTTAGTTATTTCCTTAATTACATCAGAATTATGGAGCAGGTAGGCTTTCTTAGCTGTCCTCCAAACTTAATCACCACTTACAACATTGTTTCTGTTAGAAAAGGTTTTCCATATTCCAAACCACCAATTTAAAAGTGGTTTTTTAAATATGTAAGATTTAAAGTGGAGTTTGCTAGTGTTTACGAATGACACATTCATAAAAGAAAGGGAAGGAAAGGAATATTATAGTCATTAAAGCTAATTTGCAAGTTCTAAACTGTGTGACCTGAACTCTTGCTGTATCTGTTTGGTATATTTTCAGCTGAAAAGGGCTTCATTTTTTTTTCTATTAGTAAAAATAGTACATGCTCATTATAAAAATTCCAGTAATGTTTAAAAAGTTAAACCTACCTTAAAATCCTGCCGTGCAGAGGTAATCACAACTAATCTTTTCTGAACATTTTATCTTAATTCTGCATCCTGGTTCATACACAATTTTTAAAAATATTATACGTTACATTCTGTGCTGGTCCTGCCTTTTTCTGTTAAAGGGCATGTTCTCAACTTTCTTCCGTTTTAATAAATTGAGCTTTATGTAGTCACTTTTAGTGGTTGTATAGTTTATCATCAAATGAAAACATCTGTATTCATTAGAATGTATGAAGGTGATGGTTGCTAAACATAAAGGCTGAATAATGGGGGCTTAAATTTAAAACCGAAGTTTTCTCTTACATGACTCCCAGCAGATCCAGCCTGATGATGTCACGGATCCAGGCTTTATCTTGTTAATAACTCTGTCTTAGAGTAGATGGGTGGATGAAGCTCTTAACAGAAGACTTCAATTTGGATAAATACAGATGAAATAATGGAATTAGAAGAAACATTTTTCAGCCCTCAGTATGATTGTTTTGGCAAAGGATCATCAGTGGCCAAACCACTGGGTGAAAAGTTGTTATGGAACATGGTACGCTCATAAGTTTCAAAATGTCATTCCACTTATTAGTGTAAAGGTGGGGGGGGTTTCCTTTTATAACCGAGAGATCTAGCTAATATTTCAGCATTGCCTATAATGTATCAAACTGACCTGTGCTTCCTGATGGGATGCAAAAAGAAGGAAAAAAAAAAAAAAGGAATAGAGATGAGGATTGTTTTAGATTAAAAGGGACTAAGTAAGGCACGGCAACCAAATCAGTGCATAATCTGTGGTTAGGTTCTTGGATTTTTTTTTTTTTTAAGATTTTTTATTTATTTGACACACAGAGAGAGATCACAAGTAGAGAGGCAGGCAGAGAGAGAGGGGAAAGCAGTCTCCCCGCTGAGCAGAGAGCCCAATGTGGGGCTCTGATCCTAGGACCCTGAGACCATGACCTGAGCCGAAGGCAGAGGCTTTAACCCACTGAGCCACTCCGGTGCCTCTGCTAACAAGCACTTTTAACTTGTTCCTTTCTTTAATGACATTAGTGCTGTACTAATGTTCCACCATTGAACAATGTTGGCTATTGATTTGAAGGGTGTCTGAGAATTTTTATGTTTATGTTAAGGGATGAATGTTAATTTCATCAAATGGTCTTTTGGTTTCTGTCTTAGGATATTTATAGAGTTCTTCCTTCACTTCAATAAAATAATTTCCTAATATTTTTTTAAGATTTTATTTCTTTATTTTAATAGAGAGCTTATATACCCTCTTGCAGGGGAAGGAACCCGAGTGGGATGCTTAACTAACTGAGCCACCCAGGCACCCCAGATTTCCTAATATTTAATAATACCCTTTAAAAAATGAGATTGATATATTGGGTTTTTTTTTTTTTTAAAGATTTTATTTATGTACCTGAGAGAGAGAGAGCAGAGATGGGCCCCAGGGGGGTGGGGGGAAGAAACAGACTCCCTGCTGAGCAGAGCTCAACTTAGGGCTCCATCCCAGGACCCTGAGATAATGATCTGAGCTAAAGGCAGACGCTAAACAGACTGAGCCACCGAGGCGCCCCAATATATAGGGTTTTAGAGTTTTATATCATCTTTCTTAGGCTTTGGTATCAATTTGTTTCATAAAATTTGTTAAGCTTTTCATCTTTTGCTGTGCTGTGAAACAGTTGAGATGACATTATACTTTAATATGAAGAGTTATTTGATACTGCTCTTTTGGATGGATACTTAACAGCATTTTAGTTTCTTTCTTGCTGTTTTTTAGTCTCAGCATGGAGTTGTAATACATACATTCTTCTAATTCTTTTTTTCTATATTTTGGTATTCCTTTTTGTTTTTCCTCCAAAAGAGCCAGCTTTGGAATTTGTCAAATCTAGTATTTTTGTTTTCTAATTTATTAATTTCTGCTTTACTTTTATTAAAAGCTTTTTTATATTTTTCTTAGGATTGTTTACTGCTTCTTTTATCTTCATTTGAGTGATTAATTTTTCTCATCATTAATGAAAATATTTAGAGCTGTATGCATTGATTGGGACAAAGAAGTGGTATTCAGAACCTTTTGCCTTTTGAGACCTGGCAGTTCTAAAATTGGGCCTCACTTCTTGACATCTTGGTTCCTACAGTTCTTTGATTCTCTGATTTCAGCCCATATCCTTGTCAACTAACTACAAGGGCCAATAAATTCTCTTGACTTTTTGCTGGTACTACCTGCAGGACACCTTACCTGGGTGTTGATAGACCTGTTGTGAAAAAAGCTCTATGTGCCAAAAAAATTTATAGAGCTGTTTGGTCTTATCTTAAATCTTATTTGTGTTTTCTTGCTATTTGCTTTTCTTTTCTTTTTTTTTTTAAATTTTGTTTATTTATTTGACAGAGGAAAGAGATCACAAGTAGGCAGAGAGGCAGGCAGAGAGAGAGAGAGGGGGAAGCAGGCTCCCTGCTGAGCAGAGAACCCGATGTAGGGCTCAATCCCAGGACCCTGAGATCACGACCTGAGCCGAAGGCAGGGGCATCAACCCACTGAGCCACGCAGGCGCCCCTGCTTTTCTTTGTTTTATATCTTTTTTTTTTTAATATTTTATTTATTTATTAGAGAGAGAGAGAGAACACAAGCAGGCAGAGAGGCAGACAGAGGCAGAGGGTGAAGCAGGCTCCCCGCTGAGCAGATAGCCCGATGCGGGGCTCGATCCCAGGACCCCGGGATCATGATCCGAGCCTAAGGCAGACGCTCAACGACTGAGCCACCCAGGCGCCCCTGTTTTATATCTTTTTACTGTGGGTTGCTCCACCACAGTAATTTGAAAGATTGGAATTACATGTTTAAGTATTCCTAAACCGTATTTCCTTTATCTGTTGACTCCCACTATGAAATGGAAATGAGGAAATGGACTTTTTCTAACCAACTCCACCCCCTCTTTTTGGTTTTAATGTACTGTGATATATATCTTCACGATATATTCATTAAGTATATAAAACAGAGTAGTGTGCATAATGTGCCACCTATTTTTTTAACCAAGGAACTGCTTATTTTTATTTATCTTAAAATTGAGATATAATTGACAGATAGCATCTTAGTTTCAAGTATACAGTATAATATTTCAGTATATGTGTTTATATTGCAAAATGATCACCACAGGAAGTCTTGTTAATATCCATCACCACACAGTTAAAATTTTTTTCCTTGTGATAACTTGTTACATTTTTTTTCTTGTAATAACTTTTAAGATACACTCTCTTAGCAAACTTATGCTATCTTTTTAAAATAAGAATATATCAATATTTGTACGAAAAGACTGGAGGCATACACATGAAATTGATGAAAGTGATTACCTGTTGACAAAAGTGGGAATAAGACTTCCCACTCTACTTTTTTCTACTGCTGGGTTTTGGATCAAGAAAACATTGCCTATTCAAAAGAAGAAACATTTTTAGAAGGTTCTTAAGAATAACAAAGAAAAATTTACCAATACATACTTTGTTTCCCAATAGTTGTAACATTTATATTTTGTAACCATAATTACTATGGTTATTTAGTTTTAATTCTGTGTTGTAGTGGATTTAGTGCTCAGTACCATTCTTTTCCCAATAGTCTTTTCTCATTAGTTCTTTGAGTCATATCTCAGGCTTATATTTCAAATAGATTTTTTTTAAAAAGACCTTATTTGAGAGCAGAACGAGAGAGAGCGAGCGTGAGCGTACAAGTAGGGTGGGAGGATAGAGGGGGAGAGAAAGAAAAGGAGGCTCCCTGCTGAGCAAGGCTTGATTCCAGGTCTCTGGGATCATGACCTGAACTGAAGACAGACATTTAACCGCTGAGCCACTCAGGCACCCCTCAAATAGATTTTTCAGGATAAAATCTCTCGTTAATATATTTCCTTTGCTATGTATAGAATTCTTTGTTCACAGCCTATTTGTCCCTTTAAGATGGTAGACAGTGTTCTGTTGTGTCCAATTTCTAATGTAAAGTATCAGAAGTCAGCCTAATTTCTTTTTATCTGTAGGTGACATGATTTTATTGCCTGGATGCTAGAAGGATTCTTTTCCTTTATACCTCTGAAAATAGTTTTTATTAAGCTATGTCTTGATGTCATGCCGCTTGTAATAACTTTTCCTGGTATATAAGGAATAGTTTTCATCTGTATATATAAGTATTACTTCGTTTATATTTTGTTAATCTCTATCTTTGAATAATGTGGTTTCAGGTGTCCTTATTTTTGTTCAGTTATTTATTGCGTACTTATTCTGTACCAGCCACTGTGCAATCAGTGGGGTTGGAATGGTGAGTAAAACAGATATGGCCCCTATCCCTCTAACCTCACACACATCAGTCAGGCCTAGCATAGATATAAGTGCATTTTGTTCATGCTACTCATGACTCATCACATTGTTTAAGATTTCTATCTGTCATTCCCAGCTAAGCTGTGAGCTCCCCAAAACAAGCCCTGTGTCTTGTATACTGTTGAACAAACTGACACATGGGGAGGATCTCAGTTAAATGGGTAAATGGCCTGATTTTGTTGCAATGGTACACTCACTCCTTAATTTCCTCTTAGATTTTGCTTTTTGCCTACCCACTATGATCTATTCATATCTTTGTTCTTAAACCTCATCTTGTATATATGATATTATTTGCCCTGTGTAGTATACCATTTCTTAAATTTTTTTTCCAACCAGTGCTCACTTTTCCAGCTACAGTATCTTTTATGTCTGTGATATTTGTCTCCTTTTTCTTTTTCTTTTT
>CM053603.1:57858791-57915207 GCA_028646535.1 Procyon lotor
TATGGGTGCTTGCTGATTTTATTCCTGCCACCTAGTGGCCAAATCAGGATTACAACATGACACAGGTGCGTCTAGACTTTTCCTGTCTGTAGCCAATGTTTAAAAATGTGTTTATATTACCTAAGTAATCTCCGTATTGTTCCCCTGTCATGGCTCTTTTTAAGGATCTGCGCGTTGGTATATGGGGATTAAAGTCAGAAGCCATTCCTGTTCTGTCATTTTTGTCCTTAATCATGTATTTTTTGCACTAAAAACACCCTACTGATGCTTACACAAACTAATGCTTATATAAACCAGTTTCAGATTTCAGTTTTACAGTTATAGAGCAGTGTGTATTCATAAGCACAGTGGTAATTCCTTAGAAGAAATCTTAGTATATATAAAAGAATATTATTGACAATAATGACTGATTAACAAAGATTATTAAATCCCACTAACGTGTAAGTAGTGTTAACAGTATTCCATTCATTCGAGAGCAGCATCAGTTTCTGAAGAGGCATCAGCAGAGCATGTTAATTTATTAACATAAATAAATTTACTGAGACAGTAAGCCTCAGGCATATACTATTGGGAAATGGGTTTGCTATCATAATTCTTTTTTTCATCAGTTTGGGAGTCAGAGAATCTTCTCTTCTGCAAATTAGATATTCTCAGTCTTTTCCTTAAGTAACTGTAGTTTATATTTTTCTTTTCAGTATGTTTTATAATCACAGTTAATACCTGCTTTCCCTTGAAAATAACTACTGAACCACACTTATTTTTTTCTTTAAAGACTATACATAAGAATATTTTCTATTTTGATTTTCAAAATATCTGTTTTCTGTAAAGTGACTATTGCAATTTAATTGAAAAACATTTGTTGAAAACTTGTTTATCTTACTAATGACCTTAATTAGTTCAAGTCAATATTTGCTGGAATGTATCCTATAGTGTTCAGTTTAAACCTTTTTTTATTCAATTTGGAGGGAGTTAATACTAGTATACTTCTTTGTAGGTAGAGATCATCTTTTTGTGTTTTCCCTTTTTCTGATAGAAAACTTTGATGTTGCATTTTGTTTCTAGACTCTTCAAATTGAACATTTACAAGCATTTTAAATTAAGAGTCTCAACCAATGTCTGAATGTCCATAGCCTTTCTCATGTCTTGCAAGCCCGATGGGTTAATCTGTTCTTTCTGTAGATTTTTAAGTTATTTTTCTGGTTTTGGCAGCGTTTCCAGCCTTGCACCATAGTATTGAAGCCAAAACAATGTGGTTTTGTTCTATTTTTTCTTTACTTTTAACAACGTAATGCTGTGAAGGGCACAAAACCTCCATTCTAAGCCCTGCCGTATGAGACTGAGAAGTCAGTCAATAGAACCTTTTTTTCTTTACCTAGTTAGAGGGTAAGATATTAGAAGTGAGTGTTGTTTTAAAAAACATCATTGTCTCAGGTGCCTGGGTGGTTTAGTCGGTTAAGCATCTGCCTTCAGCTCAGGTCATAATCCCAGGGTGATGGGATCGAGCCCTGTATCAGGCTCCCTGCTTGGCAGAGAGCCTGCTTCTACCTCTCCTAGTACCCCTCCCCCTGCTTGTGCTCTCTCGCTCTCTCTGTCAGATAGATAAATAAAATCTTTAAAAAATTAAATTAAAAAAAATTAAAAAACGTCATTGTTGTTTGATGTCCCTCTTTGACTATTTGACTTGGGAATGTAATCACATTTAACTGTTTTCAAATGTATTAAAACACTAGAGAGTTCATAACTTCTAATCATCTGTAAGGGAGAAACTAGAAACATTTGGAACTTCCATTGGCTTTCTTTTGGAGGCGTTAAAGTTTTTGAAAAAAGTTTGATGTTGAAATCACTGTAGTCTTAAAAGAAAAGATTGGGGTTTTGGTTGTTTTGATTACCTTTTATCCTGAAAAATAACCATCTTATAGGGATCCCAAATATCTAAATATGTTTTTCTGCAAAGCTAGATGATTTTGAATTTGACACCATCCTAGCCAGCCATTTCCCAGGGGTTTATGAAGACTGATGAAAGTACTTTTATCACACTGGTAAAATATTTCCATGTAAATACAGAGTGGTTATATTACTGCTATTACATGCATTTTTAAAAATTCTAATTTCTTGGGATGACTCAGTCAGTAGGATGTCCAACTTTTGATTTTGGCTCAGGCTGTCATGGGTTGTGGGATCAGCCAGAGTTGGGCTCTGTGCTCAGTGGGGGAGTCTGCTTGAGAGTCACTCCCTCACCCTTGGCCCCTCCCCCCCATGCATGTGCCTCTGTGAGTGCTCTCTCTCTCTCAAATAAAATGAATAAAATCTTTAAAATTCTAATTTCCTGTTTTTTTCTTCATTCCTTTAGATATAAAGATCAGCTAGAACATTTTGAAATTGCTTTAAAATTTGGCCCCATTGAAGCTATAGACAGAATGACATAGGAAAGTCTTGTATGATGCCATTATTCCACTTTTTATTTCTTAAGGATATCTTTTACATAGTTGCTTTGTAGCTTTGTTTTCTCAGAGGAACTGACTGATGTGGCCAAGAATAAATTCAGTTCTTAGTGATAGAGAGTAAATCAAATCATTTTGTGTCTGTGCTGAAACTGACTTATATTTGGTCCACAGTTAATTTTGATTTATTTATAAGTCACTTTGAGTAAATAAAAATATTCATTCCTGATGGAAAAGACTTTTTTTTTTTTTTCAAGATTTTATTTATTTATTTGACAGAGAGAGAGATCACAGGTAGGCAGAGAGGCAGGCAGAGAGAGAGAGGAAGAAGCAGGCTCCCCGCTGAGCAGAGAGCCCGATGTGGGGCTTGATCCCGGACCCTGAGATCATAACCTGAGCCGAAGGCAGAGGCTTTAACCCACTGAGCCACCCAGGTGCCCCGGAAAAGATTCTTTAGAATAAAGGGAAATGGGGTGCAGGAAAGTGATTGTGAATCAAAATATCATCTTTTACTCTATTGAGAACCTTTCATGAGGTCTGTAAAGTCAAAACTACTTTTATAATAATACAATTTGCCTGTTGAGCTCTCATTCACAAGTCGAGTTTTCCAGAGATTATACAATAAGTAATGATGTCACCACTCTGACAGCCGATAGAATGTGCTCGTGTTTAAAAATTTCTGAGTTTCAACTTATAATATAGTAAATAGCAATAGACATAACCCACATTGTAAAAGCACAATAATTTTTAAGAGTTGGAGTCCTGAGAACATAGTTTGTGAAGCACTTTTCTGTGGCATAAATTTGTAGGCTTGCTCCTTATCATTTCCTGTGTGTTGTATGTTTTTTGTCTGTTTTGTGTGCTTTGGGTATTTTTTAGGAACCATAACCTATTCTCTTTATGCTCTCTCAAGGAATAGAATGTGAGTTTTAGTTGTGGGTTGCAGTTCAGGAGGTTGGCTCTAAACAGTTCTTGGATAAAGGTAGAAAGCTAGATATAGAGGACATTTCTTCTAACAGTATAGACCACGGTGACTGTCTTGTGATATGATGTGCTGTCATCACTGGAGGCATAGATTAGACAGCTATTATTGAGAATATTTTAAAGCAAATTAATAGTGTTCTGGTAGGTAACTGTAGTAAAAGAGATCTAATAATGTAAAGCCCCTTTACAAGATACTTAAAATCCTACAGTTTTAGGGCTGAAACCACTTAGGCTGCCTGTGAACTAACGAATTGGGTGAAATTCTTGTTAGTTGGTATTGCTCAGTTAAATTTTTTCCTGTTGAGTCTTTTGAAAAATTAAATTACAAAAATGGACCTTTCAGTTTGTTAATTCTATTTATCTATTTCTCCCATATAAAATGTGGCATATTTAATCATCTTGCTTACTTTTCTTTAATGTGTTTTGTTTCAGTTGGTCGCATTATGTTTCAGCTCTTCTCAGACATATGTCCAAAAACATGCAAAAACTTCCTTTGCCTATGCTCAGGTAAATGAATTATTAAATTATTCCCAATTAAAAGTCATGACGTATAGTTTTATCTTGCTTAACAGAGTAGATATCTTCTGTAAAAAGTGTCTGGCCATAAAACAAGTTTTTAGTACATTAAAAAATGCTATTTTCACCGGTAGGAAATCAGAGAAGCATTCTTAAAGGGTAGAGAGGACAAAGAAATGGTCTCAAAAGTAAAAAAGTACTACTGCGTGTAAGGAAGTCATCTCTAAACATTGTAGTTCATAAATTCTAAATTTCAGTGTTTTGAATAAATTTAGCATTCCACATTCACAAGAAATTTAGGATTTGAAGACAGACAAAGCATAATATGGTTGTTCTTTGTTATATTTAATTGGATTTATATTTTTAAAAGTAGAAAAAAATAAGAAAAACATGTATAATGTTATTTTAAAATAAATTAAATTTTTTAAATCCATGCTTGGATACACTTAAATACATATATGCTTTGCACCAACTACTTGATTGCGCTCTTTTTACTGGAGTGATAACTATTTCTAATCCTTCTTTTCTCCTGTTGCATATAGAGTCTCTGCCACACAATTTAACATGTATATGCTATTTGATATTTATTTTAGTTTGTGTGTTGTTTCCTCATTGCCCTGTGTTTTGTATCTCTTAAAGTGCCAGCACATAGGAGGGACTTCACAAAGGACTAATTAGATGATTCTTTCCATGGAAAGATGTTTGTAGCTAAATTTCACTTCTTTTTTTTTCCAGGAGAGAAAGGCCTTGGAAAAACAACTGGGAAGAAGTTATGTTACAAAGGTTCTACATTCCATCGTGTGGTTAAAAACTTTATGATTCAGGGTGGGGACTTCAGTGAAGGTAGAGCTAAAGTTATGCTTTTAATAACTCCATCAGTTTCTTAAGCTATCTCATTATACTATTAATTATAAATACTGTGTCACAGTGTGATATAAATATTAAGTGGTCACTGAGTAGATGTGTAGAGCAGAGCAAGAATGTATGAAAAGCAGAATACTAAGACATTTTATTTTTATGTAGTTTTAATAATAATATTATAAATAGTTGGTGAATTCCCTTACAATGAATGCCAAGTACTTTTGGATTATTTTTATTCTTCCTGAATTTTGATGGTGTGATTACTTTTTGAAATAAATGGATTATGGAGATAATTTTTAATAGTTTTTATTATAATAGGAGTGGGCTTTTTTTTGGACTTTTATTTTCAAGATGAGGTTGAGGATTTGTAGAATTTTAATTATAGCAATTATAAAGTGTTAGCTTCTTTAGCAAATTGAAAGCAAAATTATATATATTAATATATTTTTAATTTTCATTGTAATTTAATGTAGCTCATTATTTGCAGGTAATGGAAAAGGTGGAGAATCAATTTATGGTGGCTATTTTAAAGGTAAGGCTTAATATTTTATGGTCCTTTGTTTCAGTTCTGATATTAAAGCAAATTTGATCGTGTACTTTTAATGAGGAGAGGTTACTTATAGTTCACTTTTTGCATGAAACTAATGCTGCATGAAAATACTTTATTTGCATGAACTTGGGGATAAATTATGTTGTAATATGTAACTTTTAATTGACAAGATTAATTAAGGCTAACTTTATGGTTAAACATGACTTTCAGCATGGAGGTTAGGCAACTATATACATGAAAACTCCTATCTTCCTGCCTAAAACTGTCAACATATTCTTTTGTTTATAGAGAATGTGGTCTTTTGCAAAATGAAAAGGTAAGAGAACGAAGCTCAGTAACACAAACTCCAATTCTGTTCCCTTGCACCCTTCCTAATAAATTTATGGACAGCCTGGGTTAGGTTGTGGCTGAATTTCTTAGATTGCTTGAAGACTTGAAAAATTCTGTATATTATTTCATACATGCATCTGTATCTTTTTTCTTTTCTCAATGGGTTATTAGTTCTACATTAGGGAAAAAAATCTAGTTGTGTTTTTTCCCCCTAAACCAAGCAATTTCTTTGAATAAAAGTTGGTATTTCCTACTTTTTCAAAGGTTTGTATGTTTTCTTTTGTATACTAGAACTATATGATTGTGTTTTATTCCTACAGTAGAAATATTTGCATAAGTCTAACTATTGCACTTGCCCCAAAAAGCCTTAGAAAAGTCAGTTGCAGAGATTTATAATGGGATCCAGTCTTACTAGATTTTAATGCCATGATAGCTTCAGTGTTATAATAGTCTTTTATATTTCTTTTGGGGGAAAATGGATTACTACTCTTTTTCAGAAGCCTGTTCCCAAGGTAATCATTTTTTAAAGTTTTCTATGTTTCTGTTTGTTCTAAAGAAAAATTTGTTTGTATGAATGTCACAAGGAAATTTAAATTAGTTTTGAAGATATTTCTGCTGGAATTAAAATCATCTTTATAACAGTTTTTCCTTTGAACCAGTAAGAAGCAGCTCATTAGCTGGTTCTATGCGCTTGTAGCAATTTTAAGCTAATGTTATAGGCCACTTTAATGTGGTTGTTCCCTCTGGCAGATACTTGTGTATCTTAAAATTGTATTTTACCCTTTAAGTTTTTGTTTTTAAGGGACTTTTCTCCTTAGCTAATTTTTGATCCTATCTATTAGGAGTCTGTATACTTGATTTAACTTGTGTACATCCTTACAACTTAATTTATGTAACTTTTTGTTTTTTGCTCTCATAGTCTAGCTTCAATACAGTTGAATAATAAGTTTACCATATAGAAATTAAGCTCATAAGATTATTAAACTTCTCCCATATATAGTGCGTTAAGCAAGATAATTGGAAAGTTGAAGAAAATGAGCTTTACCATAGAGATTTTTCTAAAATCTCTTTACTGGTTTTCCCTGAAAGTTAATAGTTTACATTATCATTTAGCAAAAGTATGTTACTACTAAAAGTGACTGTTCTAAGGCTGTTTGTATAAAGCATTAAATGTATGTTCTTTTCCTCAAGGCTTTAATTAAGTAGTGTATTTGATCTTTTTATGCTTTTGTATTTGAATAGTTAAAAATATTTTTTTCTAAATATTCAGACAAGTATCTATCTATACTGACCAGAAGAGGAATTTCATCCTTTGCTTTCTGTTTATTACTGTGAACATTACACTTTCAAAGAGTCTTATAATTGGAGACTGACAAATTTGTGTTTTCTTCAAACAGATGAAAACTTTATTCTCAAACATGACAGAGCGTTCCTTTTGTCAATGGCAAATCGAGGGAAACATACCAATGGTTCCCAGTTTTTCATGTGAGTAGGCATAATTCAGAGATGAGCTTTTCTTAAACAGAGAAGCGCTGTTCATGAGAAAGATGGTATAGTTAAACCAAGCTTAAATGCTAGAATTCTGTCAAATTGGACTTTGTTATTAATCTCAAATGTTACAGAAACTGGTAAGCTCTACAGCCGCCTCAGCGTTCAGCATATATCCCCCATTTGAAGAATGGTACTTAAAAGATGTAACTTGAAGATATACGTTATTTTCAGAGTGTGTTGTCATATTAAAAAAATTGGCTTTGACTTAATAAGTCTAGGGGCTCAGTTTACCAAAACTAGATTGGAACATTAACTATTGATCGGCATTTAAATATTGTTCATAGACTAGGACTAGATGTGCCCTTGGCCTAGAGAACAGTTGTTTTTGAGTAAACCATTGTGTGGTTGCTTTTTCTCTTATTGTTGCTCTGAGCTAATTTGAGAGAGGTACCATTATTTTCTGATACTGCACAGTGATGAGTAACTTTGCTGTTGCATCAGCATTGTTAAAAAAAACTTAAATCTTTTGTGATTTCTGTGCATAATTGGATTAACCTAATATTGCTATCATTTCCACCAAAATTTATGAGATTAGCACTCAGGAAACTTCAGAATGCTATATTTGCTTTTTAAAAAAACAAGCACCTTTTCATGTACGTACAGGCACAACCAAAACCTTACTTGCCATACTTTTAGTTATATTCTTATCTGAAGCTACTCTAAAACCTATTTTAATTTTAATCCTAGGATTTAAAATAGAAAAGATAATTGACTAGCATGAAGTTTAATGGTTTTGATTGGAAGTAAATCTCCACAGTTGTACTATATATGTTGGAGAAATATTTTATTCATGGTTTGCCAGGAAAAGTTCTTGTCATCTTTCTGAATGGACGAATATGAATGGCGCTTCCCTGTCTTTAAAGGAGTAAATTATTCATGTAAAATAAATCTCACATTTTAAATTTGTCTGCAAAATAGATTTCCAACATGATCTGATAAAGTTCAGATAAGGGGCATTCTGTTCCTAAGAATGTCCTAAAAATGGAAAGCTGATGGAAGATGACAGTGCTTGGAGCTGTGCAGGAAAAAAGGAAGACCGAAAACATTTGTTCCTAGATCATGTTTTGATCCCATAGAACAGTAGTTATTAATACTTCTCTACTAGAGTATTTTTCTTTCCTTAACCTTCTTTAAGGCCAAAAAAAAAAAAGCAGTGGGAAATATTTTGAAAAACTTCTTTTATAGTAATTCAGTGGAAAGCTATTTACTCTTTGAGGTTTCCCATTTCCATTTTTAAGCTTATCTGAACTGTGAACATGATAAACTAATGAAATTCATTGGTCAAGAAGCTACCATCTGAGGGCTCTAAAGTTTCTTTTAGATTTCCTTTTTTTTTATATGAGTACATTAAATTTATCAGGTAGTGGCAGCTTCTTCCCATTGTTACATACCAGTTAGCTTGTTTAAATCAAACGTTAAGAGTAAAAACCGGTGCAGGTACATACATTAATTCAATTAATACATTAATTCAAAAAATTTATTTTGTTTCTGTGTTATTTAGTACTTGCCTAAGTCTTTTGTAGGAATGCTTAGTATCAAACAAAATTGTGGCCATTGCTGTTTCTACATATTTTAATTTTACATTGGACTGCTGTTTTTGGCAAGGAATGCCAAATGAAAATTTTAACATCTGTGAATTAGGATTAAAGGTTTTAAGCTTGTTTTTGTAATTAACTGTAGATGGCACTAAAATCACTGTGAACTTGTATTGAAAGAAAATTTTCTACTTTTAGTTTGAAATTTACTTCTAGAAATGAGTTTGCAGTTAAAAGCAATCTTGGAAGTAATAGTGTGTTTGTACATACAAAAGAAATCCTTATCTTTTTTTTTGTTGTTGTTGTTAAGAGATTTTTGTAGCATGTGCTTTTTACGCTAGCTGAAAGTACCAGTTCCCCACAGTTGAAGGATAAAATAAAGCTAACATTCACCTTTCTAAACAAAACACTTCCTTGCTTTGATAGAAAGGGAAAATGGAGATGATGGCCCCTAAAAAGAAAAATCTGAAAATCTCTGTCTTGCAAGCCCAAATCATTTTGGAGCTGAAGTAGTGAAAAAGTATAATGTACTGTCTTCAAGTTGTGTCTGGCATCCCAGCTAAGCCCTCTAGAAGTTTCGGCTGTGAGAGCCGCCCGGGGGTGGTGGTGCACTTGTCCCCCTCACCACAGCTCTTGCTGGGGTGCCTCAAACAGCTCTTCTGCGCTCCAGACGGGAAAGAGTTGTGTGAGAATGGGTGGTAAAACGCCAAGAACTGCCTTTATTTTTCTAGTTTTATAGGCTCAAGAAGGACTTTTAATACATCCTTGGCAAAATTGTACTTGTAGTTCATATTCTAAATCTACTACTTTGTAATTCCTAAGGAATAAATTTGACGCCACTAGTGTGTTTGCAAAATATTCCTCAAAGATTCTTGTGCTTCGTTCAGTAACTATTGTCTTCATTACTGACGTATGTAAAACCTCCCCTTCCTAAGGCATACATCATTTTTATTAAACATAATTGAGCATATATTGCTTTCTTTGGATGAAACAATTATGTATATGATAAAAATCAGATTTGCTTCTATAAAGCTATTTGTGATTTTTGCAGTAACTGCTTTTATCTACTATTTTAATCACAATGATTTTGCTTTGGGGGGGCCTACTATTTCTTTTTGAAATAGTATTGCTCAAGAAACATGGAGGAAGTGATAGATGGCACTGTCCCCATAAATAACTGAGGAAATAATGGTTTGTTCATTTTGAGGTATTTCTGAAGGAATTCAAAGACCTGGAACCAAAGTAGTTACCAAGGTAACTCAGTATTTACCTGAGTTATTATTCATTTTGTTCCTTTTATTATTTATTTGTTGAAGTGAAACACAAGAAACCATAATAAAAGCTAGAATTATAAAGTCTCAGAGTGGAAAAGGATTTCAAAATCATCCAACTTTTTCCTTGTATAAATAATGCTAAGATAAAAATGACACACCCGAAACATTTTTCTTTTGCTTTGGCTGTTAAGTAATAACATTCTGTTAATTCTGTAATTTTCATTGTTTTTCTCTACATTCGTCCAAAAACATAAAGAAGGTATTGCATGAAGTAGTCATTAAGAAGATTAGGTGGTTTATAGCTTTATGTTAAATAACTATCACTTGGGTTAGAGTTACTCTTCTGGTTCTGGTTTTATTGGCTATTTACCTTGAGTTAGTTTTGTCTTTCCTTTATGGATTATGAAGTATCTATCCCATTCTCAAAGATAAAGTAACCATTTTGGTACGAAAATGTGGACATAAAAGGAAGAAAGTGTTTTGTAGGTTGATCCTCAGTTTCTGAATATGTGGAAGGATTTGTGTGCAAACGTCATCTTGCCTAAAGGAAAATAATTATAATTGCCTAATTTCCATCAGTCCGAAAGGTGCTGCAAAGAAGTTTCGGGCTCATTTGCCTAAACTAGGCGGCAGTCTTCATCAGCTGCAAACAGAACATTGACGTGCTGGTTACATTTGTCTTCCTTCATTTGGTCTGTGCAATCTTATGTACAGCCGTGGAGTAGAAGGACCTGCAGAGCTATGGTGGACAGTCTCTGTCATTGGCCACTGTCGGTGGTCATGATAATTATAAAAATTTAAGAAAACAAGATAATGTAGAAAAGTGAAACTTTAAGCAAAAAATTTTAACAGGTATAAATAGGACTATGGGAGGAAAATATAAAGTGGTGCGAGGATATGTTCTAACCAGACTGCGTGGGAGAGAAGTGCTGGTAGTTTCAGAGCAGAGCAAGGGGAGATGAAGAGTAGTTTTGTGTGAAGGGGTTTATAAAGCTATGTTGCGATCTGGGGTAGCAAAAGTATACTTGAGCAGAAATGCTTTTTCCCTCCACATGTGAATCTGTATGAGAAGAAATGCTAGTAAGTGTCAGTAACCTGGGAGGATCTAGTTTTTCCTTCTTTTGGGGGTAGTATCTTTATGTGTACATTGCAAGATTTTTCATCAACAAAGATGTTGGTGAAACAACCATAAACCAAGTTCTCTGAGTATCAAGTATCATCTGTAACATCCAGTCTTAGTATCACTTAGTGTTTATACACTAAGTGACATATGTATTAGCAAGCTGGAAGGAATTTTGTATCTAGTAGTGTTTGATGTGTATTATGTTAACATTAGTGCTGAATCTTTGAAAGCTCTCTATTTGGTGACATTTGGAACACACAGGGAGAACTCTGTAACATGGCTTGGTTAGTTTCCATGGCCCTTAAACAAGCTGTGTCTGTCTATATCATTTAGTGTCTCTTCCATGATGGTGTGGTAGTTTCAGGAGTTGAAGGAAAAACTTGGATGTTCAAGGCTACATCAGACAGAAATAGGTTATCTTTATGTTCATACTACTGTACACCTGGAGTCACTTTTTTTTTTTTTTAAAACATTCATTGAAAACACCACATTATTTGAAACATTGTATTCTTTTTGACAGTCGTTCATGTATCAATGCCTTTATAAGAAATTAAAGCTTGTTTTTAAGTATTTCAAGAGTCAGTAGTTTGGAACTACAATAATAAAGAATTTTGTCCACTATATATAATATGGATTTTGGTCTATAACTAGATATGTTTAAAGTATAATAGATTTAAAGTTGGCTAGACTGTGTATGTTTTGAAAAAATTTTTTACAATGGGGAAAATCAGAGATTAGGCAGGAAAAGCAAGTATCGTGGCCAAAATTTGACAGAATACTTGTATACTTTTTTTTTTTTTTAATACTTGTATACTTTTGTCTCTCTTGCCTTTTTATCCTTTGAGAAGATCCTTAAAATTCTAGTTATGCTTTATTATTATTATTTTTTTAATTATTATTTTCAGGGACTTAACAGCTACAGAAGTGTTGAACAGAAACTCTAGTCCAAACTTTGCTCACTTATTCCTGATAGTAGTCAGTTGTGTGTGATGAAAAAAAGATTTCAAATGTAGGAACATGAAAGATTTTTATGAAGTGAATTACTAAAAAAAAGAAATTTACCTGAAATTTTGTTTTGACTTCTCTTAACTCAGTCCTTTTCATTGAAATTTTTGCTTTCCACTGGTAGTTACTGCTCCTGGGCTTTCAGATTTTTATATTCATGTATGTACTTAGGATACATTACTCTCTTTTTGAGAAAGATATTTGTTGACTTAGCTAGTTTGTAGGATTTGCAAAGCGAAATGTACTGTTTGGTTACTCACACTCTAGAGTTACAATATTAAGGCTCTGAACAGATTTCCACTTTTACCACAGTGTTTTTCTTAAGCACAGTTCGTCTCTACATACATATTCTATGTCAAAGAAAATTTAGAGCCCTCCATTTTAAAAAAGCTTTCTTGCTTTGCATAAAACTTGAAAATATTTAATTTCAAAGTTATATTGATATTAAAACATAGATTCAGTCTTGTCTTAAAAGTGTATTACAATTTATTTCTTGCCATTTTTGTGTAAAATTTACAGAAAGAGTGTTACACCGTGCGCTCCAAAGGTAATGTCTCATTACTCTAAGGCTCTTTTTTTCTTTCTTTGCCTTTATCTCTTTAATCCTATTGTTATGTGCATTGAACCATTTTAAGAAAAACTTTGATTTATGGCAGCAATACATGTAAAACAAGTGTGTTTTATTGTTCATGGTTAATCCTGGGAAGTATATTTTAATTTCAGTGGCTTGTTGCCACCATGTTTCCACACCTCTTCTGGGGGAGGGCAGGGAAGAGGGTGTATTGTATATAATGGTTTAGATTTCATTTCAGTACAGAACTGTTAATTTCTATATAAGACCAAAAGCTTTGATAATGGTATAATAATGTAGATTGTGTTTTGGAGTAACAGTGACACTTTTCAGTTTCTAGGATTTACAACGTTTAAATGAATCCTTATGCATATATTTTCAAAGTACGTTCAGTGGGTGAAGGAAACTAGAAAATCAGTGTTTAAGTGACAGGAGAAAATGGCAATGTGAAAATATTGAAAGCTTTTATAATTTGAAATGTTTTGTGGTTCTTTCTCCTTTAGGCAGGCTTTCATAAGCATGTATAAACTTACATATTTATGGTAGTCTCTGGCCCTAGGATCTGAACTTACTGAGTGTCGGCACTGCATGGGTCTTTACCACTGCATAGTTTTGAAAGATCAGTACAATTACGAGTTGGTGGGATGAGATTTCTTTGTCCGGTTGAGTAGAATTGAATAGCTTGGACCAAGTATATAATTTCTCCCTGCCCATTTGGCAGTGTCCTCTGTTTATCCCGGTCTGGTGTCAGCCTAGGGCCAGTATGCCTGCTTTACACTGTTATTTCTACTCTTGGAATGTAGGCTGAGAACCCTGAGGGGCTTCTTTGTTAAGATCCTTTCAGTATTCTTAGTATGTAGTCTAACCCGGTGTAAGTATACATTGGTATTTCTGCCTCCTGAGTTGTGGATGCAAGTGATGGACTTAATTATTCATACCAGTTTAGGCACAGCAGGCCAGCTAAAGTTTGTCCCTGAAATGATTGTTCGTGCCTTCATTTGTTTGCTTCCCTGTAGCAGTAAAGGACCAAGTTTTTTTTGTCTCCAGTTGTTATTTGAATTCAAAACAAAACTGGAATCTGTCATAAAGGTAGCGATTCCATCCTTAGATCAAGTCTCAGGTGGCATGTTGCTATCTCACTGCATCAGCTAGAGTGTTTTCATCTCACCATTCGCTCCAGAGTTTTGCCATAAGGTGATTTTTACAGGACTCCTATTAGCCAGTGTGGCAAATTGAATTGGGTTCTGTGCGTTTTAGAAAAATCTGTAGACTTTTCCCCAAAAGATCTGAGAGTTGTGAGAGAAACAAGGAAGGAGGAGGAATATGCCTAATCTATAAACCACTCCTTGTTTTCACTGCTACATATTTGAAATCTATCCCCTAACATTGTAGGACGTGTTTACCTTTACAAATTTTACCTCTTACACCTTTCATACATGGAATCACTGTCTAGCATATGTACTGATTTCTTCCTATCATTAGCGTGCTTTGGTAAAGTTTTCTGTATGTGGGAAGCACATTTCTATGTTAAAGTTATTATCCAAAGTAGTTTCTGAAAGCTAGTTTAATTATTTAAGCGTTAGTCCCTCACCAGCTTGCCAGATTTTCTTTTTTTTCTTTATGTCTGTTTTTACTCATTTTTACTGTTTTATTGGCTTGAATTACAACTTCTCAGTCTTCTAAGGAGAATTTGAGACTTCATGGTTTTAAACCTCAAGATTGCTTTTAAAAATCTGGAACTTTTTAAATTGACAGTTTTTAAAATAAAATTCTGTAATACTTTTACAGAACTGAATATTCTTAATGTAAGTATAAATGCTACCTTTCCTTGTGGAATAATGATTTTTAACATTGTTGTGAAGGTTAAAATTGTGTTTTGTTGAATTCCGTATCTTAGAATTGCCTTAAAATGAGTATGAAAATTGATATGGGAGCTCCTAGCACAATGACTGCTTTAAACATGGCCTGATACCTAGTGTCCTTTCTCAAATTCTTCTGTTTCTCTAAACTAAGATTTTTGTGGTACATACTTCTGAGTCTAGTTATCTGCTTTTGAATTTTTTCACTGCAATTCACATAGTGTGAAGATCTGTGACAATTCTATGAGAAACAACCAGTTTGGGTTCAGAATGTTTTAACCACACGTACCCTGTAGGCTTCCCAAGATTGACTGTAGAAGAAACAGGTCGGGCATTTTTGGGCCAGAGAAATGTGGAGTGTCTATAATGTTATCCCTCATGACATACTTGCTGTCAGAAGTGTCAACAAAGGGAAGATTTGCTCCCTAGCGCATTTTCAGGCTTGCTCCGAGTGGCAGAGCTTCACCTTAGGTGGGAGGGGCAGGAAGTTCCAAAAACAGGACTCCCGAGGCCTCCTCCATCTGCCTGCCTAAAAGATGCAGACTGACTCAGTATGAGAAATAAGAAACAGGAGAAATCATTTAAGTGTGGGGGCCAGGTATTGATCACACTTTTCTTTCCTTAGGGCAAATGGTAGTGCTTTTTATGCTCTTTAATTATCTTGATAAATTTTGAGTTTGTTTTGCTTTTGTTGTTTTGGATTCGAGAGTAACTTTAATTTTAATGTATTTTTATGCTATTTCCAAGTTGTTTCATACATACGTATAAGAATAGTCTTCGTATTGGAGAAATGACTTACAACTTTTTGTAATTTGTTATAATCTCGAGTGATTTTTTTTTAACCAGTAAAATGGCTACTATTGCTGTTTGAAAGGTTTTTAAGTTTAGATGTTTACCACACTTAACTTTTTCCCTCTCTTTTTATCTTTACCTCTTTGTTCTCTACATGCTGTGCTTCAAACCCTTCTGCTTTGTTCACCTAAACACCTGGGTTTGCCATCTTCTCCGTGTTGCTGTTTATGACACAGTACTACAAAACCTGCCCCACACCTGGATGGGTAAGAGTGGCATTTTATAACCGCGGCAAATCGTTTGGGTGGCCAGTCCAATACAGGTTGGGTCATGGGTGACCCTCAAGGGGGTGCTCTTGGTCTCTGGGTTAATCTCTCAAAGCCAAGCCCTCCTTAAGGATCCCAGGCTAGTCAGCCTTGAGACCTCATAGCTGTCCTGCCACTGAATGGGCTTTTTACCTGGGCCTATGGGTAGACCTCCCAGTCATGCGCTCTTGAGTGACCTTGTAACAGTAGTTTCTCAATATCAAGGGCAGTCTTGACTGTTCTCAGACTCTCTACCATAAAATAGTTAAGGAATATTGTTTTAGGAAGAAAACCAGTTTGAGTAATTGTTGTTTGCTCCTTTTATGAAGCAGATTTCGGGTTCTTGTTACCTTCTAGTTGTTTCATTTATCAAACACTTTGTTTTATATTGAGGTCTGTAGACGTGTCATTTATAACAGTTGTGAGTACTGCTTATGGCTTAGTTGTCATCAAACCAATTCTTTGTCCAATTCGTATTGTGACAGGGTTCATGTCGTCTTCGGATTAGTTATTTCTGGTTTTGAAGTAATCGAACAGATTGAAAATCTGAAAACAGATGCTGCAAGCAGACCTTATGCAGATGTGCGAGTTATTGATTGTGGGGTGCTTGCCACAAAATCAACTAAAGATGGTAAGGGTTTGGGGGGCATGGGAGGAGCTAGGATATTGATAAAATGTGTTGAAGACTATAACTTAAACATGCCTCCTGGATTTGAGTAGTGGAGGAAACCATACAAGTATAGCAATAGCCCCGATGCTTCTGTATCAAACCTTCTATGATATATCTATCAAATCTCCCTTTTTACTTCCCCCTGCTGTCAGCCTTGTCCAGACCTGGACGATTGCGGTAGCCTCATACCTGTTCATTTACCTCTGTCCTTTTCTATAATCTTTTATCAGCAGCTATAAATTCCTAACTGGTCTCCTTGCTTATACTCTTGATCCTCTGTAATGTGTCCTTAAAGGCAACCAGAGTGATCCTATCCAAGGGCTCCCTTCTCAGTCAGTTGAAGGCTTTACTTGGTCTGTAAGGCAGTCTGCTCTTGGCGGTTTCTCTCACCTCTTCCCCCTCATTCATTGTCTTCCCAGCCATATTGACCTTTACATAGACCGCCAAGCACACAGGGACCTTTGTGCTGTCCATACCCTCTTTCTGCAGCGCCTTCCATCCAGATATCTATCTACATGATCCCTTACCTCACTTCCTTCAGGTCTCTGTTCGAATGTAGTTTTCAATTACCCCCTGACTCTCCCTACTCCCTTTACCCTTTTTTTGTTTTTCTGTCCTAGCACTTACCATTTGTCATATTATGCAGTTACTTATTTCTTATCAGATCCAACTAGAATATAGGCCTCATGAGGGCAAGGGGTGGGTTTGTTACCTTATAATCTCAGCAGCACATTATATTACCAACATGAAGAAAAGTTTATTTAAATTTTGTCTTTAGTTTTCTGTTGATAACGCATGTTTTACAATACTAAGTAGTCATATGTTTTACTCTGAAAGGTAGGCACTGAAATGCAGTACTAATAGTCTTGTTAATATTTCTCAAAAGTTTTTGAGAAAAAAAGGAAGAAACCAACTCATTCAGAAGACTCGGATTCCTCTTCCAATTCCTCTTCCTCTTCAGAATCTTCTTCAGAAAGTGAAATTGAACATGAGAGAAGCAGAAGAAGGAAACACAAGAGGCGGCCAAAAGTTAAACATTCTAAAAAGAGACGAAAGGAAGCAAGCAGTTCAGAAGAGCCAAGGAATAAACATATAATGAGCCCAAAAGGGTAAGTGAAACACCAGGGGAATCTTAAGCAAAAAAAAAAAAAAAAAAAAAAACCACACACCCCCTGATGGGGAAAGCATGTGCAATTGTGTAAACTTAGCTTTTTAACCTGTTTGTTGAAAAAGGATAATATTTTTTGGACTTTAATTTGAAATTTGACTGTTCTAGGGGTAGCACAGATATCCATATCAAAGATTTATGTGTTTGCGGGTGAAAAAAAAATCCTTGAAACTTAAAAAAGTTAGGATCATTTGACAATTTTCATGGCAGAATTTTAGTACTGTGTTCATGCTTTATATGTTCTCTTTGTGAAAACTGTACAAACCTTTTGAGTGAGATTTGTAAGTTATCAAATCTACTTTATTGCTATTATCATTACATAATATTAATAAATATTATCGTGAAACGCAAATATTGCACATTTTAATTGGTGACATGCTTTGTTCTCTCTAAGGCGCTCCGAGAGGAGTTCTACCAATGACAAAAGGTCAGTTGATTCAAATGCTAAAAGGGAAAAGCCTGTGGTCCGCCCAGAGGAGATTCCTCCAGTTCCTGAGAACCGGTTTTTACTGAGAAGAGATATGCCCCTTGTCCCAGTGGAACCTGAACCGTAAGTGGGGCGGTTAACTGCAGTGTTTTCCTTCTGTGGGTGAGAATTCCGTCAGCTCGTTGCACTTCCACACTCCGTTATTAGCATGACCTATAGTCAGAGCACTTTGAATGATACTGTGGGAGATGCCAGGTTAATGACTGACAACGGACCCTCCCCTTCAGAATTCCCCTCCTGCTAGTAGGGGACGGGGCTGGGGCGGGCAGGTTGGCCAGGGGAGAAGTTCTTACTGGAGCTCCGGAAAGATTTCATTACTAATTTTTTTTCCTTGGCTTTTCATTAGAGGTGAGATTTGGTTGTCTGAACAGAGGGTCGGTGGAACTGTTGAGATTCAACCAAATGATAAAATGGGTTCCAATTCAAATAATATAAAATTAATTGCATGGTGATTGGGGATACAATTTAGTATCATAAACATGTGACTCTTACTGACTTGCTAAGTGAGAACTTCTCTGCGTTGGGAAAGATAATGTGTAGCTTTAGATTTGGTCTCAAAAAATACTATGTAGTATATTTTGTGTGTGACCTCAAGTTTAGAATTATGAAAAGAAATGTTGTTTGAACACAGATACCATAATGTGGCATGTCATTGGTAAATCACCCTAGGAAGAAAGAGTTCTGTTGGAGGCTTAGCAGTGGTGCACATGTCAGGTTTCTACATAAGGTTATCATTTAGTTCATGAAACATTTTTAAATCCTAGTATTGTCTCATTTTAAAAAGCTGTTATAAAATGGGATGTATCTTTAAATTAAAAGCTTAACATGCTGATGTTTTCATTTTGAATTCTGGCTTGTTAATAAATTTAGTGGGACTCTTCTTTCTCAAAATACAAGACACCAAGTTCATTGATGAAGTCTATTTGGCTTTCAAAAATCAGGGAACTTGAAAGGTCACTTCTCTGTCATATGGCGGGTGTTGTCCACGGGCCAGATTTGGCCCGTTTCCTTTTTTTGTACAGCCTATGAGGTTAAAAAAAAAATGGTTTTTACATGATTAAATGTTCGTAGAAAAAAATAAAAAGGAGAGTAGTATTTTGTGAAGTATGAAAATTGAATGAGACTCAGATTTCAGTGTGAATAAATAAAGTTTTACTGGAACATCCATTTGTTCCCTGTAAGAAAATACGCAAGGGCTGTTTCTGTGCTGCAGCAGCAGACTTGAATGTAGCAGAGTTTGTATGCGGTGCTGTGTTGCTTTACACTGCTGCTCGGTGCACTAGGCCTCATGGCAGTGCTCTTACCACTCTGCAGGATTTCAAGTACTACACATATAACCCCTGTGTGTGAAAAGATATTTTTATTATTTATTTATTTATTTAGATTTTATTTATTTGACAGAGAGATCACAAGTAGGCAGAGAGAGGCGGGGAAGCAGGCTCTCTGCTGAGCAGGGATCCCGATGCGGGGCTCGATCCCAGGACCCTGATATCATGACCTGAGCCAAAGGCAGGGGCTTAACCCACTGAGCCACTCAGGCACCCCAAAAATATATTTTTAAAGATAAGATATATACAGTCTCATTACAGATCAGCATTACCGGATGAACAGCATTATCTATTTTGATAGGGAGCACTATGAATCCTAATTAAGTGAAATGTTATTCACTCCCTCCAAAAGAACTCCATTCCTCTTCTTAGACCTTTATTACAAAGAAATGATACTCAGTTGTCATGTTTCACATTTTACTGATAAAACAGTAGTGAAAATTTGTTTTCTTGTTATCTAAGTACCTATATAATAGTCTTAATTTTCTTCTTGGCCTACAAATCCTAAACTACTTAGAACTTTCAGATCCTTTTCAGAAAAAGTTTGCTGACCTCTGTTACCTGGGTTTAAAGTGGTGATTGCATTTGTGATTGAAAAGTGCTGATAATTTTGTTTGGTCATCATTCTTCTTTGGTCACATAACATCTTTTGGAAGTTATTTTGTGCAGAATTATTTTAAATTATAATTGGCTGGTAGTAGTGTCATATAAAGATAGCACAATTGATCTATTTTATTAGAATCTTTTGAGATTTTGATCAGTTGTTTGGGAGCTATAATTAAGTGTGTTTCAAGAACTCAGCATATGCAAGGATGAGAAGCAGGGGCCATCAGCCTTGGTGAATTTGTCACCTTGCTGATTTACCAGCAGTTAAGCTCATATCATTTGTAATTTGCTTAGTGGAATTTGGGTTCCACACTTGGCTCTAGTTTATTTGTTCTCGTCCTCAGCGGTACTCTAGAACAATTTGCAGGGTTTTGAAAATACTAACGTCTGGCCATGCAGCAAATAAAATCAGAATGTTCTGGGGAGAAGGTGGAGGGTGGTAGCATTGGATCAGTACCTAAAAGGTTCCCAGGTAAATGTTAATTTTTGCTGAACACATATAGACAAGTTCAGTCCTTTTTCTTCATGAGTAAAATGGGGTTAACAGTTGCCTACCAAAAGTGATGACTTATCTCGCTGTGAGAATTAAGTAATGTCATGAAGTGACTGAGAAAAACTATGCCTATACTTTGTAGTTAAGATTCTTCTGTAGAAGAATTGTATTTTTTTGGTATGTTTATCTGGAGCCCGATTCCTAGAGCCTTAGAAAACCCTATTGGCTTTGAGAGTCAAGTTATATTTCTTTCTATGACTTAGGGCAAGATTTGTAACCTTTTAATCTTAAAATTCTCTCTTTAAAATGAAGACGCTAATAGTACCTACCTCATAGTGTTGTTATAAGAATTTAGTGAGTTAATGCCTTTACAGTGCTAAAACAGTAATGAAGAGTCTGAAAAGGGAAATTAAGAAAGCAGTTCTATTTAAAACAACATCTAAAAGAATAAAATACTTAGGAAGTAATTTAAGGAAGTAAAAGACTTATACAATGAAAATTACAAAATATTTAGATCTAAATAAATGGAAAGATGTCACATGTTCATTGTAACCAAGGAATTCCATGGCTAGGTATATATTCAAAAGAACTAGAAATAGAAAACCAAACAGATACTTATAAGTCAGTGCTCATTGCAGTATAGTCACAGTAGCAAAAAAGAAAGAGATCCCACGTTACCAATAGATGGTGGGATAAACAAAATGTGTTGTATACATACAATGGAATGTTATCTGGCCATAAATTAGAGATGACCAGAGGCTGAGGGAGTTCAGAGGTATTCCTTAATGGGTGGAGTTTGGGTTTGGGATAATGAAAAAGTTTAAGAAAGATAGTAGTGATGGTTGTACAACATCAGTGTAATTAATACACCGAACTATACACTTAAAATTGGCCAAAATGACCAGTTTTACATTACATACATTTAACTCAGTTATGTTTAAAATGCTTATTAACATGTCTGACACATAGTAAGTACTCAGTACTCAGTAAGTACTCATGAGCTAGCCATCATGATAAATGGCTGCATTTATATTACATATATTACATACATTATATTACATTACATTATATACATATACATTACAATATATTACATATAGTGTTACATCATGACAGTAACAGGTAAAAAACTTGAAGTATGAAGACTTCTCACTCATGGAGGATGATAACTGCCACCAAGTCTGTACTCTCAGAATTACTATGAGGCAGCAGATTCAGAGCATTGAAGGGCAGCTTATTGTACAGTGGGGGGAGACAAATGAATTATCAAAAATATAAAATAATAAAGTTTTAAAAACAGTTTAAGCATCAGAGTCAGAAATACCTTGGGATTCCCTTAGAACATCATTGTTTTGACAAGAGACAGGTAAAAAGGGATTTTGTTTTAAAGTAGTACTATGCTTAAAAAGATGCACGGTATCATACCTACATTTCTACCCAATTGGGTTGCCTTTTTTTTTTTTAAGGTTTGGTTGGCACTTAAAGAGTTTGCCTAGAAAATCAGGTTACGTGGAATACTACAAAAGTGTTGGATCTAAATGAAATGACTTTGTATTATAGGAGCATAAATTCTGCATTTAAATATTGAGAAAACTGCCTAGCATTTGCTTATTTTTACTTTTCACTCTTCTTTTCCAGGAAGATTCCTGATGTAACACCCATTGTAAGTGATCAGAAACCATCTGTATCAAAATCTGGACGGAAGATTAAAGGAAGGGGCACAATTGTATGTGTGTTAAGACTTTTCTTTTTTTCAACTTATCTAAATAAGCAGTATTGGCAAAATCCTAGCTTTAATTTTAGGTACAGTCCAAGATCTGTTCAAGGAGCTAGTTGTATTCTCTATAGGTATAGGAGGGTATTGCTATTAGATCAAAGTTTATTGCTGCATTTTAAGTATGAAATGACATGTGAAACAGTGAGTGAGTATGTTGAGAAATCTTAGTATGTTGAATAATCCAGGCTAATGAATGTAACCATTAGGACTTCAAAGAAAAAAATCCCATTTCTTTCTCTTTTTCTTTTTATCTTTTTCTTTTCCTTTTTTTTAAGATTTTATATGTTCATATGAATTCATATATTCAAAATTCATTCAAAAAATTTTTAAGATTTTATATATTCATATCTTGTTTTTTTAAGATTTTATATATTCATATTCTCTCCCTGAGAGAGAGCACAATCAGGGAGAGGGGCAGAGGGAGAAGGAGAAGCAGACTCCTGGCTGAGCCAGGAGCCTGACGTGGAGCTCAGTCTCAGGATCTGGAGATCATGACCTGAGCTGAAGGCAGATGCTCAACCATCTGAGCCACCCAGGCAGGCACCCCAATCCCATGTCTTTTAGTGTCTTATGTTTGATATAACTTCATATCATCCTTTTGTACTTTAATCATTGCTTTTGAAGGGCATCTGAGGTTGGGTCTCATACCTAACTCTGTCCTATAGCAGACTGTAATTGAGCGGTATTTTAAAAACAGTTATTCCTGTCTTTGTTTTTGAAGCGCTATCACACTCCTCCAAGGTCAAGATCATGTTCTGAATCAGACGATGATGATAGCAGTGAAACTCCCCCTCACTGGAAAGAAGAAATGCAGAGATTAAGAGCATACAGACCACCTAGTGGAGAAAAATGGAGTAAAGGAGATAAGTAAGAGCTTTGCATATGAGCACAATCCTGTGTCTACTATATTTTAAGCGTTAAGAGGCCAGAGACTTATCACTTCTGGACTTTTCATTAAAGACTTGACATTTAAAGTTTGACCGTGACCAGAGAAAATGCATTTGGGAATACTTGGCAAGAAGAGAGCTATTAAGTAGGAGGGCTGATTGGCTTCAGGGTGCTTTTAAGTCAAAATTTGGTCTTCCCTCACAAAACTATAAAACTACTGAATCTCTCAAAAAGGAAAAAAAAAAAAAACTACTGAATCTCTCAAAGATATCCTTGTACAAAAAAAAAGAAGATATCCTTGTACAATTTTAGAAATAATCAGGACTTAAAAATCATGGAGCAGATTCTTTTCCTAGCCAGGTCTCTCGGTCACTGATGAATGAATTGGCAGGTAGGAAAATCTGTACCTAGCATGTGCAGTAATGTCTGACCCACAGACTGTTGGTTCTTCACAAGTGTACCCTTGTCTTACCCTCAATAACACCCCCAGCGGAATATCTTGCAGAAATGGGGCTGGCTCCAGAAGAGCTAGTGAAAAAATACACCAGTGGGACCCTCTATGATTGTTCCTGATAGTAGTCTCTTCTCCTCTGTGGTTGTCCAGTAGGATGGTTAAAAGGCAGAAGAGGAATGCGTCTGCTCTGTGAGAGTGATTCAGACACTGGTATAGAGAACGCTCAATTTTGAGCCCTGAAATTACCCATTACCACTAAGATTGTGAAGCCTGCATTGTAAAGTACATTTTCATGTACTTTTTCCTCACTTTCTGTAGGAAGTAATTTATAACTAAAACCTTAAGAGAAAGGCTTGATTACCTCTCTGAAGCTGAAATAAAACAATAGCCATGCTAGCTTCGTAGGAGGCTTCCTTTTTAAAGTTCAGGCAGCTGTCCTGTGTCTGCAGGGAATCAACAAATGATTTAGGAGCTTGATTTGACTCTCCCTCAGAAATTGTTCCCAGAGGCAGAGGGTCATAAGGAACTTAGTATGTGCTCTTGTGATGAATTAGTTTGGTTTGGTTCAAAACTGTTTTTCTGTCATATTTGAAATCTTTTGCTTAATTAAAAAATCCTTTTATAAGTGAATCTGTTAGTAGTTGTCAGTATGTATCTATGAAATTAAGAGGTTGAGATGAGGCCTATCACCCTTTGATGTATCCTTCTACGTGTGCTTAAAGTGTTGATGGAGTCAGTACTTTGTTCTTAATTAGGCTTTTGTCAATGCATTTGTATTGATAACAAATGTTTAAAGCATAGAAAACATGCTTGTAAATAATCGCATCATATTGTATCCTTTTCAATAGATTAAGTGACCCCTGTTCCAGCCGATGGGATGAGAGAAGCTTGTCCCAGAGATCCAGATCATGGTCCTATAATGGATATTATTCAGACCTTAGTACAGCAAGACACTCCGACAGTCACCATAAAAAACGCAGGAAAGAGAAAAAGGTTAAACATAAAAAGAAAGCTAAAAAGCAGAAACATTGTAGAAGACACAAGCAGCCTAAGAAGAGAAGGATTATTGTACCATCAGACATAGAATCCTCAAAATCTTCCACCCGACGAATGAAATCCTCTTGTGACAGAAAGAGGAGATCTCGTTCTTCTTCATTATCATCTCATCACTCATCCAAAAGGGACTGGTCTAAATCTGATAAAGATGACCAGAGCTCTACAACTCATTCCAGCAGAGACTCCTACAGATCAAAATCTCACTCACAGTCTTATTCTAGAGGAAGCTCAAGATCAAGGACTCCATCAAAATCCTCATCACATTCTCGAAGTAGATCAAAGTCCAGATCTACTTCCAAGTCAGGGCACCGAAGGACAGCGTCAAAATCACCAAGACGAACAACCTCTCAGATAAGTGAAAATAAACCAGTTAAAACAGAACCTTTACGAGCAACAGTGCCACAAAATGAAAATGTTGTGGTACAGCCAGTGGTGGCGGAAAGTATTCCTGTAATACCATTGAGTGACAGTCCCCCTCCTTCAAGGTGGAAGCCTGGACAGAAGCCCTGGAAGCCCTCTTATGAGCGAATTCAGGAAATGAAAGCTAAAACAACCCATTTGCTGCCCCTCCAAAGCACTTACAGTTTAGCAAACATCAAAGAGACTGGAAGTTCATCATCCTACCATAAAAGAGAAAAAAACTCAGAAAGTGATCGGAGTGCTTATTCAAAATACAGTGATAGAAGTTCAGAAAGCTCACCAAGGTCAAGGAGCAGATCTTCTAGGAGTAGATCTTACTCCAGATCATACACAAGGTCACGAAGTCTAGCTAGTTCACATTCAAGATCTAGGTCTGCCTCATCTAGATCTCATTCACGAAATAAATACAGTGATCGTTCACAGTATAGTAGATCATCGTCATACTCTTCTGTTAGCAGTGATGATGGAAGACGAGCCAAGAGGAAATTTAGATCCAGGAGGAAAAAAAATAACACTTCAAATAAGAGGCACAGCAGCAGCTCTGAGAAGAGACTTCGCCATAAGTACGTGAAAAGCAGAGACAAGTGTTCGAGTCAGAGAAAGTATAGTGAAAGCAGGTCATCTTTAGATTATTCTTCAGACAGTGAAGAGTCAAGTGTTCAGGTTACACAGTCAGCCCAGGAAAAAGAGAGGCAAGTCCAAATGGAAATGAACAATAAGCAAGAAAAAAACAGAGATAAAGAGAAATCCAAGCCTGAGCAGGAGTGCCCTCGTTCAAAGAAAAGGGCCTTGAAAGAGAATCTTTCTGATCACCTTAGAAATGGCAGTAAGCCCAAAAGGAAGAATTATGCTGGGAGTAAATGGGACTCTGAGTCAAACTCTGAAAGAGATGTAACTAAAAGCAGTAAGAATATTTCCCGGCCATCTTCCGATAAGGAGGAAGGTGAAGCTACGTCAGATTCTGAGTCAGAGTTTGGTGAAATTCACAGCAGAGCCAAACCCCCAACGAAATCTTCGGCGGGTACTTCGCTGCCTGATGGTAATGGTGCTTGGAAATCAAGTAAGCAGCGGTCTTCAACCTCTGAATCTGATGGGTCCTATTCCAATTCAGAAAACACTAGAAGAAAGGCGCGGAAGCACAAACACGGGTCAAAGGAAAATCTTAAAAGGGAACAGACCAAAAAAGCAAAGGAGAAATTGAAAGGGAAAAAAGACAAAAAGCACAAGGCTCCAAAACGAAAACAGGCGTTTCACTGGCAGCCTCCACTAGAATTTGGTGAGGAGGAGGAGGAGGAGATGACTGAAAAACAAGTTACCCAGGAGGCAAAAGAGAAAAAACAAGTTTCTGAAAATAGTGAAACCGGGAAAGAAAATATTCCGCACCCTGAGAAGCCCTGCGAAGAGGGCAGCCTCTCAGGTAAATGTCATCCGGTCATGACTTCGTCAGATACCGAGCAGCCGCCCAGAGAGGATAGGAAACTCGGCGCTTCTCCCACGGCTTTCAGTCCTGAGGAACACACTGCTTCTCCCCGCAGCATTCAGCATATCCCAGAAGGTGTCCCCGGCGGAGCGGAGGATGTGCTGCAGACAGATGACAACATGGAGATCTGCACCCCTGACAGGAGCTCCCCAGCCAAGGAGGCGTCGCCTCTGGGACATTCGAGGCTCGCCGCCCCACCAGACGTAAACATTGTTCTAAAACAGGATGTGCACCCAGAGCCTCCTGAGACAGAGGAGGTAAAACAGGAAAGCAGCACGTCGGAAAGCAAAATGGGGGACGTGGGGAAACGGGACAGCAGCCCTGCCAGCCTGGCCGGCGCTGTGGAAAGCACTGTGAAGAGAGAGGGGGCTGAGAAGAGCCAGCTCGGTGTCCTGGATAACAAGTGGAAGCCCCTGCAAGGGGTGGGGAACCTGGCCGCACCGACGGCCCCCACATCCAGCACCGTGGAGGTGAAGGCGCTGACTGCGGCCCCTGAGGTGAAGCCACAGGGCTTGAGGATAGAGATTAAAAGCAAGAATAAAGTTCGACCCGGGTCTCTCTTTGATGAGGTAAGGAAGACGGCGCGCTTAAACCGGAGGCCAAGGAATCAGGAGAGTTCAAGCGATGAGCAGACACCTAGTCGGGATGGGGACAGCCAGTCCAGGAGTCCGAGCAGATCTCGAAGTAAGTCGGAAACCAAATCAAGACACAGAACAAGGTCTGTCTCCTACAGTCACTCCAGAAGTCCATCCCGAAGTTCCACGTCATCCTACCGGTGAGCGGGGTAGTGTGTGTCGTGTCCCCCCCCGCCCCGCCCCTGAGAGTCTGTTACTGTTTAACTTGGAAGAACATCAGAATTAGAGACAAGATCACTATTTCCAAATATCTGGAAGGGAATGAGGGCAAGTCTTGTGCTGTGGGACTGAGGGAGCCGATTGAGGACATAGGAAGTGATTTTAGGCGAAGAAATTTGGGCTCAGTGTCAAAAACTATTGCTTGTTAATTAAAGCTCTCTGGCAATAGAAATGAGCTGCCAGGATAGGTGGCGAGTCTCTCTCTCTAACGGTGTGACGCTGCTTTCCCACCTCTCAGTGATGCCTTAGAAGGAAATCCCGAATTTACAGAATTATGTAGGATTGAGAGTTCATTGATGTAACCCTGCATTTTACACAAGTAGAAGGTGGGGGCCGGAGAGGCAAAGTTAACCTGCCCGAGACCTGCATCTGTTTGATCTTTATTCAGGGGTTAGCAGGGAGGGGCATGCTATAAACCATTATCTTTAGACTGATTTATTTTGGTTCAAGTTGGGTCTAACTTTTGTCATCAGCATAGGCTGGATTGTGCAGAGAATGAGAGTTTTTACAAACTAAAAAAATTAGTGATGGTGATATGCTAATAAGTGATCTGCACTTTTTTTCCTCGTAAATATTTCATGGTTTTACCTCTCTCTTAATTGCTCATGTCCCTTAGTATATTGTGCTTGCTTTTCATCACTTGAGCCCAAAATACGGTTAAGAATCTTTGAAGTTTTTTTTTCCCCTTTCTAACTATCTTCCCTTTCTCACCCAGATTTCTTTAAAAATAGGAACCAACACTTGCCACCTGTAGTAACTGTCTCCCATTTACTCTTTAGTTGCTCGCAGTCTGCCTTCTGCGCCTTCCCTCCCCCGCTTCTTAAAAGGGCTATTTTCAGGTACTTCGCATGTGCCCGGGCATATTTTCAGTCCTCTTGGTCCTTCTGGAACCTGCTGCTCGCTCCCCTCGTCCCTCTCAGACCACGCCATGCTTGTGTTGCGGGCTCTTCCTCCTCCTGCCCTGACTCCCAGCAGGCCCAGAGAGCTGGTGAATCCTAGATGTAGGCCCTGCCGAGCTACTTTAGCCACCCGCCCCAATCTGCTTACATCTGCCTTCCATTTGTGCTTTGACAGTTCTGAGCTGCTGGTCACACTGGCCACTCTCATTTACCTTCCTTTGGGGTGGGTGGCATTTCATTTGATAAATGAAGACAGGGTTAGAAAGTCTGAGGAGTTTGCTTTAAGTTATGCCGTGAATGGGTAGTCGACCAGCAGTTAACCTTGCCTCCCTGTTTTGTTTACTCACCTGGCCGTGACCCCCCTACTAGGCTGTGAACATAAGCCTGGGACCATTTTCTACTCCTCTTTCAGTGACCTCACAGAAGCTGCTCTGTAATTGTCGAGTAAATGACTAGATTCTTAGAACACAATGTGTTCGTTCTCTTGTGGATAAACTGGAAGCAGATCTCATCTTCTAAAACATAAATACATAGCGAATAAAGTAAAACCTATGAAGATGTTACATAAGTAGCCTAGACATAGGGATACTGTTCTGTCCCCACGACAGGTAGAAAGTTGGGGGAGACGGGTGGGGAGCCAAGTGAACGCAGAGGGGCAGACTTGTACTTTAACTTAAGTTCCTTGTTTTATTAAATATTAAATAGGTTGAAAAAAATTAAATGACTAGGTATAAATAATTTAAAATGTCATCTAGATTTTAAAAAACAGCTTTGACATATCTGGTGTGTCCCTACTCAATGCCACCCTACTTCCTCTCTTCTCTCCTAGAATTAAACATTATTGTAAATTTTTGTTTATAGTTTTGTTTAGTTTTGCCACAAATATTTCTATTTGTATACAGAGTTTTTGCATGTTTTCCAGTAGAATCTTTACAGATATACATACCTCCACATATGTTCTAGCCATGCATTTTCCACACAGCGTTATGTTCCAAGAGATGTCTCTTGATGTATGTACTTCATTCATTTTGCTACCTGAGAATATTTTACTGTGTATCTGTTTCTTTCCCTCCCCCATTCTTTATTTAATAGGGCTTTGGGTTATTTCTTCTTCTGGTCTTACAAATGGGGCTCCAATGAATATACCTTTACCAGCCTTTTCTGGTTTATTTGATCTGTTCAATTTAAACCCTCATTAGCTGTCACTGTCAAACTTTCACTCTGAAGAGTTTGGGAATGACCTTTCCTTTTGTTGTGTTCTCCCCTTCCTGTCCTACTGGTGATCATTTGAACAGCATGGTAAGTTAATATAATTCTATTTTTTCACTCTTAACTGTAGCTCAAGAAGCTATTCCAGGAGTCGGAGCAGAGGATGGTACAGCAGAGGCCGCACTCGAAGCCGGAGCAGTTCCTACCGCAGTTACAAGAGTCACAGGTGAGTGTGGGAACCCCGCCCTTCCGTGGTTTGCATCTGTCTGCCTTTCAAGGCCTGCACAGGCGGAGAGGGGGAGCTGTTGAGAAGAGTCCTGTCATCGCTAAATACCAAGCAGACCTATTGTCTCGTCTTCGTCTAGTTGTTTCTTTCTAGGAACTGTCAGAGTCTCACAGGCTGTCCTCAGGATGTGATCTTATCAGAGTGAGGAAAGAGAAGCAGCAGAAATCTTTTTAAAAAGGCCCTGCCAACTTTCTCCCCCCACCCTATGCCAGTATCTCTTCCTTGACCTCAGATCACATCTGCACTCACCTCTTGGCTTGGGTTAGGGATTGGGGTAGGAGGACTGATGTGTTAATAGGGGCCACAGGATGGAGCGTATGGGGGTGACCCCAGGTTTGTATTTCCTCCAGCTTCATCAAACCTTCTTTTGCCTCTCAGGTATTTTCCGCTGCTGCAGCTTCATTTTACCTATAGGTATCTGATCTGTGCAAACTTCCCTCCCCACCCAGTTGGAACCTCTCCAGTGACTTTGGTTATGGACACCTCATAGAAGAATCGAAGTTAATCGGAATGAAATCCAAACATGCTTTTTAAAAAATCCAACATACTTTTGATAAAGAAATAAATACAGCTACTGGATTTCATTGTGTTTTATTCCTTGACGGGCAAATAAATGTCTGGATTTCTGATATCACCTGTCCTGTCCCACAAAATGATGGTCCTTCGTGTGATTCCCCTCAGGACATCCAGCAGGAGCAGATCCCGGAGCAGCTCGTACGACCCCCACAGTCGGTCCAGGTACGGACGGGGTGGGGAACCACCTGTGGGGCAGAATTGAAAGGCCACATTTTATAGAACCCTTTGTTCCCTTTTAAAAAGTGTTGTAGTCCGTTGAAAAATTGAAACACAGGTATTTGTCTCATGGAATCATCTCTATCTACATGAGGGTTTTTTTGACAGCTTTTATCTGTTGGCCCCTCATACTCTAGTGTCAAAGTGACAGTTGATGTCCAGTTGTAATGGCAGGTACTGATTGAATATAGTGGCCTAAGAAGATCCTCCAGGTTCAGTCAGACTAAGTCAGTGTTAACTTTGTGATATTTTTCAGTGCAGGAAAGAAATGACCATTTTTCTGTTCCATGTGGTGAGCCTCAGCAGGGTACTTGTTACACGTCTGCAGTCCTTGCTGTGCAGGTGTGTCCCCCACAGTCCCGTAGTGCCTGTGTTCTCAGAGAACACCGAGGAGATCCTAGAGAGAAGTGGAAGCCTGTGAGTATCTGGATGGGGAAGTTGAGTGTGCCTTGTTGCTGTTGGAGCAGGTCCTACACCTACGACAGCTACTACAGCCGGAGTCGCAGTCGGAGCAGGAGCCACAGGAGCGACAGCTACCGTCGAGGCAGAAGTTACAACAGGCGGTCCAGGTGGGTCTCCCTCCTGCAGGGCGCTGCGAGGAATTGTGGGCACTCGGTGCGGGAGGAGGTGACAGTAGCTTGTGGAAGACAGTGTAACCGATTACTCTGGGGTCAGAAGTCTGTCTTTCTCTTGAATTTCAGCAACCCGCAGGCATCTCCCCAGAGTGGCTTTTGTATTAAGGGTTGCTGGCTCAAGTTTGTTGGTTATTGTTAATGTTTGAACCTAAAATGGATTTTGTAATATTTACATACCCTTGGACACACAGTGTTTTTGGAAGGAGTAAAGAGAGAAGGCCACCCAGGCCATGTCCCACTCCTTTAAACAGGGCTAGTTGCTAAAAATAGCAAAACCAATTTATTATTTTTTTAAGTTAAAAAAGTATACTAAAATGTCATCATTAGGTTCAGCAGCTGGGTTGAGGTTTATAGCATCGATTTTAGTAAAAATATATTTTTATAAAGTACAGATATTTATAGATATTACATTTTATAGAACCTATTGGGGCTGGTACTGCCATAGTCTTTATGGCGACTCTTTGTAATGTCTCTTTCCTGGTTGCTTTTGGTCTTACCCTTCCCCCATCCATTCCAACTACAGTCAGAGAGCCTTGTCTCATATCGGTATGATCTAGACACCTCCCTTGTTTGACACTCTCGAGAGGCTCCCTACTGCCCAGAGGGGCAGGTCCAGGCTTTTTAGCATCACATGTAAGGCCTGTCCACCTACCAGCTCCAGCCGGGGCTTTTCTTTCTTCCCTCCTTTAATGTGCTAGAACCTCTCCTTCTGTCTGGAGATTCACACGCCTCTTGAAATGGCCAGTTCCCACCTACCTACCCTATAGGTCTCAGCTGCGACCCACTGCCCCAGGGGGCCGTCCTGACTGATAACCCTGAGTTAATGCCTCCCCTGCCTCCCCACAGTGTGCCCTGTTTGTTTTGTCCGCTATTCTGTGCGGTCCTTGAGGGAAACTATACTTGGTCTACTGTGTGTCCCTAGCATCTAGCAAAGTGACCGGCTCCTTGATTATTTTTCAAAATTACTGGTGACCGTTGCCAGGTCGCCTGCCCCACCTTCACTCCTCATGGGAGGGGGGGTCCCCATTTTGGTTTCCGTATTTTTAATGAATCTCTTTACCTTTTTTTAATCCCTCGCTTCCTCAGTCTAATTAAATATTGATGTTCATTTGGGTAACATGGAAAATTATTTTGCTCATTTGCATGAGTGTGGATTTCAAGTAATTTCCCAAGATGCAATGTTTCTTTATCTTAACCTTGATATTACTGCCATCTGTCATTTAAAACATCTTTGAAAAGTCTACACTGTTGCCGCCATCAGGACCCCACTCATCCACCCACTGTGCCCCATCAGTATTGCTTTCAAGCCACTCGTATCAAAAAAGAAGCTTCAAGAGGAATTCAAAGGGTTGAAGTTAAAAGGTGTCTGTATATTTCTTTTGTTATACAGGAGTTGTAGATCTTATGGCTCTGACAGCGAAAGTGACCGAAGTTACTCTCATCACCGGAGCCCCAGTGAAAGCAGCACATATAGTTGAAAATGTCCCCTTTTTTGATACAAATTATACCTTGTTTGTAAATATCTGGTAACTTAAAAGGTTTAAGAAACTTAATGTCAGTCTGTTGTTCTATTTCAATATTAGAGATAAGTTTCAAAATAGGCACTTCTTGTTATTGTCCATTTACATGTGCACAGAATTTAAAATACAGATACGTCTCCTAAAAATATTTTTATGCCACATTTTACAGTAGCCAACTATGGAAATGAATTTCATTTTCTTGAATCAAGAAGTCATGAAATTTACGTATAATTTGCAATATTATTAGATCCTTTCTTTCCCTCTCATGTATTCCTTAGAATACAGATTCTTTTTGCCCGTTTTTCAGGTTTTAGCATATATGCTGCCAAGCACAGAACTGTGAAGAACTGTTTAAGGTGGACAAATATTTATATAGCAATTACACCGTCTTATTCATACGTGCCCTTAAAAACAAACCACCCAGAATTGTTACTGACGGTAGCCAGGGGTCTAAGGCAGTGGCTCTGGGGTTCTTGATTCCTTCCTTCCTTCTTGGTTGTCTCAGAGGATCGGGAAAGCGGTCATCGCACATCTCTCTGTAACTCCAGGCTGGCGGGTGGGGTTAAGAAGGATAAATCAGCCTTAACTATAAATACCTGCATTGTCTCTAAGGCCCTAATGTTTTACGTGCTTTTTAATAAATACTCGCAGAAGTTTAGATTGTAAAAAAACAGTTCTATTCCAGTTCCTGTTTTGGTGCTCGGTACCTTTTGGTGCCCCTTCAAGTATACTTTACGTTAGAATCTCATGAGAGAGGGAGAAGTGATTTTTTTTTTTTTTTTTTTTTTTTTTTTGCTTAATTCGTTGGTACCACGCATGGTTCCTTCTTCTGAGCTGTATTCACTTTAACTATCTGGAGGGTTTCTCTTAAGCTCAGGTGTGGCCTGGGGGGTCCCCTGGAGCAGGCAGGGTTGGCACATAGAGTCTTGTGGCCCCTCGGGGCTTCTGCACACAACTGGCACGCGCGCCTCTGGAAGAGCGAATTGACGAGTAGACTTCTAAGTACCACCAGAACCTCACTGCCACCGTCCTGGAGACATTTCGGAGGGCTCTTAAGTCTTTCAAGTGAGAGAGATCTGCCCCAAGAGCAGCTGAACTGTTCTAAGCACCAGCATGTTTTTCCTCTTTCTCCTGGGACCCACTGTGACTCGGTGAAGCTCGCATGACATGAGTAAGTCCGGGGCAACAGGGAAGAGGGGTGTACAGGACTGCGCAGATGACATGTTTTCAGTTTTGGGTGGTTCCTCCAAAAATGATTTGACCTGTAAAAAGTGTGTGTGTGTGTGTGTGTGTGTGTGTGTGTGTGTGTGTGTTTTAATCTTTTGAGTTTTTCCCCCAAGTGTACTTAATCACCTTAGTGCCAGTTGAAGCTAGTTATGCAGAAGAAATTCATATTGGATGTTTGATGTGGAACTCTGCACCACCCTACCCAGGCCTTGCTTAGGGTACTTGGGAAGTGGGAAAGAGCCCTCAGTTGGAGGGATCTGACAGCCCTTGATGGGTGTAGGGGTGACCTTGGATATATTAAAACCATCACCCATAAAAGGTTCATAAACAGGGTTAAATGGTCAGCTGTTTGCCAGGGTGATAGACGAGAGTACATTAGAAAAACAGGACCCAAGTCAAATAGATGTACTTCTAGTGAATACAGAACAAGACGTGATTCATGTGAAGGGTTTTCCAAAAGTTACCTGTAATTCTCCGTGAAAAAAACACTACATTCAGAACTCAAACAGAAACTGCCAGATCCAACTAGGTTAAGAAAAGTTACGCTTGGACAATGTATTCGTTTTCTATCCCATGTAACAGATTACCCCATACTTAGCAGCTGAAAACAACACCTGTCTCTCAGCTCTCGGTTCTGTAGCTTGTGAGTCTGGCACAGTATGGCTGGATTCTCTGCTCAGGGTCTCACAAGGCTGAGGTCAAGCGTCAGCAGGGCAGCATTCCTTTATGGAGACTCAGGAAGAATCTACTTCCAAGTAGATTTGGTTCACTTGGTTCCTTGCTGGTTGTCAGCCGGAGGCTTCTCCCTCAGCTCCGGGAGGCTGCTCGCATTCCTTCTTGGGCATTCCTTCTTGCGCATTCCCCTCCCGTCTTCAAACCCTCCGTGGCCCGTTATACCCATCCCTCCGCCTTCCTCCTTCATTTTTAAGGTTCGTGTGATTAGATCAAGCCCACTGATCAAGTCTCCCTATTTTCAGATTGGCTCTGCCATAGAACAGCATAATCACAGGAGCGACTGCATAGGTGCAGCGTCCTGAGATGGGGGCATGAGGCGGGGTGGGGGGTGCAGGTGGGGCAGACTGTTCTAGAACCCTGCCTACCCCAGACGATAACCGCCCACTGCGGGGGAGTTTCATCCGAAAAAGGTGGGCCCTGGAAGCCTGGATTGTTTCCTCCATGGAAAAGAACAGCCCTCAGCCGCAGCATTCAATTGTGTGTTTACTGAATGAACTACAGAAATAGCTTTTCTGCCTGGAGGGGATTGTTCTGTATTTTAAGTTATTTTTTAATAAAATTTAATTATGTTGTGTATTGTGCTTCTTAATAGAAAATGTATTATTGGACTGTTTTTGTAACGTCTTGTTTACTGCAAATGAAACGATATAGCTGGTATTGTTCAAAACCTGTAGAAAATACTTTTGTACATATTGGCAATGTCTAATTTGTATACACTTCATTTAAATGTTCCTAAAACTTGAAAGGGGGACCTTGTAGAAATTAAAATATATACTTAGTCTAAATCTGTGCCTGTTTCATCCATCTTTTACTCGTCCAGACTTCAGATCTCTCTGAAATGGAAAAGGAAACGTGGAGTCTCCTTGCTGACCCAGCCAGTAAAGAGACGCATCTCCGCAGCTCATTTCTGCTCTGTGGCTGAGTGTTGTTGGTGGGGTGGGAGGTGGAGCCGGAGACAACCTCAGGCCAAGATGGGCACGGTCACCCACCCAGAGAAGCATTGATGGTGCTTGGTCCCTCTTCCCCTGCAAACTCCGCATTTCCTCCGGGCTTTGTTGTTGGCAGTCAGCTGAGGTGACCTGCCTCCAGATGCCTTTGCTGTGGAGGGCAGTGCCTGCCTCACCTGGGAGCTGCTGCCTCCGACAGGCACTCCACAGCCTCCGCACTCCTGCCCTGACAGCGGCTCGCCGGGCACGCGGCCCTCGCTCCTCGAGAAAGCATGCGTGCTGGTATTTTTAGTGTCCACATGAGAATTTGCAGGGCAAGTACAATTAACTTTTTTCTCTTCAGAACCCAGAGGAATTTGTATTTTCTTAGTGAATACAACATAACCTGTCACAGACTTGCAGAGATTCAATTTTCAGAATTAACGGTTAGACCCCCCCAAGTCAGAATCCCTGACAGCAGTCAAATCTACATGCACTAAAATTTAAAGAAAATTTCAGTCTTCTGCTGTAGGGAAATCCCCAAGTGAGGTTCCTTTTTAGTGAGGCGCCCCCCACCCCTCCGGCATGCGGATTCTGTTCACATTATCATTCTGATAAGGATCGCTTAGATCAGCTGGGTGGTACTGGAGGGAAATGTGTCAAGGACTTTGGTCTCCACTGTTCTGAACTGGCTGGGCATTAAAGAAGAGGTAAGAGAATTCAAGAAAAATGCCCCTATCACAAGTGACTGTGAACACTGGCTTGGCATCACTGTTGGGGAGGGAGAAGCTCTACTTAGTGTAGAGAGAAACTTGCCTTGCTAGTGACGGGAATTAGCTGGCCAGGTGAGGCCCGGAAGCCACGCCTCACGCACTGCAAGAGCCTGGAAGAGCCTGGACTCGGGAGGGCTGGTTTCTAGAAAGAAGTCCCACGAGGGACTTGGGATAGCATGAGTTGGGATGCAAGCTGAGAGGAATCCTGGGCAGGGAGAAGTCCTCGGGTGCTGTGGAGGCGGCAGGCAGCCTCAGGAGTCGGAGAGATCAGGGGTACGAGTGGGGTACCCTGGAAGAACGGGGTTACCTGCTTGTCTCGGGACAGACCCTGGGCAGCTCTAGTCAGTGGCCGATGTGTGCGCGAGGCGCGGGGCACCCACTGCCACGACACAAAGGGGCAGGAGGCTCTAATGGTCCGTTCAGAGGTTTTGGTAGAGGGCAGAGGCAGTGCTCCCTTGCCCCTCTCCCCTCTCCTCCCTGTGAATCACCAGGCCACTGTGGGCTGTGCGGAGCTTGAGGCCAAGTACTTCTGCCTCGTGGAGACCGTGGGCCCACCATTCACAGCTCCGCAGGCTAGCCTGAGCACTGTTGGTTCTCAACTGGACTAGAGCCCCCGAGGAAATCGGTAAGAAAGGAGTGACCCAAGACTGCAGCAGAGCGGGACACGTGCATCCGGCCTCTGGAGGCTTGACCCTGAGCCTCTGACTGCCCATTGCTTGGATCACAAGCCCTGAAAGAGGGTGTGCACGACTGGTGCAACTGGACGTGGAAATCGGTGGTGCCCATCCCTTCCCGGGCTTGCCTGGGGAGGAGCTGGCCTACAGGGGATGGAGGCATGGTCACACAGGTCCTCCTGCAACCAGCATCTCTACCAGCAGGCCAGGTTCCCAGAGAAAAACAGAAAAGGACCCCACTAATCTCAGTGCCTCTGGCCTAATTTGATTTTATTTTGAATGAAGGACCCCTGTGAGCAACTATTCTACAGTACAGTCCTTAAGGGATTTGAGCCAGGCCCACACTGCCTCGGTTCAAGCAATACTCTCTCAATTCCTAGTCGGGTAACTAGATAAATTGCTTGACCTTTATAATTCAGCTCCTCACCTGAAAATCTGGGATACCAAGGCCTTCCTCTTAGAGAAGTAGTGAGAATTAAATGCTCAGAACCAAGCATACATCAAAGGTCCAGGGACGCTGGCCCCTGGGATTGCCTCCAGGAGGAGATTGGGAGCCCACAGGTTTCATGTGGAGGGCCAGGCTCAATCACTAATGAGAAGCCCAGGGTCCCTTGAACCAAAAGAAAGGGTGGGAGAGGATCCCGGGAGCTTCTGGGGAGGCCTCGAATGCCAAGGCCATGACGTTTCCACAGCAGGAGGGAACTGGGCAACCTGCTGGTTTGAATTAGGCCCCCACCCCCCAGCAGCTGTAGCTGATTAGTGTGGTGCTCAGTGGTGGCAGAACACAGGCAACACCCCCAACTCCACACCCAGAGCTCTGTGCTCCCCAACCCCGCAGGGCCCTGGGTCAGCCCCTAGCGGGTAGCTCGAACCCTGCCATCCCACTGACTTCATGCTGTGATGTCCCCTTCTGTTCCCGCCACTGTCCGCTCTGCTATCCTGTCGCAGCTACCCAGCCTCCTGCCCGCCTAGGGAAGGCTGAGTCCTGCACACACGTACACACACGTACACGTACACGTACACACATACACACTGGACTATTGGTTCTTTCCAGGCTCAGTAGGGGAGAGTCCAGTGTCCCCAGGCAAGCCTGGGAACTGCCCTAACACAGTTTGGGTCTGTTTCTCCTCCTCGACATGGGACAGACACGGGGCTAGATGGTTCCGGAAGTTGTGAGAACACCCACGAGCTGCCCTCTCAAGGCAGGGGCATGGCTTTGCTGACCTTGCCAGCACCCAGCCCCAAGTGTCCGAAGGATCATCCAGCTCTGCACCCGTCTCCACGCACTGGATCACCCCTGGGGCCTGGGATTCCGGCCTGGGATCCTCCTTCCCAATCACCCAGTTCAGAAACCCTGCCTTGACCAACCTTGAAGTGAAGTGACCAGGGCAGGGCCCTCTCCAAAGCCAAGAGCAATTCTGCCATCCCTATCCAGCCCCTCACTCCCACCCGACGAGAACCTTGACTCTACCACATCAAATCACCTCTAGTTCCCTGCGGATGCTCTCCTGACTCCGCTCTCCTGGCCTCTGCAGGTGCTGTTCTCTACCTGGGGTACCCCTTTTCTCCCTCTGCTCTAGTTAATGTTAACTGTCAGGCCTCAACTCTGAGCGGCCCCATTTGAGCCCACCATACTGGGCTCTTCAAACAGCCCCTTCCTGCCAGGTCTCATGTGACCCAAGCGCCAGGAGCCTCTCCCAGAGCTGCTCTGCGCCGCCCCACCCCTGCCTCCAGGCTCCCCTAGCAGATGGGCTGGAGACCAAAGACGCAAGACGAGAACAGCTGTGGTCGTCAGGGAGACAGACCCCTATTCCCTCTCATCTCACCCCAACCTCCAGGCCCTCTCCTTGGTTTGACTGCTGCAGCCAAGGCCAATCCCAAGGAGGCCAGCAGCCCTACCTTGGTTGCGGAACGCTGGCCATGCCCCCTCGGCTGGAAGTGGGCCCAGGAGTGTCCTCTCTGCCAGGCTCCTCCTAGCCCTTGGGGGAGGCCAGTCTCTCCCAAACTCCCCTTTCCCCAGCTCCTGACACTGGTGTCTGGCTGAGTGATTTGCCCTGCTCTGGGCCTCACTGTGTCCAACTAATGGGTACCCCATCCTTCCCCCGTCACCTCCCAGCTCACTGCGAAGATCCACGGAGCCAGCTGAGATGGCTGGACTACAGCACGAGGCAGAAAGCAGCACTGGGGTGACCAGTTGGTCAGGCATGCGAGCCACTCTGGCCTGGCCTCAGCCTGAGGCCTCTGGGAGCCGGACCGGCTGTCTGCGCACTTACTGTGGCCACAGAAGTGCGGGATGCCTGCAGTGGCCGCCTCTGGGGGCATGTCCCCCGCTGTGCCCCCACTCTCCTCCCATGCCCTTATCCCCCAGGGGCTCTCCCCACGCTCCGTCTAGCTCTGTGTGTTCCTCCCCTTCGTCTTGGCACTCTTGGTCACCCCCATCTGTGCCCCTGAGAGGTCTTCTCCCTGGCCCCGGGGTCAGGAGGCTCTTGCCCTCTTACGGGACAGACCATCAGACTTTCTGATGGCACCTGCCTGGGATCGTCACCCCTGCTCCATTTCCTCCCCTGGCTCTGGGACGAACTGCTCTGGCTCTGAGCAGGCCCCAGAGTCCCTACCCACTCAGGAGGAAGATGGCATCCCCAGGAGTGCCCGCTCCAGCCCAGCAGGGGCTGCTGTGTAAGCACACAGGCCCGTGTGCAGGGAGGGGTGCAGGTACCACCGGGGTAAGGGTACTATCAGAGCGACAAAAGATGGGGTAGCAGCCAGCTTGGGGTGGGGTGGGGTGGGGGGCATAGGAGGGCATCGGGATGATGACATGGGCCACGTGAGACGTCCACAGAGGCTCCCTCTCCACCCTGGTGGCTCAGCTACCACCTGAGCCCTGCCAGGCCAGCGCCTTGTGTCCCCACCCTGCCGCCTGCTCAGGCTGGCACCGTTCCTTTGCAGCCTCCTGCCAGCAGGGCTCGCCCCCTGCCCCCACTGGTGTCCATGCCAGAGCAGCATTCCGCCGGCCTGGCTGCATCTCCCCAGCAGAGGCTGAACAGGGAGGCTACTCAGCAGTGGTCGGGTCACACGGCTGAGGGGCACAGTGGGGCCTGGGGCCTCTGGCCCCCTCTCCGCTATCCTGCCTGGGCCGGCCACCTTCAAGGCTTGCTCGCTGCAGCTGTGGTCTGGGTTCTTGTATCTCCTGCCCTAGCGCGGGCGCGAGCAGCCAGAGGAGGCCACCAGGTGGGTATGGGTCAAACGCCCAGAGCAAAATGAGCCCTGGGCCGTCCTGGGGTAGGGGTGGGGGCGGGGGCGGGCTAGCTGGAGATCCCAGACTCACCCTCAGGTCAAAGCAGCCCAGGCCAGAGGGTGAGGGTGGTGAGCGAGGCTAGGGTACGGGGGTTCGGTCTCTCAGCGTGGGGTCGCTCAGGGGAGCAGGTGGAAGGCTTTCGGCAGCTGGTTGGGGAGTGGGCGCGCCCAGCTTCCCGATTTCAGGGCCGCCTCCTTCTCCGACTCCGCCTCTGTGGCGCAGCTGGAAGGCACCGAGATTAGACTCTGGGACGAACTTCCCGGCAGAAAGGGGGCTCCAAGCGGGAGAGTGAGGCTGGGGCCCATCGGCCGGGATGGGAGCAGTGGGACCTGGCTGAGGGCCCCGGCGGCCCGAGGCAGAGCAGGCTGCACTGGGACCGCGCACACCACGCGTGTCCGCGCCCCCCGCCGGCACGCAGGGCGGCCTGGCCCTTTAAGCGTCCAGACGGCGGCCCCAGCTGACGCGCGGGCTCCAATCGGCGCCCCGCGCCCCCCGCCCGCCGCGCCCGAGGCTCTGGGGCCGCAGCTGCTCGGCGGCTGGACTCGCCGCGGCCCTGCGCCTCCGCCCGCCCGGCCGCGCCCCCGGGGGCCATGGTCGCGGGGCCCTGCGCGGGGGCGGCCCCCAGCGCGGCGCTTCATGGAGCGGCCCCGGCCCGGCCGCCGGGGGCAGCGCGATCCCGCGGGGCCCTGTGAGCCCCCAGCGCCACGGCACCATGGTACGCAAGGCCCTGCCTGTCCCCCCGCTTATCCGCCCACCTGCCCGCTCTGCCCTCCCGAGCGCACGGCCCGCCGGCTGTGGGTGGAGGAGTTGAGGGATCTTCTCCCTCGCCGGGTCCCCCCGGCCCCTCCTGTCGGGTCCCCGCGGGCCAGGAATGCGGCGCTGTGGCGCGGCCCTCCGCGGGGAGGGGGTTAAATTCCTGGGGTGGGGGCCCGGGCGCGAGAGGCCGAAGTCTTGCTCGGCACCGGCGGAGGGGGGCGCTTCTCTGAGCCTGGGACGGCGCCGCCCTCGGACTGGGTGATGGGGGGGAGGGGGGAGGTCGGATTCCCGCCTGGGCCTTGGGCCACGTGGGCGCTGGAGCCGCCCTGCCTGGGGATTTGGGGCGACTGGGCCAAGCGGGGTGTGTTGCGGCGGGACGTCCGCAGCTCCTGTCCAAACTACTGTGTGACCTTGGGCCAGTCCTCTGCCCTCTCTGGGCCTGTGTCCTGGGAAAGGAGTGGTGCCATGAGTGCAGAAGAGGCTGGCACAGACACCTCCTCTCCAAAAGGAGGCTCCTGGAAGTCATGAACCTGTGCCCCCTTGCTCAGTGTGCCCATGCCCCCGCCTCCCCCCGCCCGGACTGCCGGGCAGTAAGGATTGGCGTGGGCGTTTGTGGGGTGGTGCAGACGCATGTCCAGGTTTCATCCCAGGGCCTCCAGGGAGGCACTGAGGCAGGCTAGGGAGCCGGAGGCTTCATGGCACCGAGACAGGGTACCCCTCCGAAGCAGAAGGCTTGGCCCTGGGGAGCAGCCTTGGCAGGTGTCCCTGGCATCTGGCCTTCCCCCACCCCACCCCTGCCCCCTGTGTCACTTGCAAGTAGAGTTTGAGGGCTTGAAACCCCCTGGCAACGGGAGCCCTGGACCACTCCCCTGGTCTTGCATCTTGGAGAGGCCCTCCTGGCCTGGACTTGAGGGTGGGGTGTATGGCTGCAGCTGGCCCCCACGATAGGGAGGCATGTGTGCAGTTTCAGGGAACTGACCCATCTGGCTGGGGGGGGTGTTGCGCAGCACAGCTGGTAGCCCTTGCATGGGAGGTGCCAGGCGGGGGTGGGGAGTGAGCCCTGCTGAGGTAGTTGAGGTTATGGACTCCTGGCAACATGGGTGTATTCTATCAAGGAAGTCCGGTTGAGGTGCCTGGTGGAGACTCATGGGCCCTTCCAGGGTGGAGGGTGGCGCTGGCTTGGGGCTTACTGCCGTGGGAGCAGAGTCTTTGGGGCACCTACTATCCTCCGGGCTAACCGCTCCTTTCCTGCTGAGGTCAGGGGGACCTGGCACCAGATCTACGTATGGGAAGGTCAGGCACTGCCTTTTTTTTTTTTTTTTCCAGCGCCAGGTAGGCACTGGGGGGCATTCTGTGATGGTAGAGCAGAGTGGACTGGGGGCCCTGTGGCCTAGGATGTGCTCCCTTCAACAGGCCTGGCTTGAGCTGGCCCTTATCCAAGCCACTTCTGCCCCCATCTGGCCCCTTAGGGGCCCCATCACAGCCCAGGTTGTACGCTGCCCGCTCACGGGCCTGCAGGTGGCAGCGGGTAGCGGCGGGGTCCCGGCAAGCACAGCTGGTTCCCTGAGTCAGAAGTTCCCCAGATGCCTCTTCCTGCTTTTTCAGGCATTGAAAGCCGAGAAATCCATCCATGGGGAGGGGTGTCCAGTCCCGCCCAGCAGGGAAGGGGTGACCTTAAGCAGAGCTGGGAGTCCAGGGGCTCTGGCACTGCCCACTGTGCGACCCTCCCGTTCTGAGCCTCGGTTTCCCCATCTGTGCAATAGAGTTTGGTCCCAGAAGATGAATCAGAATGAGTCAGAGGAGGGAGGTGGGAGGGACTTGGCACCATATCCCTGTTAGATTGGCCCGGCCTGGACAGGCCAGCAGCCCTGAGACACAGGGGGCAGATGGGTGGCTTCTTGGCCGAGGGGGAGGAGGCATGCATGGGAGAACTCAAGGAAGGTGGTGTCCGTGGTCAGGAGTCTGGCCAGCCTGGGATCGGAGAGCATCGGGTGGGTGCTGCCGGGCACAGCTGGGTGCACAGTGGGGGCGGTGGGGGTGGCCCAGGGGCAGATCTGGAAGCAGGTTGCCCCTGGGGCTCCTCGAGCTTCATCCTGAGATCCTGAGGCCCCGAGCTGATTCTCATTCAGGTGACTGAGAAGGTGAACACCGATACCACCCCACCCTCCAGCCCTGTCTGGGCCCCCCCCTCCCGCCGCCTGCTGCCCCACTAGTGGAAGGACTAGAGCGGAGGGTTGGGGTGGGCTGTGGATGGATGGAACTGGGTTTCACTGGGCTTGCAGGGAGGTGCTTGGGGGAGCAGAGCTGATGGCTTTGTGGCCGTGAGGCAAGGTACCCCTCAAATCTAGGAGACTCTGAGTCCCAGCTCGACAGGGCCTGAGGACGGCGAGAAACTAGAACGTGCGGGGTTGGTGCAGCCAGGCAGATGGCCCAGAGATGTGAACTGAACATCTGTGCCCTGGACCCGGGCGAGGGAGTGGGCAGCCTGCTTTTCGGTGCTGGCCACCTTTTGGGAAAGCTGCTGTGGAGGAGCCAGGAATGATTAAACCAGACAATTCACAGGGGCTGGATGTGGCTCAGGGGCCTGATAATCTGACCCATCAGACTTTGAGGGCCTCTCTGGGGCTCCAAAGGCCCTAGGTAGTGTGGCTTCCAAGATGGGGGCCACCTCTGAGCCTCTGCACCTGGACCCTACCCGACGTGGGGTCTGGGGGCCTAGAGGGAAGAGGGTCTAGGGCAGGCCTTGGGGGCCTCCTGTCTCTAAGCCTGGTGGACAGGAAACAAAGAAGAGTCCTTCTACTTCCACAGAACCCCTGTGTGAGGAGGAGACGCCGACAACCAGGCCTGAGGCCCTGGGCGGCAGCCTGGCCCAGTAAGGAAAGGCTGGCTAGATCCCACCAGCCTCCTCCAGCAGGGCAGGAAGATCAAGGCCTGGGCCTGGATTTCTTCCCAAGAATTTCTATCCCTCCAAAGCCGCAGGCCCAGGCCTTGAGGCCCACTGCTGGTGAGGTGAGGGGTTCCTAGTACATAGTTTCTGGGTACATACAGTAGCCGCCAGAGGCCGAGCAGTGAGCCCGTGAGCCTGACTCTCACTCTTGAGGGGCCCGGGATCGGGCAGGCATGGTTTTATTTGTACAAGTGAGGGAGCGTGAGGGAGAGAATCCGTGGTGCTCAGGAAATGCTGAAGGAATGCTCGAGGCTGGGGTGGTCACCTCGCCCCAGTTTGTCGGGATGGCCCAGTGTTAGCGCAGAAAGCGCCTAAGTCCCATGCACTCCTGGATGCCTGTGACCCTCGTCCCTGTTCTTCCTCTTTCCTTCTCGCCCCCTTCCCTGCCCAGGATGACTTCCCTCACAGGGAAGAGCCAGACGCCCAAAAAGGTTAAGCGACGGACTCACCCAGGAGCTGCCGGTCGTGATTGGAGTCTGAGTTCTGAGGGGCTGCTGGCTCGGGCCCAAATCCTGGTTCCCCTGCATCCTGACCAGAGCTTTGGCTCCTTTTCTAGAACGCGGAGCCAGGAGCACCGGGCAGGCTGCCTCCCACACGGTGGGCGCTGCCCGGGTTGCTGGCCTTGACCTGACCTGTGCCCTCTGCTCCCCCCTCCCGCCCCCCGCAGTTGCTGGTTGAGAAGACGACAGACTCACCGGCGGCCGAGTTCTCGCTGGTGGAGGACGTGGCCCTGCACTTCGCCTGCTTGATGGGCCGCCTGAACGAGCAGCGCCTCTTCCAGCCCGACCTCTGTGACGTGGACCTGGTGCTGGTCCCCCAGCGCAGCGTCTTCCCGGCGCACAAGGGCGTGCTGGCCGCCTACAGCCAGTTCTTCCACTCGCTCTTCACGCAGAACAAGCAGCTGCAGCGCGTGGAGCTGTCCCTGGAGGCGCTGGCACCCGGCGGCCTGCAGCAGATCCTCAACTTCATCTACACCTCCAAGCTGCTGGTCAACGCGGCCAACGTGCACGAGGTGCTCAGCGCCGCCTCGTTGCTGCAGATGGCTGACATCGCCGCGTCCTGCCAGGAGCTGCTGGACGCCCGCTCCCTCGGCCCCCCGGGCCCCAGCGCCGTGGCCCTGGCCCCGCCGGCCGCCGGGGGCTGCACCCCGGCCGCACCCCCCTACTACTGCGACATCAAGCAGGAAGCGGATGCCCCGGGGCTGCCTAAGATCTATGCCCGCGAGGGCCCAGACCCCTACTCCGTGCGCGTCGAGGACGGGGCCGGGACCGCGGGGGGCCCGGTGCCTGCTGCCATCGGGCCGGCTCAGCCCTTCTTCAAGGAGGAGAAGGAGGGTGGTGTCGAGGAGGCCGGCGGGCCCCCTGGCAGCCTCTGCAAGCTGGAGGGGGGCGAGGGGCTGGAGGAAGAGCTTGGGGGTTCCGGCACCTACAGCCGCCGGGAGCAGTCCCAGATCATCGTGGAGGTGAACCTCAACAACCAGACTCTGCACGTGTCCACGGGGCCCGAGGGCAAGCCGGGCGCCACCACGGGCCCGGCCACCATGGTGCTGGGCCGGGAGGATGGGCTGCAAAGACACTCGGAGGACGAGGAGGAGGAGGAGGAGGAAGAAGAGGAGGAAGAAGAGGAGGAAGAGGAGGAGGAGGGTGGTGACAGTGGCGGGGAAGAGGAGGAGGAGGAGGAGGAGGAGGGTGGCAGTCAGGGAGAGGAGGAAGACGAGGAGGAGGAAGGGCACAGCGAGCAGGAGGAGGAAGAGGAGGAGGAGGAGGAAGGGCACAGTGAGCAGGATCAAGAGAGCTCAGAGGAGGAGGAAGAGGAGGAGGAGGGGGGCGAGGCCGGGAGCAGGCAGGGGCCGGCAGGGCGTCGGGGCAGCAGGGCAGAGCCCCCTGCCCACAGCCGCATGGCCACGCGGTCTCGAGAGAACGCCCGACGCCGAGGTGCCCCTGAGCCCGAGGAGGCCAGGCCTCGGGGTGGGAAGAGGCCCAAGCCCGCTCCAGGGGGAGCCTCTGCAGCGGCCCGGGCGCCACAGGCCACTGACGGGCTGGGGGCCAAGGTGAAGCTGGAAGAAAAGCAGCACCACCCGTGTCAGAAGTGCCCGCGCGTCTTCAACAACCGCTGGTATCTGGAGAAGCACATGAACGTGACCCACAGCCGCATGCAGATCTGTGACCAGTGCGGCAAGCGCTTCCTGCTGGAGAGCGAGCTGCTACTGCACCGGCAGACAGACTGCGAGCGCAACATCCAGGTGGGCCTGGGGCGGGGTGGGGTGGGGCAGGAGGGCCAAAGGCTGGCCCTCCAGGCCACGCCCCCAGGGTTCTGCTGCCTACAGTGCCCAGACAGACTTACCCCTGGCCTGTGGGACCAACCGGGGCCCAGGTTGGTGAGCGCTCTGGGAGAACATCCAGGAGGACTTCCTGGAGGAGGCAGCTAGATTTGGGCTTTGGCACATGGAGACATGTGCAGATCGGACCGGAACAAATAGTACCCTTGGCCAGAGGGGAGGATAAGAGGAGGGAGTTGTCTGAGTACTTGAGGCTGGTGGATAGCCAGCTACAAGGAAGGGTGAGCCCGCGTTTTAGTAAATCCTAAGGCTACTGGAAGGCCAACAGGGCCACCATGTAGAGTTTCGCAGGTTGGGCTCTGCACAGAAGCCAAGATGAGGTGGGACATGGTTTGTCTGGAGGGGGCGCCACTTCCACTTGCAACAGAGGCTGAATAGAGCAAGGGGGTGGCCAGGAGGAGGAAGCCCCTGCTGTTAGCTCTTTGGAGATGCCAGCTGGCCTGGGCCTGGGAAGAGGGATTGGATGAGAAATTTGGGAAGAGCAGGGGCTGCCGGGGCCAAGCAGGGGAGCTGGGCTGGCTGCCAGGCTTTGGGTTGGCCTGAGTGTGTGCCAGCTCCGCCTCTCAGGGTGCAGGCAGCACAGGGCCCCGCCAGGCTGCTTTTTATCTCTTCTGGCGGCAAGGGGGTTGTGGGGGCAGCAGGTAGGTGGGTGCTAATTGCCTGAGCTAATTGCTAATTGCAGTGCCCTGCGGAGAAAGTGTTACCTGGTCTCCTGCCCTGCCCTCCTGCACCTGTTCCCGCTTGCCTGCCCGCTGGGCTGCCCTTTGCCTCTCTGCCTGCACACACCTGAACCTTCCTCCCAAAGGGGAAAGCTGCATGTGCCTCTTCTGACCTGGGCACCTTGACCCGAGTCCAGTTCTGCCCCAGTCGTGACCTACTCCAACCCCCTGGAAGTGTCTCCTGCGTGGATGGGGAGGACAAGAGGAGGAGGGGAGTGTGGGCGGGGGTTCCCACCACCCTCCCATTTCCTCATGGGACCCCAGACCTCCTGTAGTCCCTCGCCTCCAGCCAGCACCTTGGCATCTCTCTCCTTGGGGATCTCCAGGGTGTCAGGGCATAGGTCCCGGCAGGGGAGAGGCCAGACGTGTGATCTGAGAAGGGCTTCTCCATGCACTGTGTGTAGCCTCCTCACCCACCGGTGCCTTGTTGAAATGAGCACGGAGTTGGGGCTTCCTGGTATAGAGGGCCCCTGACCCGAGCCCAGTTCAAGGATGAGGAAGGGCCCAGGCTGCAGCCCAGGGTAAGTGGGCATCTTTTTAAGTAGTTACCATCCCCAACTCCCAGAACGTCTGATTTGGCGAGCCGCTGGACAACAAGGGCTCCCCCTCCAGCACAGTCCACATGCAGAAACTGAGGTCTAGAGAGGGGTAGATTGTCCCAGGGCACACGGTCCTGACTTGGGACCCAGGGCCTAACGTCCTCTCCCCCTGCAGTGTGTGACGTGTGGCAAAGCTTTTAAGAAGCTCTGGTCCCTCCACGAGCACAACAAGATCGTGCATGGCTATGCAGAGAAGAAGTTCTCATGTGAGATCTGCGAGAAGAAGTTCTACACCATGGCCCACGTGCGCAAGCACATGGTTGGTAAGTCTGGGCCTGGAAGGAATGGGGTCTGAGGTCAGAGCTGGGCCAGCTGCTGGTTGTGCTGGGAAGGACTTCCCATCCCAGGGCAGTGTGAAGGCATGAGGAGGCCTCTCTCAACTGGGAAGCCTGGGGAGGCTGGTTGCAGTGTCAGGTATGACCTGGATAGGCTCAGAGGTTGGGGCTACCATGTACGGTTGGGCAGGTTGGACACTGTGCAAGGGCTCCTGAACAAGATGGCAGGTGGGGCCTAGAATCCAGTTGGCACACTGCTAACCAGACTACGCATCTCAACATGGGGTTGTGGCTACCAGGAAAGACGTACTTTTTCCTGAATTACACAAAATGCCATAGGTGCTGACACAGGCCCTGTCTCAGTTTGAGGACAGCTGTGCCTCTAGTTTTTTCTCACCTTCTGGCCCTTACAGGCCTTCAGGCTCCTCTGAATGAAGAGGCCCCCACAAATGTGTGCTGGGCTCCCGCTCTGCTTTGGGCATGGCTGTCCCTCCCCTCTAGGAGGGCCTGACTGGGAGACTGGTGTTCAGGTGGCCCTCCTTTCTTTGCCTACTTGGGGTCTGGGCTTCAAGGGAGGTGTGGCCCCTGGCCAGGCCTTAGCCCTTTCTCCAGCCTCCTGGGAGCTGGGACCCTGCAGTGGAGGTCCAAGCCAGGAGCATGCTGGGTAGTCCAGAACTGGTGTTCTTCCTGGGCTCAGCTTCCCCAGCTCTGAGCTGTAAGGGGGACTCTCTGGCCCCAGTCGCTTCCTCGAAGATCTTCCTTGGAGTTTGTCCATCCTCACCTGTCCATGGTTTTGGGGAGAGCACAGCCAACTCCCTCTGGACTGCCCAGTGTCATCCCCTGTAAAGCCCACCTTCGAGGTTCGGTACGACTCCCAGCCTCTCTCCATAGAAGGACATGCTGAGGTGCACAGAGGCAGTGCAGAGAGCCAGTGGTGGGCCCAGGGTCTGAGCCGAAGCCAGTCCTGCTTGGGTCCTTGCCTGGAAATCAGCCCCAGGTCCTAGACGGGGCCTCTGAGGCAGACGGTGAAGCATGGGGGCCTCCCAGGAGGTCCAGTGTGGGAGGTGGCCAGGCAGGGATCCCCCTGAGACATAATGGCCTGCCCCACAGCCCACACCAAGGACATGCCCTTCACCTGCGAGACCTGCGGGAAGTCTTTCAAACGAAGCATGTCTCTCAAAGTGCACTCGCTGCAGCACTCTGGGGAGAAGCCCTTCCGGTGTGAGGTGAGTCCCTTTCTCCGCTTGCCCCAGGGGCCACCCTGGATGTGGTCTGGGGCAGCGGCTGCTTCACAACTGAGGAGTTTGGCGCAGTGCCCCGCACCTCTACCCTCTGCCAGCTCACCTTGACCCAACCCCTACACATTCAGGGTGGGCCCTGTCCTTGGGCTGCCACCAGGCAGGGGGCAGGCTGGAGAGGTGGAGGGAGGCACATCTCAGAGCGGACAGAACTGCAGGCCACGATGACGTTCTGACAAGGAGCAAGGATGAGGGGGTCTTGGCTTTACGTATGAGGACTCCCTCCATTCTGTGGCCTCTTCCCGCTTCCTGCTTCTCTGCCCCGGCGGCCCCTCCCCATGTGCGTCCGCCCCGGGCCCCTCGGTCCCCGCAGCTGCTCCCCACCCTGCGCCCGGGCCTCACCCCCCACCCCACCCGCAGAACTGCAACGAGCGCTTCCAGTACAAGTACCAGCTGCGCTCCCACATGAGCATCCACATCGGCCACAAGCAGTTCATGTGCCAGTGGTGCGGCAAGGACTTCAACATGAAGCAGTACTTCGATGAGCACATGAAGACCCACACGGGTAAGCGCCTCCCGGGGGGCCGGGTGGGGGCGGCGTGCAAGGCTGGGGGAGCCCTCCCCGGCGCTGCCCCGGGATGCCCGCCTGCGGTGGGCCCGGCCGCAAGCCCTTCTCCATCCACTCCCCGCCTCCGTTCACCCTACTCGGGGGCTCAGCGCCGTCCTCGTCGCCTCTCCCCGGGCAGGGAGGCCCCGCGGGTGCCGGGGTGCGCCGACTTCTCGGTGACGCCCCTCTGCCCGTGCCAACGCCCAGGGGAGAAGCCGTACATCTGTGAGATCTGTGGCAAGAGCTTCACCAGCCGCCCCAACATGAAGCGGCACCGGCGCACACACACGGGCGAGAAGCCGTACCCCTGCGACGTCTGCGGCCAGCGCTTCCGCTTCTCCAACATGCTCAAGGCGCACAAGGAGAAATGCTTCCGCGTCAGTCACCCGCTGGCCGGCGACGGCCCCCAGTCCGGCCCTGGCCTGGCCCCGGCCCAGCCTCCGGCGCACACGCTGCCCCTGCTCCCGGGGCTGCCCCAGACCCTGCCGCCCCCGCCCCACCTGCCGCCCCCGCCGCCACTCTTCTCTACCACTGCCACTCCCGGCGGGAGGATGAGCGCCAACAACTGACTGCGGGAGCGCACACGCGCGCGGGGGCTGGAGCCCCGGGGCCGCCTCTGGGAGGGACCCCGGCCCGCCCCTCCTGCCTGGGGGCGGGCAGCGACACCCGCCCGCCCCCGCCACCCCCACCTCCGGACACGGCGGGGACCTGTGCGGCTCGAGGCCCCTGACCTTTGGGGTGTGCAGGCTGGTGGCCCCCCGTGCGGGTGGAGGACACCTCACTCCCAAGTGCCCCCCTTTTCAGCAGTGACTCCTTGAAGCCTTTGTTTTTGTTTTGTTTTTTCAAGTGAAGGAGAAAGAAAAGAGAGCAAACTATTTGCAGCACCCCCTCCGGGTGAGGGGGGTGCTGAAGGCGGCAGGTACAGCAGGGAGAGACTGGGGAGCAGGTGTGACCCGTCACTCTCCTGAGGCCTGAGCTGCAGGGGGTTGGCCGGGCAAAGCCCCGTCAGCTTCAGTGGCTCATCTCTGCCTCCCCTGTGCCCCCTAACTTGCCCCCTCATCCTGGAGGCTTTGGGGAACAGTTGGGGTGTCAGCCTCCCTGGAAGGAATCGTGGATCTGTGGACACTGAGGCAGGGCTTGAGTGTGGATGCCCACGAGCGTGTTATGGGGGGAGTGGTGAAGTGTGAAGGCTGCAGACCCAGCTTTGCACCGGGTGCCGTGGGGCAGGCAGGGGCTGGACCCCAGGCATTTGCTCTTGTACCCACCCCCCTGCCGGCAGGCACAGGGATCCCTGAGCTGTACCAGATGCCTTGAGGTCCCTGAGTCCAGGAGAGGACATCCCCAGAAGCCATTGGGTCTTAGGGGGCTGGGGGCTAGGCCTTGGGTGGGCAGACGGGCTGGCTCCCGCAGCATCTGATCCCAAGGGCTGCAGTCCAAGAGTCCCTGCAGCTGGGTGAACCCCAAGGGCAGGCCCTGAGAAGGAGGCCATGTTTGAAGGTTTCAAGGTGCTATCAGTGGGGCAGGGGGCAGGGCGGCTGTTCACAGAGCACCCGGGTCCTTGCCAGCTGCCCTGGTCGTCTCTCCCACACCAGAGGAGATGTGTGTGTCTGTCTCCATCCCTGCTCTGAAGGCAGAGGCCTGGTCCTCCTCCTGGGCCTGGCCACACCCCACCCCAGGCCGATGTCCGGCACCCCTGTGCTTGCTGGGCCTCTGCACCTTGGGCAGAGTACCCGTAGCACTGGTGGTGAGAGGCGCCTACACATTCAGGCCCTGGGGGGGTGATGTCAGGGTTCTGGGGGAGCCCCGGCCTGTGCCCGATGCCTGCCCCCATGAGGCCCGCACTAATAGGACACCTTTTTTTTTTTTTTTTTGTCGTCATTTAACGTCTTCATTCCTGCCTTGAAAACGGGGAGGAAGGTTCCATAAGCTACGTGTTTCCTAGTTAAGCTCTTTCCTTTTGTGTTTATATAGTTTTGTTTGTTATACTCTGCACCTTAAACCCCTATGACTACCCCCCACACCACCACCTTCCCAAGCATGGCTGGAGTGGGAAGAGGCCTAAGCCCAAGGGGGACAGCGGCAGGGGGCAGGGTGGGGGGGGGCTGGGCCCCATCAGCCCAAGGGCTGAGGGGGTCGGAACCCCTCTGACCTCCTTGTGAGGCCCATGGCACTGGGTGGGGGTTGGGGGACATTTTAATCATCAATAAACGAAGCACTTTATTCTGTACAGATGTGGGCAGGTCCAAGAAGCCCGAGTGATTTGAAGATTTATAACCAAGCTACACACCCCCAGATTGTTCTCTGGATGCAGAGAGGGGCAGTGCCCCGGCCTAGTTGCATTTGGGGCTGTGGCAGGAGTAGCGCGAGTCAGAGCCTCCATACGGACCCTCGGAACGGCCCTGCTGATCTTTGGAGAGAGAAGCTGGGCCCCTCCCTGAGAGGAACCCTCCTGCCCTGGCTCCCAGCTCTGCAGCTCCCTTACCCCAAGGCTGGGGGTTCTAGACTCCCACTGTACTATAGCTCCCTCTCCTGCACCCCTTGATCTCTGGGCTTCCGTGACGTCCTCAGGGTCCCCCCCACACACTCTCTGTTTCCTCCTCTTCCTTGCTATTTCTAACCTCTGGACCCAGTGCCTGGCAGCTCTTCAGAACTGGCTCACATTTCCCCCCCAAAAATCGATCTCCCCCAATGTGCTGTAGGTCAGGACCCCTAAGGGTTCCCCAACCCCTGTCACTGACACCAGGGTCTCCCATGGGGACAGGTGGCCTTGTCACCAGCTAGCCCCATTGCAGCCTTAGTGAGGGAGCCCCGGGGTCCCTGGCCAGGCCTGGTCCCTGTGAGGTCACACTTAATTAAGTGCTTATCTTAATAAAATAAGCAGAGGCTAGAGAGAGGTGTGTGGGGGGGAAGAGGGGAGCCGGTGTCCAAACCCTGTCCCAGGACTGAGGGCAAGGGTCTACGCAGCAGGCTGTGGGTGGGCACAGCCAAACCCTCGCCTGGGAGGCACCTGGCCCAGCAGGGACGGGAGCCCTGGTCCTCGGTGCTAAATGCTCTCTTCCCCTCGGGCCAGCGTGGGTGGGGGGCTCCTTCGCAGCCAGATCACGAGGGTCTGAAGCAATAAGGGAACCTCAGCAGCGCCGGTAAGGGCAGGGGTTCTCATTTTACCAGCTTTTACATTTCCTTTTTATTTTTAAAACAGATGAACAAGCACCTACATGTTGGAATAAGGGGACTAGGGCGGCATTCCCACTTCCTGGGGCTGGTGACAGGGAAGCGGGGTTCGGGATCATCACCTCCCACTGGAGATGTGCTGGTGGGGGGACCCCCTCAGTCCAGATGGACTTTGCAGCCCATTTGGCCAGAACCCGGGTCTGAAACCTGGGGCTCCCCTCCCCAGCTTCCCGTGGCCTCCCCTGTCTTGGGCCAGCTGGGGGTGAGCAGAGAGATGAGGCAGGGCCTCAAACTGGGCCTAGAGCCGTAGCCTTTGACCTGGCCATGTGCGGCCACAGCACCCCTCAGCAGGGGGTCCGCGGTGGCAGAATGGCTGTGCCAGGTGTGTGGACACTTGATGTCTGGGCCCCAAGGGCATTGGGGGATAGCAGGAGGGTGAGGACAAGAGTGAAAGGGGAATAAAGTCAGTACAACCGTCCCTTGGCCCGGCCTCTTCTTTACATGTTGCCCACCCTGACCTCTGGCTGGAAAGACCTAGAGCACCTGCAGACCCTACCTCTCCCCCTTAAGGGGGCCTGGGCTTTAGGAACAGCCAGAGTCAGGAGCTGAAGCAAGAGTGGGGACATGCCCCCAAACCGGTGTTCGGTCCTGAGCTGGATGCAGAAGGGGATCCCAAGAGGAGAGGTCCTGGGGCTGCCGACGCTGAGACCCCCAAAGGCGGCCCCTGCAGGAGGCCAGGGCCCACGAGCCCCGGGCCCGCAGTCGCGGGAGCCCCAAGAAGGCCAACCAGGGCCACTCCCGCTCCTGCTCTCAGCAGTTGGCCAGCAAGGGTGGTTTGAAGCCTCCAGCTATCAGAGATGCTGACGTGGGCACCGGGAAGACAAAGGCTCAGATGGAGGGCAGCTAGTGGCCTCCAAGGAGGGAGCAGACGGCTCTCTGTGGGGACCTCTGAGAAGTAATTCCTTGCACAGGGGATCCATGGAGCCCTGGCTCTGTGCCAGGTGGAGCTCTAGGCCCCCCGGGGGTGCGTGCTGCATGAGGCCCCTGTGTTTATGGCCCTTGGCCCAAGATACATGAGGGGTCTGACCAGGAGGGGCTGGATAGCTTCCTGAGCCGGAGACAAGGTGCAGGTGCCCCCCATCCCATGAGGCTGGAGACAGGTGTGGGGGAGCTGGTCCCATCCCAGGACTGGGGTTTCCTGTTCTCGTGCACCGCCCCTCTGAGGGCAGGGGTTCAAGCAGCATGTTCCAGAATTTGGGAGCCTTTCCACACAGCCCTGCTTCGGCCAAAAGGAACAAGCTCGCTCAGTCTCAGTCACCCTGAAAACAAGGCTCACCGATGAGCCCGGGGGCCTGGCTGCTCCCCACTGGTCTCGTGGGATTCTGCTCCTGTGTTTCTGCTCTCCACCCATCTTGCCACCAATCTGCTTGCATGATGCCTCTCTGCATAGTCTCTACCTTCAGCCCCACTGCCCCCCCCGCCCCATTCTAATAACGTTCCCAACTTCCTACCCTAGTGCTGCTCAGGCACGAGTCACGCTGGGCTGGGAGGAAGGGGCCATGGGGTGGTGGTGGGCACCGCAGCTGGCATCCCTGGAGCATTCATTCTCCCCCAGTTTTGCTCCTTGGGACCAAACAGCTCATTAGCACCTCAGGTCCGGGAGCACAGTCCTGTATTTACACCCGAGTCGCAGGAGAGGCGGGGAAGGCGAGCGTGTCTTCTACTTCGGGCAGGTAGCGCTCACGATCAGAAAAAGGTGGTCCAAAGGCACGGGGTGACTCCCAAAGAGTCCCTCTCCCACCTCCAATCCTGGTTCTGGCACCCGGGCATCCTCAGAGAAACCGAGGCACAGGTCTGCCGATCTGGAGTGTATACTGCCTCCTATAGGAAGCTTCCAGCCCGGCAAGGCCAAGTCGCTGGGCGGGTTCCGTAATGGATTCCTCCCTAGATAATGCCCCCCTTCCAGAGCATCAGTGGCTCCTGGGTGAGGGGTAAGACCAGTGCATGCTGTGAGCACTCGCCCAATGCCACACGGCACTGTGTTGTATAGAATCCCTGAGAAAATAGCGGTTTTTTTACAATTAAAATTTTTCTTAGACGTAGTTGAAAAAGCCAAGTATTTCTGGAAGGCCTTTTTTTTTTTTTTTTTTAAATAAAAGTTGCACTGGCCTGTACATCCTCTTTTCCCACTCCCTATGGGCAAGCAGTTCCAATTCAATTGGTATTTTTGGTGTTGACTTTCATGCCTATGAAATCACGCCTTCACTCCTATTTCCTGATAGATTCAGTGTTAGGTATCATGTATTGATTTCTTGCTTTAACACACACACACACACACACACACACACACACACACACACACACACCCTTTCTCTTCCCCTTTCTCCAAGCACATTTATATTATTATTTGGGGTTAGAATAACATGCGGTGTAAATATTATGACTATGTAATCCCCGACCTCAATCGAGCCATGCCATAGAATAGGATTCCATTTCCTTTCCTGTACAACTTTTTCCCTTCGGTCTGTCTTCAAAATGTGGTTCCTTCCGTTTCTAGGTGCTTATCGCTTCTGTGTCCCCAAGCCCCGCCACCGGGGTAACTCTCCTTCTCGTAAGTGCACACACAGCAGGTGTCCCGTTGGCTCTCTTGGCCGCGTCTCTCTAGAACCCTCGCTCACATCTGGACGGGTTGACTTCCCCCAGCTGTCATGGTGGGAACTCCCCCCGTCCTGATGACTCCCTTTGCCAATTCCTAAATGCACCTGCCGTTCCCCCGAATCCTCTGTCGTCCTCGATCTGCGTTTGCTCCCTCAGTTTGGTCAAGCACATCCTCCGGGGGCTTCCCGAGGAGGGGCTGATGGGCATGTGGAAAGCCGTGGCCAGGCCCGACATCATCGGTCCTCCCTTAGTCACGCAGGAGGCAGCAGACCTGGGGACCATCCTAACTCGGCTTCATCATCATCACCGCTCGAGAGCCGGGCGGCAAGATGACCCCGGTGTGCACCAAAGTGACGCCATCTCCCCTAAAGACACCTCGCCTTAAGAACAACCCCAGACTTACATTCCCTGTCATACCGCTGAGACTGGATCCCTTCAAGTTGACTGCACAACACTAACTTCTAGAAGGTTTATGTCTTAGTGGACTACTTTTTTCTTTCTTTTCTTCTTTTTTTTTTTTTTTTTTTTTTAAGATTTTATTTCTTTGACAGAGAGAAACACAGCGAGAAAGGGAACACAAGCAGAGGGAATGGTAGCGGGAGAGGCAGGCTTCCTGCCAAGCAAGGAGCCCGATGCGGGGCTCGATCCCAGGACCCTGGGATCATGACCTGAGCCGAAGGCAGACGCTTAACGACTGAACCACCCAGGTGCCCCCGGACTACTTTTTTCTAACCCTGAAATGTAGCTTCTCTTCTGGAC
>CM053603.1:57915707-57937803 GCA_028646535.1 Procyon lotor
GAGAGCGCTTTCCCTGGCTGCTTGTTGTTAGTGGGTTTCTGACAGACTCTCCTTGCTGGTGATACTGCATTTCTCTTCTATTGTTATTGGGATTCCTGTTCAATCTGCGAAAGGAATAAACACACCCAGGTCATCCTTTGTTGGGCGTGTATATGAGACACCTACTGCTGAAATGTTCCTTCGTTTTTTTTTTTTTTTTAAAGGTTTTATCTATTTATTTGACAGAGAGATCACAAGTAGGCAGAGAGGCAGGCAGAGAGAGAGGGTGGGGAAAGCAGGCTTCCCGCTGAGCGGAGAGCCCGATGCGGGGCTCGATCCCAGGACCCTGAGATCATGACCTGAGCTGAAGGCAGAGGCTCAACCCACTAAGCCACCCAGGTGCCCCAATGTTCCTTCATTCTTAGAGTCCCAAACCAATTAGTCATCCTTCTTCCACCTTTCTAAGTTACCGTTTAATTGCCTCTTGTGTATTTCCATGGTTTATCATTGTACTTAACAGAGAAGAACAGGAAGAAATGAGTCCCACACTGTGTAGGCCAGAAGTCATCTTTTCAATAATTTTTTTAAAAGGGCAGCACCACGGGCACCTGGGTGGATCAGAGGGTTAGGCCTCTGCTTTCGGCTCAGGTAATGATCTCAAGGTCCTGGGATCGAGCCCCGCATCGGGCTCTCTGCTCATCAAGGAGCCTATTTCCCCCTCTCTCTCTGCCTGCCTCTCTGCCTACTTGTGATCTCTCTGTGTCAAATAAATAAATAACATCTTAAAAAAAAAAAAAGTGCATGGGGCGCCTGGGTGGCTCAGTCGTTAAGCGTCTGCCTTCGGCTCAGGTCATGATCCCAGGGTCCTGGGATCGAGCCCCGCATCGGGCTCCCGGCTCTGCAGGAAGCCTGCTTCTCCCACTACCATTCCCTCTGCTTGTGTTCCCTCTCTCGCTGTGTTTCTCTCTGTCAAATAAAATAAGAAATCTTTAAAAAAAAAAAAAAAAAAAAAAGTGCAGCACCAAAGAGCTCAGTGGCAGTCAGCCTTGTGAACTAAGGGGCTTCACTCTGCATGGGTCTGACTGTCTCTTTGAGGTCCCTTGGTTATTGATATCTTTTTTTTTTCTTCTTCTAGACTGTCAGAGGTCAGGGAAAGTTCTGGTTTCTACCCTGGGGAAGGACCACTGATGTGGGACTGTCCCAAACATAGAAAGACTACTTAGGAGATGTGAGGAGACCACCAAGGGTGACGAATGTCTGCCGCATATAGCATGGCTACTCCAGGAAATACTTAGCAGCCCAGTCACTGCCCACATGGGGGTGAGGCCAGCTCACGCAATGAGGGCCGCAGATGTTGTGGAATTTCTTGGCGCATTTGCAAGGTGTTCTCTGACCTTGGCAAAATGCGTGTAAATTTTCTCAAGATTTTCACTTGACATTTTTCTTAAATAACCCCCGTGATGTGCTAAGACTCCTAATGAAGGCGGAACATGAGTGGGCAAACTGGATGAAGCTCAGAATAGTTATCTGAGTGAAAGAAGTCAGAGCAGAAAGACAGACAGATGGACTCCATGATTCTGCTTATATAAAACTTCAGAAAATACAAATGGACGATGGTGACAGAAAGCGGATTAGTGACTGTCTAGGCTTGGGGTGTTGCGGGGAGAGATGAGGGAGGGATTAAAGAAGGGCACAAGGACATGTGGCTGATGGATACGTCCTTTAACTTGATTGTGGTGCTGGTTTCATGGGCATATATATATAATATTTATTTAAATATATAAATATATATATTTATATATCAAAACTTATCAAATTGTGGGATAATTTGTACCACAAATATCAAATTGTGGCTCAGTTGGTTAAGCATCTGCCTTCGGCTCGGGTCATGACCCGGGGTCCTGGGATCGAGCCCCACCTGGGATCAAGCCCACATTGTTGGGCTCCTTGCTCAGTGGGGAGTCTGCTCCTCCTTCTCCCTCTGTGGACCCCCGAACCCCCATCATGCTCTATCTCTATCTCATGCTCATGCACGCTCTCTTTCTCAAATAAATAAATAAAATCTTTTTTTAAAAACTTACCAAAGTGTACACTTTAAACACATGCAGTTAATGGTATGTCACTTAGGCCTCAACAAAGCTGTTTAAAAAAAACCAGAAACATGACAAGACTATTTGCTAGCCATCTAAATTTCAGTTTCTATAAAAGGGGGTAAATAATGCCTACCTCATAATTTTGGGTAAGATTAAGTGAGTAAAGATGAGGGGCGCCTGGGGTGGCTCAGTCGGTTAAGTGTCTGACTTCGGCTCAGGTCATGATCTCAGGGTCCTGGGATCGAGCCCCACATCGGGCTCTCTGCTCAGCAGGGAGCCTGCTTCTCCTTCTCCCTTTGCCCCTCCCCCTGCTTGTGTGCTCTCTCTTTCTTAAATAAATAGGTAAAAATTCAAAGGATGAAGTGAAATGATATTCTCCCTTGACTCGACCGAAAGCCATCAGTCATGCTCTGTCCCTGTCTCTCCTGTGCTCACATCCAATCCCTGGCTGGCTCCCTCAGTGACAACCAGAGTGGCCGGGGGCAGAGGTGAAACAGATCAGCCATAAGCTGGTGACTAGATAGTTGCTGAAATGGGGAGGTGAGTACGTGGCAAAATGGCATATTATTCTCCCTACTCACGGACATGTTTGCATTTCCCATAATTATAATTAAACAGTAAACAGTGGCTCGCCATTTCATTGAAGGGAAAAACTAGCCCAAGTGGCCCTACGTGATTCCCCCACCCTTACCCCCTGTCCTTATCTCCTCCTACTCATCTCCTCATTCATTGTTCCAGCCCCACCGGCTTCCTCTTCCTTGGCTTCCTCAATGTTTCTGAAAACTGCCAGGTGCACTCCTGCCTCAGGGCCTTTGCTCAAGCTGTACCCCACGCCCCACCCAGAATCCTCCTATCCCATGCTTGAACCTGCTCAAACTACTTTTTGCTGACTCCCCCATGATGTTGGCCGAATGTAAGTTCCATAAAGACAGGGATTCCTGCCTGATGTGTTCACTGTTGAATCCTCAGTACTGAACAGAGTGCACAGCGGGTTCTCGATGAATGAATGAGCTACATATAAATACACTAGTGGAATGCCTGGGAGGGAGTGAGCACTATGGGATTCATCATGATCTAAAAATATGTCATTGAGTCATTTGATAAACATAATTGTTCCATATATACTTTCTGTCCTGGTCTTTGGAAAATGAAGCTACCTCTAATCTTTTTTTTGTTAAAATTGCAGGAAGCAGTATGGTAGGGAGGGATTCCCACAGTCTCTGGAAGTGAACACACCTGCTTTGAATCCTGGCTCGGCCTCTTGCCAGCCGTGTGACCTGGCCAAGTTGCTCAGCCCCTCCTCAGAGCCTGGTCTCCTCACTAATAGTCCCTGTTGGAAATGGTCTGCAGTCGGGGGCAGGGCTGGAAGCCCTAGGGTGACACTTGACCCTTTCGGCAAGAGGGACAGGACCGCCTCCAGGACCTGGCTCTCTACCACCTGCTGGTGGAGTGCTCAGGGGGGACAGGCAGTGACATCTCTGAGATCACAAAAGGGGAGGTGACTCAGTCCTGGACCATCCTGAGGTCCCCTCTCCGATCCCTCCGCCCCTCAAGCCTGAGGTTATAAACAAGTGACTCAGAGGAATGATGGGAGAATGCCCCTTAACAGTTCACACTAGTGTCCTGGGGGCTAAATTTAACCCGCAGCTGCAGCTTCTGGTACTTTGGGAACAAGCTAATCTTGGTGGCTGAAGCTGATTGTTGTGTGTGTGTGTGTGTGTGTGTGTGTGAGTGTGTGTGTGTAGTGGGGGAAGGGTGGTAAGTCCAGAGAAGGCTGGGCATCAGCACTGGCTATCCTGGGCCTCTACCCTGACACCCCTTAGATAGTAGACAGGATGCAAGGGTCCCAAGGCCAAGGTAGACTCAGGTCAAGCTTAGTATGGACCAAAAACAGTGAGCATAGGCAGCTATCCTGGAATATTAAACTCTTAAGAGAGTGTTACCTTTTGAACACTAGACTCCAGGCTGTCACTCCCCTAGAATGTTAAAACCCTGGGAATTTAAGTACCTAGAATAGTTGAATCCTAGGAAATTACTTTTCCAGCATGTGAAAACCCTATGACCGTGACCTTACAGTGTGAAAACCCTATGACCGTGACCTTACAGTGTGAAAACCCTGTGCCCGTATACGCTCCCAGGAACACTGAACCTCCGAGCTCCTGAACTTCGGCAGAATGGAGGGCCTTAGAATCTAACTCCTGCAACTGCCCATTGTGTAGAAAGTGAAACTGAGGCTCAATAGAGCCATGTGACCTGTGCAGGCCCTTCGGAAAAGTAGTGACCATGTTTACCCTAAGGTAAACTTGCTTTCTTGCACAGTCTAAGGAGGGTCTCAGATCTGGAGTAGAAAGAGGTAAGGTGTTCCCATTTTAAAGGTAGGACAACAAGGTCCCCAATGAGTGAATGCCTTTCCAAGTTCACTGAACAGGAAACCCAAGCACACCGTATCCAGAGATGGCTGGGGTGAGAGAGACTCCAGGGAGGACGACAGAAGCACCCACATAGAAAGGCCCAGAAGGCATGAACGAAGGTAGATCCTGGAGGAGGGACACTGATGGGATACAGCTTGGGTCATCCTCTTCCCTCAAGGGCACTGCCTGACCGAGGAATGTAGTCAAGGCCTTGCTGCGCTCCATTTAGAAATGAGGCAGCGAGGCCCTCATAGGCCCAAATACCCCACACATAAGCCCCCGGGGCTGAGTCAAGGCCGCTCTGGGAGGGGGCCTCTGCCCAGCTGTCCCCTCCGCGTCATGTGCAGGAAGTCAGGCAGCTCGCCTTACAGGGCCCAGTCCACCTCTATATATAGCCCCACGAAGACAGCTGCATAGACGGACAGTGACCCAGAACGAAAGCAGGGGAATAGAAAGAGGAGGCCCCGGCCTGGCAGCGGCATCCCCAAGCCACCCACCATGACGCTGGGCTTGGAGCAGGCGGAGGAGCAGCGCCTGTACCAGCAGACGCTCCTGCAGGAAGGGCTCAAGGACATGCTGGACCACGGCAAGTTCCTCGACTGCGTGGTGCGGGTGGGCGAGCGCGAGTTCCCGTGCCACCGCCTGGTGCTGGCCGCCTGCAGCCCCTACTTCCGCGCTCGCTTCCTGGCCGAGCCTGAGCGCGCTGGCGAGCTGCGCCTGGAGGAGGTGTCCCCGGACGTGGTGGCGCAGGTGCTGCACTACCTGTATACGTCCGAGATCGCGCTGGACGAGGCGAGCGTGCAGGACTTGTTCGCCGCGGCGCATCGCTTCCAGATCCCGTCCATCTTCACCATCTGCGTGTCCTTCCTACAGAAGCGCCTGTGCCTCGCCAACTGCCTGGCGGTCTTCCGCCTCGGCCTCCTGCTCGACTGCGCGCGCCTGGCCGTGGCCGCCCGAGACTTCATCTGCGCGCGCTTCTCGCTGGTGGCGCGCGACGCCGACTTCCTCGGGCTCTCGGCCGACGAGCTCATCGCCATCATCTCCAGCGACGGCCTCAATGTGGAGAAGGAGGAGGCCGTGTTCGAGGCGGTGATGCGGTGGGCGGGCAGCGGCGATGCCAAGGCGCAGGAGGAGCGCCAGCGGGCGCTGCCCACGGTCTTCGAGAGTGTGCGCTGCCGCCTGCTGCCGCGGGCCTTCCTGGAGAGCCGCGTGGAGAAACACCCTCTCGTGCGCGCCCAGCCCGAGCTGCTGCGCAAGGTGCAGATGGTGAAGGACGCGCACGAGGGCCGCATCACCGTGCTGCGCAAGAAGAAGAAGGACAAGGGGAAGGAGGCAACCGGGGCCAAGGCCGCTGACAAGGGCGCGGGCGAAGCCAAGGCAGAGGACGACGAGGAGGAGGCGGAACGCATCCTTCCCGGAATCCTCAATGACACCCTGCGCTTCGGCATGTTCCTGCAGGACCTCATCTTCATGATCAGTGAGGAGGGGGCCGTGGCCTATGATCCGGCAGCCAACGAGTGCTACTGTGCCTCCCTCTCCACTCAGATCCCTAAGAACCATGTCAGCCTCGTGACCAAGGAGAACCAGGTCTTTGTGGCGGGGGGCCTCTTCTACAACGAGGACAACAAAGAGGACCCCATGAGTGCTTACTTCTTGCAGGTGCCTGCCCAGCCTGGGGAGGGGCAGCCAGTGCCGGGTTCTGGGAAAGAGGGCTTGGGGGGGGGGGATCAGCTTTGGGGCCCATGAGAGACTTGTGTCTGCTTGTTGGGAGTGCCGTTGGGTCTAAGATGAGATGTAGACCGGAGAGGTTGACTGACAACCACTTGCCTGAAGATCGAAGACAGTTATAGGCAATTGACAAGTAGCGGTATAACTCTGATGTCTCAGTTTCAGGGGGATGTGCGCCCCAGGGAGGTCTGATATGTTGGAGGCCCTATCTTGGCACAGGGATGGGAGTCAGGCACAGTGAGAAGGAGGAGCAAGGTCAGTGGAAGGGTCTGGGGCAGGACCTTGGCATGAGGCCAGGACTGGAGTATAGAACAGGAGTGTCCCAAACAAAGGGACCATCCTGCCTAGTCTTCTCACCGTACAGATGAGAAAACTGAGGCCCAGGAAGGACCAATGGAGTCGGGTGACCAGTCCAACGAGTAGTGTACTGTGGGATCTCACAGGGCAGACGTGGTTTCCTGGTGACTGGCCCTGTAGGTGTGGGTCTTGCCACTTGGGTGGAATTTGGACACGTGAAGGGGAAGTTAGGGTGTTTCTGCCTGAGGAATGCTGAGCAAGGGACAGAGACTGGAATGAGCCAGTGAGTGGTGTGCTCAGTGAGGCCCAGGTGTGGAGAAGGGTGTGGGGGCAACTAGGCACCAGGGTTAAACCGGGGGCAGGGAAGGAAGGGGGCAACTCCACTAGTTACCAGCCAGGGCATTTCATGGGCATGGTTTATTTTCTCTGGGCCTCTATTTGTAACTAGGGATATTATTCTTCCTGCTTGATAAGGTGGTTTGAAGGTTACAGATGGTTATAAAGTGTGCATGAGCACATTGCTCACTCAGCCTTCAGAAAACTTTCCATTAAGCTGAGCCACAGATACTGTTGTAAGACTGTGGAGGTGGGACAGGGCCTCAGACTTTAGGATGGGTGGCAGAGCTGTATTGGGAGGTTTTCTGCGTGGTGGGGTGGGGTGGAAAACGGAGGGCAGGCAGGCAGTTCTGGAGTTGTACTGGGAAAGGGACACGGCTCTGCGTGGGGGGCCCCATCGTGGTGCTGTGATGTGGTCTCTGGGCGCCGACCTCTGCAGGGCCTCGGTGGTTCTCAGCCTGGTAGGAGGTTAGGGCACTGTCTCCAGGGGTGGCCTCCAGGCTGCGCTGGCCTTACCTGGAGACCTGGCCTTGTCTGTGACCCAGGGTGGCGGGGCTGGGCTGGGCTGGGGGAATGGGAGGCATGGGGGCCGGTGGCTGACTGGACGCCCGGCCCGCAGTTTGACCACCTGGACTCCGAGTGGCTGGGGATGCCGCCACTGCCCTCGCCGCGCTGTCTCTTCGGCCTGGGAGAGGCTCTCAATTCCATCTACGTGGTCGGCGGCCGAGAGCTCAAGGACGGAGAGAGCAGCCTAGACTCGGTCATGTGCTACGACCGGCAGTAAGCGGGGGCTGGGAGCGGGGTTGAGGGGCCCGGGGGCGGGGCTGAGGGGCGTGGCGGGGGCCGGAGCCAGAGCCCGGGGTTGGGGGCGGGGGCTGGGGGCGGGGTTGAGGGGCCCGGGGGCGGGGCCCGGGGGCGGGGTTGAAGGGCGCGGCGGGGGCCAGAGCCTGAGTCCCGGGCTGCGGGCGGAGGCGGGCTTGGGCAGGGGAGGAGGGGTGGGCCGCTGAGTGGGAGCGAGGACCCGAGAGATGCCGGTAATACGTCGGGTGCACCCCGAATATGATGTGTTGGGTGGGTGGTGAATGCAGAGGCAGGGACCCAGCGCGCTCCTGAACCGGGCGCTCGCCGGTCTCCTCCAGGTCGTTCAAATGGGGCGAATCGGATCCGCTGCCTTACGCCGTGTACGGCCACGCGGTGCTCTCCCATATGGACCTGGTCTACGTCATTGGCGGCAAAGGCAGTGACAGGTGAGGCTCGGGCCTGGAGCGAGGGCAGGAGCAGGGCTGTAGGTCAGAGCGGGAGCACGGCCTTCCCAGGCTGTCGGGGATCTGTGCGGGCTGCCTCGGCAAGGCGACCCAAGGCGTCCGGAGCGACTGAACCAGAGGAGGGGCGCTGTGCTCAGGTTTCCTCCCTCTCACTTACCGTCCTCCACCCCTTAGGAAGTGCCTGAAGAAAATGTGTGTCTACGACCCTAAGAAGTTCGAGTGGAAGGAGCTGGCGCCCATGCAGACCGCCCGCTCCCTCTTCGGGGCCACTGTCCATGATGGCCGCATTTTTGTAGCCGCTGGGGTCACAGACTCGGGGCTGACCAGTTCAGCTGAAGTGTACAGCATCGCAGACAACAAGTATGGCTGTTTCCTGCCCCTTTCACTGGGCAGCCAGGGACCAAGGGCCCCACTGTGACTGCCTGGCTGTGTGACTTTGGACCTGTTGGCTCTCTCTCTGACAGCCTTGGTCGCCGTCAGCGAACCATGGTCACAGCCCCTGGACATTAGCACAGAAATAGCCTCTCTCTCCTGATCAACTAGGAGGCGGGCTTCCCCCACAATTTGGGGGGAGGATTAGGGCCAGCCTGGTCTGCAAGAGACAGCTCCGAGGAGTCAGGTTCCTCGTTCAGAGAGTCATACGGGGAAGGGGCCCGGGGCTGCCCTGCCCTAGTAGGTCAGGGGAAAACTGAACTGGCAGTCCACCTGGACCTCACCAGCAAAAGGGATGGTGGGAGAAGGATGCCCCAGGCCAAGGAAAGTTGGTGCCAAGGCAGTTAGGAGGAAAAAGGCAGGCCTGTCAGAGGAAAAGTGGGATGGGGAATGAGGGGGAAGGGAGGCAGGGCGGGAGCACTGGGGCTGGAGAGGGGCCAAGCAGGGCTAAGGGACTTAATCCTGAGAGCGGCGAAATGCCTGTGATGGGTTTTAGGCTCACATCTGTGTTTTCGTAGGTGATAGCTGATGTAGAGAACAGGTTAGAGATTTCCCAGGAGGCAGGGGTGCAGCCACAGAGTGGGAGGGGGCGGTGGCCTACAGGTGGGGCACAGCGGAGATGGGGCAGAGGGGACTCTCAGGAGAAAGACCCAGGCCAGCGCTTCTCACACTGTGATGTGCACATGAATCTCCCAGGGGTTGTGTTAAAGTGCACATTCTCCTTCTTGGGCCTGGGGAGGGGCCCGAGTGTGTATTTCTAACCCCCCCCCCAGGTGATGCTGATGCTGCTGGTCCATGGGCCACATTAGAGTAGTGTGGCGTTTAGGAGATAGAAGAAATAGAATGTAGAGATTGATTGGATGTTGGGGATAAGAGGGAGATGTGGATACTTTTGAGAGAGGGTGGGAGATCAGTTCCTGGGGAACCCCTGGGGGTAGATCAGAAATGTGAGAGTCCAGTTAGGACATGTGGATTTGAGGGCCCTGGGAGTGTCCAGGAGGAGCCTGCCAGGGCGGAGGGAATGCTCAGCTGGAGAGATCTGGGTACAATAGTAAACAGAGGGGACGAGCTCCCTCGGGAGAGAAAGGGTAAGAGGGAGAAGCTGAGGCCCAAGCCCCCAGGGATTGTGGGGGCAGACGTATTATCCAGGAAGGAAACTGAGGACATGAGAGGCTGGGCAGGTCGGAGGTGAGAGCGTCACATCAACAGAGATGGGCGTTGTGCCTGGATTTTGTGCTCTGTGGTGTCTGGGGACCGGAGAGCTGTTTTGGAGGGTAGGGATGAAGGTCCAACTTCAGGGCCATCGGAGGGGAGTGAAGAGACCCTGAGAATAATTGGGCAGTGAAGAGGGGAAGACGGGTGGGGCAGGGGCACCAGGGGAGGGCAGCTCCCCTGGGAGGATTAGTTTGGGAGCAAAGGAGCGTCACTGGGGAGTCCCATGGTGGATGGCCTGGGGCAGGCTGGATGCAACGACCAGGCAACCGTGATGGGGAAATGGGAGGGGCAGGAGAACGGGGAAGACCAGACCCCCAGACCCTGGTGGTAGGGTCAGGACACGGGAAGCTGTGCTGGGAGCGTGGGTGCCTGGGATTTGGGTTTCCAAGGGGTGTGTAGCTGAAGCTGTGGGCGCTGGGGCTGCTGAGGCCCCTGGGTGACGCACCCCTTCACGCCCCCTCCTCCCCACCAGGTGGGCACCCTTTGAGGCCTTCCCGCAGGAACGCAGCTCGCTCAGCCTGGTCAGCCTGGCGGGCACCCTGTATGCCATCGGCGGCTTTGCCACACTGGAGACCGAGTCTGGAGAGTTGGTCCCCACAGAGCTCAACGACATCTGGAGGTGAGCCCGGGCCCGGGGAGGTGAGGAAAAACCCCAGGCAAGGCTGATGCTCCCCAGCGGCACCTGGCAAGCTCATCTGGGGCTGGGGTGATCCTTCCTTCCAGGGAGTCCCCTGGGGAAGGGACAGCAGACACGCCCTGCTCAGCCAGGTCTTTCCTCTTTGGTTGGCAAGGGCAACTGGGCGGTTGGCTCCCAGGGGACCATGCAGGACTGCGGAGCTTCAAGCTTGCCGAGGCCAGGAGCTGCCCCAAGCTTAGGGCCCAGACCCACGGAAACGGGCCCCAGGGAGTAGAGCGGGGCCCTGAAGAGGTAGCCAGGCCTTTTCTCCCTGCTCCGTCCTGAGTACTCTTGCTAGAGGGGAGAGCTGGGGGCAGGATGGAGAAGAAGCTGGACCCCAGCTGCTCAGAGCCATCGCCTTCCACGCTGGCCCTTTCTGGGGGTGGAGGGAAGAGGTTTCAGTACCTGGGGCACCCCCTGAACCTTCCATTATTCCCCTACTACGTGGGGGCAAGGGGGTCTTGGGGGGACTTCTGGAGCGCTAAGCACAGAATTCTCCAGAGGAGGCGCTGTGGAGATGCAGAGGCTTTCCTGGAGGAGAGGGGCATTCCTTGAGAGGTGAAACTTCCTGAAATGTGGGGTGGCTGTTCTTCGGGGCGGTGGGCCTTGTGGGGAGGGGGCCTTTCCCAGGGCATGAGAATTCTCCAGGACCAGACCTTTCTGGAGATGAGCCTGGGGCTTCGGGGCCATCCTCAGCCACCCCGGCCTTCTGGGGTCCGCTCTGGCCCTCGGCTGACCCAGCTCTGTGTCCCTGTTCCCACTCCTCCCTCCCACCCCCCAGATACAACGAAGATGAGAAGAAGTGGGAGGGCGTCCTGCGGGAGATAGCCTACGCAGCCGGCGCCACCTTCCTCCCCGTGCGGCTCAACGTGCTGCGCCTGACCAAGATGTGACCTGCCGCGAGGGCCTGAGCTAAGCACCCCTCCCACCCTGCGGCCACATGCGCCTGGACTTTTGGGGCCTCCCAAGAGGAGGCTGGGAGGGGCCGGAGCCCACCTGGATCCCGTTCTGCCGCCCGGGATGCTCTTCAGCAGGGGAGGGAACTCACTGCCCCATCCTAGCCTTGCCTGCAGGGACCAGGACCTTTAGGGCTCTCCGATGTCCCCATTTTCCCGGTCTTCTTGTTCCATGAGCCAGAGCCACGGGGAGGTGTCCCCAGCTGCATTCAGGGCCCGTCCCAGCCCGCCTGTGTGCGGGGGGAGGTACCCATGGGATCCCATCCCCTCATCTCCTCGCCTTGTCAGCTGGGGACGTCCCTCTCAAGCACGCTCTGCACCCTGGATAAGTCACCTTCCTTGAGAGGAATAAAGTGCCTTCCGAGCAAGGAGCTCAGGGTCTGGAATCAAGTCCTCCAGGAGTTGGTGACCAGGTGGTTGAAGATTCCAGGCTTTGGTGTTCAGCGACCGGGCTGCCCAGGGCAGTGGTGGGCATCGCCTCCACCTTCTGGTGCACTGAGGGCCTGACCCCCCCTTCCCTGGGGCCCAGAGCCCCGCCTCCTCATACAGCACGGACAAGGAGCCAGGAGATTGCTGGTAGAAGGGACAGGGAATAGAAAAGTCTTTTATTCTAGCGGTCAGGCCCGCTCTGGCCTGGCCTGGGCCTGGGCCTGGGCCTGGGCCTGGGCCCGGAAATAGCTGAGCAGAGCATGCCCCTCTCCCCTCTCCCCCCTCCCAGCTACTCCGGCTTCTCTTTGTCCTGCTTCTGCTCCTCCTCTAGTGCCAGGGTTCGCTCTCGCTCCTTCACCAGCTGGACACCACAGTAGGTGACAAACAGGACGGCCAGAGTGGTCTGGGGGAAGCCTGTGCAAGGAATAGGTCATCGATGTCTGGGAGCAGGACCCCAGCCTCCGTGACTCTTTCCTTCTGCTGCCTCTCCCCTCTTATTGGCCCTCCCTGCTGAGTCCCCTGGGTGTCGGTCTGGGGTAGGGGTGTTTCAGGAGGTCACAGTCGCCAAGGTGGATGCCTGACATCTTCTCTATCCACCCCCCCACACACACACCACCGTCCCTCACCTGTGAGTAGCAGGCGCCTGGCGACCAGCTCTGTGAACTCCAGGCTGTTCAGGCTTACAAGGTTGTACATGATGATGGCCCAGAAGTTCACGGCCCCAAAGAGAGCTCGGACCCTGCGAGACATCTGCTCTGACAGAGAGGCCTGCCCAGTCCAGGAAGGCATTGGTGGTGGGGCAAGAGGGCCAGGGGAAAAAGGACACGGTGGGTCAGAGGCCCTGCGCACATGGCTAACCCAGGTCCTGGGGATGTGCTTGGGTCCCTGAGAGTCCGCGGGGCAGCCCTCCCTCATTGTTAAAGATGGGAATACTGAGGACCAGAGAGGGGGGAGAGCCCGAGCCTGACCGACACAGCCTGGCTCAAGTGTCCACACTCCACAGAAGAGGGTGCTAGTTACCCACAGGGAGAGCCATTGCCCTAGCCCTAGCCCTAGCCATAGCCACACAGCTGTGGGGAGAAAATTCTGGAATGGGGACTCTTCAGCAACTCCAGGTGTGGCTGGAAGATTCCAGAGAGCAGCAGGGCCACCCCCTCCAGTGACCCAGCCAACCCCTGCCCCAGACCCTCCCCACTCACCTCAATTTGCGCTAGAGGCCCCCTCTCTGCCAGCTTTTGCACCCAGAGCTCAAAGTTGAGGCCAAAGCAGTTCAGGAATGACCACAGGTAAACAATATCACAAGGCCCAAGCCACAGAGTAGTGATGGCAAACGTGGCCACAGTGGCTCCCAGCTCTGGGATCACCTCAGAGTGCTCCCCACCGATGTGGTCATACACATACCTGCAAGAAAGTCAGGAGAAAGGACCAGCAGGGGTGTGGGAGAGGGCAAGTAGGAGACGGGCAAAGGATATACCACAGGGGTAGCCCTCCTCAACACCGTCATCTCGGGGAATGTCCAACATTGCTGACCTCAGACAGCTGCTCCTCCTCTACCCAAGTTCAGAACGTGGAAGGCTCAGCTTTGAACGTTGGTATCTTCTCATCCATTCCCCAAGCGATCTCATCCAGACCCAAGACTTTGAACACTGTCTCTAGGCTGATGAGCCCCAAATCTATGTCTAGCCCGCTCTCTTGACTCACACAGCCACCTGTCACTGGACATCTCATTTGAATGACCGAGTCCCCCATCCCTGTCCAAACCCACTGCGTCTTCATCTCAGATAATGACACTGCCATCCACTCAAACCTTGGCGCCATCTTGGACTATCAGTTCCCCTCCCCACACCCAAGCCAGCAAGTTCTATGGGCTCCCTGCAGTCCTGACTACTGCTTGTCACCCCCACTACTGCCACCGTTGTCCAGTGGGTCATCTCCTCTCATAGATTATTGCAAGAGCCTCTTAAGTCATGTCCCTGCCTCTGCCTTTGGCCCCCTATCATCTGTTCTCCATGCGGCAGCCAGAGTCAGAACACAGGACTTCCACAATCAAACACTCCCCCAAAGGCTCCCCATTACAATTGGAATAAACCATCTCCCTACTAAGGCTAGAAGATCCCACGATGTCTGGTTTCTGCCTCCCTCCCTGACCTCATCACCCACCATGTACCCCTCATTCTTGCCTTAGTGGCCTGCCTGTCCCTCAGACACACACAGCTGGTTTCTGCCTCAAGCCTATGCACTTGTTCCTTCTCCCTGAAATTCTCTTCTCTGGACTTCCTTATCACTCAAGTCTCAATTCAAATATCATCCCACAGAGGCCTGCCCAGACCTCAGCTATAGAAGCTTCTATCCTGTGGCCAGCTTCTATCCCATTACACTTGTTTTATTTTTTTTCATAATGCTTACCACTCTCTAAAATGATCTTATTTATATGTTTGTTTACCTGTTTATGGTCTGTTTCTCCCCACTAGACTGTAAGCTCCATGAGTTCAGGGTCTTTGCCATGTTCACTGCTGTATCCCCAGTGCCTGGCACATAGTAGGTACTCAATAAATATTTGTTAAATAAATTCAGTAGAAGACCCATTAAGTAACTGACCTCTCCACGCCTTGACCTGTTCATTTCCAATGGTTTCTTCTCCACACCATATTCCAACTTTGTCGCCACTTGAAATTTCATTCTTTCCCAGATACCATTGTCCACCCAACCCCTCCGGACGTGGCCCCCCAGCTCCAGTTCTTCAATCTCATCAACCCCTCCCTCTCTTCCTCACTAGGAGACCCTATCTTTACCACCCTCTTTAACTGGCTTAAATTCAATGAGTCATCTTTATAAATAACCTAACACCCCTTATCTTTCACTTCTTCCTTCTCACCCAACTGGGAGAGCCCAATCACCCACACTCTCCTCACCGGCACCCAAGAAGCTAAGCCCCCGAGAAGGAAAACCTCCCACCTTCACATGCTAGCGTCCATAAATCCACTACCTTCAACCCCACCTGGGCTCTCAATGCCAAGGTTTCTCTAGTCAGCTTCTCCTGCTATGCTCTGCAGGCTACTCCACCCTTGTCTCTCCCCTAACTGTGGGGTGGGGGAGCTAGGCAAGAAGAAAGGGGACACGAAGATGCTGCCTCCCTCTGTGGCCAATCCTGCCTCTCTCAGCTGGTGACCTTGCCTCCTACTTCATGGAGAAAACTGAAGGCTTCAGGTAGATCCCTTACTTCTCGACACTAACCCGCTACCCCGCACCCATGCTGGCTTCTCTTCCCCGTCCCTGTCCTGAAGCCACGCCCCTGCCTAGCACTGGTTCCATCACCTCCTCCATCCTTGGGGACCTCACTCTATCAATCACCCCTCTATCTTGCTTCCCCAACTTAGACTTCCCCTTAGCAACTAGGCATGTCCCACTATTTGCTGTCTTAAGACACCTCACATCTCCCTTCAGCAACTCCCTTGTCCCCCCCCTCAGTAGCTAGCTTCCCCAGCAGTACCTGACCCAGCTGCCCCCACCGTGCCTGGGTGGTCTTCCTGGTTTCCAGACTGTCATGTGGTCTTAACCATTCTATTCCTCTGACCACACCTTTCAGAACCTTCTGCCACTCTCCCCTCTCCCTCAGGAGAGCTCCAATCTCAGCTACACCTTCTCTCCTCTTCTTTACTCTCTCTCCTTAGGACTTATGCACTCCCAAGGACTAAAGACCACCCTCCCACACTCATAATGCTCAGAGCTACATCGGTCCTCCGGACTTCTCCGAACCCCAGACCCTCAGACCCAACCACCTCCCTGAACCTCCACAAGGATGTCTCCCAGATTCCAACCATTTCTCACACAGAACCTCTCTCTGGATGACACCTCCCCTCCATCTTCCCAGGCAGATAGGAATCTAGGAGTCATTTCCCTCTCCTTCTTGAACAACGATGTTCGGGACGATGGTGTGAAACACCTGCATGAGGTCCTCAAAGATCCGAATTGTGCCTTGAACACACTCGGGTTGGAGAAATGTAATCTGACGCCTGCTTGCTGCCAGCATCTCTCCTCTGCTCTTGGAAGCAGTGAGAGCCTGGTTAACCTGAACCTTTTGCAGAATGACTTGGAGCCCAGTGGAGTCAGCCTACTGTGGAAGGCCTTGAAAAAAGCAACGTGCAAACTACAGAAACTTGGGCTCAAGAAAGAGTTGTACAACACAGTGAAGGGGGAGCTGGAGGAATTGCAGGAGAGGGGGTTCTTTCTAAGAGTCAAGTGTAAATGGGATTTCAATGACCTTGAGGACAGATGGTGGTGGTGACCCAATGAAGAGCTGCCATGGCTTCACCATGGGATGGTCTTGAATTAGAACCACCGGGAGAGGGCTCAGGTGTCCCTGTCCACGGGGACAAATGAGCTGCTACCTCCAGAGTGCTTTTCCACCATCTGTTGCAGGCAGTGTATTAAATACCTGGTCTCTAGAGTCCTAATCTAATTCCACATTTGCCCCCAAGACCCTACGTTGGCTTCGCCTCAAATTTCCTTTTGTTCTTCTTGGTGTAATGTGTTTCTCAGATGTTAAAGAATTCAATAAAGCATAAGGCTATAAAAAAAAAAAAAAAACCAATCCATGGCCAAGTCCTGTCCAGGCTCCCTGCCGTGTGTCTTGACTCCAACCATTTCTCTCACCTCCGGCGCCCCTACCCATGTCCAAACCTCTGTCTTTCACCTAGACCTCTGTGACGACCTCCTCCTTGCTTCCTCTGGCCCAGGGCTGATCTTTTAAAACGTGGTCCCATGTCTGCACTGCCCGGCTCAGACACTTGGCCAAATGACTGTGACCATTGCCCCGCCCCACCCCACCCCAACTCACTTGCAAAGCCAGTCATTGATGCCACGGTCAAAATGCCTGAGGGAGGAGAGCAGATGGGTGTGAATCAGCTAGGAGCAGAGCTGGGGGGAATGGGAGAAAGAGGCTATGGGAAGGTGAGGATCCCTGCGGTGTGTCCCCCGGACCACTCACTCACGTTTCAGCGAAGACATAGAGCGCTGTGATGCACTTGGGAGGCTGAGGCGGGTCCAAGTGGTCAAGGCGCGCCACGGTGTTGACCACGCCAAAGAGGACGGCAGCCTTCACCCAGTCGTACACCAGGTTTGAGTAGGCTAGGCCAGCTGGGGACAGGGTGTCGTCACTGCCTGGGGCGTGTGGCCCTGGTCTCTGCTCCCCAGATCCCCCAAACTGTGGTGGGAAGGGGTGAAGCCCGGCCCTCCCCTACCGCCTCTCTCTGCAAGCAAGTTGTAGAGGAGCACCCTGCCAGCCAGGCCGCCCCCACGGAGACCACACCCCCCACTTCCTGCGGGAGGAGCTGGTCTGGCCTGCCCCAGGGAGACCCCATCCCAGCCCCCTTGTGAGGCGGGCTCACAGAGCAGAGTTAACTCCAAGTCCCAGGCATTTCAGAGAGTAAATCCCGGATCCCCCACCCTTGGATTGGTGCTGTGCCATGGGGCACAAAGGATCTGTCTCTCTGTCTTTCCCAGCCCCGTCCCTGTTCTGGCCCAGATGCGCACCCACCAAGGGCGCTGTCCGGGAGGCGGTTGGCGAACTTGAGGTCACTGGGGATGGTGAGGATGTAGAAGAAGTGGAAGAAGATGTCCACGGCCACGATGGCCACGACGCTGAGGCCGGCCTGGGCCCGGATGCTCCACAGCTCACCTTCGCGCCTCACCGGCTCCACCTGGCTCATCTGGGAGATGCGAAGGGTCTGAGCGGGGAGGCAAGGCCTGCCGGGGGAGGGTCTGAATGGGGGGTCCCCAACTGGGGACCCGAGGGTGAGGGGAGAGGCGGCTTCATCCTGGCGGCCCTGCCTGAGTGTGGAGTCATTTCTCCGGCCCGGGATCCCTGTCTGAACAGGGAATGCGGCCCCAGGCTGGGGTGTGAGGAGGCGGGGTATTAGGGCCTCATCCTGGAGTCATGCCTGGGGGTGAGGCCCCAGCCTGCCCTAGGAGCCCTAGCTGAGATGGGAGCCCCTGTCTGGAGAGGGAGCCCCAGCCCAGTTCTGGAAGCCCCCAGGGTGCCCGCTGACCTGGGCGTGGAAGCGATCATAGGTCATGATGGGCCCGAAGAAGAAGAAAGGCAGGTAGAAGTTGTACTTGAGCAGGTCCGCTAGGGAGTAGCGGCGGTCAGGGTGGGCACAGCTCTCCAGCGCGAAGCTGGCACAACGCAGCACCGTGAAACCGCTGCCCCCGTGAAACAGCACCTCTTGAAGATCAAAAGTGCCCGTTACCAACCCGCTCTGGATGGGAGAGAACAGGCCGCCAGCTCGCCAGGTGCCCCTGTCTCTGGGGAGCCCACCCAGCTTCCCACAGGGGCCAAGCCTCATCCTGCCCCCTCCTCTCCTGCAGAGCCAGTCAACCCTGGCCACCCAGGGCTCATTCACACTGACTGCCTGGATAGCGCAGGGAACGAGCTGGACACGTCCCTGCTGCGGCCGAGGGGACCACTCTGTGGGCAGGGATGTGCCCCAGTCAGAGACTTGGAGACAGGTGGGAAAGTGAAGGAAATGCTTGGGAAGCCTTGGGAAGGGAGAGCTTTGGATGGGGTGAGAAGTTTGGGCTCCTATTTCTGCACCCTCCACCCTTGCCCCTCCGCACTGCACACCTGCCAGGAGATTAGGGGATCCAGCTTGAAGGAGGCAAGGCTGGCCAGGCTGAGGCCAAGACAGAGCCAGGGCTGGCCCAGGAGTGAGGCCACGTAGAGGCTGACACAGTGGCCCAGCAGCAGCAGCAGGTACCAGGGGCCCATCGTGCCCAGCACAGCCAGGGCACCATACACAGCATACATCCAGGAGCGGAGCTGCGGACAGGGAGAAGGGATGGTTTATCTATCCCTACAAATGGTGGCGGGACCCCCAACCCTTGTAGCTCGGGGGGAGCTGGCGGGGGAGGCGGGGAGGCTGGGGAGGCTCAGGTCCAGCTCACCTGGGGGGCGACCATCGTGCAGAGTTTAGCAAACAGCACGTGTCCAGAGAGGGCAAAGACGATGATGTTGCGGAAGGAGGTGAACCACATCACCCACTCGAAGTCAGCCACGTCCTGGGGGAGGCCCGGACAGGTTAAGGAGTGGTAGGGGGCACGATGGGCTGCCACTTTGGCTGAGCAGAGCCCCAGCCCTTCCCCAGCCCCCATATTCTTAGGCATTAGAGGACAGCCGTGGCTGGAGGCCCTCGCCTTCCCCTCTGGGGGAAGTACCAGACAGGTAGGTAGAGAGAAAGGAGGGGCAGGGCGTGTGAGCCGCCCTGCCCCTCAGAGCTCCCCCTCTGTTCTGCATATTGCCTGACATTCCACCGTTCCTGGCATTGTTCCTGTGAAGGACGGTGCTGGGGGGCCCCTGCTGAAGCGTGTCCCAGTGTACTTCCTAAAAGAGCAGTGTCTGGGGACAGGCTTGACATGGCCCCAGAGGGGACACAGGATGGGCGGGGGAGAAACGGAAGGCTCTGAAGCTCTAGCCAGAGACCTTTCTCACCGCGGGCCCTCTGTTACGTGGGAACATCTGGAATGCGGGAGGGTCGGAAAGGGTCTTGGATGGGAGAGACATGCCAGGGATCAGGGACCTCCGTCAGGGACCCGGGGGTGTGGGGGACCTACCATCTTCCGTCCAATGTACTCCCAGCCAGGTCGCACAGATTCCCGGAAGGCCTTCCTGCGGGCCCCATCTGAGAACAGAGTGTGGCCTCAGTGGGGCCTGGAGGGACTTCACACCCACACCTGCCCCTATGGCCAGGCTGACCCCAACCCTAAGGGGATAGGGATGGGTCTAGGTCTCTCTCTCTCTGTCTCTGCTTCTCTCTGGGTCTCACTGTGTGTCTTGGGCCGGGTCTCTGACTGTACCCCCGAGGGTCTGAGTCTCTCTTTCTCTCTCTGTGGCTGTGTGTGCCGGTCTCTGTCAGGGGCCCTGTATCTGTCTCTCCCTGTGACTTCACCTAACTCAGCCCAAACGCCCGGGCTTAGGGAATATCCTGGGTCTGCAGCCTTGAAGCTAATGGCCTTGCTGGGTGGAACCCTGAGGCCCACAGGGGAAGAAGGGTCCCACCCCCTGTTCCAGGGCCGGTTGTTACCTTGGGAGGCTTCAAGGAGGCCCCGACCAGCATAGGCCAGAGCCCCACTCAGCACCAGGGAGTATAAGCCCAGCTCCGCCGCAGGCAACGCTGTCTTGATACCCATAGCCTGGGGGGCGCTGGGGAGACAGATTGGGTGAGGGTACTGCTGCTCCCTAGCCCTGCTCGCCCTGCCTGATGGTCCCCCATGGAGGTGATGGGGATCCCATTCTGAAGAGAGATTGCCGCTCCTGCCCTTAAGTATCTCAAGCTATCATCCTACCCTTCTCCCATCCCCCACCCGTCCCAGACGCCATAACAGCCGGGGCAGGTTCCTCGCTGCGGCTCTAGCTCCCGCCCTTCCCTCTGAAGGCTTCTGAAAGCATCATCTTCACTCTCAGCCTGCCTGCCTCCCCTTCATTTGCCCCTTCATACCTTTCAGGTGGACTGGTCCTCACCCTTTGCTCGAACGGCTCCTGCAGAGGCCTCAGATCACCTTCACGCGGAGGGACTCCATCTACGTCACCTCAATCATGTTTCTGGCGCCCAGGGCCCCCAGCCCCCTCAGTAAGCCTCCTTCAGCTCCTGCCAATGCTCACCCCTCTCCCCCGCCAATGCCCTCTTCTCTGACTCCCACACGCTTGCAGAGCTGCCTTTACCTCCCTGAGGTCTCCTGGCCTCCCAGGTCCTGTCCCCAGTATTAAGCTTCCTTACCTCTCATTCGGCCTCCAGCATCTCACTGATTCCCATTGCCCCAACCAGCCCCTGAGCCCCAGCCTGCCACTTTCCTGGTCCCTGCTCTGTGTCCGTGGCCACACCAGCCTACTCTGTCAGTGCCTGTATCTTCAGGCCCTGGATGCTGGCTACAGGCGGTGCTATTTGAAGAGGTGCCCTGGGGTAGTGGGTGTGGGGCCAGGGAGGGCCAGACGGGGGCCCCCAGGGAGGGTGCTGGCATCTGTCCAAGGTGCTGACTGGTATCAGGCTCAGATGAGCCTAGCCACTCCCTTCTTCCAGGGCCTATTTCATCCCTAGGATGGGCTACCCCCTCCTATGCCCCTCCTGTGCTCCAGCCTGGCCTTGGGCTTTCCAAGGGTGCCACGGGTAACAGACCCAGGGCCAAATTAAAGGGAGGAACATGTCTAGGCACTTTCTTGGGCTGGGCTGGGCCAAGAGGTAGCTGGCATGGCCATGTCTCCCACCCCTGATCCTCCCCCAAATCTCCCTTATGAGCACTACAACCAGCACTCTTGGCCCCCCCCCCAGTCAGCATTCTCCCCACTACAAAGACAGAGGGGTCATGGACCAGAGAGGGGCGGGGACCTGTCAAGGTCACACAGTGAGCCTGGGAGAGGATTGTGTGTTCCCAGTGAGCCCTTGGGAATCTCAGATAAGAGAAGAGCATTCCTGCCCCTGCCCATACCAGGGGGCTTCCCAGACGGACTTCTGCAATGCTGGCCTGAGGGCTGAGGCGCGTCCTCTTCGGCCAGGTGGGGGGAGGGAGGCCTGGAGGATCGGGTTAATGGAGCAGGAGCTTGAAACCGGAGCACAGTGAAGAGCCCGCGAAATAGCTTTGTCAGCGGCCTCCCACTTGCCACTTTCCAATTTTAGCTCCCCATGGCCGGTGCAGGGTGTCCCCAGTGAGGCCTCTGTGAGCAGGACCAGGGCTGGCCCCTGGCCTGGGACCTCTTCCGATAGACCCCCCAGACCTGGGCCGTTGGATATGGTGGTACCCCCTGCCCCCTGGTCCTGCCTGCCTCAGGTACACCTGAGGTAAAGACTGCTTTGGGGCCTTAAGTCTGGGATGGGGGGCTTGAGGTGGGCTCCATGGGTCTCAAGGACCCCAGAGTGGCTGAATCCCCGGCTGGCACTGACCTTGAGGAGGCTGTGAGGGACCCTGGCACACTGCCCACCTCAGGGCTCCGGGGTCCTGCGTCCGACCGTGCGTCCGTCCGACCGGCTAGGCTCTGGGGCCACAGTGGGGTGTGTCCAGCCCTGGGGTCCCCACCCCTTCAAGGCTATGAGCGGTGAGTGGTGACAGCAGGAGGAGGGTGGAGGAGGGCAGGAAGGAAGTAGCCTTCCTGGAGCGGAGTGGAACTGAGCAGAGTGGAGCAGAGCCGAGCGCTGCAGAGCTGCTGGCCACAGGGAGCCGCTGGGAGGATCGTGGGGGGGGGGGGGGGGGGGGGGGGGGGGGGGGGGGGGGGGGGGGGGGGGGGGGGGGGGGG
>CM053603.1:57938303-57997791 GCA_028646535.1 Procyon lotor
CCCCCCCCCACCCCATCCAGATCTGGGCAACGAGCCTGGAAGCCTCAGCACAGAAGGTGAGAGGCTCTGCATTCTGTCTCTGCATCCCACACCCTCCTGCTCCTTCGTGGCCCTGACATGACCAGGAGCTCCCTGAAAACAGCAGGTCGGATTGACCTCTGGGTCCCTCACAGGCCTGGAGAGGCTGGCATGCCGGTGGCACTCACTGCCCAATGGCTGGCCGGCTGAGTGGACGGTGGCCCTCGCCATGCCTGGAACTGGGGGGCTGCTCAGCAAGGTGCTTGCTGAACTAACAGAGGGCGTGCTGAGCACTAACACTTATTGAGCGCTTACTGTGTGCGAGCTGCTGCTCCAGCACTTGACATTTCACTCAGTGACTCCTACAGAGGGAGGCTGATGGGGAGGGAGGGAGGGAGGGAGGGAGCAGCCTTGGTCTCGCTAAGCTGGGGTGCAGAGGGCAGGTACCCGCAGACGTGGCGGGGACCCCCGGCACGCAGCTCCACAGCAAAGTTCTCAAGGCTGCCCGTACACTCTGTAAGTTGAGACCGTTGTCTTCATGCCCGCGGTTGGCCTAAGCAAGGACTGAGCGCCCAGACTGCCCTCTGCGAGACACCAGTGAGCCAGCTGACCCCAAAATGAGCCGAGATTTACTCTGCCTGACCGCCCACTCTCTCTCACGTGAATCCTGTTTGGTCTTTGTGGAATGGAATCAATCTATCGATACATGTCCCTTGTACAGAAGTAAGAGGCAATCTCATAATCTGCCCTTCCCTGAGGAGATCCCTGCCTCTCTGCCATCCCTGAGGAAGGGTAGCTGGTCCTCCCAGGGCCTCCACTGAGGGCCGGGGCATGCACCGCCCACACTCAGATCCCCCTGGGTGGCTCCCCCACGCCCGCAGGGGAAGGCACCGTCTCTTTGGTCTGGTGCCCCGACTCCTCACTGTCACCCACTGTCCCCTTCCGGCACGGGGCCTCTCAGTCCTCTGGCTCCGCCTGGGCCAGCTCCTTTCACAAGGAGTCAGAGAAAAACTCGTCCCTTCCTGGGACCCTTAGGACCCCATCGGCATTGCGGCTTCATCCTGACGGCCTTCATTGCGCCTTGCCTGGGGACCTCTAGACCTGTGTCACTCCAGGCGGGGTCAGGGGCATCCTGGCTGCGGGGAGGGGGCCAGCGCAGAGTCCCTGCACAGTCCCACCCCTGAGGAAGGGCCTGAGCAGATAGGTCCCAGGAGCCTCAGGAGGCTTCCCTCAGGGAGGTCTCTGCATGGCTCGAGTGCCCGCCCCTGTGAGTCACTGCGCTAGTGTCCAGGGTCTTTGTGTGCGGGATGTGAGCACGTGCCCATGTGGCAGGCCGGTGAGTGTAGAGCCGTCGGCACTATCTGGGGGTGCGGGTATGCACCACGCCGCTGCCTGCTCCCGGGTCTAGGTATTTCTGTGCGCTTTGTGGGGACCTGTGTGCACGCGGCGGGGGTCTGGTCGGTCTGTGTGTGGCTGTGGGTGACTTTCCTTAGGGCCACCCTTCCCCAGAGCTGTGAGTGCAGTGAGGCGGGGGGGTGTGTGTGTGTGTGTGTGACACTGTGACAGTGAGAGGGACACAGGGAGCTCACCCTGATGTGGCCGTGAGGGAGGAGCACCACCTCAGAAGCCCCCTTCCCTGCCCGAAGCTCCTGCCTAGCACCCCCCGCCCCCCACCGGCATCCACTAGCTGCAGCCTGCGGAAGCAAATGGAGGGGACCCCTGAGGCAGTTGGCCAGGGGTGAGCGAATCACTCAAATTGGGGGACCCTGCTTTTGTAGTCAGACCGCCCAGGGTTAAATGTTAGCCCAACTGCTGTAAGCCTCCATTTCTTCATCTACAAGAGAGGGTGACAAATCCCTGGGTCACTACAGGACTAGACAGGGTCAGGTTTCCACGGTAGATGCTCACTCACTGGGGACCTGTGGCAGTTGTGAAAATAATCATTATTATTACCAGTCCAAAGGTCTGCAGCTAAGGAAGAGCCCTGAAGGGAGGGCTGACAAAGTGGCGGGGAGCACATGCCCCCCAGTCTGTGGAGGTCAGGGGTGGCCACAGATGGAGCCGTAGGGAGGGATCCCAGGGTTAACGCCCTGGGAAGGTGGGTGGGTGGGGCTGGGGGAGGCTCACAGCTGGAGCCCTCAGACTGTCCCAAGTGGATGGAGCCCTGTGGGCCTGCAGGGCCTCCCAGCTGGGCCAGGGGCCAAGGGGGACGAGCACCTGCCCCAGGGGCTGCCCCTGTCTGTCCGCAGCCAGCTTGCCCTCCCGGAGCTCTTGCTGGTGCTGAGCGGGCCGCCGGGCCTCCGCCCCTGCCGTTGTCTGGCCTGTCTGGGTTCGGGGTTCGCCTCCGGGGCTCTGCCAGGGCTTCTCCTTCGCCCTCCAGGTCTGATGTGTTGGCTTCGGCCACCCTTGGGGAACCTCTTCCGGGAGAAGGGGCCGAGCTGGTTGGCCCAGGTTGGCTTCCGGGAGCGGGTGGAGGCCTCTCCGGGCCTAAGGCTGCCCCGTCCCTCCAGGCTGACCTCGGGCCGCCGTCCTGGTACTGTCCGCCTTCTGCTGCCGCAGGGCCTGCAGAAAGACCCCTTTCACCTGGCCCAGGGTCTCGTGGTACATTCGGAAGTCCTCCTCCTTTCCACGCAGGGCACTGCCCAGGGCAGCCTTCAGCATTTCATTCTCCTCCACCTGGATGGCCAGCCTGGGCCACACGAAGAAAGGGCTCAGTGTGGCCCAGGCCAGTGTACGTGCGCGAGCACGCATGCGTACAAGGGTGCTGGGGACAGGGCTGCCAGCGAGGATGCTCTTGACGCTCGGGCTTCTCTCTGACCCGTCCCCTGGGGGAGTACCATGTGGGATTCCTCTCTGGCTCCACCCACAGCCCTGGGCCTGGCACCCGGTAGCTCCCCCAAATGTTGGCTGCCTCAAGGATGGGTACTAATCTGTAGGGGTCCCCCCATCCTTCCTTGAACATCACTGCCTTTGACCCTGAAAGTTTAACGGAGTGAGAAAAGTGGCATCAGCAGCCCAGGCTTAGTCAGACTCTTGGACCGTGGAGGCCATCAGAGGCGCAGCTGGGTCTCTCTGCCCTCTGACGGCCAGCTGCTGAATTGCAGGCCTAGAACTCGGGACCCAGCCGGCAGCCCTCTGGGCAAACGGAAGCCCAACGGGGAGGGACATGATCCTTCTGCCCATGGAAGTACCGCCACCTGGACAAGGCCACCCTCAGGAAGACGGGGCAAGGGAGCACCTGGTGGTCAGCTCCTCCATCTGAGCTTCCATGGGCACATTGGAGAGCTGGGTGAAGGATGGGTCCTTCCTCTCACTCCCGTTCGGGTTGTGCCTGGTGGTGGAGGTGGGCAGACCTGTGGGGCAGTAGCAGCCACTTTCTGTGATGAGGCCGTGGCCCTTTGTAAATGCTCTCCTTCTCCCCTCTCCACCCCACTGCCTATTTCTTGCTTTTTCTCTCGCTGAAATATTATACCACCTTCAAGATGGAGGACAAGGCATAGCCTATTAAGTTGTCAGATCACTATATTGTACATCTGAAACTAACACTGTGTGTAAACTGTACTTCAGTTAAAAATTTTTTTCTTTGATCTCAAAGGACAAGGGCTGCATCCCTCCCTGATGCCTGCTCTGCATTCCCTTGGACGCACGCTTTGGTCTCTGCCACAGCCCTGATTGTGCTTGCTTTGTACCAAGGTGGGTCCTCTCAGGATCGTCTCCATCTTTGCAATTCACAAGTTTCTGGAAGGCAGCCAGGCCTGAAGTCCACTCTGCAGTTGAGCCTGAGTCTAGATCACCATTGCCTCTGATGCCCTCATACCACTGAGTCCTCCCTGCCTCCAAAGCCTGCCCTGGCCAGCAGCTCCCTACATATGTACAGGGGGTCCATGGTGGCCAGGGCCAGAGGCCACAGAATACTCAGAAAAAGAAATCAAAGGCAACTGGTGGGAATTTGGGCACCATCCGGTGTTAGAAAACCTGTGTGGAAAAGGTCCTCAGAGGTGGCGTGGTTCTCAGGGGTGCTGTGGCCCAGGGAAAATCACCTGGCATCAGTAGACTTGACTTTCACCCCCTGCTGTGTGGCCTCTGGTAAACCATCAACCTCTCTGAGCTGGTTTTCTCATCTGTAAAATGAGGATAATAGTTCTTGCCTTGAGAGCTTTGTGAAGCCTGGGTGAATGCACAATGTTATCTCGAGGCCCTGAGGGATCGGACCACCTCCTCAGTATTCTGTCACCTCTCTGACCTTGCCTCATGCTCCCCTCCCCTCACCAGCTGCACTTGCTATGCCTTGCTGTTCCTTCAAGCCTTCGGCCAAGCTCTCACCACAGTGCCTTTGCACTTGCTCTTCCGTCGAGTATCTGTGCACCCCATCGCCTGCCCCTCCCACTGTCTCTATGCAGATGCCAGCTCCTCAGTGCTATCTTCACTGGCCTCCTGGAAACCAGCTGCTCTTCCAGCGCCTCCTATCCCCTCCTCTGCTGCCAGCCCCAGCACTGGCCTCCATCTGACTTAGCATGTCTTTTACTGGTTTTTTGGTAATTATCCATCTTCTCCACTGGAGTGGAACTGCCGTGGAGGGACCAAATTCCAGACTCAGGTCTCCTCATTCTACAGATTGGGGCGGGGTGCTCTACTCTCTGAAGTAGTGGGACTCTGCCCACGTCACAGATCAGCGGGTGGCAAAGGCCACAAGGACACTTTCTCTCAGACAGCTGCTCTTTGCTGTCTAGGCAGAACCAAATGGTTTTTCCTGCCGTGGCTGAGCACCCCCTGGTTGGGTTACTCGGCACAAAAGCCCAAGGCCTAGAGACACCACATTCCTAGAGGACCTATTCTTGAGGGCCCAGCAGAGCTAAGCCATAGGGACCTTCCCCAGCCTGGACCCTCAGCAGCAACTGGAAGGGCCCTTGAGTTCTGGGCCTTGCTGGTGGGAGAAGGGAAAAGGGCACGACTCCTGCTTTGTGCCTCACTCCTGGCACAAGCTTCTGAAATGTTCTGATCTTCTCTGGGCTGGGGACAAAGGTCTGAGTGTCCTTGCATGGGGAGGGGGTGGGGGATAGACTGGGGTGTGGAGAGGCAGGGCAGTGGGGGCTGGACCACCACTCCGGAGCCTATAGGGGGTTGGGATGGGGACGTCAGAGAGAGCCAGATCTAGCCCCTCCACACCAAAGATTCTTCCCTCCTTGGCTTCTGGCGCTGGCATCCTGCACCCGCAGCTGGACCCAGCCGCATAAGATGCTGCTGCTGCTGGTCCAGGGAGCAAACCTTAAGAATCGCTGTGTTAGGGGCACCCGTGGCTCAGTCAGTTAAGTGTCTGCCTTCAACTCAGGTCATGTTCCCAGGGCCCTGGGATCGAGCTCCACATCAAGCCCCGCATCGGGCTCCTGGCTTAAGTGGGGAGTCTGCTTCTCCCTTTCCCTCTTCCCCTCGCCCCGCTCTTGTGCTCTCTCTCTCAAATAAATAAATAAAATCTTAAAAAAAAAAAAAAAATCGCCGTGTTAGAACAATAGATCTTTGAGTTGAGGACAACAAAATCTCCCTCTGCAGTCAGGCGTGGTCACGTGACTAGGATCTGCCCAGGGGATGAAGGCAGAAGTGACACAGCAGCCTTATGCTCGTGCCCTTAAAGGGTGAGGAGCAGGTTGTCCCCTTTCCCTCGTCCCCTTCCCGCTGCTGGTGGGGAAGCTAAAAGCAGCCATCGTAGACCACGGCGGCTGCGTGTTGGGCATGGTGGAGCACAAGACGGAGCAGCCGGGTCCCCAGGCCTATGGAGAAGCCCTGTCACCCCCGCCAGCCGGCAGCAGAGACGGGGTCTCCTCCTGGTCAGCCACCGCTGCCCTGGCCTCCTCAGCAGGCCGGCTTGGCCCCAGGACCAACTCTAAACAGACTCAGCTCGGGATGGAGGGTTAAGGGCTGGGGTGGGGGCGGAAGCTGAGGTCATTTAACGGAGGCACTGTCACCTCGAGGGAGGATTTGCAGGTGTCTGGGTCAGGGCCACGTGCGAGCCCTCCAGGGCTCCTGTTCTGACCGGGAGGCCAAGGAGAGAGGACCCCCAGCAGCACGGGCAGGCAGAGCTCCACCGTGATGGAGGCCTCTGCTTCCCTCGTTCTTCTGGAAGGGACTGAAGGGGTGCTGCTGAACGCTCCTCCGTTAGCAGCGAGGCCCCGCCCCTGGGGCCCCTGGTCCAGCCCCTACCTGTCTTGCTCCTGGGGGCTGCTCTCGGACCCACCGACGTCCTCCCGGGCTCCAGGCGCATCTTCTCGAGATGCTGCTCCAGCACCACGCTGCGGTGCCGCTCCTCCTGCAGCTTCTTCTCGGATTCCAGAAGCTTGCTGTTGCTCTCCTCCACCCTGGTGATCAGACAGGAGGGGCTGCCGTACCCCAGGGCGGGCAGGGGCAGCCCCCACCCCCGCGGCTCTGGCTCTCAGAGAGGCAGGCGCGTCTTACACCCGTCATGGTGTCACTTGTCCTTTATTTTTACTGCAGGAACACAGGAACATGTGTTTAAAAATCATATAGTTCTCTCCAAGGCTTAAAACGAAAAGCTCGCCAGCTGCTCACACTCCTCCCAGCTCCCATTTCTGGCTCTCCGGAAGCAATCGCTTAGAACGCTTTTAGCTGTTTCTTTGAATATTTACTGCCATATTTCTACGGATGCCCCTACTGCTATTTTTTAAGGTTTAAATATAATCTTTCGACTTCCTGTCACGCAACACAAGAATTTAGCTTGGGTTTGGCCCTCTCCACCAGAATCACCCCTCCACACACCATTTTTCAGCTGCATCAAGAGTAGGGGGTGTATCAGTTTTCTGTCACTGCTGTAACAAATTACCACAAGCTTCGCAGCTTAAAACAACACATGTTTGTTATCTCACAGTTCCGGAAGTCAAAGGTCGGCGGGCTCTGTTGGTCTGTCTGCTCCAGGTTCCACAAGCCAAAATCAAGGTGTTGGTTGGCCTGGGCTCTTACCTGGAGGTTATGGGGGACAATCCACTTGCAGGCTCACTCGGGTTATTGAAAGAATTCAGTCCCAGTTGAAGGACTGAGGTCCTGTTTCCTGCTGGCTGTTGGCTGGGTGACTTTCATCTTTCAGAGGCGCTTCTTGGCTCTTCCAGCCCCGAGGCCAACCAGACACCCTGAGCATGCTCTGACTCTATCCGATTTCTTCCGCAGCATCTCTCTGGCTGACCCCAGCTGGAGAAATTTCTCTGCTTTTAAGAGCTCAAGTGATTAGATTGGGCCCACCTGGTAATCCAGGATAATCTTCCTATGTTAGGGCCCATAACTAGAATTACATTTGCAAAGTCCCTTTTGCCGTACATCATAAGGTATTCCCAGGCACAACAGCAGGGAGCAAAGGGCACGGGGGATAAAATCCTGTCTACCACAGGGAGTTACATTAGGACAGTTACTCAGACATGGAGCATGGCAATGATCACATTTTCTTTCTTATTTAATTTTTTTGTTTTTCTCAGAGTTAGTGATTGCTTTCTGTTTATTATTATTTATTGTTATTACCTATTATTATTTGCTGTATGCTCATCATGATTCACGGGACTTGAAGATACTGCCATTTGGCCATGAAGGATTTGTTTAATCTCACTGGGGCTGGGATTAAGTTCTCTCCTGTGGCTAGGTATGGCATTCTAGACTTCTGTGATACAAAAAGCTGAGCTAGAAGGTGAAGACTCCCCGAAATGTAAACGAAGCAAAGGTTGCATACACACATGCAAATCAGAGTGGAGGTCTGGAAATTTACAGTGTTGGAGGAAGTGGTCTTGCACTTCAGTGAAGAGTCAAGAAGGAGCAGAATGGTGACAGTTATGAACAGCATACAACTACTAATACAAAGCTGTATACTAACACACTTATCAGCTACTAACTTGACTTGTTCAAGCATGTTCCCTGAAACTTTATTTGCAAAAGCCAAAAAAAAAAAAAAAATCTACAGGTCCATCAACAGAAGAAATACAGAATAAATGGTAAATATTCCTACCATGGAATGTGATAGACTATAACAGGGTTCAACACAGTGGCTGCCAGCCCTATGTCCACAGGTAGCTATTTCAATTGAAATTAATGAAAAGGAAATATAATTAAAAATTCTTGGGGCACCTGGGTTATTATGACCCAAATTCTTGGGTCAGTGGGTTAAAGCCTCTGCCTTCGGCTCAGGTCATGATCTCAGGGTCCTGGGATCAAGCCTCACATTGGGCTTTCCACTCAGCAAGGAGCCTGCTTCCCCTCTCTCTCTGCCTACTTGTGATCTCTCGCTCTCTCTGCCAAATAAATAAATAAAATCTTAAAAAAAAAATTCTTGTTCTTCAGTCACACCAGCTACATTGCAAGTGATCCAAGCCACATGTGGCTAACGGCCCCCGCACTGGACAGCAGAGCTATAGAATGCCTCCGCCATCACAGAAAATTCTGCTGGGCAGCACTGCTCTGGCAATGAGAAAGAATGGGGTAGAGCTACATGTACAAACACAGATCTCCAAATTGTGGGATCGGAGAAGAGAAACAAAAAAGTGCCACAAGAACGCATACAGTGTGTGCCATTTACGTACATAAAGGACAAATAAATCATGGTGGGTTAACACAATAAAAGCACTCCTTAGCCATAAAAAGAACATGTACTGACCTGAGGGGGATGTCTGAGATACATTATTGAGGGAACAAAGTAGCAGAAGAGTATGCATAATATATAAGCTAATTAAACATTTTATAACGGATTAAAAATTTAAAAACAAATAGATACCAGCGCTCATGAAACTCAGCCAATGCGCTGACAACAGGGACGAGCAGCTCTTACTGACTAGACAGCTGGGGTGAGGGGCTTTCATTTTTCTGTGGTGTATTTCAGCAGTTTGCATTTTGTCCAGGTTTGTATTCTGTTGGTGCTGGGGAGAATAAGAAACAAACTGCAAACACCACAGCAATGCGAAAGCACTTGATGAATTCCCACGGAGTTTAGGAACAACCAAATCTTTGGTTTCTCCTCCCCACATGTGCCTTCCTCATCTTGATAAATGTCACCGCCACTCATGCGGTTGCCCCGCCTAAACATCCAGGTGGGACTCTTGCCTTCTCTCTCTTCCTTGCCGCTTGTGGCTTCCAATTTAACAGCAGGCCCTGTAGCTTTTCCTCCGAGCACACAGGGAAGCCAGCCCCTTCCCCCTCCTTCCCCTGTGGGGCCTGCTCTAGGGCTGCTTCTCAGAGTGCCTCCACAGTTTCACTTTCTACTCAAGACTTCCCCCTGGGATTCTGATTATTCTCTTTGGAGCAGTCTTCATTCTCCGAAGATTTTTTTCTTTTTTTCAAGATTTTATTTATTGGACGGAGAGAAACACAGCGAGAGAGGGAACACAAGCAGAGGGAATGGTAGCGGGAGAAGCAGGCTTCCTGCTGAGCAGAGAGCCCGATGCGGGGCTCCATCCCAGGTCGCTGGGATCTGACCTGGGCCGAAGGCAGACGCTTAACGACTGAGCCACCCAGGCGCCCCTGAAGATTTTTTTTTTTTCTTCTTCAATCACCACCTGGGCTAATTCGGCTCAAGGCTTGTTTGTCATGGTTTCAGGGGTGACTTTTTTTTTTTTTAACATATAATGTATTATTTATTTCAGGGATACATGTCTGTGAATTATCAGTCTTACACAATTTACAGCGCTCACCATAGCACTTACCCTCCCCAATGTCCATCCCCCAGCCACCCTATCCCTCCCCCCGCAACCGTCCCAGCAACCCTCAGTTTGTTTCCTAGGATTAAGAGTCTCATATGGTTTGTCTCCCTCCCTGGTCCCATCTTGTTTCGTTTTCTCTCTCTTTGCCCCACAACCCCCACATGCTGCCTTTCGAATTCCCCACATCAGAGAGATCATATGATAATTGTCTTTCTCTGATTACTTATTTCACTTAGGATAGTACCCTCTAGTTCCATCCATGTCATTGCTAATGGCCAGATTTCGTTTCTCTTGATGGCTGCATAGTATTCCATTGTATATATATATATACCACATCTTCTTTATCCATCCATCTGTTGGTGGACATCTAGGTTCTTTCCATAGTTTGGCTATTGTGGACATTGCTGCTATAAACATTCGGGTGCACGTGCCCCTTGGGATCACGACGTTTATATCTTTAGGGTAAATACCCAGTAGTGTGATTGCTGGGTCATAGGGTAGCTCTATTTTCAACTTTTTGAGGAATCTCCATACTGTTTTCCAGAGTGGCTGTACCAGCTTGCATTCCCACCAACAGTGTAGGAGGGTTCAGGGGTGACTCTCATTAGCTCTCTCACACCTTGTGCTTCAACCTCCTGACAGACCAGATTTTTTTTTTTTTACTTTATCTTTTTACTTTGTAATTGATTTTTATCATAGTTGAGGAGTCTGACCAAACTGACCCAATGGCAGTATAAAGTGAACAATATTAAGTAAGACAAGTCATTCGTGAATATTTTTATGTAAAAATTTTCCTTTCATGAGGACTGTAAGTGTGGAGATACTGACAAAGAATATTCAAATAAGGAGGTCCCCCTACCCAGGTATTAATTTAATATAAATGATACAAGACCTTTGTGAAAGACAAAACACATAATATCATACTACATACATAATACTGTATGCATAATTCATAAAAAGCTCTTTATGGATGTAAAGAAAAAATATAAATGACTCCCTAAAAAATATGCAGTAGTTTGAATAGATATTTAACAGAAAAGAACATATAAAAGGCTATAAACAGGGGTACCTGGGTGGCTTAGTTGGTTAAGTGGCTGCCTTTGGCTCAGGTCATGACCCCAGGGTCCTGGGATCAAGTCACACATCAGGCTCCCTGCTCAGTGGAAAGCCTCCTTCTCCCTCTACCCTCCCCTCTACTTGTGATCTCTCTCTCTTTCTCTAATAAATAAATAAAATATTTTTTAAAAAGGCTATAAACACGTGAAAAATATGCTTATCCCCACTTTGGGTTATAGCAAAGTAGATAAAAACAGCTGAGATAATAGTGTTCCTTTATTAGTTTGGAAACATGCTATGGATTGATAACATTTTGTAGAGGTGAGGGTATGGGGAAATAGTAGACAGTTCACATTATTAATGGGAATGCAAATGGATTCGTGTTAAAAGGGCAGTTTATCATTATTTGTGAACATCTAAATGTATATATTCTTTGATCCAGTGATTCCACATTTAGAAACTGACAGTGATATGCTCTTGCAAAAACGTAAAGATATGTTTAGCGTGAGTTCCTCTTGTAATAAAAATGTGCATATATGTGCACATATGTCTAGGCACGTATATACATATATCTGCAGGTACATTTTTGAATGTACAAAGAAAACATTTTAGAGGTTTTGACAGTTCTTTTCTATGAGGAACTGCAGGTTGGAAAAAGAGGCTTTTTACAATAATAGAAATACGTTTGTAATAGAAAAACTAATAAAATGTCCAATATCATAGAGCAGGGATTTAGATGGCAATGTGAGGGCAGAAGCTATAAAACTGGGCTCCTCTAAGGCAGCAAGCTGAAAGAAAGCTTTCTGCATGATTCTGGAAGCCTCCAGAGTGGCCTGCTTGCAATAAAAGACTGAGACATCCGTAAGCCAGGGAAGCGGTAAGGAAGCCTGGGCCTTAAGCGTGGGAGGGGGGGACGTACCGATCACGAGAAAAACTGAGACACAAGGCCAGCACTCATGTACTCAGGAAACCCTAACCCAATAAATTAGCATAAAGTACCAACCAGAGGCCACTGAACCCCAGAGCTCCGCAGAGGCAAAAGCAGAACCATTCCACCGGAGCACTTTCCTAACCCGAGAACTCCCACAGGAAAAGACAAAAAAAAAACAAAAAACCCAACGAAACTGAAGACAAGCTCACAGAAATAACACAAAAGTCCAAACCACATAGAGAAATTGTTCACCCCGAGGGGAGTCAGCAGACGTTACTTAGGATCCTAAGAAATGAGGATAAGAGGGCATCTCTAAAGGGATGAAGCGAGTTTAAAATTATTACAAGGAGAAGTCTTGTAAAAAGACTTCTGGGAAAAAAAGAACTACCAGAAAATGCAGTTGTTAAAATAGGTTTCGTGGCAGACGAAGTGCAACTGAAGAGGTTTAGGGAGCTGGAAGGCCGATTTGAAGAAACCTTGCAGTTAGCTCAAAATATCACAAAGGTTTAAGAACTGCAAAGGAAAGAAGAAAGTCTAACACGGGCTGACTAAGCATTTCAGGTGAAAAGAACAGAAACAATGGGTAGAGGCAACATGTGGAGAGATGACCGTGGCAATATACAGATTGAAGTCCTCGGAACGAAAAAGCACACCAGTTCCTAAGTAGGAGAAATACAATGAAATAGAGCACCTAGACCCATCACAGGGAGACTTCAAAATACCAAAGACAAAAGAACATCTGAAAAAGCATCTAGAAAGAAAGGACATAACTACAAAGGAATGACAACCAAACTGATAGCAGATTTCTTTTTGGCCACAGCGGATGCTCAAAGACAGTGAGCTATCACAGCCTCCCGGTGTGGAGAGAGAGTACCCGATCATCTAGAATTCTACACCAAATGAAATTCTCCTTCAAGAGAAAGGCAAAACAAAGGTTCCAAAGGACAAGGACATGGCGAGTTTACCCTCCACGTGGTCTCACTGAATGAAAGGAAGCCGAACCCAGAAAGGAGACTGAGATACAAGAAGCAAGAGTGAGGGGGGAGACATTTTTAAGTGTATTGGCCAAAGTAAGTGAACACTGGCTAATTTTTAATTTTTTTATTATTTTTTATTTTTAAAAATTTTTTTCTTTTTAAGATTTTATTTATTTATTTGACAGGGAGAGAGAGATCACAAGTAGGCAGAGAGGCAGGCAGAGGGAGAGGAGGAAGCGGGCCTCCTACTGAGCAGAGAGCCCGATGTGGGGCTCGAACCCAGGACCCTGAGATCATGACCTGAGCCGAAGGCAGAGGCTTTAACCCACTGAGCCACCCAGGCGCCCCACCCCTGGCTAATTTTTTAAAGAAGAATTTGGAGATTTCAAAGTATTGATTTCAGAGGGTTTAGAAAGAAGAATGCAATATTAGAGAAATATTAGTAACCAGTAAAGTGAAAGACACAAGCAGGGGAATCAGAATTAAACATTGTAAACTTATTGGGGTGCCTGGCTGGCTCAGCTGGAAAAGCATGGGACTCTTGATCCCGGGGTCGTGAGTTCAAGCCCCATGTTGGGGGTAGAGATTACTAAAACAGAACAAAAACCTGTATGGTTATCCTATTGCTCAAAGGGATAATAAAGAAATCTACAGACTTTAGACTTACTGAATCCTATGTTGAAAGTTACAGGTAACCACTGAAAGAATAGAGATAGAATGTATGACTTCCAACTTTGTATGGAAGAGAGGGAAATAAAACCTGGCCTATCCAATAGAAAGGAGAACAGAAAGGAGCAGAAAAATCACGGCAAATAGAAAATATTGAGATGATCAAAATATTTCCAAATACTACAAAAATGAAAACGGATTAAACTCTCATCAAGCCCCACGTCTCAGGATGAATTTCAGAACAAAGCCAAGGGGCGCGTGGAACCGCTTGTTCAGTTAAGTGTCCGACTTGGCTTCAGCTCAGGTCATGACCTCAGGGTTATGGGATCGAGCCCCACATCCAGCCCCAGGTGGGGCTCCACGCTCAGCTGGGAGTCTGCTTGGGATTCTCTCTCTCCTTCCCCCTCGGCCCTTCCCCCTTCTCTCACACATGCCTTCTCTCTCTCTCAAATAAATAAATGAAATCTTTTAAAAAAAATACAAACAAAAAACAAAGCCAATTGTATGTTTTTCAAAAAGAGCCATGGTTAGTGACCTCTATCACGGCAGAGCAGACTAGCCCCTCCCATTGTAAACAACTAGAAAAGTGGATAAAATATAAGAAATATGCTGTTCTCAGACGCTGGACGGGAGGACGAAAGGCACAGAATCCTGGACACAGGACTTGAGAGAAGGGAAACAAGGACGAGCTCTATTGTCGTTTTTAGTCCAACTGCCTCAGGGGAGGAGGTGAGGGGACCCCAAGCAGAGCACAGCAGTCTCACTTGGATAAGGACACAAGACTGGGGACATGCAGGGGGCCTGAGGCCACTGGCAGTGATAGGGCTCAGTATGAGAGGACAAGCTCTGCCTCCCTGACGTAAGACCGGAATAGACTCCCCAGAAAAAGAAGGGAGTAGAAACTGGGGGTCTCTGAGAAGGGCAGGCCCTATACTTCAGGGTGAGAAAGCCAAACCAGTTTGGGGGCATCCGAATGCTTTCTTGTTAGAATGCCAGGAGACAGCAATGCCCCCTGAGTGGGAAAGGCCATGTGTCTTGGCTCGTGGGCCTGTGACAGCCTTCGAGAACTAGGTCCCCCACATCCCCAAATGACACAGAGCTGCAGAGTGAACCCAAAAAGGTCAAGCTAAGAGAAAATCACACGCGCGCGACTCAGAGCGAGTGCCTCTTTAAATTCCGCGCCCTGAGTGCCTTGCTTGCCTCCCGTGAATCCCAGCTGTGCATGTGGATGCCCTGGGAGAAAAACTAGCAGGAAAGGGGAGCTTCCTGTGGAAACGGGCCGTGCGGGGCATGCGGGTATCCTGTGGACTAGAAGCCCCTAGCTAAGCCACGGGACCACGAGAGGGAATGCACCATCATGTCTGAAGCCACGAAGTGCAGAGTGGCTTGTTCCACAGCAATACATAACGGAGGCCCCTTGGCTCACGAGACCCCCCAAAACTCAGGTGCCACTCAAGGGAAACGGGAGCTCGTACCTGCCGCTACATTTCAGTTACAGAAAAAGAATTAATGTTACTCTTCTCTTATCCCTGAGTATGTCTGCAATTCATATCTTCATGGATTACGCATATACACGAGAAACCACTAAAGCTGGTCACTTCTCACTGCTTAGGTACTGGCCAGCCACTGACCACTTCCCAGAAGCCCTCACTCCTTCTCTGGTAACGGGAGTCTGTTTTTCCCTTCGGCAAGCCTCCCCCCCCCTTCCATTGAGAAGCACCTGTAGGTACTTCTAGTCAGGGTGCCTGGCCTACGTTCAGGCCAGCTAGACCTTCTCTCCCAGAACTTGCTGGCACAGGAACCGGAAGCCACTGGGCCTGTGTGGTTCCCCGGGAGAGACCGCCAAGGGCTCCTGCTACCACATCCTGCCCCCAGGATTCCCAGACTTCCTTGGGCTCCTCTCCTGCCCCGCCCCTTGAAGGCTGCCAGCACCTTCCAAAATCTGCCTTTCCCTTAACTGAGGCAGGATTGGCTTCTACCGCCTGTCACCCCAGGGCCCTGGCAGCAGGCCCCGGTAGGGCAGGAACTCAGTGGTGTCCTTTATATTTTTCAGTGTGGAGGTCACATCCCCGTGCATTGGCTTGAGTACCTGCAGTTCTTGCCAAAGAACTTGAGCGAGGAGCACTGATTTATCTGAATAGAAGTCTGTCAACAGCCCCTTGGAGAAAACTATGGCCCCTGGTCCACTGCCTGGGGCCACATGCTTCCCTTCCCCCTCCCCAAGGAAGGCTCAGTGGCCATCTACGAGCAACTCTCTTGCTCTTTGTGATTCGGATGTCCGTCAAGCCTTTGTCTTCCCACCAAGTCCCCCAGTGCCCTGAGGAAGGTGTCCTGTCCATCAGAGGTTTTAATTATTTGTGGACTGACCCAGAGAGCCTCTCCCCTGAGACGCCCACTTTGCGTCCTCATGCAGGCAACGGTCCCACTGAATACGTGCAGGTCAGGACAAACTGCACGTGTGACAACAGGGCCCCAAGGCTGTGGGGCACCTAGGCGAGCAGACCAGTAGTGACTGGGGAACACCCTAGACCAGCACCGTGGAAGCTGGACCCGCCAGGAAGGTGGACCCAGTCACAGATGAGACCAGGTCCCTGTCCAAACCTCGTGCCGGAACGTCACACCCCCCGCCCACACAGGCCCACGGGAGCATGTCCCTGGGTGCCATGTGTTACCGTTTTTGCAGGACACTGACAAACTCGGTGAGCCGGTCTCTCTCCACTTCAGCGGCCTGCCAGAGGGCCTTGAACTCTGTCACCTGTGTCTGGCAGCTCTTTTGTTCAGGGGAGTCTGAGAACCTGTGGACCAGGGTGGGGCAGAGGTCAGAGGTCAGAGGTCATCTGAGGAGTTATCTGAAGACGTATACTTCCCTGTGATGGTGGGAGGGATTGGAAGAACATTCGGGGATCCTCAGAGACAGCCTCAGAGAAAGAAGCCAGCCCCGTCCTTCCTGGGCCAGCCGGTCCTCCTCCTCTGGCTTCTTCTCGGCCCACCATTCCTGCGCCTGCTGAAGTCTCTAGATCTCACTCAGCTGGTCGCACAACGGATCCCACCGGGGCTAGAGCTGCATGGGTACCTCTGTCCATCCGATCCCTGTAGGGGCCTGGAATTGGGCTCGCTGCTATGGAATTTGGTCCTTGAGGGCCTAGGGGCCCAGCCTCGGTCTCCCTGTGGCCTGCCCCGCCCTCCCGCATCCCCTGGCTTGGCCCCGTGCCCAGCCCACTTCCCCGGACACCTGGCTTGGTGACTTGGTCAGTTTTCTTCCATGCTGATCTAGCCTGTCACCGCTTCCCTCCTTACCACTGGGCCTGCCTACTAGTCCCTTACCTGCTCGCTGGGGCCCAGACGGGAGCGGAGCTCTGTCCCCCACTCCACCCCCCAGAGCCCACGTGTGAGCCCCAAGCCACTCTCTGCTTTGCCCTCCCCTTTCCCCCCACCGAGACCCTGGTGGCCCTGGGTTTGCTCCCCTAGCATCACAGGACACGGGGAGAGCTGGGCTGGGGCGTGCGAGACCAGAGGTTAACTTGGTCTGGGGTCTTGAGCAGGTCTCTTTCCCTCTCTGGGCCTGGGTCCTCCTTCTGAACACTGAGGGGGCGGCTGAGCTGGGTCCGAGGACTGCAGACACCTCCGCATTCTGACTCCTAAATAAGGCCTTGCTGCTCTAAGTATAGTCTCTGAGTCAATGGCTGCGGGTCCAGACCTGCCAAATCGGAGCCTGCATCTAAGCCAGCAGAGACCCGGCGGGTCGGTGGGCACGCTGCCCTTCCGAAAAGCTCTGGTCACATCACCTCCACAATTTTCTCATTGGGAGAGAAGGGGAGAGTGGGGGGGGCTCTCCTCCCAGACACCCATCACAGTCGCCACGCCAGCCCCAACAGACACCCTCTCTGGGGCCGCTCCCGCCTGTCCTGTCGCTGACGGAAGAGCACTGCACACTCCATGAGGACAGGGCGCGCACGTGGTTGGGTTCAGCGAGCATTCGTGCAGTGTGCGAGACAGAAGCTCGAGAACCAGCAGTCTGGACAGCTGAGGAGCACACCTGCTCCTGCTTCCCTGTGGAGGGCAAAGGTCACGGCCACAGAGGCCTGGAAGGGGTCTTGAGGACCATCCTGTCCCTCCTTCCTGCTCCCACTGCTGTGACTAAAACCTCAGGGAGACTGAGCCTGTCCATTCTCCCTGGGGCACCAGGAGGCCTCCCTCTTTGGGAAGTGTGGCACGTGTCCTTGTGGCTCAGAGGCCCCCACCCTCCCCCAAGTGCCCTGGTGACCCCAGGCTGCTGGGTGGGGCAGCGGCGGGGTCGGCCTTGGCCCATGGTCCCCGTGCTGCCAAATGTCCGGCCAGAAGCCTCTCGGGCCCTTCTTGGGAAACAGCACCCCAGGGAGGATCAACGTCTGGAGCCACGCAGCAGGTCAAACACGGACTCGGGCCGCTTAGAGGCCTGGCCCAGAACCTGAGCTGACCTGCTGAGGGGTGGGGACAGGGGCCGACAGCAGGGGCATGGCTCCAGCGGGCAGTGGGCAGGGCTCAGGACAGGGCTCAGAGGCAGGACAAAGCCGCCATTTGTCTGTGAGCTGGCAGGAAGAACAAAAGGCCCATTTAAGCCCTAGGCTTGATTCTAACAACAAAGAGGGGGCCGGAGGGCTGAGAGGATATCAGTGTCTTAGAGTGGGCACCCATATGACATGAAATTCTCCCCCTAGAGACTGATTCTCAGTGGGGAAGAGAAGATGAAGAAAGGAGCTGGGATCCAGGCCCTGGAAGGTTCCTTGAGTTAACTCTGTGGTAGCAGGAAGGGGCATTAGACTGCAAGCCAGAGGCCAAGACTTTGGTTCAGTAGCCGCTTGCTCTATCACCTCGGACAAGGCACTGGGCCTCCCTGACCCTCCAAGTCCTTATGTAAACTTGGGAGAGTTCTTGGACTTGGCCTGGCCTCGGTTTCCCCTCCTTTCAATGGGATGGCAGTACTGGCTGAGCGATCAAGGGTGGGAGGGGCCCTGAGGTCCCGGGTTCATACCTGGGTGAGGCCCCATGAGGACTGGACAGAGAAGGCCACGTGAGAGCAGATTCCACCAGCGTGTGGCCCAGGCTGGTCACGGAGCTGTGTGAAGGCAGAAGGGGCTCATCACCCCAGGAAGGCAGGCTGGGCCTCCCCTGGGAGCAGAGCGGGGGCCAGCCAGAGGGGATCCGGGGAGCCCGAGGAGGTGGCCGGTGCTGGCCCTCACAGCAACCCTGGCCAGGCAGTCCTGCGGATTTGCTGCCCTTCTTTCCAGAACTCTTGCTGGCTCAAAACGAGACAGAACCAGGAGACATCGGAGCCTCAAGCGATCCAACACAGGTATGTTTGAGAGCCCTAGAAACAGGTGCGTTTCGGGGCCAGCTCAGAGACTATCACAGGCAGCTGCCACCAGTAATTAGTACCGCTCCCAGTAGTAACGTCTGGGCCTAACTGGCTTCCCCCTACAGACGCAAGCCGATGGAATACAAGAGGCCCTCCTATTGCAAGGACAACGCCGCAGTCATCTTAAAACTGCACCCGTGGCTTCCCAGTGGAGGCAGGATTTCTTCTGAATAATTAATATTCACTTTCCAACCCCTCTATCCCTTTTATTTGTTTCCTTACCGAGAGGATCCAAGCCTGCCAACGTGATCGCCTGCTGAGGCCGGGGGCTTGGTCTGGCCCGGGTCCTCCAGGAACTGGATGTAGGCAGGGTTGACCTCAGTCCCACCGGACCCCTTGCCCACTCCTTTATTCTGAAGATACTGCAGGGAACAGACGTGGGGTCCATTCTCAGCACTTTGGCTCAGAGGCCTGGAGAAGGCAGGAGGGGGGCCTTGGCTGGAGCTCAGGGCTTTGAGGGGATCTGAAAGAGGCTCCTTTTCAAGAGTGAAAAGCGAGGCCTGTCTGGTGAAGGCGCTCCTTGCATGATAATGGCGTCTAATAATGACTCTCTTCAGAAAGGGAGCTACATGGCGCCAGGTGGCCCCTGGGCCGGGAAGCTGTTCTACATTCAGGTCCCAAAGGGAAGTGCATGGCCTTTGATTCGGGCCAGATCAGGGACTGATGTCTTTGAGTGGACCCGCCTCTAGGGGCAGCCCCACCCCCGCAGGGTGAATGCCAGGTGTGACTTGAGGCCAGCTGCCTTTGTCAGCTGGAGACACTTGGACTTGGCAGACAGCCGGAGCCCGAGAGGTTGGCAGGGCCTCAGCAAGGGCCGGCAGTCTTGGGAGGGTGGGGGGCCGGGCTTACCAGGCCCCCTTCCCTCCTCCCACCTCCTTCTTCCGGATAGCTGGTGAGGCCGGATTGCAGGAGGAGCCCCCGGAGGACCCCCAGCAGGGGGTCGGGCCATCAGGGGTGGACAGTTGGTGTGGGCCCCAGCCCACAGCCATCCCGAGACGCATGCATCAGCTAGCTGTCTGGTGGGTCACACTTGGCCCCTAGCCGGCCGGTGATCCCCGAGGGAAGAATCGCTTCCCTTTTGTGTGCCTGGAGCCCAGGACAGTGGTGAGGTGAAAATACTGGAATGTTCCCGTGTGTTCCTTCAGATTTCACTTCCCAGTGGGAAGCAGGGCAAGGACTGCGAGGCAGTGCCCCCCCCCTCCCTGCCACACACACCCTGTCCCCAGGCCTTTGTCATAACCCTGGGCTTCCCCTCAGCCTCGGGGACTTGAGCATTTTCTACCCCAGCCACTGGGGTCCCAGGGGACGGATGGCTCAGAGGGAGACAAACCACCCACCCTAGCCGACACCGGCCTGAGGCTGGAGCTGAGGGGCTCCAGGGCTCCCATGCTTTTGAGGGGACTGTGGAACCCTGGGAATAAAGGACAGGGAGGCTCTGCGACATGTCTTAGGCCACACCAGTCAACCTGGCTGTGAGGCTTCTCTGTCACTGGGAGACTTGTGTGCCTGTCAAGGTCACCAAATGCCCTCCCCTCTGAGCACCACCACCACCACTGGAAGGAGCCACAGAGAGCCCACGGGGCCCGACAGCCTCTACTGGCTGCCCAGTCCTGGGCCAGGCCAGGAGGCACCGAGGTATGTGCCCCCTCAAGAGGAGAAGAGGACTTTGTGGGGTGGGACAAGAAAATGATCACCCAGGGTGACAAGAGTTTGTCTTGGGGACACGCAGGAAGTTGGGAGAGTGCCCAGGAGGGGCGTGGAACACAGCCTGGGGGCCCTGGGGCTCCGTGGAGGAGCTCATGACTTGGTAAGACCTAAAGGCTAGGGGCCCCTGGCCAGGCAGTGGCGGTGGGGGAGGACAGGGAAGGCTCGCACTTCAGGCATGCGCACAAGCCTGGAGTGAGGAGAAAGCGGGGCTGTGTAAGGAGCTAAATAGTGGCCAGGCGGCCAGAGTGTGGGCGAAAGGGAGGGGTGAAGAGGAAATGCAGGAGGGGAGGCAGCAGGAGCTCGTCAGGTGGGCCCTGGGTGGAGCACAGCTTCTTTGCCACCCTCCCGCTGCCTGGAAATGCGAACGTGAAGCCTGGCACTGCAGCCACCATCTTAGATCATTAGGACGAGGGCCACAGCTGGGGAGCGTGAGGAGATGCTGGAAGGAGCCCAGACCCCTGAGGATTGAGTGAGGCCAAGGGCCACCAGGAGCCGCAGACAGGTTTTCTGCAGAGGCGGGAGACGATCAGGAAAGGGAGGAAAGGTGTGTGAGAAGGGGTGGGACGCCAGATGGAAGCAGGGGGCCAGGGTGGAGCCAGGGAGGACGTGGTGTGGCCTCAAGGAAGGTAAGTGGAGGGCAGAGGAAGTTGCTGAGATTTCTCTAGAGGGAAGATGGACTTGCGGGGGCTTGGAGACGGATGCGGGGCCGGGCCGGGCCGGCGCCCCACTCACCTGCACACTGAGTTGGCCGATCTCCACCTCCAGCTGCTGCACCTTGGCCTCCCGCTCGGCCACCATGGCCCGCAGCTGGGTGATGAGGCTGCTGCTCTGCTGAGCCTCATTGTTGACCCGCTGGTCCAGGCGGAGCTGCGACGCCCGGGTCTTCTCCTCCTGCAGGCTCAGGCTGCCCAGGATCTCCTGGAGCTGCTTCAGCTGGTCCTGCGGAGCCGGGTGGGGGGCAGAGGACAGACGAGGTGAGCCATGAGCCCCGGGCAAGGCAGGACAGGGGAGGCCGCCTTCCCTCACCCACTCCCTGCTGCGCAGCGACCTAACGGTGGGATGCCACCCGTTCCTTTGAGAAGCAGGTGAAGAACTTTCTTTGCCTGCTCACCAGGCAGGTGGGGACCACGCCCTTTTCCTGTCCTCAACTTCCTTGTCTGAGATTGGGCCGAGAAGGACATCGAAGAGGCAGCTCAGCCAGTGGGGGAGATATTTGGGGAAGAAGAAACCCTATCCCTCTGCTGGGAGACGGCCTTGGAGGCAGTAAGTGGACCCCTGGCCGGGGATCCCTCAGCACCTGACTGAGGCTCCCCTCCCCTGCAGATGCCCCCAGGAGACTAGTGGGCCAACAGGAAGGACAGGTCAATGACTGGGAACGGGGAGGGAACTGAGGCCGAGAGAGCCCAAGGACACAGTGCTGGTGGACAGCCGGGCTGGGCTCGTCTGCAGCCTTCATCACGCCGTCCGCAGTAACATGGGATGATGGCACACAGCGACCTCCGAGGACACGCAGCACCATACCTTATTTAAAAACTGAGAGCTGAGGCTCAGCGAGGGGGCGCCACTGGCCTAGGGTCCCCCAGGGAGGTGTCAGCAAAGGTGGGTCTTCTGTGATCCCCCAGCCAAGCCACGCATGGCCACCCCAGGGGCCTGGGCCACCATGTGGGATTCAGAGACCAAAACCCTGGGGCACCGCAGATCCCAGAGAGGAAAGGCCAGGCTAGGGTTGGGAAAGCAGCGTGGCCTTCCTTGATAAGCAAGGCAGGTCTTAACGGTCAGAGCAACCTGGTTTGGACTCAGTTGTACGATCTTGGATGACTTAGTTAACTAACTGGAGTTGTAGTTTCCCCAGGTGTGGAATGAGATTGGAACAGACGACCCTAGGGGTTGTCTTGGCGACCAGCCATTATGAACCACATGCACCCCAAGTGCCCAGAAGGGCCGCGTGCTGTCACACGGACAAGAATTTGTGCTGGCCCTTCAGTCGTCCCTTCCGTTCCCTGATGGAAAAATGCCCCAGGGTGTACTCCCATCTCCTCCCCCCACACCCACTTCTTGCCCTCTGGGGTCCACAGCCAGCACCGACGTCCCAGCCAGCACCGCACCACACAACACGACGCGTAAGCGTGCTCGGGTGGCCTCGGAGCTGCTCCGGTCCCTGGGGCGCGGCTCTGCAGCTGGCGCCCAGGCGAGGCCATGGGCTTCTGGAGGATGCAGGTGGCCTCAGGGGTGTGTGAGGGCTCACTCTGGCTGGGGCCGCGTCCCGGGCTTCCAGGCGGGCCGGGGGCCCGTGTTGGAGGGACCCTGAGCGGCGGGGCCATACCATGAGGGCGTCGATGAGCTCGTCGTCATGCCGGCCCTTCTCCACCAGGGTCCCCATCTGACTCCTGAGGGTCTTCACTTCGCTCGACAGCACCTTATTCCGGGACCTGACGCCCTCCAACTTCTTCTTCAGTTCTTCAAGCTCTCTCTGGAGGGCATCCCGCTCAGCCACAAGTTTCTGTAATCAGGAAGGACAGTCGCGGGCCATGGGCTGAATGGGTCCTGGGCTCCTGCTCGCAGGTGAGGCCCAGGGACAGGAGGGGACTTCTGAAGGCCGGAGAGCAAGGCAGCAGAGCCGGAACACTCTCAGGGCTGTCAGGTGGGGCCCTGCCCTTGCACGTGACAGACGTCACTAGTAGATGACAGCACTCCTCTGTCAGCCCGAGAACACAGGCCTCGAGGCAGCTGCCTTTGCTCTGTCGGGGTCAGATGCGAAAGGAGCCCCGCTTGCCAACTGTGGGCGTGTCCTCCAGAGGGCACGGCTGTCCCCACCTGTCCATCCCGGCCTGAGCTGGGGAAGGAAAAAAGCCATGCCGTCGTGAACCGTGCTAAGTCTAGGGTTCAAAAGGAAGTGCCTCATCCCACCAAGAGCCAGAATGAGAGGGAGGGGCCACCCCGCTTTGTCGCCTCTCTTCCTCCACGTGTGTCCAGCACGTCAGCCCAGACTGTGCCCTGCCCGGGTCAGCAGCTAACAGGCAGCTCAAGTGCTGGGCGCGCCTTCGGAGTCTCCCTTCTTCCCTCCCTCTCTTCCTTCCTCTCTTCCTTCCTTCTCTTCCTTCCTTCTCTTCTTCCTTCCTTCTCAAACATATCCTGAGGGTCTACTGTGTGCTTTAAACTGTTATAGGTGCTGGGGATACAGCAGAGAACAAGGCAGGGTGTTGTCCCCAGGGAGCTAACATCCTAGCTGGGGAGACATGTTAAATGGTTTACCCGTTACCACTGTTTGCCTGTTGCTCTGCTTCTGGAAAACTGGGGGAGGGACTGGGGTGGGAAGGACCATGGCACGGTCAGGGAAGTCCTCTCTGAAAGGTGAGCTCTGAGAAGAGACTAAAAGAGGTGAGGGGACGAACAAAGGCCCTGGGGTAGATACATGTGTGGCTACAGCACAGTGAGAGAGGGGACAGGTCAGGGGGAAGGTTGGAGACTAGATTAGGTAAACCATCAGGAGCCAAGATTGAGACCCTGAGGAGGGTTTTGGGCAATGGGTGACTTAATCTGCTATGGTCTTAAGGGTTAGTCATCCCTGGAAAATTGTTTTCAGATCCCTGTGGAAGTGAATTACAGACATGAAAAATGGCAGATGATGACTCCAGAAGACCACTGATCTTTGCCGTAGGCAGCCACTGTTTACCTGCTGCTCTGCTGTCTACACACTCTAGGCTCTAGCAGGCACCTGGCAGAGGACGGACGCAATAGGGAACAGCTTCCTTCCACTCGCATTGTGGCTTACGGTTAGTTCAACGACCGCAACATGTTCTCTTCTGTGTGAAGGTGTAACTCTGAACTAGGGGCACCTCAAACCCAACATTTGCAAACCTCAGCTCATCTCCCTTAAATTCCTTCCCTGTCACCCCTACCCACCTGTTAAACTCACTGGAAGTCCTGCACAACCCTTCTACTTCCCCCTCTTTCCATCCCGTCCCTGAGCCCTGGAAAGCCGACCCTCGAATGTGGCAGGTGGCTGGCCTTTGGCTATAGTCCCACTGCCTTGGCTCAGGTCCTTGGTCATGTTGCAAGTGGATTCTTGCCTCTCCCTCCCATGCCTCCTCCAACCTAGCACCCCCCCCAACCATGTGACCTTTCCAACAGGCACAGCCGCCCATGTCCCTCCATGACTTAAAACCCTTTGGTGGTGGGGCGCCTGGGTGGCTCAGTGGATTAAAGCCTCTGCCTTCGGCTTAGGTCATGGTCTCAGGGTTCTGGGATCGAGCCCCGCATCCGGCTCCCGGTGCTTCCCCCCCCCCCCGCCTGCCTCTCTGCCTACTTGTGATCTCTCTCCTGTCAAATCAATAAATAAAATCTTAAAACACAAAAAAACCCTTTGGCGGTTCTCCACTTCCTTCAAGATAAGAGCCCAAACCCCAAGCTGGCATACAAGGTCCAGGAGGACATGGCCCAGCCTGCCTCTCCAGTACCACTGTTCCCCCCTCACACCTGAGGATCTAGGCTGCTGGGGGTGCAACACAGCAATGGTCCCAATGTTCCTACCACAGGGTCTAGTCCTGGATTGGCACTCGCGAATGGAAGTCTCCCGATGGGAAGGTAAGGCCTCACTATTAGGAAGCCCACCCCCTACCAGCACCCTGTCCCGCTTTTCCCTCTACTTTCTTTGAGAAAGCCCTGCTCCCCACTTCTGAGAGGCTGACTCAGCTCCCAGACCTGGAGTGGGGATCTGAAGCCCGGCGGGTCCGAGCAGCCTGGACCCTCAGCGGCAGTGACCGGCTCAGCAATGGGCTCCTGGCCTAAGCTAGTGGGTGACACTGCATTCTGGGACTGTGTTGGACCTACTGGGCAAGAGAAGCCCTTTGTTTGTGGCCAGGCTGGAAGATAGAGGCTGGGACTACCAGGAGTAGAGAGTGAAGCCGCTCCGGAAGAAGCGGCACCAAGACCAAGTCCCCAGATCCCTGGATCCATCTGTGCCTGACACTAGGCCACCTCTAGACCGCTCATCTACACGGACCAGTCAATCCTGCCTGTCGCACAAGCCTGGCAGAGTCGGGCTCCCGCCACTCGCGGCACAGCCAGGGAGATGTGGCGCCCAGCTTTCAGCAGCCTGGAGCTCTCCTCCCCTGAGTACCCCCCAACCCTGTCCCTGGGCCATCACTCTGGGCCCTGGCCATCTCTGCTCCTTCTAGGGCAACAATGTCTATAGTATCTCCAGATACTGAGGCCACCCAAAGCTCAGGAAATGGGCTGACGACCCAGTCAGGCGGTTCTGGCTGGATTGACAGACAGGACATGAGGAAGAGGCATTGAGGGGACCCCCAAGCCCCAGGTGTCTCCTGCCTGAAAGGGGCAGCTCAGAGCTCATGATGACCCGGGCCTCAGGGCCCTGCAGAGGTGGTTGCGATACCCACCCCCCACCCCCCCAAACCTCCCGCAACCCCCGGTCCCGCGTGTGCAACTGACCTCTTCCCTGGACCTGCATTACCTCCCAGCCCTCCTGTTTTTCCCTTTCCAGGCTGCGGATCCTCAGCAGGTTTTTCTCCTGTGCCGACAGCTTCCTTGGGTCTGGACAGACAGGCGGCCCGTCCCGGGGTGCTCCTGCAGACTGGCTCCGGGTCTGTCCCAGCTGCCTCTCTAGCTCGCGAACCTGAGGGGGTAAAACTCGTCAACACGCAGCGGGCCTGCCCTCACAGACGACCACTCGGGGGCTGCCCTGAGGTGCGACAGGATGCCCCACCAGACAGAGGACGCTGCTGTTCTAGGTGCACCCCGCCCTGCGGGAGGGACAAAAGGTGGGGGCATCTGAGGCGGCATCTGAGCCAAGCAGGTGAGGATGGGAGGGAGGTCTAGCTTGAGAATGAGAAAAATCAGCCCCTCGCTTATGTGAGGCTCTGTGAGACCAAGAAGCAGATGAGACTCCAGGAACCTGGCGGGGAGAGGATGGAGGACCTCTGCACAAGGACGGACTCTCTGACCCCAGACTGGGTGCGCTCCTTGGGAGACCGTGGGTTCCTGGCCACTTGCAGGAGAGGGAGGGCGGGGTTTAAAAGCTGGGAGACCAGTCCAAAGCCTCACTTAACCTCTCTGAATCTCCGGAACCTCATCTGTGAAATGGGCCTAAGGGCACCCCCCACATAATGTTATAAGGATTCAGTATCCTGAACTTGTAATCTGGGTCTGGGAACCCCCAAGATGCTTCTTGGGATGACAAATCTTGGGACCCACTCCGGACCAACAAGTCAGAGCTCCAGGGGAAAGACTGGGAATCTGCATTTTTAACAAGTCCTATGGGTGCTTCTTAGGATTAGGCAACTTTGAGAAACCCCAAGATGGCCCAATTGAAGCCCTCGGCACACAGTCCAGCCCTCATAGGCTCTCAGTAAGTTGCAGGCAGATGTCATCCCACAGATCGATGGTTTTATTGCACTGGGGTAGAAGCGAATAATTTCTAAGGCCCTTCTAACTCTGGTTTCCATGTTGATACAACATAAATGATGGAAACTCGGGGCACCTGGGTGGCTCAGTGGGTTAAATCCTCTGCCTTCAGCTCGGGTCATGATCTCAGGGTCCTGGGATTGAGCCCCGCATCGGGCTCTCTGCTCAGCGGGAAGCCTGCTTCCTCCTCTCTCTCTGCCTGCCTCTCTGCCTACTTGTGATCGATCTCTCTCTGTCAAATAAATAAAATCTTAAAAAAAAAATGATGGAAACTCGTCATGATGGGTAAATCTGCTGGGGCAAAATTCCCTAGGATCCCCAGTAAAGGGCAGCAGCACCGTTTTGAAAGCACATATCAGCGCCCTCGTGTGGCACTGTGTAGTAATTCCATTTAAGCATTAGAGAACACAGTATGAAACTTCCAATCATTTATTTACAGCAGCTTAACAACAATAACAACAAATGTGTTGAGTGCTTATTACGGCCGGGCACTGTGCTGGGTACTTTACAGGTGTTATTTCATTTAACCCACAACACTCTCTGTTTTTTAGGTGAGGAGACTGAGGTGCAGAGGGACGAAGGGACTTGTCTAAGGTCACGGAACTGTAGACCCAGACTGAAGCCAGACTCAAACTGGGGTCTCTCGAACCCCAAGTCCACACATCGGTCACTAATCACAGTGTTCTGGACACCATCCCCCCTTCGTGTTGGCTTCGAGGATCCCACAGGAGGCCCCGAGGATCAAAGCAACCCAGGAACTGTGAACTTGAAGTTGATGAAGACCATGTGCTTGGCCAGTAAGGGAAGTTACCCTCCTACTCTTGCACTTCTTGGTTTTGGAGGTGAAGGAGGAAGATGACCACAGCTAATCTTTGTACAGTGTTCGCTCCACACCAGGCGCTGTGTTGGCCATTGTACGCCTATTGATTCATTCAGTCCTTCCATCAGCCCTGTGGGACAGCCCCTGTGGTTATCCGTGGTATAGGGAGACGAAAACCAAGGCCCAGAGAGGTGAAGGAACTTGCCCAAGGTCGTACAGCTGCTGAGTCGAGAGCTGGGATTTGAGTCCAAGCAGCCTGGCTCCGGAGCCCCAGCTTTTAGCCTCTAGAGAGGCTCCGAAATATTTAGAACATAAAGAAGGGGACAAGGCTAGGTCTTTGCTGGGTAACTCAAACTTTCAAAAGTCTACAAGCATCTGGACAAAACTGGAAAAAGCCGGCAAATACAACAGTCACGCGAATTTACATGAACTAGGGGGGAAAATATGCCTAGAGTAAAATAAATCAAAAGGTTTTGGCATTTGTTAAGCACCAGGGCCTGGCATGTGGTAAGTGTTATATAAATGCTTGTTCAACAAATAACAAATTGAAAGCAGGCGGGCGGGGGGGGGGGGGGTAGAATATTCAACAACAGCCCTGCAAGTATGCTCTGCTGGCCCTGAGGGCCTTTTTAGGGCGCTGTGTCTCTCATGTGGGGTGGTGTGACCTTTCTGGGGACATTTCAAGCCCTCTGTTCGGGGCCAGAAGAAGTTCACTCACCTTGCTCTGCAACACGAGAATCTGTTGAGCCCGGCCCCTCCAGGTCCCCGGAGAGGACAGGAGTTGCTGGACATTCACATCTTCCCCGACCTCGCTGGTCAAAACCTGAAAAAGGCAGGGCCTTTAGTGAGGACTGGAGAGAGGGTCCCCACCAGAGCCCTAAAAGGGGTGCCTCCTCAGAAGCAGTGCTCGGCGTGTGGGGCTCCCAGAGGGTCTGGCCCCCGTCTGCACCCCTGCCCCTTGCTTCAGAGGCCAGCCGGCCATGCCCTCAGTCCCTCGGTCCCTGGGAAAGTAGCCATCCCCTCATCCCCTGCATTTCTGGGTGATGCTCCAGCAGGCGAGGAACTGCCAACGGTGCCCAGATGGGGCCCTCTGCTCTTGACATATTCTGGGATGAGTGAACCACAAAGTTGACCACAATCTGATTCCTCAATTTGTTCACCTGCCACTTAGAACTGAGATCCTTCTGGATGGCTGCAGGAAGTATGCTGCCACAGGGCCTCGCCCTCTGTGAAAAGCCACTGACTAGGGGCCATGCCTGAGTGCCGCAAGGAGGACCCCCAAACGTCAACTGGGGATGTTGATTCCAGAAAGTTCCAACATTGTGGCTGTTGGAGGGTGGGGGCACAGGCCCTACCTCAAGGCTTTGAGGTGGAAACAAAACCCTCCAGCGGGGGCCCTGGGCCCCTAAAGCCTGTCACGGGAACCAATCTAGCGCCCCGAATCTCTGGCGCTTGTTTCCACAATAGAACACTGTTTTGGAAATCTTGGCTAGTCTGAGTGGTTCCAGCAGGGAAGACAAATGCCAGAGAATTCACTATGTAAATAAAAATAAATAATGAACCAGCTGGGCCTCCGTCCCAAGTCTGAGTATTTTCCTTTGAAAGGGGCCTTTAATACACAAACAACCTATTCATTTTCTAATATTACAGAGAGCAGAGGGCAGGAGGCAAGTCTGGGCAGGCTTCCAAGTCCAAGGTGGCTTATGAAGGAGAGACCCAGGATCGACTAGGGTGCACGTAGCACAAGGCAAGTCTACAGGACTCTCCCTGGGTAGAGGGCATTGTCCTCCTCCGTCCAGGGCAGGGAGAACACCACAAGGGTCCCCCCGCAGGCAGCCAGCAGCCCCACTCACCAATGGTGTGTAGGAAGGGCTGACAGAAGGAAGTTACTGGATCTGGAGCCCGGGCCCAGAGCATGATACTCACGGGGCCAAGCACTTGCTGTTCCTGAATGGAACCCATTGTCCGGCCCATGCTCTTCCCAATCCCAGCCCCACAAGAACACCTGAGTCCCGGCTCGGGAATACCTTCTGGGCCATGCGGAGCTCCTGCTTCACAGACTGGATCTGGTTGCGGAGGTCACTCATCTTCAGGTTTGTGGCCGCCAGCCTGTCCTGCAAGACCTTCACCTCTGGGCTCTCTGGCTGGTTGGGCAGGACAGAGGAGAGAGCGGTCACTTGTTGCCGAAATTGTCACGACGATCCTGGCTCCGTTCAGCCAGGGCTGTGCCAGGCGCCGGGCTAGGGGCTCCACGTGCTGCAACTCATTGAATCGTCACGAACTTTTGTGAGGCAGGTTCAGTGGTCAGCCCCTTCCAGATGCAAAGCAGAGGCCGGCGGAGTGGGGAGTCCCCTTGGCTGGGGTTGGGGATGGGGAACCTGGCTGAGAAAGGTGGAGCAGGGACGTGCATCCTGGCAGTCTACCTCTGGGGCTGAGCCCTTTGCTCAGAGGGTTGCACAACCGGGGACGTGGGCAGTGGCCACCCAGGGGGAGTCCCTGGAGGAGGCCTGCAGTCTCCATACCTTCCAGACCCTTCCTAGGCATAGGCGCTCTCTGCTGTGCTCCCGGAGGCTGGAGCTAAAACCATCTTCACTCAGAATAAAGAGGGGACTAGTGCCATCTCGGAAGGCAACCCCCAGTGACCATCCTAACTTGGGGCCTCTTTCTCCTGAAACCATCAGCTTGGGCCTTGAGCTCCCCTTCCTGGCAAGGAGCTCACGCAACAAAAATAAGGACCCAGTTTCATCGCCAAATGCTCCGTTTCTGCGGCTTGAAGAATTGCAGCAACCACGAAAACTCTACCTGCTGGAACTCTTAGCCATGTCTTTTTTTTTTTTTTTAATAATGTTAGATTTAAGCTACTTGGATGTAAATTTCCCTCAAACATGCCGCCCATGTCTCCGTCTTCAGTGGAAGTTTCTGAGACTCATAGAAGGTTGGCATTAAAGGGATTCCAGAGTCAGCCCATTGGAACTCCTTCCATAAGTGATGAAAATAAGGCCCAGAGAGGGGGAGTAACTTGCCCTAGGGCACACAGCCGGTTGGGGGTGACTCGGATTAGAAGAAGCCCAGTCCTCCCCCTGCCCTAGCTGACTGTCTCACTTGAAGCTCTCTCCGGCCCCGAAGCACCATGGGTGGGCAGAACAGCCCATCAGGCAATGATGCCGAGACCGTCTGCTCCTGCCCTGACGGACCAGGTGGGTTGAACTTCTGGGAAGCCGGGCAGGTGCTGCAGCGGCTTTCTGAGCTTTCCTCAGCAGGCACACGCAGAATCTTCCCGAGAACCCTGGTGCAGAAGGCAGATCTACAGAGATTGGGTCTGGGAAGTTCCCCGGCCCCCAGAGGTTGTGGACAGTCCAGGTGAAAACCACCAGGGAAGGAAACGGGAACTCGGACACACAGTCCGAGGAGTCTGACCTCATCCGGTTTCCTCGTTTATGGAGTGGGTACAAGAATCCTTCTCTGTCCCGCTTCTTCACAGCACCACCATGATGCTAAACAGCACACCCAGTGTGAACGGAGTATAAACTGGGAACTTCCATAAAACACAAATGTATCTTTTAAAAAAAAAGGTGTGTGTGTGTGTGTGTGTGTCCGTCCTTCTCCCTCCCTCGCCCCCACCGCCGTCTGGCTGCTGCTTGCCATTCCTCCCCCCTGCTGTTGGATGCCTGTCCTCCCCCCTGCCTGCCTATCGGGTCTTCGGTGCCAAGAGGCCCGCTGGCCCTGACAGGCCGTGGTGCAGGAGCTGCGTTCGTGAGCGTCCCACGTGATGGCCATGATCCTGTTTGAAGCACAAGGAGAGCGCGGATGGCAAACCAGATCTAGAACGCAGGCCGTGACTCCCCTCTCCGAGCCGGGTTGCCTCATCTGTAAAATAGGGGTGTATTGACCCCAGGGCCCAGGGGGCCTGTGAGTGTTGGCAGAAGAGGCCCATGAAGGATGCTGTGTGGGACAGATTCTGTCAGAGGGCAATGCCGCGGGGCCTGGCCCGGCCCAGGGTAGCTGGCAAAGGGGTCCTTGTGAGGGCTGGGCCCACGTGCGTGGCAGCCTCGTCCCCTCTGCTCTGCCAAGCCCCCAGTCCTCTCCTCCTGGACAGCTGCGCCAACCCCGCGTCGCTGCCATCTCAGAGCTGCCTCTGCCCAGGGCGAAATTCCACAGGCTTTGTGGGGGACCTGAGTGGGGGCCTAACCCTCCCCTTCCCTGGGCTCTTTTCTGTGAGGGAGTAACTGCAATGCAGTCCGAGGGGAACAGACGGCGCCAGCGCGGCTCGCAGTGCAGCCTCGGGGAGCCCCAGGCCGACCACGCCGCGTGGAGATAGGCCATTCGGCTCCTCTCTGGAACGCGCTTTGGCCCCCTGGGCCCAGAACGTGTGGTGAGCGCAGGCCTCTGAGGTGTGGGTCAGGCTTGGGCTACCCTGAAGGGTGTGGTGAGGGGCACGCTGCTTTGGTTCTCTCTCGGACCAGAAGGTGCCCTGGAAAACACAGGGTACCGCTGAACGGAGGCCTGCCGCCCGTCACCCACTCTTCTGTCAGAAGCCTACCAGGCTCCCGGTGGCCACCGAGCAAAGCTGAGCACTCAAGCCCCAGCTGCCAGTCGAGGCCGCCCTCCGTGGGTGACCCCAACCTAGCCTTGTGTGGCTTACATTCCCCTTCCCCTCGTGGGCCCTGGGCTGCAGCCAGACATTGTGCAGCCGACACCCAGCTAGCAAACAGAATGGGGATACTCAGTGCTCCCGGCCTCTCAGCCTTGCCTTGCGCTGGTCCTGCTGGAGGGCCCTCCCCCACCATCCCCCTTCTCCCGCAAGGCCCACCTCAGGACCCCCTCCTCCAGCCCACCTCCCAGTTGCCTCACGGGGAAGCTGTGCTCCCCCTGTGAACTCTGAGGCCCTGGGGCTCTTTTGGAAGGCCCTGTCCCCCTCCTTCCTTCAGTGTGGCTACTCATCTCCCCTCCTGGGCTCCCCTGGGGACAGAGGCCCTGTCTTTGATTCCCCATGTCACAGGGCTCAGAAAATCCTATCACGCCCAACAAGTGACTAAACAGGCAGTCTCTCATCAGTGGCAGCAATGCTCAATGTTCTGGATAAATTGGGAGCAGCTTAACAGTGTCCCCCGGAGCCAGGAAAGGCCCTACAGAACAGCCCCTGCCTGGCAGAACCCCTTCTATCACCTCCCCAGCAATGGGACCCAAGACTAGCCTTCACCCCACTAGGTCCCCCCTCCCCACCCGGAACCCTAGGGCCCTATCACTATAGACTGAGGGCTGAATTCTCCCCAAGACAGGCATGTGGCGGCGTGGCCCTGAGTTGTAGGCAAAGGGAGGTGGAGCTAGAAAAGGAGCACTGAACAGGGAGTCCTAAGGCTTGACTCCCTCTATCTCCAAGAACACCCCTATGGAGGCCTCCTGGGTTGTTCTGAAGGCTCTGAGGATCCTTATTATCTGGCATGGGCTCCACATCCCTCCCTGTAGCCCATAGAGTCACACTGCCTTCCTTTCATGAGGCCGCAATTCCCACTGCCTGGGTTCCATGCCCTACTCACTGGCTCAGTAGAATGGAATCTGGGGAACAAGCCACCATTCCCAATAGTCACTTTGACTTTGTAGATCTGGGGCTCCATAAAGGGAAGACTTCTCACAATATGAAATGTCCCTTCACCCCCAACAAGGCTCTATTGGGCAGTAGTGAGCTCCCTGTCCCTGGGGTAAGTAAGGGGCTGGATGTCTCCCCAGTGAGGATGCTGTAAAGGATGCAGCTGGGCTGAGGGCGGGAGGCCAGTCAGACCAGGCCTTCCCTGCTGGTCTTGAAATTCTAGGGTTCCAGGGTCCTCAGCCCCTTCCTGTTCGTCCTCTCTGGGGACTGAATCAGTTAGACCTTCACTGGCCTCTACTGGGGCATTTCTGGTCTCAGGCCACTGACTTGGTTATGTTCCCTGATGACCACGCTGAGGATGTTTCACTGGTGGGCATTGGCTCAGCAGTGGGGTGGACCCCAGACGAGGCACCTACACTCCCACAGAGGACAGGAGGCCCAGCCCCTCAGCGGCCTCACAGACTCCCCAGCACAGAAGAGAAATCATACCAAGGCTCTGTCTCCCATCTGAGCCCTCGACGCCTTGGCTCCTGCGTCCGTGGCCGCCTTGGCTGGTAGCCTGGCCAGGGCCGCCTGCAGCTGGAAAGCAAAGCTTGCCCTTAGTATTAGATTCTGCTTGGCAACCGCGGGGCCCGCGTGCGGTGCTTCGTGCCGCCGCCGGGTGTGTGGTTACTGGATCTCACCGGTTCACCCTTCAGTTCACTTTAGGACCATTCACAGAAGAACTCGCCCCTACAAACAGCTCTGCGATGGGAGAGGGTTTAATCGATCGTCTGGCCCACTCCCCAGTCACACACTAGGATTCACTAACAGCCTCACACTTAATGCTGCAGCCGTGGTCTGTATCCCAGAGCTCTGACCACAATCTGGGAGGCGGAGCGTAAAGGGATAATGGACTTCATGGGGTAGACAGGAAGACAGGGTCAGAGATGCTAAGAAACCTGCCCCAGGGGTTCAGGGCCTGGAGCCGAGCCCAGAGCCTCATACGGCCAGCCAGCTGCCCCTTTAAAGCTTTCTCGATTGTTCACACAAAGACCAGATCACAACTGGTCTTGGGAGGGGAGGGTGCTGGCCTGCCTCCCACCTCTCTGACCTCGTCTTCTTCTTCTCTTGGCCACCCAGGTTTCCTCTCAGACCTTCTTCCCCATTCAGGGCCTTGGCGCCAGCCGGGCCCTCTGCACAGGGAGCCCGTCCCCCACCTTTCCCGGTGTGGCCCCTTCCCACCTTCCAGGGGCCCACTGTGTGCACCCCCTCCTCTAAGGGGCCCTCGGCGCTGGGTCTGCCTCTGAGGAGAGCAAGGCCCATGCCTATTCGGCTCCCCCCACAGGGCCTGGCCAGAGCTTGAGGTGGTTCTCAGACCGTTTGGTAACAGAATAACGAGGTTCTAATTCGGTGGCAGCATATAACAACTGAGGGGGACTGCGGAGGGTCACAGGATTGAGGTCTCGATGAGGCACCACCGTGTGTTGTGTGACTCGAGAAGACCCCCTAACCGCTTCGAGCTCCAGCTTCTTTGGCCACACGAGGGAGCTACATAGGTTTTCTCTAGCATGTGGATTCCATCCAGGCTCCGAAGGGACGTCCGAAGGGACGGTGAACTGCTTGGGCTGTGTCCTTGCAAGGCTGGAGGGGGGTCTGTGACTAGCAGTGGGAGGGCAGGGGGCAGCAGAAAGAGGAGGATGGGCAAAAGTGAGAGCAGCTGCTGGAGTGAGTGCCCCTGGCTCGAGCTTCGCGCTAGCAAGGATCCCTATTAATTTAGTGGGAACAAACGTCTACCTAGTACCTGCCAGGCGCAAGTCGAAACGTTTTTCACTCTTACGTCTCTTAATGGTCCGAAAAACCTTAGGGTGAGTACCGTTTCTACTGCTGTGTGTCAGATGGAGGAAACTGAGGCAGGGTGCATTTATAACCTACTTGAAGTCACAAAGCAGGTCAGTGGCGAAGCTCAGATTCACACCCAGGTGGTCAGGCTCCAGATCTGTGTCCTAAGCACCCTGGTGGCTGCCTCCCTGTGCCCTGTGTACCCCTCCTTGCTTCCTGACACACTTTCCCCCCTCTCGGGACGTGACAAAGACCGGGGAACTCTTTGCAAACACTGACCCACCAGCCCTTCAGAAGGACCCAAAGCATCTAGGCGTGGCTCCCTCTCTGGAGGAGTGGCCCAGGGTCCCCGAAGTCCCTGCTAGGGGCAGGAAAATGACCAAGGCCCCTCACTTCCTGCTCCAGCTCCTGCACGCGATTGCCCAGCTGCTTCACTCTGGTTTTCGCGCCCTCCGACTCTGCCGTCAGCACCCGGTTCTTTTTGGACAGCTCCACGATTTTGGTGGCTATCACATCCCCGGCCACCCCTGCTGTCCCTACAATGAAGGAAAACAGTGAGGTCAGTGAAACACACAGGCCCACACATCAGACTCATGGCACACTACCAGAGGCCCCGGTCTTTTAAAAGCTAGAGCACTCAGGGAAGGGCAGAGGCTCAGGCAAGTGACCGCGTACCTGGGAACCCTGAAACCCAACTCCAATGAGTAGAAAGGCAGCTACTCAGAAAAGTATGCGTTTTACTTCTGTGGGATCTGAGTTTATTGCCCCAATTCTTCATGCCCTCCTCAGGGACAGGGTCACACATCCATGCCCTAGGCTCTAGGACTCCGCCGTGCCCTCCAGCCAATAGGGAGCGCCCCCTCAGCCCTTCTGTGCCCGCCTGACTCTGGCTCAGCCAATGACTTGTTTGGCCAATGGGCTGTTAGCAGATAAGGCACAGGCAGAGGCTTGAAAAGCACGTGGGCAGTTAATTCCCCCTCTTTTCTCTCATGCCTTATCCACAAGAACACAACCAGGCCAGCTGACTGGTCCCAGGAAGAGGAAGAGACACGTGGAACAAAGCTGAACCGCCCTAGCCAGGCCTGGCCTAGATCTGCCGAGCCCCAATTAAGCCCAGATGTTTGAGCTCAATCCATGCTTCCTGCTGAGCGCTGCTGACACTACGTGCTGGTTTCTTGCACACAGTTTTGTGGTGACACCTACCCAGTACAAACGCACGCATCCGTTTGTAAATATTTGTTGGGTTTCACCAAGTATTGGGCATGCTCTGTACTAGGGATTTAATGGTGAATAAAAAAGACTTATGGAGTTTACAGTCTAGCCGGGGAGATAGATAATAAAAAACAAATAAATATGTATTCCAATGTCCAGGAGGACTACGGGCTCTGAAATAAAGCAAAGCTGGGCAAGAGGGTGAGAGGGACGGGTGATGCTATTTTAGATGGAGTGGTCAGGAAAGGCCTGTCTGAGGAGGTCCACGTGAGCAGAGACCTGGATGAATAATGAAGTGAGGGGTCAAGCCCTGAGGAAGAGTGCTCTCAACTAGGAAGAGTATTCTAACAGGAGGACACAGCAAGTGCAAAGGTCCAGGGGCAGAAATATGTTTGGAGAATCTGAGGACCATCAGGCAGGGCAGAGTAGCTGGAACACAGTGGGCAAGGGCAGGAGACTGGGGAAGAGGTAGCTGGAAGGGTGTGAATGTGGGAAATTGAAAATGTGGGGTTGCTGCTGCTGGCCTGTGCCTGCAGTGAGTAGGCACTGAGTAGGGCAACTAGGAGCGGCTAGTTGAAAGGTACATATCTTGTGAGCACCTAAGCACCTAGCAGAGACTCCCGGGACCCTTGGCCACCTCCTGTCTGCTGAAAAGCCTGGGGATGCTTCAAGAGAAAGGGCTTGGAACATGGAGATGGAAGCCAGACCTAGAAGTACACGTGGCCCAGCAGCGAGTTTTCTGGGTTATGTTTTCCTTCCAGGACTTAAAAACCCCAGAACTAGAGGTCATCAAGAGGTCCAAGAGAGGCCCCTCTAGTCTATTTTTTTAAAGATTTTTACGTATTTCGGGGGTGCCTGAGTGGCTCAGTGGGTTAAAGCCTCTGCCTTCGGCTCAGGTCATGATCTCAGGGTTCTGGGATCGAGTCCCACATTGGGCTCTCTGCTCCGCAGGGGGCCTGCTTACCCCCCACCCCACCCCCGCCAACCTCTCTGCCTACTTGTGATCTCTCTCCCTCTGTCAAATAAATAAATAAAATCTCTTTTAAAAATTAAAAAAAAAAGATTTTTACTTATTTCAGAGAGAAAGAAAGAGAGTGCACAAGCTGGGGAGACAGGCAGAGGGAGAGGGAGAAGCACACTCCCTGCTGAACAGGGAGCCAGATGTGGGGACTTGATCCCAGGACCCTGAGATCAGGACCCTGGCCAAAGGCAGAGGCTTAACTGACTGAGCCACCCAGGCGCCCCTAGACCCTCTCTAATCATCTAATGGGCAGGAAAGGGGACTCAGAGGAAACAAGAAAAATCTTCTTCTTCTTTTTTTTTTTTTTGTTTGTTTTTTTGAAGCTGCAACCCCCCAGTAAGGGGCAGCAATGAATGGACAAGCATAAAAATGCTAAATATATGGTAAATATAATAGACTATTTTTGTTTCCTTAGCCTTTTTATGTGTAATGGTTGAGAGCAAATATTATAACACTGTCTGTTGGAATCTTCAGTACATAGAGATATAATATGTATAAAGCTGCACTCTTCCGGGGACGGCAAAGGGATCGACAGGGCGGTAGTTTCTTCATTCTGCTTGAAGTGGCAACATACTAATTCTAAGTAGACTGTGAAAAGGTACATATCTTGTGAGCACCTAAGCAATCACTACAAACTCGTACAAAGAAATAGAGCTTAAAAAAAAACCACAAAAAACAAAACAGAATTAAAGCAATCACCAAAGATCCGGCCAAAGGAAAACCAGCCCATCAGCTGTCAGTAGCCCGTCCCTTGTGGCCTGGTCTAAAAACATGCACCGGGCCTGTGAGACTTCCAGACTTGACTTTCTGGAAGTCAGAAGAGGGGACTGCACAGTGAGGACTAGATTCAAGTGATCTTGAGGGAGAGTTAGGCTGGCAATCAGAGGAGACCATGAGCAAGTGGGCAGAGATGACAGAGAGAGCACGGGACAAGCTGGGCAAGAGGGAGGAGCCGCAGGATCCCCCCACCCCTCCCGGGGTAAGGAAGCATCTCTCGCTTCCCCCCTGCAGCTCATCTGCTTCCCTACAGCCCCGCCCGAGGGTGAGCTGCCCCTTCACATCTGAGCCCAAGCCAGGCTGGGTGCGTTTTTATGTCTCACAAGTCCTTCTCCTCAGCGTGGTTTTGTTTTGGACAGAAGAGGCCCAAAGAATGGAGGGAGACACAATAGGCTACCCAGGGCCTTTAGAATACGGAATTCCCTTTCCTTTTTTGTTCAGTACCGGTGCCTTGCACACACCCACGTTAAAGAGACGGGCTCTCGAAGGCAGGGAGGGACGCCGCGGCAGCCGGCTGCTGAGGCTCATCGTTATCTGGGACTGCTTACACCACCTTTCCGGTTTAGTCAGCTACCTGGGAACCGCTCAGTGGGTATAGATGGAACAAGGACGGCCAGGGCCAAGGTCTAGCTCATAACCACCGGGCCAATGTCCACCCCACACCCACAGAGCTAAGGTCAACTCCAGGCGCGTAGGCCAACGTCCCTACCATCAGAGCCAAAGTCCAGCCCTGACCTGAAGGGCCAAGCCCCACTCTAGACCCTCCTGGGTCCTAGGAAATTCCCTCAGAAAGGCTACCTTCCCTGTCCCATCCACTTCTCTGGAGCAGCATGTGCTGCGGAGAAAATGCCTACTTCCACTGGGGCTTTTTCACGTCCAAATAAAATGTCTGAGCCAAACACTAGGCTTTGGTGATTGCTTAAGTCTCCGATTCCAGGGGCACCTGGGTGGCTCAGAATGGACCCCGCTGGCCCACTGACATGCAGCAAGCATCTGTGGGGAGCCCCTGTCACGAGTCCTAGCTGGGCTACTGGCACTGCCCACAATGCCTGCCAACTGTCCCCATGGCGCTCTTTGGCACCCCCATTTCCTGGTGCACTGGCCTCCTCGGCCTGCTCTCTGCCTCCACCCGCTCCTTCATTTCCCGCACTCATCTGGACAAGCCTGACCACAGCCGATCCTTGGCACTCTCTCTTGAGCACCTGCCCTCTGGAACCTGCTGTGTGCCCTGCCCAGGGGATTCCGCGGCGGCGGCTGGGCCCACTATCGGGACTTTCTGGGTGGGAACTGTCACGGCCATGCCGCAGCTACCTGTGAAGGCAAATCTGTCCTCTTCTATTTTCTTTTTGAGATGTTTGATTTCAAAGTCCCTTTCCTTCAGCAGCTTGTACAATCGCCCATTTTCATCCACCGTCTCCCTGAGCTGCTCTCGAAGGTGTGCAACCTCATCTTCAAGCATCCTACAAGGGCAAAGGCAGAATTACAGGGATGAATGGATGGGAGTCAGGCCTCCGCCACACAGGTGTGCTGTATCCGGTCGGACACTAGGCGGTGGTAAGAACTGGTCTGTAGGAAATAGAAACTGGCAATGAGCAGATCTTAACACGCTATAATAAATAAATATTTATTATTAAACTTGTTTAGTAATAAATAAATATTTGTTATTAAATTTTTATTATTAGAATAATTAAACAATTAATAGCAATAATAATTAAGATACTAACTATAATAAATATAAATAATTATTATAAATTATAAAGATATGATATAAAATATTATTGATTATAATAATCAATATAGTAATAATTAATAATTGAATAACATTGTTTACCGTGGATTTAAGAGAGAGCTACATAACCAATTGCCCCCCCTTCCAAGAATTCATACTCCTTCAAGCACCCATGGAACATGGATAAAAATGTATTATATTACAGGCCACAAAGGCAATCTGGGCAAATTCCACATAGCGGATATCATACAGGCCATTTTCTTTAATGGCAATTGACTAAAATGAGAAATCAGTAGTAAAAATGTAGCAAAAAATAAAATAAACAAACTCCCAGGGGCGCCTGGGTGGCTCAGTGGGTTAAGCCTCTGCCTTCAGCTCAGGTCATGATCTCAGGGTCCTGGGATGGAGTCCCACATGGGCTCCTTGCTCAGCAGGGAGCCTGCTTCCTCCTCTCGCTGTGCCTGCCTCTCTTTCTACCTGTGATCTCTCTCTCTCTCTCTCTGTCAAATAAATAAATAAATAAAATCTTTAAAAAACAAAAACAAAAAAAACTCCCAAACCCATCATCCGTTTGGAACTAAAGAAACAACACACTCCTAAATTGCATATGGGTTGAGGGGCGCCTGGGTGGCTCAGTCGTTAAGCGTCTGCCTTCGGCTCAGGTCATGATCCCAGGGTCCTGGGATCGAGCCCCGCATCAGGCTCTCTGCTCGGCGGGAAGCCTGCTTCTCCCACTACCATTCCCTCTGCCTGTGTTCCCTCTCTCGCTGTGTTTCTGTCAAATAAATAAAATCTTTAAAAAAAAAATTGCATAGGGGTTGAGAACTGTAATATCTATCATGAAGCGTTTCAAACAGACGGCCTGCAGCAGCAGGGTACAGCAAAGTTTGTGACCTAAAGTGATGCTCAGAAGGACACTGATGGTCGTAACGTACATGTATATATACACGCACACTGGGAGACCAAGTAGGGATTGCCTAAGCCTTAAGTTAAGGGTAGGCCTCTAGGTTTCAGGTAAGCCTGAAGGGATTTTAGAACAGGTGGCTGGTTTTGTTTTTTTATGAATCGTCTTGCCACGCTCTCTTCAGCACTTTAAAACATGAGAAATGTGTGACTGATGGGTCTGTGATCACTTCTACTGTGCGGCACGGAGCGGGCTCCCTAGAACAGGTGGAAGGTAAGCCAGGAAGTTACAGAAGTTAGAGGGAACAGTAATTATTAGGTAACAGCTGATATTATCATTATTTATTATTATTGTTATTATTATTATTGGCTAACTCTGATAGTTACGGTTACTATCAGATATGTTATATGTTACTATCAGATAAAGTAGGCTCCACACCCAGCATGAAGCCCAACACAGGGCTTGAACTCACGACGCCGAAACCACGACCTGAGCTGAAATCAAAAGTTGGATGCTTAACTGCTGTTAAATCAAAAGTTGGACTGTGCTACCCAGGGGCCCCTGCTATTAGCATTAGTGTTGTTATTCTACCAATGGCTCAAGTCTCCACCAATTCCAGCTTCTCTGATTTGGGGAAAGATCACTGGGAAATAGGTCTGGGGTCAACACAGAGCTAATATTTAGGAGCCTTAGGAACTTTTTCAATTAATGAGCAACCCGTATGTTTTTCCCAATTAGCATGTTTTTAGTAGAACATTTTGAAAATTGAGAAACTGCAAAAAGTAGAGTCTGAAAACGGAAGAAGAGAGATTCTGGGCCAAACCAGAAGCAAAGAGACAACTCAACTGTGGTTTCTTTTTCTTTTCTTTTCTTCTTCTTCTTCTTCTTTTTTTTTTTTTTTTTAACTAGCAGAGAATTTTGTATTCACATAGCCTTCTGCTTCTAATAGCAAAAATAGATCAATATGCATCTGGGATATTGTTGAATTTAGAGCAAAATGAGAAGATTCTGGACTCCTTTCAACCTTTTCACTGTGAAGAACCAAGGAACGAATCAAGAGCTTTTTTATACAGGTATGTTTATGGGTTGCTATGTGTCAGGAAAGGGAAATTGGCATAGCAGAGCGATCCCAGATGAGAATTTGGAGCAATGATCAGATGACTCTCTGAGTTACTTGATAGTAACATATCTGATAGTAACAATAACTGTCAGAGTTAGCCAGCCAGCTCCTCAGAAACCCAAACACGATTTTCATGAAAGAGACTAAATAAGAAAATTTGAGTGAATAAACTACACCCTGATGAGCTTCCAATTTTCCATTTGACTTCAAATGATTTTTAAATATAGTTCATACCAAATTATATCCACAGGAGCACAGATCTATTAGACCCACGTCTTCAGTAACAACCTGTGTCAAAATCTCTGCGGCTCAACTTAGAAACATACATCTAATCAACCCGATCGCCCATCGGTCTGCGATCAGTTCGCTGCCCCCCCTCCCTCCAGTGCTCCTGGGAGAGTTCAAGCTTGCATTTACCTCTGCTCAAAGCTGTTTTTTGAGTTTTGCTCCCCAGCTTGGAGAAGGCTGAGGCCATCGGAGATCTCTAAGGGCTCTTGTGGGCCATCAACTTTGATTTCGAGGCTTAGTTCCTTTTCCTTCTGTTTCTCCATCTGCTTCTGTAACCTTTTGTGTTGCATCTCCTGCATGGCCTTGAACTGGAGCCGCAGGGTGTCCTGTGCACCTTCATCTGCTGCCATCTGGCCCTAGGAGTAGGAAAAGAAGCAAACCCCAGCAAGTACACATTTCCCGAGAGTACTCAGCACACAGCTCTGTCTACAGCCTCCAAGTCTGAAGGACCCTGCTTAGCCTCGTGTGTGTCCATATAGAAGCTCAGAAGACCCACCCTCAACTCAATCCCCTGAAATCCAAAGCTGAGCTGAGCATCCTCCCCAGCCCCAAATGTGCCACCAGACTGGGAATGGCATCAGAATACTTCCCAGCGCTGACTCAACACTGTTCTTCCTGTCTCTAAAAACGGTGGCTCTCAACTCTGGCTGGATATTAGACTCTCCTAGGAGCCCCTAAAATTTTGCAAAGCTTGAGCACAACATCCTTGGACCAATTAAATCCCAATTTCTAGGAGTGAGGGCCAGACATCTTTACTTTTTAAATTTTAAGTATAGTTTACACATGGTAAAATGCATAAATCCTGAGTGTACACTCGATGAGTCTTAGCATAAATACACATCCCTATGGTGGCCACCCAGATCAAGGTATCGGGTACTTCCTGTCCCCCAGCAGGCTATCTTGTGCCCTCTCCAGGTTTACCTGCCCCCTCCCCCAAGTAAACACTATTCTGACCTCTGCCATTAGAGTTTTCTTTTTTTAATCAGCTCTATTGACATTAAAATATGCCATTTTATGTGTGCAAATGAGTCTTGACAAATACATATACTTGTGTAAACCACCACCACCATCGCTGTAGAACATCTCTTTCACACCAAAGAAGATCCTTTGTCCCCCTCTGCAGTCAGTCTCCCTGCCATTCCCAACCTGAGGCAAACTCTGATCTGCTTTTGGTCACTTATGTTTTTGCCTTTTCTAGAATTTCATATAATTGGAATTATATGGTAGGTAGTCCGTGGTTTGTTTTTGTTTTGTTCTGTGTTTTGTTTTGCTGTTTTCTGAGTGTGTATGCGTGTGTGTGTGCGCACGCTTAGTACTACCTTCTAAAGATTCATCTGTGTTGTTGCACGCTTCATTGGCTCATTCCTATTTATGGTTGGGTAGTATCCCTTTGTGTAGATATATCACACTTTGCACATACACTTACATGTTACTGGACAACGAACCATTTCCATTGTCAGCTATTATGAATAAAGCTGCTATGAACATTCACATACAAGAAAGTCTTTGCATGAATATATATATATATTTTTAATTTCCTTTGGGTAAATACATAGAAGTGGAAATGCCAGGTTATATGGTAAAGTTTTAAGAAACTGCTTTATAAGAAACTTTATAAGAAACTGCTAAATCGTTTGCTAGAGTGACTGTAACATTTTCCATTTCCACCAGCAGTGTAGGAGAGTTCCTGTCACTCCATAGCCTTGCCAGCAGTTAGTATGGTCTTAATTGTAGTCCTTCTAGTGGGTATGTAGTAGTGTCTCAGTGTGCTTTCAATTTGCATTTCCCTGATGTCAGATTATATTGAGCATCTTCTCATGGGCTTACTGGCCATTTGCACATCTTCTTTTGTGATGTGTCTATTTATTTATTTATTTATTTATTTATTTTATTTATTTTATTTATTTTATTTATTTTATTTTATTTATTTATTTATTTATTTATTTATTTATTTATTTATTTATTTATGGCCCAGTTTCAAATAGCATGGTCTGCTTATTATTAGTGGTCAGAGTTCCTTATACAATTCTGGGTAGTTTTGTCACTTTTGAACTTCAGATAAAGAATAATAAGCACTGACACTGGAATTTTTAAATAGTCCCCACATGATTTTAAGGTGTAGACAAGTGTTAAGGACTCTTGCCTTAAATCAAACCTAAGTCACATCATGCACCCACCGTACAATTAGTCATAAATCTTATTGATTCACCATAAATGTCTTTACATCTGCCCCGTATTTCCAGCCCCACTGATACCACTCTCACCGCCATGCTCATGGCCACCTCAGGGCCTTTGCACTTGTCATTCTCTCTCCCTGGAATGTTCTCCCACTCCTTCCCTGGCTGACGTCCACTTGACTCACTTCTCTCAAATGTCACCTTGTCAGAGGCCTCTGCACTTTTCTCTTGTAGAAAGCTTACTCTCACTCCCCCACACTCCTTGCTCTATGTTATCTTCCTCTGCAGCGCTTAGCTTCACAGGACACACTTTATGTTTGTCCACTGCTTCTTTCCCTGTCTGCCAGCCCAGCAACAGCAGGCAGTGTGTGATGTTCGCTGTTGGGCCCTCAGTGCCTAGAACGGGGCCTGGTGTGTAGCAGGCATGAAATGAGTATTTGGTGAACTAATAATGGATGGTTCTATTCCCAGGACTGCTCCAGGGTCCTTCCTGGTCCCTCCTGATCCCTCCTGCCCTGGCTGTCCTCTCTTCCCACCTCACTTACAGTCCAGCCTGCATTGGCCAAGGGACTGCTTTCTTTAAAGCACAGCTCTGAGCCTGACACGCCCAGCACCAAAGAGCCTGATTAGATGCCCATTAGCTGCAAAACCAAGTCTAATGGCATTAAAGGCTTTGGGGGCTTAAGCCTCTGTCTCTCCTTCAGCCTATTGTCCCCTCTAGTGTCCCCGTCCTTTCCTGACCCTCCAGGAAGAACATGCTCCGGGCATCTACACCTCTCCAGGGAGCTCATCTCCACCCGGTCCACGGGGGTGGTCCCAGAGACTATCCCGAGGGCTTCTTAAACCTGAGACTCAGAATCGAATCTCTAGGGATACGAGCTACAAGTACTGATGTCCAGGCCCCAGCCCTGGAGGTTCCATCTAATGAGTCTGGAGTGGAGACCAGGTGTGGGGCCGTGTCAGCGCCGCCCAGGTGGCCAGGACGTGCTGAGGATGCAGTCTGAGGTCTGACCTTGACCCTGTTGCAATAAAAGAGGCGCTGGTGTTACCTTGGAATTCCTTACCACGTAGCTCGGCCCATTAAGAGGAACTGTGCAGTAAAGAATTAGCTCATCACGTCTGAGTTGTCCACACCTGGCCCATTCCAAAAAAAGGTTTGACCCTTGATTGCTCCTAGGAGGTAACTGCTAAGTCTTTGGTATATCCTGCCTGACAACAATGCCCTTCTTTACACCTGGGGGACTTGGGCCCCTCCAGATGGTGTGTGCTAACTAACAATGTGATTTTATGATGGGGGCCTTGAGCCACGCCATGTACCAGCTTGACCTCTAGAGGGGTGGGAAATTGAATGACTAAGGTCAGCCATGCAGGCAGTCAGTCATGGCTGTGTGACTCAGCCACTGTAAGAACCCGGGACCCCAAGGCTTGGGTGAGCTGCCCTGGCTGGTAATGTTCTGTGCATGTTGCTGGGAGAAGCAAGCACTGTTCCTGAGACTCCACCGGGAGAGGACAACTGGAACCTTGTCCCTCATGTCTCCTGGACTCTGCCCAATGTGCCTTTCTCCTTTGCTGATTTTAATCTGGGCCCTTTTGTCATAATTAACTGCTTTTATACACATAAAATAACATAACAGCCATAAAATAACAGCTTTTCTGAGTTCTGCGAGTGCTTCTATCAAATTGTCTTGGGGACCCTCAAACTACCAGAACCCCTGGACACCTCTGCTGAATGTGTGGCAGCCATAGATAAGTCTCCACTCAAATTTTATTAAATAAGCAGACCAACAACAAAAGGGTTTTCATTGGGGATCAGTCACATAGGCATGGCTGATGGCCTGTGTGATTGACCTTAGTCATTCAATTTCCCAACCCATCCCAACCCAGGGATATATGTAACTTAACGACTGGACTCAATGTTATAAAGAGGCAAATCAGACTTTTTCTATAAAGGGCCAGATAGTAAGTAAACATTTTAGGCTTTGTGGGCCCCACGGCTTCTGTCATAATTACTGTGCTCTGCTGTTGTAGCGGAAAGTTGCACTAGATAAGCCTGAAATGAGTGGGTGTGGCTATGTTCCAATAAAACTTTATTGCAAAAACAGGAAGTGGATTGGGACTGTGGGACCTTAGCTTGCCAACCCAATTTAGGGGAATTTCACCTGAAAAGGTGTCTAGAGATTGAAGAAAACCCTACTGAGCCTATTATTTGAAAATGTAACTAAAGAGTTTAAAAATAACTTTATCCTGTGATCCCTATTTCCGTAGATTGTAAGAGGGGACAATCATACACTTTATTTTCCAAATTGGGTCACCTTGAAGAGTGAAAGGAAGAGCTATTAATAATCATTCTGGGTCAATGGCAACTTGGAGGCTGTGCCTAGCATATAAAGCAGCAGTTCCCACCCCTGCTGAACACTGGCACCAACTGGGGAGCTTTAAAGATACTGGTGCCTGGGTCCCACACCCAGGGAATCTGATGTCACAGGTCAGGGCGCAGCCTGGGTGTCAGACACACTGGTCTAGGCTACCGTCCAAGTAACCTGAACCGAGCTGAGATGGCAGCAAGGGTTCAGGGTGAACTTGGCTCTGTATGAGTCTAGAGTGTTTCTAGTCCTCTTTGGGGCTCAACCCCTCTTCAGGAGGCAGGAGATGACGACAGGGAGGCCACAGATGTGCGGGGAGGGGCAAATGCAAAGCGGGAGTGGTGTGTGTATGTGTTTATGAAGATGCTTTGTTAGCTATGCACCGGTAGGAACAAAGTATTCTTTTTTCTCCCTCCCTGGTGGTCTCTCTTGGGGACTTCCTTCCTCCTCCTCTTGCCCCACACCCAGATGCTTCCTGTCCCTCGCAGTGATGCTTGTGGCCCATCACCGGAAAGCCTTCTCCGGCTGCTGGGCCCGCAGTGACACCCAGCCCCGCGACATGGCTGCCTCTAGCCTCCACAGTCACTCCTTCACCTCACAAGGCCACCTCCTCCGTACCTTATCTCCCCAGTATCCTCCTAGTGCCTCCCCATCTCTCCGGCTGCCTGCTTCCCGCCTTAGCGCCTGGGTCTTGTCTCGGTACCTCCAATCTATACCACGTGTGACCATTTGGGACGGTTCTAAAACCAGATCAAAGTGGATCCTACCTCTTCAAGATCCTGCCAGGACTCACGGAGGGAATTCTGGCTGGCCCAAGGGCGCCATCCATCCCACATTTTTATTTAACTTTTATTTAACTCAATTTGTTGCCAACATTCAAAGATCTGTGGATTTCCATTAAAGCCAGATTTCCAGCTGCTTTTTCAGAGGTTTACAGGTCTGGCCATGCTGGCTCCATAGTCCCGCATGAATCGCAGCGGCTGGGCAGAAGGGCTTCCCTTTGGGGAGGAGGCTATGCTCTTCCCACTCAACGCCATCCCTACCTCTCCCAGATGCTGCAGCCACACGCAAGCCACCTGGTATCCCTGCTCGGAAATGCTGCTCTTTCCCTTACACCTGCTGGATTCACCCACTTTCATTTCCCATCAGCCCCAGCAGATGTCCGCGTTTGTGACTCCTCCTAATACTCAAGGCTGGAGGCATCTCAGAGGCCTGCTTCTGCCGCTCTACCTTCCTGAGATGCCTTCTTCCCCAGGCTTCCCCCTTCGGCCCTTTAGCCTTTAGGATTCCCCTGGGGGCACTCTATGGACTTCTAGAATCCCCCAGTGTCCCTTAATCACTAAACTTACTTCAATGTACTATAATTATCTATAGTTTTGTTTCTATTCCTTCCTTTTACTAAGAGAACTCCTAAGGGCAGAGGTCTTATGTCTTTTTTTTTTTTTTAAATTCTCAGCATCCCACCCAGAATGGGCCTTCAGTAATTTATAGAATTGTCATTGAATGAACGTAGCAGGTGCTCAAGGATGAAGGGGGAAAAATGAATGAAAGAGACAGCGAACGAACTGGTGGTTGCCAGAGAGGAGGGGGTGGGAGATGGGCAAAACAGATGATAGGGAACGGGAGGTACAGACTTCCAGTTATGGAATGAATGAGTCACGGGATGAAAGGTATGGCACAGAGAATATAGTCAGTGATACTGTCATAGTGTCGTGTGTCAACAGACAGCGGCGACACTTACTGTGGTGAGCACAGCATAACACACAGCCTTGCCCAATCACTCTCTCGTACCCCTGAAACTAACCTCACGTTGTGTCAACTCCAATTTTTTAACAAAAACTTAAAAAAATGAGGGACCAAGTAAATAAACGAACAAAGAGTAACTTGTAAAGCCTTTTCTTCTCTTCCTGGTGTTTACATGGAGTCACTGGGGCACAGGTACTTCCTAGAGGCACACGGTTACCTGGGCAAATTAATCTCTGTGTTGCAGTTTTCCCATCTGTAAAATGGGGGGATAGTCGTTATATACTTCACAGGGTGACCATTCGGTCACGGAGTAAATGAGAGATTGCACGGCAAGTGTTACAGCGCCTGGCCCAGAAGCTCCCCTGACAGTTTAGCTCTTATTATCTTTCTCCTTATGTGAAATGGGGAATCCTCAACCTGGTCAAGCCTGTGGGAGACAGACAGCATGGCAGACAGACAGGGCCCTTTGGTCTATATCAGCCCCAGGGCGCTGGCACCCGCTCTGTGCTATGCCGGCAACCAGTGGGGTTTTGGATTTTGTTGGTCTGGGCTGTGGCCTGGACATCTATGTGTTTTCACTTATTTTGTATTTTATTTGTGGTTTTTTTTGCATCTGTTTTTAAAGTTCTCCGGGTGGGTCTAACAATGAGCTAGGCCTGAGAATGAGGGGAGGTAAGTGGTCTGAGAGGCTGCAGGAGAGGCAGCATCCCGGTTAGCCTGAAGCTAAGTGCTAAAGAAATCGGCCTAGGGTGGGGAAAGAGGGCGCTGGAGTTGGGGGGGGGGGGGCGCAGAGGGCTCTCCTGCCAGAAGAGCGTTTACAGAGAGGATGTGATGAGTGTGGGCAACCGAGAAAGGCTCAGGATGGCCAGAGGGCAGGGCAGAGGTTCGGGGAGGGACAGGAAAGAAGGCCTTATCTGGCCCAACTAAGGAGCCTGAACTTCATCCTGAGGATGTTGGGGATGTTCAGAGGGTGCACACAGGATCACACTTGCATTTTGTGAAGCTGGAGGCAAAGGGGCCTAGCTGGGAGGATGTTTCCAGAAAGGAAGATGGTCCTGAATCAAGGCTGTGGCTGTGGGGATGGAGAATGGGGATCAGAAATGGTGCCAAGCGGAAGAGATGGGAGGCAAGGGTGCAGCCTAGAAGGAGAGGGGGAGTCTAGTGGGTTTGGGTTAGAGTGGCTGGGGAGATGGTGAGTCCAGGCAGAAGAGTGTTCCAAGCTGCAGGCAAAGCTGGGGCACTGCTGAGTGTGAGACTCCCTAGGCTTTCCACATGGAGACGCTGAGTGGGTCTGTGGCTCAGAAGGGCAGCCTGAGCTGAGCCTCAGGAGTCCAAGACTAGGGTGTGGACAAAATACAGTGGGGAGAAGGCGAGCAGGAGACTGGGAAGGAGGTGAGAGAGAAGGAAAGGAACAGTGGAAGAAGAAGACATGGCCAGGAGCAGACAGAGACGGGGACAGATGGGTGAGTCTGAGCAAAGAAGAGGCAGGGTGGGCTGATCAGGGCAGAGGCTGTGGGGGCAGGAAGCTGAGGTTTGGGGCAACTGAAGGGTGGATGCCAGGGACCTCCTGAGATGGGCCTCAGACCACGTTCTTCCTCCTCTTCCTAAACAACTTAATTACAAATCAAGGTAGACCCTTGACCAAAGACAACATGGATCTCAGTAGGGGATGCCGATTCCCAGGAAGCAGAAAGGGAAACTTGTACCTTATAAAAGCAAATAACAGTAATGCTAAAGCTAAATTTTTCGAAACACTCCTCGGCCCTGCCTGATTCCTGACTAGTTCACGACAACACAGTTGGCGTACATTAAAAACAGGAGCAAAGGTATGCCTGTTTTTTATATTTTGGGGAGTCCAGATAAAAGAATGAGACTTCTGGTCACCTTCTACCTACCCTCAAGGTAGAAACTGTTACGTTCATCTCTGAATCTTGTCTCTGCAGTATAAGCCAGCATGGGTATGCAGCGGTGCTAAATTGACATGTGTGCCACGAATGAATAAAGGAAGCATGGCAGCAATTTTGGCCTTAGAGCAAGTAGCACTAAAGACACTCAGCTTGATTTTGTTTGGTCCTGTAGAAGGCAGATTAAAGATCACTCGGCAAATGTGTATTGGCATCACACAGAGACCTATGGATGGATCTCTTCTTGTGGAGCTTATAGTTTGGTGGAGGAGACAGACATTGATCAAATGATCCCATAGAAAAGCATAAAATGATCCCTGAGCCTCGGAAGGAGAGACATAGGGTTGAGAGTCTCTATCAGGGAGTTTGACTTTGGGAGGATCCAGGGAGGATCTAGGGTAGCAATCCCAAGGAAGTGAGCTGAGGCTTGAAGTACGAGTAAGATTAAGTACAGGAAGAGCATTTGGGGCAGAGGGACTGCATATGTGAAGCAAAACAAAAAATGGCAGGGCCTCTGGCCTCTACTCCCTTTGCACAACTAATCCATCAGCAAATTCTCTTGGTTCAAAATATACCCAGAACCTGAGCACTTGCCACCTCCTGATCCTTGCTGCAGCCTCCTAATTCCTGTCTCTACATCTGCCTTTGCCCTCAAATCGATGGTCTCTTCTCAACACATCGGCGCTGTTAATACGTAAGTCAGACCATGCCCACCAAGGTCAGACTCTGCCCACCTCAGCATAAAAATAGGGCCTGGTGTAATCCCATTCCTCTGCCAACCCATCTTTCATTATCAGGGACACATCAAACTCACAGACTCTTCTGCTGGCTGTTCCTCTGCTGGAATGTTCCTCCCAAGGTACTTACATCTAGTTCCAGGACTTTCGTTGCTGCTGTTGATTCTTTGGGATTTTCTACATAATCGGGTCATCTGAGAACGGGACAGTTTTATTTCTTCCTTTGCAACCTGTAGTGGTTACTTTCCCTCTCCTGTTGCCAGACAGGCATGTAGGTGTTTACTCAAAGGGCATGTTCTCAGGGAGACCTTCCCTGCCCGCCCTACCTAGTACTGTATTCCCTTCCCAGCTTCCCGCCCCTGAACTCCCTCCCCCCGCCGTTTATTTTTCTCCATCATGCTGTTCAGCGTCTGATACACAGAACATTCTACCTGTTTATCATCTGTGTTCTCCAACTAGTATGTAAGCTACCTGACAGGGCACATTTTAATCTATTTTGTTCACTGCCATATTTCAGACCTGCAACAGTAGTTAGCACAGAGTAGGTGCTCAGTATTTCTGGAAAAATGACTGAATTTGGCCTTTCTTAGTCCAGCCATCTTTGGTAACCAGCGTATCCGTGAAATGCTATTCATAAGTAATTGTACCAAGTGCTTAGACAGGCATTATCTTTTAAAATCCATCTTAATAATACTTGGGTCTTCTACATGTGGTGCTCTGGGGCATGAGCAGGGCCTTGTTACTTGCTCTGGACTTAAGGAGTAGAAGTAGAGGTGCAGAGTTTCAAAAGTTAAAGCTGAACAGAACTTCTGACATGTAAAGAATTTAGAAGCTGTCATTCCTATCCTCACAATAAGAAAAACTCTAGAAATCAACAACTGGAAATCAGAAGAACTCAGAATCATTAGACAATTGAGGTCACAGGGCATCTTGCTCTGGGAAAACTAGAGAGTCAGGTGAATACAAAGAATCAGTTTACTGGGAGCAAAAGCCTACAGCTAGGGTCAATATCAGTAGACACACTAACCTGTAACTGATGAATCGTTGGGAGCTCCCTGTGGACTAGCTTGCAGTTTTAAAACTCCAAGGGGTCTAGTCCTTTGGGGGCCCTCATACTTTTATCATTTTTTACCCCCAGGAACTCTATCGGACTCTCACTGTAAAAGTCAGAGGAAAATCTGATCCTGCTTCTGGCAGTGGGAGAGGAAAAGTAACCATCACAGACTGGAAAGAAAAAAAATAAAACTTTCTTGTTCTCAGATGACATGATTGTTTACGTAGAAAATCCCAAAGAATCAACAAAAAGAGCAAAAAGGAAATCTTGGAACTAAAAAGCAACTGTAGCAAGTATAGCAACTTGTAGGACACAAGTTTAGTAAACAACAATTGTTTTCCTATATACCAGTAAAGAACTAGAAATTGAAATTTAAATATAACACCATTTACATTCACGTAGAAAATGGAAAAACTTCAGTATACATTTAACAAGATATGTAAAAGATCTGTATGAGGAAAACTATAAAACTCTGATGAAAGAAATCAAAGAACTAAAAAAATATTCAATGTTCACAGAGAGGAAGACCTCACTACTGTTAAGATGTCAGTCCTTCCCCCAAACAAAACAAAACAAACGAAGATGTCAGTTCTTCCCAACTTGATCTATAGTTCCAACACAATCCCAATCAAAATCCCAGCAAATTACTTTGTGGATACTAACAAACTGATTCTAAAGTTTATATAAAAAGGCATAAGACCTAAAGTAGCCAACACAATTTTGAAGAAATATTGGAGGACTGATGCTACCCAACTTTAAGACTTCCTATAAAGCTACAGAAATTAAAACAGTGTGGTATTGAGGAAAGAACAAAGAGATCAATGGAATGGAACCAAGAGAGCCCAGAAATAGACCCACACAAATGGAGTCAACTGATCTTTGAAAAGAAGCCAAGGCAATTCAAAAGTCTTTTTGACAAATGGTGCTGGAACAACTGGACATCATGCACAACAAAATGAATCTAGACACAGACTTTACACCTTTCACAAAATTAACTCAAAATGGGTCATAGACATAAATATAAAATGAAAAACTGTAAAACTATTTGAAGGTGATATAGGAAAAAATCTAGATGATCTTGGGTTTGGCAGTGAGTTTTAAGATACAATACCAAAAGCGCGATCCATGAAAGAAAAAATTGTTCAGTTGGACATCATTAAAGTTAAAAACTTCTGCTCTTCAAAAGATACTGTTAAGAGAATGAAAAGACCAGCAACAGTCTGGAAGAAAATTTTGACTGCAGAACACATACCTGATAAAGGACTGCATTCAAAACATACAAAAGAGGTCTTAAAATGTAACAATATGAAAACAACCCAATCAAAGAGTGAGCAAAAGATCTGAATACACATCTCACCAAATAAGATATATAGATGGCAAATAAGCATATGAAAAGATGTTCAACATCATATGTTGTGAGGAATTGCAAATTAAAACAATGAGATACCACTACACACCTACTCAAATGGCTAAAATCCAAAATACTGACAACAACACCAAATGTTGGCAAGGATTTGAGCAACAGGAAATTTTATTCATCGCTGGTGGGAATGCAAAATGGTACAGCCACTTTGGAAGACAGAATGGCAGTTTCTTGCAAAGCTAACCATAGCCTTACCAAATGATCCAACAATCATATTTACTCAAATGTGTTGAAAAGTTATGTCTACACAAAAACCTGTAGGTGAATATTTATAGCAGCTTTATGCATAATCATCTAAAACAAGAAGCAACCAAGATATCCTTCTATATGTGAAAAGATAAACTGGTACAACTATACAAGGGAAAATTGTTTAGTGATAAAAAGAAATGAGCTATCAAGCCATGAAAAAGCATGAAGGAAAGTTAAATGCATATTTCTAAGTGAAGAAGCAGTCTGAAAAGGCTACATTCTGTATGATTCCAACTATATGACATTCTGGAAAAGGCAAAACTACAGAGAAGTAAAAGGCCAGGGTTTGGGGAGAGGGGAGAAGGGAGGAACAGTGGAGCACTGGGGATTTTGAGGGCAGTGAAACTCTTCTGTAAGATACTTTAATGGTGGATACTTGACATATGCATTTGGCAAAACCCATAGAACTTTACCACACACACACTCACACAGCCCCTAATGTAAACTATGGACTTTTTAAGTAAAGAACAACATATAGCTTTAGCGGTAATAACAATGTATCACACCAATGCAAGATGTTAAGGGGAAAGGGGAGGAGTATATAGAAACTCTTCCTATTTTCTGTTCAATGTTTCTATAAATCTAAAACTTGTCTAAGAAATAAAGCCCATTTTTTTTTTTTTTTTAAGTTAAGACTAAGTCTGCATGGAAGGAACTCTCGGGTCAGTAAAGATTTGGAGCCAAGGAATGGGGAGAATGGCACCCACCCACTAGGCTACTTCCTGTAACAGAGCAAAGGTCCCAGAGGCAGTTGAGCACTGGGAACGGAGACTGGGAGGAAGGGCTGAGGCTCCTTCCAGGCATGAGCCTCTCTGCCCCCACCAGCCTCCCTCTTCCTTCTCCCTCCCTTTTTTATTATGTTCTCCTAGAGTATTCCCAGCCTGGATTCCCAGGGGTGGAGAGGAGAAGCCCAAGAGATTCCTAGCTGGGAGCCCAGTGCACCGACTGCCTGTCAGGACCCGCATCAACGTAGGGACGGCTTTGGGGTAGGGGTGGGGCGCACCTGTCTGGCTCGCCGCGCGGGAGTCCCGCTCTGAGGGGACTCGCTCGTCTTGGTCTCGGTCCGATCCGTGGGGGCTGGCCCTGAATCGGGAATATGCGGGAAGCGGGTACTAACAAGTCACTTAGTTCCCGCTCCACCTCTCAGTACCGTGCAGCAGGGCTCTGTAGCGGATAACCAGAAGAGGGTGCTGGTCCGATGGACCTGGGTCGGAGTTACGACCGTGGCACCTACTGTGTGACTTTGGACAAGTGATCCCTCTCTGCACCTCACTAACTCCTGTAATATACGGAAACTAAGTGTCTGTTTGGAGAAGCAGGTAGGCTATACGTGGACATTCACAGAATGAAGTGGGGAGAGACTTCGCTCGCCAGGCAGGCGGTGAGCATCCGGCCAGCGGCAGGCAGGGTGCCCGGGCGAGTTGGTGCGCTCCGACTCGGGTCCAGGCCCCCCCAGCAGCTGCGGGCTCCCCGGGCTTCAGCCTAGGACCTTCTGCCCTTCCCAGCACTTACAGCGGTCACTCCGCTCCTCACTTCTAAGGCCCGAGCAGCTCTGTCTTCTCTTCCTGACGCCTGCACGCGCTGCCTCAGCAACCGTCACCAGGGAAACCAGCAACGCTGTATGCATGACGTCACCACGTGTCTACGGAGGCCGAGGGGCTCCGGGTGCTGGAAAAATGACGGTGGCCTTTGCGGCCCAGGTTGAGGAGGTATGGGAATAGGAGCGGTGAGCTGGGTGGAAAAAGGCGTCGTATGCCTGAGACTTTAAAGTTGGCCCAGTTACCCGGTTCTGGAACATGTTTTATAAGTTTCGTCGCCTAAACATTTTGCTCAGAGATGCACATTCAGTTGTCCTGTAAGGGAGTTGAAAAATGATGCCACCACGGAATTTAATGCATATAGCATGTAGCTTGTTGAATTTGCTCAACTGATTTTTTACAAAGGTTAAAAATTCCCTTCCCATCTGTAGCTTGTGCATTAAAAATGTGAAAAATGTGGGGGGAAATTGTGTTGTGATGGTGAGTGAAAAAAGCAGGACACAAAATAGTAATTGCAAAATAAAGTTATGTTTTTTAAAACAGAAACAAGACTGTGAGGAACACATAGAAATATTAAAAGAAAATGATTATATTTGGGTGGTGGAATTACAGTACTGTTTTCTTTTTGCATTTTGGAGATTTTAAAAATAATGAATATGGTTTATTTTCATCGTGAAAAACACTTGTATGTTTGTTTGTTTGTTTTTAAGACACTGCCCAACTTAAGTCACTACTATATTAAGGGCTAGGTGGAAGTGGGAGGCAAATTTCTATGAAAAGAGATCCAAGGAAGCTTTCCAAGTATTTATCCAGGCCTTTATAATTTGAAAATGTCCAGACATCTCATAATTGCTTTACTTTCTTTTTTCCTAAGGCATTCACTCCATAGACATTCAGAGAGATGTGGCACCATTTTGCACTATCAATCAGAATACTGACACTGATATCTTACTCATGTTTTTTTGATGTTTGTGATGTGCTTTGTCCTATTCAGTTTTAGACGTGTAGGTTTTTGCACCACCACCACAGTCGGAACACCGAATACTTCATTCACCACAAGGATCCCTCTCTTCTGTGTTTATAATCCACATCCCTCCCCCACCTCCCAGTCCCTAAACCCTGGTAACCACTCATCTTCCTTTTCTAAAATGTTGTCAGTTCAAAAACTTTATATATAAATATACAATATCTAACTTTTGGGGATTTTTTTTTTTTTACTCAGAGGAATTCTCTAGAAATTCATCCAAATTATTGTGTGTGTATCAGTAATTTGTTCCTTTTCATTGCTGGGTAGTTTTCCAATGTACAGACATGCCAGTTTATTTAACCATTTACCCATTGGAAGACTTCTGGGTTGTTTCCAGCTTGGGGATATTATGAATAAAGCTGATAGGAACATTTATGTAGTTTTTTTGTGTGAACCTAAGTTCTCATTTCTCTGGGATAAACACCCAAAAGTGCAGTTGTATGGCAACTGCATGTTTTGTTCTATAAGAAACAGCCAACCTGTTTTCTAGGTGGCTGTACCATTTTACATTCCCACCAGCAATTGTACGTTGAGTGATCCAGTTTCTCCACATCCTTGACAGTATTTGATGTAATTACTATTTTGTGCTAGCCATTCTAATAGGAATGTAATGACATCTCATTCTAATGTGCATGATGGGTAATGATAGAGAGCATTTTTTTCATGTACTTATTTGTTTTCTATCGTCTTTGGTATGGATGTCTTTTGCCCTATTATCTGTAGTTTTGAGAAATCTCTGTATATTTTAGATACCAGTCCTTTGTTGAATATGTGGCTTGTAAATATTCCCTTCCCATCTGTAGCTTGTCTTTTAATTTTGAGTGGGCTTTCACAGAACAAAAGGTTTTGGTTTTGAGAAGTCCATTTTATCAATCTTTTATGGCTCACTTAAGAACTCCTTGCCTAGCCCTGGATCCTCAGGATTTCTCCCTATCATTTTCTAAAAGTGTTAGTTTTATGTCACAATTTACTTTGACATAATCTTTGCATGAAATGTAGTTTAGGTTGCAGCCCTCCCCCCCATCCTTTGGCTCAGGGATGTCCAGTTGCTACAGCACCATTGTTGAAAGGTAGCCTTCCTTCACGGAATTGCTTTTTAACCTTTGTAAAAAATCAGTTGAGCAAATTCAACAACAAAACAACTAATTTGAAAATAGGGAAGGACTGGAATATATTTCTCCAAAAAAGATAATGCAGATGGCCAACAAGCACATGGAAAGATGCTCAACATCACTACCCATTAGGGGAATACAAATCAAAACCACAATGAGGTATCACTCCATTAGGATGACTATCAAAAAAATGGAAAATAACAAGTGTTGATCAGGATGTGGAAAAACTGGAACCCTTATGCATTGCTAGTGGGGATATAAAATGGTAAAGCGGCTATAGAGAAGTCTGGCAGTTCCTCAAGAACTCTTAAACGTAGAATTATCTTATGATCCAGGAATTTCACTTCTGGGTATAGACCCAAAATATGAAAGCAGGAACTCGAACAGATATTTGTACACCAATGTTCATAGCAGCACTATTCACAATAGCCTAAAGGTGGAATAATATTCGGCCATAAAAAGGAAAGAAATTCTGAGATGCTACAACATAAATGAACTTTGAAAACGTTATGCTAAAGTGAAATGAGCCAGACATAAAAGGACAAATATTGTATAATTCCACTTATATTAAGTACCTAGAATAGGCAAATTCATAGAAAGTAGAAGAGAGGTTGCCAGGGAGCAGGGGCAAAGGGAAATTGGATTTATTAAAGGGTATGAAGTTTCTCTTTGGAATAATGACAAAGTTCTGGAGGCAGATGGTGGTTAACAATTCCACAGCATTGTCAAGTGTACTTAATGCCACTGAATTGTACACTTAAAAAAGGTTAAAATGGGGGGGGGGGGAGGTTAAAATGGTAAATTGTTATGTATATTTTACAATAAAATTAAAAAATCAGTTGCATGGATGTGTGTGGACCTAACTGCTCTTTTTCCTAATCCCTCAATTAGGTCCTTCCCATAGCTCCAACTTTAAAGTGGGACCTTTAGGGGCGCCTGGGTGGCTCAGTCGTTAAGCGTCTGCCTTCAGCCCAGGTCAGATCCCAGGGGCCTGGGATCGAGCCCCACATCGGGCTCTCTGCTCTGCAGGAAGCCTGCTTCTCCCGCTACCATTCCCTCTGCTTGTGTTCCCTCTCTCGCTGTGTTTCTCTCTGTCAAATAAATAAAATCTTAAAAAAAAAAAAAAAATAAAAAAAAAATAATAAAGTGGGACCTTTAGCCATGCTTATTTATTTTTTAAAAGATGATCGTAAGGTCACCAAATAGACTTTCTCTCACTGGAATTATATGCACTCTCCCACAAATAAATATAACATAAGCTGTCAGTGATCCTATTCTTACAATGAGAAGCAAAATTGAATTGAATAAACAATCGGAAGAAGGAATACCTAGATTTTAACTCTGACATTAGTCAAGTCACAAACCTCAACTTTCTTAAAATAACAATAGTACTCTTATTACCATGATAATCAAATAGTTCATGAAAGTGTTTTGTAAGCTGTGAAATGCTCTTCAGGTGTATTATTACATATTTTGATGTTTTGTCTCAAAATGGAAGCAAGCTTTGCTGCAGCTTAAAACTAAGGCGCCATTTGGCTCTACACATTTCAGGCCTCTCCACTTACCGACTTCAGCTTTGCAGGTCCAAAACCTAATTTGGTCATTATACCATAAATGTCTAATGGGGCTAGACTTAACAGCAGTCATAGCATTAAGTGATTGACATATAAACTAGAACACTAAGCCACTAGTTTACGTTAGGGAATTGTGACCCATACCCAGAGCCCCTCCTTTCCCAGGACCAAACACCCGCAAAGCCAAGTCATCAGATATTCTGAGCATGGATTCAGAGTAAAGAGAGGCAAACTGCCTTGAGATATTTTTGACTCAGTGTTAAGCCTTATAAAAATATTCGTCATAATCAGGAACCCCACCCCCCTCCAACAGACAAAAATTGTTCATTTTCTCCAGAAGCAAGATCCTTCTTGCTGGAAGGTGCTGAATATACCTGTCAGTCCCGCCTCTTCAACTCATCATGGATTTGGGCTTTCTTTGCTGGCTATCCCACCTCTAACAGACCCCG